>OX016541.1:109827894-110436738 GCA_943590905.1 Sphaerophoria taeniata
ATGTTTGTAACAATTTTAATGCATTTTTAAATGAACAGGGAATCAAACGTCAACTAACTGTGCCGTATACGCCCCAGCAAAACGGCGCGCGTTGCGGAACGTGCCAACCGAACGCTGGTAGAGATGGCAAGGAGTATGTTGTTGCATGCTGGAAAAGAAGAACCGTTATGGGCTGAAGCGATCGCAACGGCAGTTTACATACGCAACAGGTCACCTACGAAAGCCCTAGTCAACAAAACGCCTTATGAATTATGGACCGGGAAGAAGCCTTCTGTGCATAATTTTAAGGTTTTTGGTGCTACAGCTATAGCTTTGGATAAAACAAACGCAAGTAAATTCCGCCCTTAAGGTAAAGAATACACCATGGTTGGTTATTCTCTCACATCGAAAGCATATCGTTTGTTTGATTCTTCTACACGAAAAGTGATTGAGAGAAGAGATGTTCTGTTCGATGAAAATATAATTTCTTGCCTTAACAATGAAAATTTAGTTGAACTTCTTCCATTAGGTGATACAGACACTACACGCAAGGACAAGGAAAATAGTTCCGATGAAGAAAGAGAAGAGAAGTCCACTCAAGACGCCGCCGCCGCTGCCACCACTGAGTCAATCATAAACTATAAAGTGCACGACGAAGTCTTCAAAACAAGCACTAAAGCAGAGGTACAACAATCAAGTCCAACAGCTGACAACGTCAGAATAGGACCAGGAAGACCAAAGATTATTCGCACTGGATTGCCGGGCCGACCAAAGAAAGTATTATTGTTGAAGCTCAAGCAAGTATAAATACTCAAGCAAATGTAAATACTCAAGCAATCGATTTGTTATAAGCTATCGAATTTAATTTTTATTGTTTTCATTCTGATTCCTAACTTTGTACGATCAACATCTACAAATAAATTCTTATTTACTTCGAAGCCATTTGTACATTATATCAATAGGTTATGGGCGACATAAAGGATTTTGTGCAAGGTATCCCTCAATTTAACGGTTTAGGATACGATGACTGGCAATATCGAATGAGAATTCAATTGGAATCGAAAAATTTATGGGATGTTCTAACCGACGATCCCCCGGCTGATGAAGTTTTGCAAGCGGCGTTTATGATGAGAGATAAAATAGCTAAAAATTGTTTGGTAAATTTTATTCATTCTGACTCTCTTAGTTATGTTAGAGATCAAGATACTGCAAGGGCAATGTGGCTCAACTTGGAATCGGCATTCGCAAAAACATCGATGGTCAACCAACTGTTACCAAGAAAGCAACTTATGAAATTGCACATGAAAAATGGTGATTCAGTAACTTCACATTTGGCAATTTTTGAAAACTTGGTTCGTCAACTCAAAATGGCAGGGGCAAAAATGGATTATAATGATATCCTGACTCAGCTATTTTTAACGTTACCAGACAAGTTTGATGCATTGGTAACAGCACTTCAAAATATGGATGAAAGTAAATTTTCATTATCCATAGTAAAAGAGAAGCTTAAAACTGAGGAACTAAAGTTAAATGAACGCCAAGTCCAAGATGTTCCAGAAACAACGGCGTTTTCAAGTAAAAAGAAAATGTATAAGAAAAAGAAATTCAACGGAAAATGTTACAAATGTAACAAATTTGGACATCAAGCAAAAGAATGTTATTCAAAAGAAGCTCAAATCGTAGACTGTCATTCAAGAGAAACTCAAATCGTAAGAGAGAAAAGTTTTTGCTTTATGGCCAAGAGACAATTCAAGTAAGAAAATTATTTTCAAACTTGACTCTGGAGCTACTGATAATCTTGAAAACGAAGATTGGTATTTTTCTGAGATGTTAAATTTGAAATTTCCCATTGAAATAAATGTTGCAAAAGATGAAGTGTCCTTAGTAGCAAATAAAATCGAAAAAATCAAGGGATTGAGCAATACTGGAACTGAGCTGACTATGGAAAACGTTTTATATGTACCCAAATTGAGAACCAATTTAATTTCCGTCACTAAACTAACTAATGCTGGAGCTAAAGTTAAGTTTTGTAAAAATAAGGCTTTAATATTAAAAGATAATGAAGTGATTGCGACTGCATTTTTGAAAGGTGACCTATACGAACTTGAAATTAGAGTTAATAATGTTGAAACAAATATATGTTCTAAAGAAGAATCTATATTGTGGCATCGTCGTCTTGGGCATATCAGTAAGCAACGAATGGATGGTCTTATCAAACAGAATTTAATTCCAAACAAAATTCAAAGCTCAAAATTTGATTTTTGTGACGTTTGCACTGAAGGCAAGCAAGTCCGAGAACCTTTTAATGGCACTCGTAAAAGAGCTAAGCGAGCTCTTGAAAGAATACATTCTGATGTTTGTGGTCCATTAACTCCAGTTGTATATGATGGCTCAAAATATTTTGTTTCTTTCATTGACGATTTTAGCCATTTTGCCATGATTTTCTTGATGAAGAACAAATCAGAAGTTTTTCAAGCATTTAAAGAGTATGAAGCTTTGTCGACTGCTATGTTTGATTGTGCAATATCAAAACTGACTATAGACCAAGGAAGAGAATATCTATCGAAAGAAGAGAATAATTGGTACAAACAAAAACGTATGCAAGTTGAGTCAACAGTTGCATATTCCTCTCAACAGAATGGCGTTGCCGAGAGTTTTAACCGAACTCTAGCTGAAACAGTCAGAGTGTTATTAATTGAATCGGGTGTTCCAAAGAAGATGTGGAATGAAGCTGCTCTTACTGCGGTGTATATTATCAATCGTAGTCCAACTCGTTGTCTTGACAATTCGATAACTCCAGCTGAATTATGGTATGGATCGAAGCCAAATCTAAGTAAACTGAGAGGATTTGGTTGTAAGGCGTATGCCTGGATACCAAGTGTATATCGAAAGAAGTTTGATTCAAAAAGCAAGAAAACATTTATGATAGGATATGCACCAAATGTATACCGACTCTGGGATATGGAAGCTAGAAAAATAACAATTTCTCGGGATGTTAAGCTTGATGAATCCAATTACCCTTTCAAAATTCTTGGACATCAATCAGACATCAAAAATGAAACAAAATTTATTGTATGGACCAACGAGCTAGAGGGAGTAGAGGAAAATATTGCTGTGTCTAATTCAAGCATACAAATATCTGAAAAAGAAAAGGAAGAAGAAACCAGGGACCTAAAGCAGGTACAAGAAGATGATGGCCTAGGATCTGAGGAAACTGTAAATGCGCTCCCGTCACAAACTAATAACAATCAACAAACGGAGATTGTGAGGCGCAGTGTTAGGGAGCGCCAGCTGTCAAGTAAGTACCAAGATTATGTCATTACTTCAATAGCAAATTCTGCTGCTGGTGTTCTTTCTACAGATCTCCCTGATTGTTACAAAGATATTCTGAATCGGCCTGATTCAGATGCATGGAAGCAAGCAATCAATAACGAACTTGAATCTATGAAGAAGAATGACGTGTTTAAGATTGTCGATGCTCCTTTAAATAAAAAATTGTTGCAATCAAAATGGGTATTCACTATTAAGGAAGATGAATTCGGCAACCAAATCAAATACAAGGCACGCCTGGTTGTTAAGGGATTCTTACAACAGTTTGGAATAGACTACACCGAAACATATGCTCCAGTAGCAAAGCTGACAACAATCCGTGTTTTGTTCGCAATAGGTCTATATAGGATGTACAGTTTTCATCAACTTGATGTCAAGACAGCCTTTCTGCACGGAGATTTAGATGAAGATCTTTATATGGCTCTACCAGAGGGTTCACCATCAAGAGAGGGAAAAGCATGCAAACTTCTTAAGTCAATCAATCAAAATCAAAAGTTAAATGATTACTTGCTCTTCATCGGATTCAAACGGTCGAATCATGACTATTGTTTACATACAAGATTTGATAAAGAAGATGTTTTATTCTTACTTATATACGTTGACGACCTTCTCATAGGTAGGTAGGTAGAAATGGCTGTCCTGCTTCGCGCAGGACACAATTAGCGCTGAGTGCGCCGTTTTGATACCATACCTCGTGAGATTCTGAAAGGATTTGAAAATGGGCTATGGATGGTGCACGTTCCGCACATGCAGTCCTATGTAAAATATAAAATGTAATTTTATTCTCCTACCCTACGGCCTATTATCTCATAGTACCATTTAGTGAGGGAGAAATAAGGGGGAGGGGGTTAAAGCCACTTTGTGCTATTTAGGTATGAGATCAAATCTTTGATCTTGAATTCTGAGAGTTCCTCAATACCGTTGAAGAATTCCTTACCCAAGTGGAGTGCTCTTTTCCTGGCCAGGGCCGGACAATGGCAAAGAAAGTGTGGGACTGTTTCTTTTTCATCCCGGTTCTCGCAGCTGCGGCAGAAAGGGTTATGTGGTATACCCAATTTTGCCGCATGCTCCCCTACAGGCCAATGCCCTGTGCAGGTAGCGACAATCCTTGCTATGTCATGCCTTGGTTTGGAAATTAAATTGATTGTTTTTGGTTTGTTATAGGCGGGCCAGATTTTCCTGGATATAACGCAACTCGTTAAACTACTCCACCTATGATTTGCTTCTGATGTGTATTTGGTCAGGATATTGCCCTTCACAACTCCAAGAGGAGCATATACTCTCACTGCCAGAGAGTTGTGTAGGGCTGATCCTTGCCTAGCTAGCTCATCTGCCTTCTCATTTCCCTCATAGCCCCTATGGCCCGGTATCCAGATAAGAGTGACGCTCATATCCAGTTCCTTTAAGGCCTCTTTACATTGCTGGACCAGTTTGGAGGATGATAAAGCTGAATCAATGGCTTTAATAGCTGCCTGACTGTCTGTTAGTATAGCTACATTTTGGTTCTGACGGATATTTTTAAGGGCTATACAAGCTTCCCTTATCGCCAACAGTTCTGCCTGGAACACGCTGGCGAAATCGGGAAGTCTATAGGTTTTTGAAATCTCAAGAGATTCACAGAAGACACCTGCACCAACACCGCATTCCATCTTCGAACCATCCGTGAAGATAGTTGTGTCGAAGTCTTCCGTCACAACGCCTTCCTCCCAGTCGGTTCTTGACGGGAGCAAGACTCTAAACTTCTTTGAGGTTTCTAGGGTAGGGATGCAGTAATCGGTGGTTGTGGATAGGATGTCTGATGGTATCAGGCTTGTTTGGTTGCAGTGCCCGTAAGATCTAGGTTTCCAGCAGCCTATTTCTTTGAGTCTCAAGATACTGCAGGACACCTGATATTTAATAAAGAGGTCAATCGGAAGAAGGTCCAGGATGACGTTGAGTGCATCCGTTGGACAGGACCTGATTGCCCCTGATATCCCTACGCAAGCATTTCTCTGCAAAATGGTTCTTGTTATTTTCCTCAGATTAGATAAGTCGTCATTCCACCAAGGTGGAAAGGTTTTCTTACTGTATCTTATCGGACAAGAGACCTTGAAAGCGGTGTTCATAGAGTCCTCGAAGTTTGAAATCTCTAACTCAAGATCTGTTACCGAGTCGTAACTCGCGTTCGGTATACTGCGCAACTTTGAGCCAAAGATCTGACTAAATTTCTTCCAGTCAATTCTTCTTGGATTTCTATAGGGGGAAGGAGATTTTATTTCAAATTTAAGATCAAATAGAATCCGTCTATGATCAGAAAAGGAGTTAAGAAGAGATACTCTCCAATTTTCGATGGAGAGCTTGCCATAAATATTGACAAATGTAACGTCTAACACATCTTCCCACCCTTCTGAGTTGTCCGTACTCGGAAAAACAAAAGTGGGAGTATTGCCCCTGTTACATATAGTCAAGTTATTTTCGATTATATAATTAAAAAGAGACTCACCTCGCTCATTAATTTCACTGCTGCTCCAGACCTTCTCATAGTTCGAAAGAAAACTTCATCAATAGAGAAATTAAAAATGGAACTTTTATCTCGATTTGAAATGTCGGATTCCGGACCGTTAAGATTCTTTCTGGGTATGAAAATTGATAACGCTGAAAATAATCTGAACATATCACAAGAATCAAGTATCGATAAAATTCTTAAAAAGTTTGGTATGATGGATTGTAACCCTGTAAAGAGTCCAATGGAAAAAGGCTTGCAACTTCATGTAAATAAAAACAGTAAGCAATTTAACGAACCATATCGTGAACTTCTTGGAAGTATTATGTATGTGATGTTATGCTCAAGACCAGATTTATCTTATGCAATAAGTTTGATGGGACGATACCAACAGAACCCTTCTGAGTTACATTGGCAGCACCTCAAAAGAAGGTACGAAGAACTTGAAACTTAACTTCAGTTGTGTTCAGTTCTCGTTGCGATCTCACACGAGTCAGACGTGTACCTATTTTCTCTGTAATACAAAGTCATAGTCAAAATAGCCCCTAAGCGAGTACGAAGCGAAAGTGACGAAGATCATAGATCTTCAATCGCTAAAATGAAAAAAAACGAAGTGTCTTCTCGGTCAAATAATCCGAACTTTAAAGATAGTGATTATAGGACCCCGCTCCAAACCCATCCGGATAGCGAAGTTAACGACGATGAAATGTCGATCCAAGAATCGCGTAATGTTAAAAAGGCACAAACACCGCCAATCAAATTACTTCACAAATCAAGTGAATTCGTTCATACTTTGATGAAGAGTATCAAAGTCCAAGACTACTTTATAAAAAAAATGTCCATCGGAATAAAAATATTTTGCGAGTCTCCAGACTCATTTAAAACAGTGTCCAGTGCTCTCATTGAACAAAATTGTCAATTCTTCACTCATGATAACAAAAGTGATAGATCATTCAAAGTAATTCTCTTTGGATTAGATGAAATTAAAATCGAAAGTTTAAAAGCCGAGTTACTCTCACTTGGTCTTAAATGCAAGGACTTAAAAATGATTAAAAAAAACTACGAAAAATACACCGAAGTATTTTATATTGTGTTCCTTGAAAATGGGTCTGTAAAAATCTCAGATCTAAGAAAGAACATTAAACACATTCTTCGCACCCAAGTCCGATGGGAGTGCCAAAGAAAATCGAAAGGTAGGATAACCCAATGCCATAACTGCTAGATGTATGGCCACGGTGAACGAAACTGCAGAGTTAAAACTTATTGTGCAAATTGTTCTGAAAACCACAAAACAGTGGACTGCAAAGCAAATGGTATTTCTAAATGTGCCAACTGCCACGGTAACCACAAATCAACTGATACGTCATGTCCACGTCGAGAAAAGTACATGCAAATTAGAGGGTCAACATCTTCCAACAAAAATCGATCACCTGATCACTCTGCACGTATACAAAATCATGCAAGAATTGCACCAAATTATATGAGCTCTCATGATTTCCCCTCCCTTCCGACAAGTAATCGTCATCAACAAGCTTCATCATCTGCAACAGCTACACAAGTACAGCCTCCTCGCTGGACCACTAACACCTCAAGTACCAAAAACAAAACTGGTAACAACAACTATAATAGAGAAAATGATCTCTTCTCACAAGATGAGCTTTGCTCTCTTATTATGGAAATGATATCTAAGCCATAAGAATGTAAGAGTAAATTTGACCAATTTAATGTTATTGCACAGCTTGCAACAAAATATTTGTACAATCATGGAAAGTAGAATAAATTCTCTTAATGTTATTTGCTGGAACGCCAGAAGTATTAGGAATAAATGTATTGAGTTTTTCAATTTTCTATGTGCTAATAAAGTGGATGTCTGTCTCGTATGTGAAACGTGGCTTAATAGTAGTGTTAAATTCTCTCATAGTCTCTACACTTGTCATAGACTAGATAGAAATACAGATGATAATGAAATTGGGGGTGGAGTTGCCATCGTTATTAAAAAAAAATTTAGTCCACAATTTAATACCAATCGTGAAAACTAATATTTTTGAATCAATCGGCATTGAGATTACACTAAATGACGATTCGAAATTAAAAATAATATCTGTATACTTCCCCGGTGGGGCACCGAATGCACAAAAGATTAGTTTCTTTAAAAGTGATTTAAGAAAACTTGTAAGAATTGATTCGAAATTCATGATTGCAGGTGACTTTAACTGCAGGCATCGCTCTTGGGGTTGTCTAAGAGCAAATAAATGGGGAAATTTACTTTTAGATTTTACCACCAGGAACCCTATTAGCTTGCTTTATCCTAACGGTCCAACATATTTTCCGGCTAATAAAAAGACCTCACCTTCAACAATAGATTTGATACTAACATGTATGGGCCTCTATTTACAACAGACACTCTAGCAGTTCACCGCTTTCGCAATGTGTAATTCCTCTAAATATCATCATTTAAATTGTGCACTATAACATAACGTAACAAAAAGCACGTATACGCCATAGTGAACTCTGGGTACAATTCCGTTTATCGGGAGACGACAACAATTTATTGAATTTTAACAAAATAAAAATTCATATGCCCATGAGCCTATGACATATGAAACTACTGTAGCTTTATCTACTTTCTAAAATAAAAAGAAAAAATCCTTTTCTCTGTCGCGTAGTAACTATAGCAACACATTTTTCTAAGTACAAATTACTTGAATTTTTATTCACTCTCGGGAAACGTCAGATTAAACGTGTTTGTTTTTTTTATTGAAACAAATTAAAATTTCATATTGGAATAGGAAAGCACCAAGAATACCAAGAGGTCTTAAGCCCAGTAAGTACTCAATTTAGGACAAAATTAATCAGTTTAAATTCGACTAAACGTTGATTCGTTTCATAGAGTTTTTGGAAAGTTGACTGTTGTGAGTCTGCTTTAAAAATCCACAAGAGCACGTGGTCTCTTCGTCTCAAATTCTTAAAACCCAAGGAGTACGATAGCTTAGTGTTATCCTTAGCTGCATAGAAATCTACAAGAACAAAGAGCAGGACATCGCTCATTTGTGAGATAGGAATAACAAATCCGTTACACAGGTGGCGCCCAACGTGGGGCTCGAATATCAGACAGTTTATAGGTTTATTAACCTTTTCTGTTTTGCGTTGAAAATGACTCAGTTTGTAGAGTGTATAGTTTATGTCAACACTTTTGTCAATCAGGATTTGTCCAAGAGTGTAGTTCCTTAACAGCATTCCGAGTAGCATATTCCTGAGTTAGATAGAAAAAATTGGAGCTCTATTCTAATGAGTTAGTGTCCTGAAATTCGTGTACCGAACAACATTTTCAGAATTGCATTAACTCGGAAATGGATTTCCTAGTTGTAGTTCAGCATTGGTCTGGGGGATTTCGTCGGACGACCGGGAGATTTCGGTTCGAGTAAACCACGTCTCCGCCCGTTGCGCCCGAGTTATGTTCCAGCCAATAAATATGCATATGTTGATACACATAATGAGTTATTAACGAATCAATACAAAGCCCCACACAATCAAACAAACAAAAAAATTACGATACAAATAAAATCACAAGTTTACTTAGAAACCTAAAACCTATTTTCTATTCTATTTTAGTTTTCTTGAGCTTTAGCCTGTTTAGGCGACCAACGTAGATGGGTACGAAATTCTCACATCTCATTGCTGCGCTTACAGAATAAAAAAAAGATTACTAAAATGATGCCAACGTACACAAAAGCAGCACACGTTTTTTATCTTCATCGTCAGTAAATTTCCTTAACACTTTTCACTTCTCTGAGCACTCTTCATGTTTATGAATATAGCAGTTTTTTTTTATATTAGAGTTTTTTTTTTGGTTTAAAAGATTATTATTATTATTTTTTGTACTTAAGTTCGGAATCGTAGGTCAAAACCTTCGTTCTTTTTCAAACATCAGTTTCTGAAAGCACATAATAAATTAATAAGAATGCCACCAATAACTCGTGGTTCGAAGAAGGTCACTGACGAAGAGGAGGTATCGGCTGGTTCGCAAGAAAATCCCGGTGGTACTGAATATGAAAACATTGATCCACCTCTTTTGGGAACAGGTCGCGTCAGTCCTTCACAAGATGAGCATCTGAAGCATTACATCCGTAACATCGTAACAGCTTCCATAGGGTTAAGTAGATCGGAAGATCTTCGATTGAGGCATGAAGAGTATGAGGCTGAAAGGCAAAGCCTACGTCAACAGATAGTAAGTACCATACAAGAAGAACTACGAGGCATTTCGGTTTCAACCAGAGAGGGTGCTAATAATCTCCCGAATGTTCAAATACCGTCAAATCAAATCCCTCTCATTACAAGTTCAAATCAAATTAGTCATAATGTAAACGAAGACATGAACCAAAACGCTATCCAAAACGGTGGAAACCAAGACCGTGATCTAAGCCGAAATCCATTTCTCAATCAAAACGAGAACCAACATCAAAACCAAATTTCAAACGGAGTAGTTCAAAATCACTACCAAAACCAACATCGGTCTTCAATCGAAGCCCATGAAAGTATTCGAGCGGACTTGGAAAATTTTCATCCAAGCGAGAACTTTCAGAATTTCATGAGTCAGCTTGACGCATTGAATCTAAATTCGGCCGGCCCCAGCAATCGAGGGTCAAATCCAACAACATGGCCTCGCCCAGTCGATTTCAAAAAGTGGGGGCTTCAATTTGACAATAAAAAGATGTCAGTTGATGATTTCCTTTTCCGGCTCAATCGGTTAAAGATTTGTTATAAAGTGACGTGGGAAGATATTTTCTTGCACTTTCATTTATTTGTAGCAGGCGGTGTAGAGACTTGGTTCTGGACTTATCTCAAGTCCAATCCAGGTGCTAATTGGCGTCATTTAGAACTAGCTCTCTTAGAGACGTACAGAAGTCTAGATACCGATACCGAAATTTCAAGAAAAATGTTCGACCGTCGTCAAGGTCAGACAGAATGTTTTGACGAGTTTTACCAAGATATCCTAAGATTAAATTCTCAGTTAAAAGTTCCGAAATCGACCCTAGAATTGGTAGACTTGATCAAACAAAATGTGAAAAGAAGGACAGGTGAACTCTTAATAACTTTCTCGACAAATAGTTTAGCGGAAATCGTTCACGTTTGTCGTACAATTGAGAAACGGATGACGCAGTACGAAAGCTTGCGCTCGAAAACATTTCCGTCTCCAGTAACAAACATAAGACCCAAAGTTAATGAACTGGATATGCAAGGGGAAAAATTTAACGATGACAATGCGGTTGAGGCATTCTCACAGCCAAACCATTTCACGTCTTTTACCTGTTGGAATTGCCAAGCAAAAGGTCATAGTTATAAAAAGTGTCCTATCCCTCAGAGGAAATTACATTGTTACGGTTGTGGTTTAGAAAACCACACAACAATTACATGTCCTAAATGTTCGGTAAACCGAAATCGGGGCAATTCCAACCGGGAGTTTTGCTCTTCCAAAGTGAACCCGGAACAAAAATCCTTATAAAAAGTTCAAAACCTACACATTTTTCAAATTTACCAGACCGTTCAAAACCTCAGGATACTTTAAATTATTCTGAATTTTCGGATTTAACCAACCCACCTGCCACTCCCCATGAAAATAATCACCTGAAAACAAATACCAATTTCGAAATTTTAAAAAGGCCAACTGCAGTAATCGAAGACAGAGATGATGGATCATCTGCAAATAGAAATCCTTCTAGGCCAACTTTACATGAACGTTTGAAGAGATATTACGAGGTGCGTGATAGAATATTCCTTAGTCCGTCCAAGCGTATACTAGCACTTAGAGAGAGGTTTAAGAATAAGCGAGAAGCTCATCGAGCCATCTGCGCCACAAGAATCTGTAATAGCGACGACCCAAGACCATACGCGACTGTTTCCATCTTTGGTAAAAAAATGTTAGGTCTCTTAGATAGCGGCGCAAGCATTAGCTGTTTAGGAGCTGGATGTCTTGACCTTGTGAAGGGAGAGCGCATTTCTTTTAAACCGTTCAATTCCAAAGTAAAAACAGCAAGTGGTCAAGCCCAAGCAATCATAGGTGAACTCTCAGCAGTCGTAACATATAAAGGCGTTTCAAAAAGTATTTCGATGTACCTGGTGCCCTCATTAGAAAAACCACTCTATCTCGGAGTCAATTTTTGGAGATCCTTCGAAATTGCTCCTCAAATCGTTTCGGAAATCTCGTTCCCAGTAAAGTCTGATGACCCAAATGCTCACGAACTATCAATGGATCAAACGAAGAACCTTGAAGATGTTATTAGCTTGTTCCCAACCGCAGCCAAATTTGGGCTCGGGAGAACGTCGCTGGAGGAACATATAATAAATACAGGCGATGCGGAACCGGTTAAGCAACGTCATTACCCGGTCTCTCCAGCGGTGCAGGCTCTGATATATGATGAATTGGATAGGATGCTCGCTTTAGGAGTAATTGAAGAAAGTCAAAGCGCGTGGAGCTCTCCTATGGTCTTGGTACAAAAGCCCGGTAAGAATCGGTTGTGCCTTGACTCTAGGAAAGTGAATAAAGTCACGAAGAAAGATGCCTATCCACTTCATCATGTTGAGGGACTGCTAAGTCGGCAAACAGATACCCACTTCATATCCACTGTGGACCTGAAGGACGCATTCTGGCAGATACCGCTGGAAAGAGCCTCTAGGGAAAAGACCGCGTTTACCGTGCCCGGCAGACCCCTATATCAATTCACAGTTATGCCATTTGGCCTTTGCAATGCTGCACAACGGCTCTGCAGACTCATGGACAAAGTGGTTCCACATGAATTGAGACAATATATTTATGTTTATTTGGATGATCTATTGGTGGTTTCGTCAACATTTGAGGAACATCTGGAAATACTTGCTAAGCTAGCAAACCTTTTGAAAAACGCTGGATTGACTATAAATTTAGCCAAATCAAAATTTTGCTTTAAAGAATTAAAATTTTTAGGATTCATAATAGGGGGAGGATGCATACAGACAGATCCAGACAAAGTGTCTGCAATTAGGAATTTCCCCGTACCGAAAACTGCCAAACAGGTAAGGCGATTCTTAGGTCTGTCAGGATGGTATCGACGATTCGTCAACAATTATTCAGCACTGGCTTCTCCTTTAACAGACACCCTTAAGAAAGGCAAAAGTTTCAAGTTTACACCGGAAGCGGTACAAGCCTTTGAAGAACTCAAACAGGCTTTAACCTCGACACCTATTTTAGTCAACCCTGATTTCAGTAAACCGTTTAAAATTCTTTGCGATGCGTCGACAACTGGAGTAGGCAGCGTGCTTTGTCAAGAAGACGAAAATAATGTAGAAAGGCCGATATACTATTATTCCCATAAGCTCACATCAGCCCAGCGTAATTATAGTATTACAGAGCTGGAGTGTTTAGCAGCGGTTCTAGGGGTTGAAAAGTTTCGCTCATACGTAGAGGGACAGGAGTTCACAATTGTGACCGACCATGCTAGCTTGCGGTGGCTAATGAGCCAAAAGGACCTTAGCGGGAGGTTAGCGCGTTGGAGTCTAAGACTTCAACGTTTCTCATTCAATATAGAACATAGGAAGGGTACTCAAAACGTGGTACCAGATGCGCTTTCGCGAGTGTACAGTGTCGACGAAATGTCTTTAACGAGAAATGGCCAAACGAGTCCTTCCGATGTTCTACACATTGATCTTACAGATCCGGCTTTTAAGTCAGATGAGTATGTAGGGTTAATAAAGACAATAGAGGAAAATAAAAATCAGCTACCTGATCTTCGTGTTTCAGACAATTTTGTATACAAGAAGGTCAAACCCTGCACAGGGAACCCAAGTGAAGACGATTGCGTCTGGAAACTCTGGATCCCATCAATGCTGACATCTCCTTTGGTTCGCTTGGCTCATGATCCCCCTAGAGCGTCGCATGGCGGAATAGCTAGGACGTTGTATCGCCTACGCGATCGTTTTTACTGGCCAAATATGGCAACTCAGGTGAAAGCGTTCGTCGGAGAATGCAACGTCTGTAAGACCTCCAAAGCTCCAAACTCAATCCTTAGACCACCCATGGGTCAACCGTTCATAGTCGACAGACCATTCCAGCATGTATATGTTGATTTTTTAGGACCATATCCTAGGTCGAAAAAGGGTAATACACATATAATAGTGTGCCTTGATCAACTCACTAAATTTGTGCTAGTTAAAGCACTACGTAGGGCTACAGGAGAGTCTGCCATAAAGTTTTTGGAAGAGGAAGTTTTTTCGATTTTCGGAGTACCTGAATCTCTTTTGTCAGACAACGGTAAGCAGTTTATCGGAAAAGAATTTTCGAAGTTCCTCACAAGCTATGGAACAAAGCACATTAAGACAGCTTCATATTCACCTCAGGCAAATGCCAGCGAGAGGGTCAACCGATCTATACTCGCAGCAATACGATCTTATATAGGTGCTGATCAATCCAACTGGGACAAGGATTTGCTAGCAATAGTAAGCGCACTCCGTACAACCATTCATTCGGCGATAGATATGTCGCCTCACGAAGCCCTGTTCGGTCAGAGAAAGATTGAGCATGGATCGGATTATTATCTTTTCAAAAAACTTAAGAGCTTAAATAATCCCGAATTCGATGTTTTGCCCAAGTCAGCTAAAATGAACATCATTCATGAAAGAATTAAGGAATCCTTAGCACAGTCACATAAAAACTATGAAAGAACATATAACCTAAGAAGCAAAGGTCGGCTTTACAAAGTAGGACAACATGTTTTTAAGCGGAATTTCATTCTTAGTGATGCCTCGAAAAATCGGAACGCTAAGCTATGCCCAAAATTTGTACCTGCAATAGTCAAAAAGATCGCCGGCAACAGTCTATATGAGCTAACAGATTTAAGTGGAACTAGCTTAGGCGTGGTTCATGCTAAAGACATTAGGGAATAACATTTAGGAGATTGAAATCGAATGTAGAAACCACTTTATCGAACAATAGTGTCCTTTTCTTTCCCATTTCAGGCAATAGTTGCCAGAAATTGAAAAGTTGTGTATGGGCCTCTATTTACAACAGACACTCTAGCAGTTCACCGCTTTCGCAATGTGTAATTCCTCTAAATATCATCATTTAAATTGTGCACTATAACATAACGTAACAAAAAGCACGTATACGCCATAGTGAACTCTGGGTACAATTCCGTTTATCGGGAGACGACAACAATTTATTGAATTTTAACAAAATAAAAATTCATATGCCCATGAGCCTATGACATATGAAACTACTGTAGCTTTATCTACTTTCTAAAATAAAAAGAAAAAATCCTTTTCTCTGTCGCGTAGTAACTATAGCAACACATTTTTCTAAGTACAAATTACTTGAATTTTTATTCACTCTCGGGAAACGTCAGATTAAACGTGTTTGTTTTTTTTATTGAAACAAATTAAAATTTCATATTGGAATAGGAAAGCACCAAGAATACCAAGAGGTCTTAAGCCCAGTAAGTACTCAATTTAGGACAAAATTAATCAGTTTAAATTCGACTAAACGTTGATTCGTTTCATAGAGTTTTTGGAAAGTTGACTGTTGTGAGTCTGCTTTAAAAATCCACAAGAGCACGTGGTCTCTTCGTCTCAAATTCTTAAAACCCAAGGAGTACGATAGCTTAGTGCTATCCTTAGCTGCATAGAAATCTACAAGAACAAAGAGCAGGACATCGCTCATTTGTGAGATAGGAATAACAAATCCGTTACAAACAAATTGCGTAGAACTAGTAACACAACCTATTACTATACATGCTCTTAGTTCTGACCACATACCTTTAAACTGTGATATTCTATTGAGTGGTAAAAGATCAAATGTGCAATATTTAGATTTAAGAAATGCAAATTGGAGTAGATTTAGATCAACAATCAAAAGATGTCTTCGAGATACTCCCCTTGAACTAGAAAATATAAGTCATTATGAACAAGTAGACGAAAAGATCGAAATTATAACCAAAAGTATCTTGGATAGCATTGATGTATTATGTCCGAAAAAGACCATTACTAATAGGACTACAGTAATCCCTGGTTATATACTTAACATCATAAAGCAAAGAAACTATGTAAGAAGAAAATGGGCTAGATTCAAACATGAAAATGACTTTCATTTTATGAATACTCTCACCAAGAAAATATCTCTGGAAATCTCAAAATTCAGAAACAACTCTTGGAACAATAAGCTCTGTTCTCTAGACCCAAATTCTAAACCATTTTGGAATATCACCAAGGTCTTAAAAAATAGAAATAGATCTATACCTCATCTTGAACATAATGATTGTCTTATTGTTACACATGAAGACAAAGCAAACCTCTTTGCTGACACTTTTGCACAAAACTTCAACAATCCTCTGATGTCACAGTTTAGCTCGGTAACTAGGGCTGTAACTGATTCTATAAATACTTTAAGTAACACATTAGCGCCCGTACCGGTAGATGTTTTTGTTTCAAGCGAAGATGTTGAGTTTTTTATTAACGACTTGATAATAAGAAAAGCAGCCGGTTTTGACTGCTTAAAAAACATTTACTTGAAGGAATTACCTAAAATTGCCGTCCGATTTATTTGTGTCATTATAAATGCCTGTATAAAGTTACACAACTTTCCAGAATCGTGGGAGATGGCAAAAATTATCCCTATACTTAAACCAGGAAAACCACCAAATAAAGCAAGTAGCTATCGTCCAATAAGTCTTTTAAGCAGTCCTTAGTAAAATATTGGAAAAAGTAATAAAAACTAGACTTTTAAGTTTTCTTGATTCCAACAAAATTATACCAAACAATCAGTTTGGATTCAGACAAGGACATAATAGTTCTCACCAAGTTTTACGCATATGTAATCATGTTAAGGATAAATTATCGCTAAAGCAATCTACTGGTCTTGTACTCTTGGATGTAGAAAAAGCATTTGATAGCATATGGCATGAAGGAATTATACACAAACTCAATCTCTTTGGCTGTCCCGAATATATGATTAAGTTTTTTCAAAGCTTCTTAAAAGGAAGAACAATTAAAATAAACCTAAATAATATATGTTCAAGCGGGAGTTCCTCAAGGTTCAGTTTTAGGACCTCTCCTGTACATTATTTATGTTTCAGATTTCCCAGACCCCCTTAACTGCAGTATAGCTATGTTTGCCGATGACACTGCTATATTCAGCTCAAATGAATTGGGATACAATATTGAAAGTTCACTTCAAAACGCACTTGATATTATACTTGAGTATTTTGAATCGTGGAAGATAAAAATTAATGCGGATAAAACACAAGCTATCTTTTTCACAAGAAAAAGAAAAGCTTGTGCTTTACCGCTAAGCAATTTAAAAATTGGTAATTCTGACATTCCATGGGTCGATTCTGTCAAATATCTTGGTGTATATTTAGACAAGACATTAACCTACCGAATCCAAGTGAATAATACATTAAATAAAATAAGTATAGCCACTAAAATGCTATACCCTTTAATATGTCGACGTTCATGCTTAAGTAAACATAATAAAATTACTATTTTCAAAGCCCTTTTTCAAGCAATTTGTTACGAATCTAAGCAATCACATTCGAACGCAAAAAAAAAAAGAATGTTTTGTTGCACCCTGTTTTCTTGAATACGCAATACGCGTATGGAATTCGAAGTTCGAATCAATTCGTTAAATCACTGAATTTACTCAGGAAACAGTGGGTACCAACTGCGTTGAACCATGTAGCTTTCCGCCAAAATTTTTGAGTAGGTCTTTTCATTTTCGACCATCAAGCGAGCAGGATCTTCTCCTCAGAACAATATCTAATAGAATTGTGCAGTTTCTTTAAAACAAACAAAACACAAAATATCAAAGTGGTCATACGGAAAAGAGAATATAAAATTAAATTGCAAGACGCCTTTACTTGCATATCACCCCCAAATCGAGACTGTGGACCTCACGAGGACGCCTCTGTGCAGAACATCGAATTTTCGGCCTTTTGACACTTGCACCACGTGCACCTGTCTCGTGGTCCCCTTTTTTTATCAAGTGCAAGAACGACGAAGAAGGAAAGAAAGCGAACTTAGAAAATCAAATTCAAGTTCAAGGCCAAGGCTAAGCTCTTCGCTTGAAAGTCCAAAAACTGGAGCACTTGCCGTTTTCCTCTAGACTTGTAGCTCAGTAACGGTTTCCTTCCCTGGGCGAATCACTGAGAAAAAGCATCGACACTAGAACAAGAAACCTAAAATCCATTCCTCAGCTCAGTTAAGTGAAGGTCGCGAAACAAATCGGCTGGCTGAAGCCCCGATCGAGCTACGGTCTTGTGCGGTGAAGTGCGGTAGAAAAGAGGGGGTTGCGATTCAACGTTATCTCCGCAAGGTGTCGAATTTATAACCCAAATGAGGATTAACTTGCCATGTAAACAAAAATTATAAAAGAAAGAGAAACAAAAATTTAATTTAAAAAGTTTGTAATAAGAAAAAAAAGGAAGCAAGAATAGAAAGTGAGTGCATAATAAGTACAACAAAAAAGAGTAAGCTAAATAATTGTGTTTAAGAGAAAAAAAAATAGTATAATTTGTTTATTAGTATTTTTACTAATTTGAAATTAAAACAAAAGGGAAAGAATAATAATTGTAATCTAGAAAAAAAAAGAAAGTGATTGTGATAGTTGTGGTTTGTCGGTGAGCTGGAATCTACACCCGTGTAATTTTCTCTCTGTTGGAAACCCCTGGAATCTGTGCACAGCATCCACGTAAGCGGTAAGTCTCCGACAATAAAACAGTTCGATTTCTCTTTTTCCCACAGGCCAAACTACCACTATATAAATTTTGCCAGATTTCTTTATTCATTCCATACTATTTACATTGATTTATATTGCTATTTAGAACTAAATTTTTTTTTATATTAACTAATTAAGATTGGAACTACTTGCTACTTAAAATTACATATTATGCTAAGTCTATCTAAAACACAAATTGAACTGCATAAATTTAAAAGGAATCACTATACTACATTCATCTATAAAATTAGAATGTCCATAAGAATTCACAACATTTTAAACATTAAATAAAATTGGTATATTGTATAAATCATAATGGTTTAAACTAAAGAGATTATGTGGGTGAGTGAGCGAGATTATGGTGCCAAATCGATAGTTGTGTAGCGCAACCAAGAAACTAAATTTAGGGACAGTTCAACAGAATTTCAAGAAGGTACATGAACTGCCAAGGCGTCTGCGTAAGCAGGTAGGGTGGGAAACAGAGACCTTGAGCGACTCCAACATCTGTCGCCGGTGAAATTGGTACGGTAAGAGAAGATGTCCGTCTGCAGTAAGAAGTTTTTATAAACCTTGGCATGAAGTAAGATTTTCCTTTGGTGCGACTGGTTACCTAGAGCAAGAACTACTCCCCAATCCGACGTCACCTAGCCGTGCGTATGCAAGCATGCCAAGTAAGGCTCTTAGGTCACCAGATAATCAGAACCGTAGCAAAGAAATGGCGCCCACCGTGCAGGCTTTTTTACAAAAAGGCCTCATTGTTGTTTAGATTTTTAGCTTTTCAAAAGTATTGTCCCGGCATTAACATGTAGATTGTTTTCCGCGTTGCGACTTTTTGAATTTCTAACTATCTAAACTGCATTTTCAGTTCACATTTGTCTGACTCTCTCCGGAGGAGAAGTCATTGCATGTGAATGTTTAAAGTATGTATTTTTTTAAATAGTATTGTCAATTGACTGGATAAATAGAAATACACTGGTCAATTAAGCTACTATAAAATCTTCTTCTTACCAATCCAATTTTTCAAATAATGCTTTTAGCATAGTCCGTCCGATGAGTATACACAACCAAAACCTTCGAACAATACAAATCTTCAGAAATGAAAATAATTAAGATCATGGCACAACATAATCAAACTCACACACCCCTAATCAATGCATGAAACAAATCAACAAAACAATTAAATTACAAAATTAAAACAACATTTTTTCATTCGGAAAAAAACAAAAACAAAAAATGGCAGAAAATAACACACATAATACACGACAAAGAGGTAGATTGAATAATTCTAGAGGGCGCGGTGCTTTCAATGGGAATAGGAACTCTCAGAATAATTCTCAAAGTAATATGGGATCTAGACCATTACTTATTAGAACACCTCCTGAGAACAGAAATAGAGATCAATTTAACGATCCGCAGGGATCTCGGGAAGTAAATCTTCTAGGCTCCCCAAATTTACAAAATATAGGTCCCCAAAATAATGAATCCATACCGATTAACGGAAATGGCAATGTAAATGAAAACGGACAAAATGTTCAGAATGCAGCTCTGGCTCAAGATTTACAGCGAGCACAGGCTCCAAATATTCAAATTCAACCAGCTTCAAATGCTGACAACCCTAACATGCAAAGACCAGCTCTTCAAGCGAGCAACACAGGCATCGAGGCTTTGACTAACGCGTTTAAATTGATTCTTGAAGCGAATCAGAAAGAATTCATCAAAGAGATGAAAGAGATAAAGATGACTTTAGTCGAGCGCTTAGATGCCATGAGCAACCCTGACGGAAGTCAACATGAAGTTAGACCTTCAAACGCTTTCGAGCAATTTCTAAACAATGCGTCCTTCTCAACTCAAAACAGGTTAGTTCCACAAATAAGTACCCAATCTTCTCAAAGTTTGCCAAATTCAAACTGCAAAATAGAAAAATGGCAAATTTCATTCGACGGATCTGATCACGTCCATGACTTTCTGTTCAAAGTCGAAACCCTCAAAGAACGTTTTCGCTGTAGCTGGGATCATGTGCTGGCAAACTTTCATGTCCTTTTGAAAGGGAAAGCGGAGACATGGTTCTGGTTCTTTTTAAAGAAAAATCCTTCGGCCACCTATGAAAACCTGAAACATGCCATTGTAAAGGAGTTTAGCAAAGTAGAGAATGACCATGAGAAAATTATTCAAATGTTGTCCAGAAAACAAGGGTATAAGGAAACTTTTGACGATTATTACTCAGATCTTTTGCGCTTAAATGCACGAATGAAGGAGCCGCTAAGTGATGCCAAAATGATTGAGATGATAAAGAAAAATTCAAAAGAAAGTATAGGATCACTTCTGTTCTCATATCAGGTTGGTAGCTTAGAAAACTTACGAGATGTTGCAAGACAGGCAGAGAAATACGTGAGTCATCAGACATCTCAGAGATATCAAAATTTCAAACGTGTAAATGAGATAGAGGAAGCAATCTTAACCGAAAATATGAACAAGATCGAAGACCCCGAGATAGCAGCTATGTCGAACAGGTTGGGTTATTCTCGAGATCCACCGGACACAAGTCGATTCAAATGTTGGAACTGTGACCTAGTAGGTCATTCCTTTTATGACTGTCCGTCAGAGAAGCGAAATTTATTCTGCTTTCGTTGTGGAGAAAAGAATGTTACGACTCCAAACTGCCGTAAGCATATGTTAAACCCCAAGGTGAGCGAGATGGCAGCCGGGGACTCTCGTTCCACACCTCTAACCCCGAGCCAATAAAAGAGTCCAACGATTTTCTACACGGCCATAGGCAGTGTAGTGATTCCAAACCATCCCAAATTAAAATCGAACCAAAAAGTAATATTAAAATAGTACAAGAGCCAAATGAATCCGTCAACCCAAAACACTTTTCGAAGCTCTCTCTTCACGAACGGATTTTGCGCTACCAGGATGCGAGGAAAAGAATTTTTAAAAACCCAAATAAGCAGACAGTACCTAAGAAAATAATCAATTGTAGGAAGCGCTATCAAGCTAGAAAATCGAGAAAGAAGATCTTAGAGTCAACCATACTAAATGATGGCAATGACTCAAGACCATATTTAGACATCAAAATAGGCAATGAGACAGCTAAGGCTTTACTAGATTCGGGTGCATCAGTTAGTGTTCTTGGGAAAAACAGTTTGAATCTTCTTGAGCGTAACTCAATCCCAATCAAACCTTGCGAACATTCAATTAGCACAGCTGATGGCACTCAACAAAAAATTCATAGCTTTTGTAAAATCCCGATTCAACTTGATAAAGTCACTAAAGTAATCGAATTCTATGTCGTTCCAACTCTCCAACAGGAAGCTTATCTAGGAATAGATTTCTGGAACAGCTTTGACATCCGTCCACAATTCGTAATTCCTGCGATTTCTTCCATTGATAAAAGTTTTTCAGATTCGAACACCATTACATTAACAGAGGATCAGATGGTTAAGTTGCTTAAGACAATTGATGAGTTCCCCTCTTTTGCCAAGTCAGGGCTTGGAAAAACTCATTTGGAGGAGCACTACATAGACACTGGAAATGCCGTCCCGATTAAGTCGAAGTACTATCCCCTGTCACCTCCACGCGAAGCCGAAGTTTACGCAGAGATTGAACGATTGCGTTCACTAGGCATCGTTGTGGAGAGTGACAGTGCGTGGAGTTCCCCGATCGTAGTAGTTCGAAAACCGGATAACACAATAAGACTTTGCATAGATTTCCGTAAGTTGAATAGTGTCACGAAAAAGGATGCATATCCCCTCCAACACATAGGTGGTTTACTGAGCAGAGTTAAGAATACGCATTTTATAAGCAAAATAGACCTCCAACAAGCCTTCCATCAGATCCCTTTAGAAAAGACTTCAAGAGAAAAAACAGCTTTTGCAGTCCCAGGAATGCCATTACTTGAGTTCACTGTAATGCCATTCGGGCTTTGCAACGCTTCCCAAAGACTCGTTCGTTTATTGGATAAAGTTATCCCAACAAAGTTCCGAGACAATGTTTTCATCTATTTGGATGACTTGCTAGTGTGCACCGAAACCTTCGATGAACACATTTCTATTCTTCGTGAGCTAGCAAAGTGTCTTAGACGTGCGAATCTGACCATTAATATGGACAAAAGTAAATTTTGTCAGAAGGAAATACAGTATTTAGGCTATATTATAGGTCAGGGATGCTTAAAGACAGATCCTTCAAAGTTGGAAGCAATAACGGACTTTCCACTGCCCAAAACTGCACGCCAAGTTCGCAGATTCATTGGCATGACCGGTTGGTACCGCCAATTTATACCAAGCTTCGCAAGTTTGTCAGCACCTCTAACAGATTGCCTTCGGAAAGGTAAGGAATTTGCGCTTACCAAAGAAGCTGAGGATGCATTCCAAAAACTAAAGAAAGCTCTAACAACTGCCCCAGTGCTCGCACAGCCTGACTTTAGTAAACCTTTTGTTATACAGTGCGATGCGTCAAGCTTAGGTGTAGGTGGAGTTTTGTTCCAATTAGATAATGAGGGACACGAGCATCCCATTGCTTACGTTTCGCAGAAGCTAAACAAGGCACAGCAAAATTACACGGTCTCAGAGCAAGAGTGCATGGCTGCAATCGTATGTGTGAGCAAATTCAGACCATACATCGATGGTCTGCCCTTTAAAATAATAACTGACCACTCCAGCCTTAAGTGGCTTATGTCACAAAAAGACCTTAGTGGCAGGCTCGCTAGGTGGAGCCTTAAGCTCCAATCGTTTGACTTCACAATGGAACACCGTAAGGGTTCACTAAACGTTGTACCAGACGCGTTGTCCCGGTTGGATATGTGTGAGATAACACCAATCGCGAGGCAATCTGACATAGATTTGACTTCCGTGCACTTTAAGTCAAAAGAGTATACCGACATGAAGAATGAAATAGAAAACAATCAAAGTTGTCTTCCGGATCTTTGCGTGTCTGACGGCTTTATATACAAGAGAGTTAAGTTTAAATCTGGTGCGATAGATGAAGAAGAGAGTCTGTGGCGGTTGTGGCTACCGAAGGAGTTGTGGGCAGAAGCTATCGCAAATGAGCATACTGCAGCACCTGGAACTCATGGTGGCATTGAAAAGACCCTATTTCGCGTTAGGCAAAAATATTATTGGCCAGAAATGGTTAACCACATTAAATCGTTCATTGCTGCGTGCGATATTTGCAAAGAGGTCAAACCTGCCAATTCAACTCTCCGGCCGAAAATGGGTAACCAAATCGTCACAGAAAGACCAATGCAAAGGTTATACATTGATCTGCTCGGACCTTATCCCAGAACTAAACAAGGGAACACTACAATTTTTATTGCGATCGACCATTTTTCGAAATTTATTTTCTTGAAGCCATTGCGCAAAGCGACCTATCTGTAAGTTTCTGGAGGATGATATCTTTCATCTGTTTGGAACCCCAGAATTCATACACAGCGATAACGGCAAACAGTTCGTCGCGAAAGAGTTTTCTAAACAAATGAATGCATATAAGATTCAGCACGTCAAAACTGGTCTTTATTCACCACAAGCAAACAGCTCCGAGCGCGTTAATCGAGAGATAATTTCAAAAATAAGAGTATTCGTGGGAGAAAAACATACCGATTGGGACAAATACGTCTCAACAATAGCTTCGACTCTTAGAAGTGATTACCACTCCTCGATTAATGCCTCACCATATTACGCGTTGTTCGGTCAGAATATGATTTTAAGTGGATGTGAGTACCCGGTTTTGAAAAGACTAAAATGTTTAATCGATCCTGAAATGAAAACGATTCCATCCGCGGATAGAATGCACCTGATTAGACGTCAAATTAGGGAGAATCTAAATAAAGCTCATCTGAAAGCTGAAAGAACATATAATCGTCGAGCGACTAATGTTCGATTCGTTGAAGGACAAGAGGTGTTTAGGAGGAATTTTGGACAAAGCTCATTTGCAAAAGAGAAGACGGCTAAGTTCATGCCAAAATATCTTAAGTGCAGAGTGAGAAAAAGAGTAGGAAACTGCTTGTATGATCTGGAGGATCTGAAGGGAAAATTAGTAGGGAGATTTCATGCAAAAGACATAAGACAATAAAGAGCATCTACTACATTTGCAATCGGAAAAACAAGATTCGATTTCCTTTTTGTTTCCTTCGATACTTGGAAACAAAGAAGGTTTGTTACGAATCTAAGCAATCACATTCGAACGCAAAAAAAAAGAATGTTTTGTTGCACCCTGTTTTCTTGAATACGCAATACGCGTATGGAATTCGAAGTTCGAATCAATTCGTTAAATCACTAAATTTACTCAGGAAACAGTGGGTACCAACTGCGTTGAACCATGTAGCTTTCCGCCAAAATTTTTGAGTAGGTCTTTTCATTTTCGACCATCAAGCGAGCAGGATCTTCTCCTCAGAACAATATCTAATAGAATTGTGCAGTTTCTTTAAAACAAACAAAACACAAAATATCAAAGTGGTCATACGGAAAAGAGAATATAAAATTAAATTGCAAGACGCCTTTACTTGCATATCACCCCCAAATCGAGACTGTGGACCTCACGAGGACGCCTCTGTGCAGAACATCGAATTTTCGGCCTTTTGACACTTGCACCACGTGCACCTGTCTCGTGGTCCCCTTTTTTTTATCAAGTGCAAGAACGACGAAGAAGGAAAGAAAGCGAACTTAGAAAATCAAATTCAAGTTCAAGGCCAAGGCTAAGCTCTTCGCTTGAAAGTCCAAAAACTGGAGCACTTGCCGTTTTCCTCTAGACTTGTAGCTCAGTAACGGTTTCCTTCCCTGGGCGAATCACTGAGAAAAAGCATCGACACTAGAACAAGAAACCTAAAATCCATTCCTCAGCTCAGTTAAGTGAAGGTCGCGAAACAAATCGGCTGGCTGAAGCCCCGATCGAGCTACGGTAAGGTGCGGTGAAGTGCGGTAGAAAGGAGGGGGTTGCGATTCAACGTTATCTCCGCAAGGTGTCGAATTTATAACCCAAATGAGGATTAACTTGCCATGTAAACAAAAATTATAAAAGAAAGAGAAACAAAAATTTAATTTAAAAAGTTTGTAATAAGAAAAAAAAGGAAGCAAGAATAGAAAGTGAGTGCATAATAAGTACAACAAAAAAGAGTAAGCTAAATAATTGTGTTTAAGAGAAAAAAAAATAGTATAATTTGTTTATTAGTATTTTTACTAATTTGAAATTAAAACAAAAGGGAAAGAATAATAATTGTAATCTAGAAAAAAAAAGAAAGTGATTGTGATAGTTGTGGTTTGTCGGTGAGCTGGAATCTACACCCGTGTAATTTTCTCTCTGTTGGAAACCCCTGGAATCTGTGCACAGCATCCACGTAAGCGGTAAGTCTCCGACAATAAAACAGTTCGATTTCTCTTTTTCCCACAGGCCAAACTACCACTATATAAATTTTGCCAGATTTCTTTATTCATTCCATACTATTTACATTGATTTATATTGCTATTTAGAACTAAATTTTTTTTTATATTAACTAATTAAGATTGGAACTACTTGCTACTTAAAATTACATATTATGCTAAGTCTATCTAAAACACAAATTGAACTGCATAAATTTAAAAGGAATCAATATACTACATTCATCTATAAAATTAGAATGTCCATAAGAATTCACAACATTTTAAACATTAAATAAAATTGGTATATTGTATAAATCATAATGGTTTAAACTAAAGAGATTATGTGGGTGAGTGAGCGAGATTATGGTGCCAAATCGATAGTTGTGTAGCGCAACCAAGAAACTAAATTTAGGGACAGTTCAACAGAATTTCAAGAAGGTACATGAACTGTCAAGGCGTCTGCGTAAGCAGGTAGGGTGGGAAACAGAGACCTTGAGCGACTCCAACATCTGTCGCCGGTGAAATTGGTACGGTAAGAGAAGATGTCCGTCTGCAGTAAGAAGTTTTTATAAACCTTGGCATGAAGTAAGATTTTCCTTTGGTGCGACTGGTTACCTAGAGCAAGAACTACTCCCCAATCCGACGTCACCTAGCCGTGCGTATGCAAGCATGCCAAGTAAGGCTCTTAGGTCACCAGATAATCAGAACCGTAGCAAATTATTCTTTATGCATGTCCAGTGTGGGGAAGGTGCGCAAAGTCGCATATAAATAAACTTCAAATAGCCCAAAATAAAACGTCAAAAATGATGTTAGACCTGCCCTGGCACTTCTCAACTTCAGAATTGCACGAGAGAAGTGGTGTACTAAAAGTCTCAGAGAGAATTGAAAAACTTAATGAAAAATTCTTTAAAAATTGTAAAGATTTAGAAAATGTCCTTATAGCAAACTTGGAAGTCTCATAAATATTATAAATGTTTCGTCATTATTTATTTATTTATTTATTTATTTATTAACAAATTTTTAAATTATTTATTTATTTATCAACTCATTTATATATTTATTTATCAATTTTTTATTAAATTTGTTATTTGTTTATTTTATTTTATCAATTATTTATTAAATTTGTTATTTATTTATTTATTTATTTATCAATCATTTATTAAATTTGTTATTTATTTATTTATTTGTTTATCAATTATTTATTAAATTTGTTATTTATTTATTTATTTGTTTATTAATTATTTATTAAATTTGTTATTTATTTATTTATTGATCAATTATTTATTAAATTTGTTGTTTATTTATTTATTTATTTATTTATTTATTTATTGATTTGTTGTTTATTTAGTAAATGTAATTTATCATTTAATTAATTATTTGTTTATCAACCTGGTAGTTCTATTAGCTTTAAGTTAATTTTATCTAGTCAACAGATTTCTCAAATAAAGAAATCCTTAGTTTAAGATACAATTCTTTCAAATGAAGGTTTTTTTTAACGTAGTTCTCCTTCAATAGTTTTTTTTTTTCATTCTATCAATTAATTAGCATACCGAAAGATATTTTTTCCTCAGTTGTAAGATATAAACTAAATATCATATCTCTGTGCAAGCTGTGTGTATTCTCTAAGATTCATATAAATTGTAACGCTTTATTCTACGTTAATAAAAATCTATCTATCTAACTTCAGTTGTGATGGAGATCAACCACTTATTAGATTTGCTGACGCGGAATGGGCTTCAGACATTGTTGATAGGAAGTCAGTTAGTGGCTACGTGTTCAAAGTTTTTGGAAATACAGTTTCATGGTGCAGCAAGAAACAGAGTACTGTAGCAACTTCTTCAAGCGAAGCTGAATATATAGCTTTAAGTTTAACTACAGCAGAAGGTATATGGTTGAGAGGACTATTGCAGGATTTGTGTGAAACAATAGATGAACCAACTTGCATCTTTGAAGACAACAGAGGTTGTATTGGGATGGCTCATAATTTGGAAAGCGAACGAGCTAAGCACATCGATATTAAACATCACTTTGTAAGAGATAACATTGCAAAAGGATTAATAAAAGTCAAACCAATCGGAACAAAAGATCAACAAGCCGACATCTTTACCAAAGCAATGGATAGTGTTCAATTCTTGAATTTACGAACGAAATTAAATTTGATCACATAACGAGATGCGATTGAGAGAGCGTGTTGAAGCTCAAGCAAGTATAAATACTCAAGCAAATGTAAATACTGAAGCAATCGATTTGTTATTAGCTATCGAATTTAATTTTTACTGTTTTCATTCTGATTCCTAACTTTGTACGATCAACATCTACAAATAAATTCTTATATACTTCAAAGCCATTTGTACATTTATCAATACCTAGTATGCAACGTCCTGAACATGATGAGCTCGGATATCATCATCCCTCAGACCCTGAGCGAGGCAATGTCAACCGAAAACACTGAGCATTGGAAAGACGCCATGCAGACGGAATACGACGCACTTATTGCAAACAACACGGGATCATTAGTTGATCTGCCACCTGGTAAGAAGGCAATCGGCTCCAAGTGGGTTTTTAGTTTGAAGAATAATAAAGACGGTACAATTGAGCGCTTCAAATCGAGGCTCGTTGCTAAGGGTTGTTGCCAGCAATTTGGAGTCAACTATTCCGAAACATTCTCGCCGGTAGTTCGTTATGCAACAATTAGGATGTTGTTGCTTGGAATGGGCTTCAGACATTGTTGATAGGAAGTCAGTTAGTGGCTACGTGTTCAAAGTTTTTGGAAATACAGTTTCATGGTGCAGCAAGAAACAGAGTACTGTAGCAACTTCTTCAAGCGAAGCTGAATATATAGCTTTAAGTTTAACTACAGCAGAAGGTATATGGTTGAGAGGACTATTGCAGGATTTGTGTGAAACAATAGATGAACCAACTTGCATCTTTGAAGACAACAGAGGTTGTATTGGGATGGCTCATAATTTGGAAAGCGAACGAGCTAAGCACATCGATATTAAACATCACTTTGTAAGAGATAACATTGCAAAAGGATTAATAAAAGTCAAACCAATCGGAACAAAAGATCAACAAGCCGACATCTTTACCAAAGCAATGGATAGTGTTCAATTCTTGAATTTACGAACGAAATTAAATTTGATCACATAACGAGATGCGATTGAGAGAGCGTGTTGAAGCTCAAGCAAGTATAAATACTCAAGCAAATGTAAATACTGAAGCAATCGATTTGTTATTAGCTATCGAATTTAATTTTTACTGTTTTCATTCTGATTCCTAACTTTGTACGATCAACATCTACAAATAAATTCTTATATACTTCAAAGCCATTTGTACATTTATCAATACCTAGTATGCAACGTCCTGAACATGATGAGCTCGGATATCATCATCCCTCAGACCCTGAGCGAGGCAATGTCAACCGAAAACACTGAGCATTGGAAAGACGCCATGCAGACGGAATACGACGCACTTATTGCAAACAACACGGGATCATTAGTTGATCTGCCACCTGGTAAGAAGGCAATCGGCTCCAAGTGGGTTTTTAGTTTGAAGAATAATAAAGACGGTACAATTGAGCGCTTCAAATCGAGGCTCGTTGCTAAGGGTTGTTGCCAGCAATTTGGAGTCAACTATTCCGAAACATTCTCGCCGGTAGTTCGTTATGCAACAATTAGGATGTTGTTGGCTATAGTTACAGAACTGAAGTTGTTTTTACATCAGATGGATGTCTCGACGGCTTATCTAAACAGCGATTTACAAGACGAGGTATACATGCAGCAACCGGAAGGATTTATTAATCCACAGTTTCCTGATCGAGTGCTAAAGCTTAACAAAGCTATATACGGCCTTAAGCAGTCTGGTCGGGAATGGAACTCAAAGCTCGACATGGTCCTCAGAAGTATTGGTTTCATCGCGTGTAAAAACGAACCCTGTTTATATAAAATGAACTCCAAAGGTAATTTTAATTTAATCCCTGTGTACGTTGATGATTTGATTTTAGCATGTTCAACAAAAACAGAATTGATTAACATCAAAACGCATTTAGCGCATGCATTTGATGTAGTGGACAAAGGGCCTTTGCAATATTTCTTGTGAATGGAGATTGACAGAGACGGTGACACGGGTGCAGCAAGCACATCGACATCAAGTACCACCATGTAAGAGAGGTCGTTCAATCAAAAGAAGTAACGCTGGAATATGTTCAATCATCCGATATGATAGCCGATATATATTTACTAAAAACTTAACAAAAGCTAAACATTTGAAATTTACCGAATTAATGAATTTATATTAACGTTAATAACATACAATGTAAACGATGTATTTGTGTTGAGAAAGAGTGTTAGAAAGTTAAACTGACAAGTGAAATTATCATACAACACAAATAAATCGTATTGCTTTTGATTTGCTTCATCATAATGAAATAGTGTTTTCTCATTCTTCTAATTTTGTACATATGTAAAGAATTTAGCATTAGCACATTGTATTAATACTTTCAATACTTTAGTCTTTAATAAACTGTCACATGAATTGGACTTGTCCGTGAATTTTACTCAACAACACTTACTTTTTCGGCAGTTTTTGTAAAAACTGTCAAATATCGAGGAGTGGGGATGAAATTTTGTGAATTTCCCAAAAAGTAAAAGAACACTTGACAGCAAAAATTTCCCAAATGCACAAAATTATATCAAACGTCAACAAAATTCAATGGACTTCTTATGGTTTGACAGAACTTACAAAAACTGCCACAAGAAATGTTTGTGGCTAAAATCGGGAGATAGGGGATATATTTATCTCCTTCAAAAGTGACAGAACTTACAAAAATCGGGAATAAAAGTACAGAAAAGTGGGAGCATTTGGGAGTTTTCGGCAGTTTTAGGGAGTAAAAGAACAGACCTAATAATAACAATAATTTCCTTATGTATGCTCTATTCAACCTCAAATCGCGTTTAGCTTATTATGGGACTATGCAACCTTGCATAAGTTTTATAAATAGCATTTTTGCGTTTAGAGCCATTATATGGATTACATAACTTTATGTAGGCTCTATGTATACAGCGATTTTAAATAAGACTGACTAAGTTTATACTTCAGGTTGTGATCGAAAAAGCAAAAATGAAACGTCTTCTACCACGATTGCAGATTAATGATTGTCTAATAACGAGCGACATTTTTCGAAATTATTATTTTCATTGTTTTTTTTTTTGGTTGGACCAAAAATAGGAAGCTAGTCCAAGACGTGCAAACGACGAGGCCGAACACGAGTACAATTCTGAATAAGAGTGCAAGTCTGAACCCGACTCCGAGTTGGGTATTCCTCTGCCGGATTTCCACTGACATGCCATCCGAGCCGGCCGGAGAGATGTTTGTTAGGTATAGTCAGTGATCACTTTATAACAAGATTGGAAACCTACCTACGTTTTACCCTCCAAATACCGCAAAAGTTATTTTTTTCATGCACACATACTCTTGCAGCTCACTTGCTTTTTATTATGTAGGCAACTGTAACTTTATTACAAAAACACGCATACTCTTACAGCTAACCTGGCCCCTTAAGTTTGTATTACACGTATACTGTTTCAGCTAACCTGGCCCCTCAGCTTGTAGGCAAATGTCACTTTGACAGCAAGGTTTCCAATCTTGGTATAAGTGATCACTGGGTATAGTGCTCATTTTGAAAAGTACTGGACGAGCTTTTTAAAGCATCAACATTTTTCTGTGCTTCATTGATTAAGCTTCCTACATAGTTTTAAGGAGCCTGGTGCTTTTGAAACTGGCAACCAGTGTCTTGGCTCTACAGGGAAGTCAAATTATCAACAAATTTCGTAGAATATACACAAACAAATATACAATACACTACAAAAATAATAAAAATGTGATCACTCCATATTGGCCAACAATTGCTCAATTTTATTGTTATTTTATAGTCTGTTTTATAACTCCCTCTTTTAAGTGTTCTTTTCTCTTACTTGGGCCAGTAAATCTAAAGAGATAAATCGAAAAAAAAACAGTCTTGGATGCAACATCGTCAAAAAAACATCGATGTCTGAAAACATCGATATTTTACTTACAACATCGATGTTAAAAAAACATCGGTTCTATCTTCGATACATCGATGTTTTCCCGATGTTTTTGTTGTTGGCTATAAATACGATCTACTGTATCCAAAGAACAAAATATTTATGTCTTAACTGTTTAAAACCCAAAAACCTAAGTTGAATTCAATTTTTAGATACCACAAAACAGACAAATTTATCAACAAAATGAAACATATATGTTCTTAATATGATTTTTGTTTTTATTTATGTATATATAAATACCTTAAATCATAAGCAAACGGATCTCATTATTTTTTACATTGGATTTACATTGGTTATTTATTTGGTACAAAGTAATTGCGAGACTGAGTTTAAGAAAAGGAGTTTGGACAGTCTGGTCCCCAGAAGCCTGTTTCTGTCCTGAGTGATGGTTGCCCCAGCCTCCGAAAACAAACGTTCACTTGGAACAGACGTGGCTACGATGGGAAGATATACCATTGCAACCCGTGCAAGTTTTGGGAAAAGAGTTTTCATTTCAAATCACAATTGCGTCACTTTTAATTGGCGTAACAGGAGATGAGAGGTACATTTTTTGTACTTCTTTTTCACTGATAGTTGCATTGATTGTCGTTGAAGATTTATTTTTTATGTTCTTATAGGTTAATTGTTTGTGGTATTTCCATATATCAAAATCCGAATCGTCTGCATCTCTCTCAGACTCATCAGATGTTTCAAAAGTCGCTGTAGGTGAGCTGTTGCATTCCCTCACATATTTATTCAGATAGCTTACTACTTTGCCTTTAGCAAGATCATTCTTGAAATGCATCAGCTTAAATCGAGGATCGAGAGCACTTGAGATTGCAAGAATTGAGGAATGTTCAATTAGGTCAAATCTTTTAGCCAGTTGCTTTTTTATTTCTTCCTTAAACTCGGCAATAATTTCGTTTTTAGGATTGATATTCTCAACGACTTCCCGAACGCAGCTTACTAATGGAATAACTTTGCTCACCGTGACGTAACTATCTCCGGAAATTTCTCTGGTTAGTTTTTCAAAGGGACTATGTCCTTCACGCAATTTACTTCACTGCTGGTGATCATTGGAGGTGCGTCCAGTCGCGTCAAAACTATGGCTCCTACGAGTAACACCAAATCAATAAAACGTTGCAGCATGTAAAAGCACGAGTTCCATCTTGTGCGTACATCGAGAATCACCTTTTTTACTTGGCCTTCTTTTAGTCCCATTTCTTTTTGCCGCTTCCTTAGCTCGTCACTTGCATTGACGCTTCTTTAATGAATTTAACAAGGTCTCGAACCTTTCCGATCAATGCACTACATTTTTCGGTGTTATCAATGGATTTAGTTACTACTAAATTTATTTGATCAAGTTTGTTCGGAGGACAATGTGACTATTGATCGAAGAACGAAAGATCGAAAAAACAAACACCTTTTTGTCACAAATTATAAATTTTTATTTTTAGGACAATTGTTTCGACCCATATGTGTCATCCTCAGCTGTTTTCATTTTCGACTGTGCGAACAGCGAAAAAAGAAAAACAAAAAGAAATTAAGCAAATCGTTAGCATTATTACAAAAACAAAATTACATTATTTTGGTTAATTTGGTCGAGCCCTTCGTCTCTGTTTATGTTGATGTCTTTGGTCAAGTGTATGACGTATGTGTATTGATTCCAACACATCTAATCGGGTGCGATGCGTTTCACGCTCGAGCAGAGTGAAGTTGTCAGAGGTAAAAGTGTGTTTCGATTCCAGTGCATGTTCGGCGATAGCGCTACCGTACCACAACAAAATGCAAAAGTGTTTTTCGCTTGTAAAGCAATTGCTAAAATCCACAAAAGATGCCATTCCAAACACACACAAACCTGGCGTTTATTCAGCTACGTGTCCAACTTGCGGTGCAATTTATATAGGCCAAACGGGACGGGAGCTTCGGGCTAGAGTGCGAGAACATCTCAATTGTTTAAACAAGAAAGAGGCATACAGAAGCGCTATCGCCGAACATGCACTGGAATCGAAACACACTTTTACCTCTGACAACTTCACTCTGCTCGAGCGTGAAACGCATCGCACCCGATTAGATGTGTTGGAATCAATACACATACACTTGACCAAAGAATTGAATTTCCCTAGACTGGAATGGGATGATATTTATTTTACCCCAAACGTGAATGATTAAGTCTCAGTATTTAATAACTTGCTAACGCGACTTTATGATAACCATATTCCAATAATTACTAAGGAACTAAAGGTTAATAAATGTCCTTGGTTTAATAACAACATTAAGTATCTAATAAGTGTGATGTGCTTTTTGTTTCCCAGCCGAGGTTTCTCTCGTCGGTGCCAAGGTCTAATGAAGAAAACACGAAACTTCAATGATAGGTCTTTTGAACCTAATGACAAATTCTTTATTAACAACACTTAATAACTACAATTGTCGAGATCAAAGTATATTCAGTAGGTTTGACTTGGTTCTTCTTGAGTTCACTGTGTCACTTCCGGTATATGATCGGACCTGGTTATAGCTTCCGCCGGTAGGCTGTCCGACTTCCTTGCTGTCTTGGTAGGGCTTTCACTACTGGGCTTCCTGTTCCTGTTGCCGTTTGAGCGGCTGGCAAATATTACTCGACCGGCTTATTTCCGGGGGATCAGCAGGTACATTTAAGGCCCCTGGTGGCACTACACGGCAGGCAATAGCTCTGGTGGATCAGCAGGTACGTTTAAGGCCCCTGGTGACACTACACGGCAGGCAATAGCTCTGGTGGATCAGCAGGTACGTTTAAGGCCCCTGGTGGCACTACACGGCAGGCAATAGCTCTGGTGGATCAGCAGGTACGTTTAAGGCCCCTGGTGGCACTACACGGCAGGCAATAGCTCTGGTGGATCAGCAGGTACGTTTAAGGCCCCTGGTGGCACTACACGGCAGGCAATAGCTCTGGTGGATCAGCAGGTACGTTTAAGGCCCCTGGTGGCACTCAGCACGGCAGGCAATAGCTCTGGTAGATCAGCAGGTACGTTTAAGGCCCCTGGTGGCACTCAGCACGGCAGACAATAGCTCTGGTAGATCAGCAGGTACGTTTAAGGCCCCTGGTGGCACTCAGCACGGCAGGCAATAGCTCTGGTAGATCAGCAGGTTTATTTAAGGCCCCTGGTGGCACTCAGCACGGCAGGCAATAGCTCTGGTCGATCGGCAGGTACGTGAACGGCCCCTGGTGGCACGACGGACAAATCTCCTTCAATATTTAAAACCCCTTACCACTGGTGGGGGGAAGCTTTAAAATTGAAATTGCGGTTGCTGCACGGTCGGTAATAAGGACAGTCTCCTTCGGTATTAAAACCCCTTACCACTGGTGGGGGGAAGCTTTAATAGCGAAATTGCGGTCGGCGGCGGGAAAGACCAAAACACTCAGTTCAAAACCCAAGTTGAAATGACAACTATAAGTAGTGATGAAAAGTAGTGGTAGTGGTGATTTTAGTACGAAAGTACTCATCACCATATAAACTTTACCACAAAACATGAATGTGAATTGTATGAACATGAAAGTTAAACTTTCATGTGTTTCGGTATAACTTGCTGCCATGCAATAATAATGTTATCGATGATGAAAGTAAACACGCCATGTGTTAATGAGTCATACGATATGCTTTGTTTATGCATTTCTTGGTATACATTCAAGGGCAAATGAAATGTATGCAATATATGCATGAATTAGTTTTGCCTGCATATGGGATATTTGAAGCGAGCGTGAATTGTATGCATTCGAAATGCAAACTTGCCCGTGTATTTAGTGTTGGATGGGGAAAATCGATATTGCTATATAAGAGCATGTAACGCTTCGTTACATACCCCCCTCTTTTCGGAGACGAGAACCTTCTCGTCTTAATTTCTTTCGTTCAAAAAAAAAATTAAAAATAGATTTTTTTTTTTTTTTTTTTTTTTTTTTTTTTTTTTTTTTTTTTTTTTTTTTTTTTTTTTTTTTTTTTTTTTTTTTTTTTTTTTTTTTTTTTTTTTTCAATGATTCGTTTTCTTTTATTGAAAGAGAAAAACAAAATAATAACAAATAAAAATAAAAAAAATACTTCTTCTTAACTTAAAACTGATTCGGTTAAATGATATTAAAAACAAAGCAAGAAAAAAAAATACATTCTAAAAAAAAAGAAAAACAAAAATATAACCTTCATGGAAAAAAAACTTGTTCGAGTTCCGTCCTTCGTCTTATGGCTCGAAGGTAAACTTCTTCCGGAGGCCCTGGCATTCTAAAATGGCCTCTCCCGGCTTGATTATTCGGGCCATAACATTGCCGTATCGCCTGCCGAACTTAAATCGTTGACGCCGGAACTGCTTGTTGTACAGTGGATGCTTGGTAATGTTTATGCCGCGGAAGCATTCCATATGTGGTTTTCCGTCCTCTGATGCTGGAGGGGCGGCTACGCTGACCAGCGCTGGGAACCGGATCTGGTCCACTGTCATTCCGGTTGTGCTGATGGCATTTGACGAGCTGTCGGTGGTTTGGTTGCTGACTTCCATAGGGACGGGCTGGCAGATGGCGGAACCGGCGGCTCGAGCGGTGGTTGATGCTGCTGACGATCGTTTAACTGGCGGTTTCTTTGCAGCTCCTGGCGGTGGAGGAGGTCGGCGGCTCTCGCGCCCAGACGAGGTGGCGTAGGCTTTGGTAGCCGTCGAAATGGAGGCGATGGCGGAAGTGACTGCAGCGGTATGACTGGAGCTGGCGGCTGTGGTGGTGGCTGGCTGTGAGTGTGCTTGTGACTTTTCCCTTTTATTGAGGAGCAGGCTCCTGTCGACGACGTCCTTTCGGCTGCCTGTTTTTAGTCGAGCCGAGACTTCCTTTTGGGCTGGAGTGGCGATGTTGGGTGCTTCTTTCTTGGTCCGCACTTTGCGGCTCTCGGTAGCAGATGACACGGATGATGCGGGCAAGTTTGGTAAGAATACCACCGACCTGATCTCGGGCTGGCTCGGCTTTAACTTGGACGGTCTTGTCGGTTGTCTTTCCCAAGGCTGGGGTGCTGCTTTTTGTTCCATAGTAGGTCTGACTCCGGCGGCGCACACACGGCAAAATGACTACTTTAGGAGGCCAAAAATCATAGACATGGAAAATTGTTTTTATTTCTGATTTTTATTGGGTTCCTGACCGATACATTATCAAAAATAATGAATGGACACACGGTACACTTAAAACAAATAGAACGGTTAACTTAATAAAAAAAAATATATGAATTTAGGAAAAGTAAAAAAAAGAAAATAATCATATTTCACTAAACAATAATTTATTAGTGGTACTTATGAAAACGAAATAGTTAATTATCAATCATCTCCAAATAAATTAAAAAAAAAATCATCTAATTTTTTTCAGATTTTTATCTATACCCCTTACTGGCCCTGTATCGAAGTGAAATTCTAATACTAGGGACTTTGCGGCTGATTTTTTGATTATTCCCGTATATCTCCATTTCAGCTCTACCGATTTTGTTAAAATTTTGCACAATTATACGAAACATTATCCTTAGTGATATTGCATTCCAAGATTCTATTTAAAATATATTCTTCAATAACAAAAAAATCGGAAAAGAGATCCATTTTTGTAGTACCTTTTGGGTTTATAACACTCTTTTCTAGATTTCTCAAAAACGGCTCAACCAATTTTTTGGAAATTTCGTCAACACGTTTATATGCAATGTCTTAATAATGCTGCATACCAAAAAATGTGTGTTTTAATTTCCCTGATTTTTTATACAAGGAAATTAAAACACATATGAAATTTGTGAAGTATTAGAATTTCACTTCGATACAGGGCCAGTAAGGGGTATAGATAAAAATCTGAAAAAATTAGATGATGTCTTTATTAATTTTCGAAAAAATAAGCAAATAAGAACCACCCTAATGTATATATATATATTTCGAGTGACTTGGATCACTCCGACTACCTGTCAATAAAAGAAGATAGTATCACAATGAGTTGGTTTGAGTTCTCAAAATTCACAATAATAACGGTCAACAAACGACTTAATGCAAATATCAAGGACAGAAAGCGGTACCTAGCGGAACTTTTTTTGTAAGTCTAAGTAAACATGAATTTTAAAGAAAAATTTGTCTAGAACCGCAATATAATATTTAAATACTTACCATCACATTGTTTTTTATCAAACGGTCTTTATTAAATGTACATACCTGTAGATTTCATACCCTTGATCACTGTTTGTATTTTAGCACGAGATTGAAATAAAAATGCGTAATGTTTCGTTGACGTTTTAGAGAGCAATTAACCGTACCATCACTTCGCTCATTTGCCGGACTCTCGCAGTCTTTTATTTTGAACATAACAGAGGCGACTTAAGCTCTTTGTGATTCCTAGACCATCTGACTAAAAAAATACAAGCTTATTTAGACTCTATCTTTATTTTGATAAACCGCTTTTTGGCCTCTTAAAGCAGTAATTTTGCCGTGTGTGCGGCGGTCGAACTCGAAATGAAGTCTAGCTGGGAATTTTCCTCTCCATTATGACTCGTATTTACGAATCCCTTGAGATCTTTTACATGTGATACTACGGTACTTCTCCTTTTGTTCTTGTTTGCTTCTATGCTTCTCAATACCACGATGACTGGTGAGGAGAATTTTATCACCTCGTACGGACCTTCGTAGCGAGGGGCGAGCTTTTCTGTGAAATGCCTAGAGGCAGAGGAGAGGGTTTTAACTTTTTTATATACTTGTTCTCCTATACTAGGCTTCCACGCTCTTCGTCGTAGGTTATATCCTCGGGCTTGTCTTTGTGCAGCACCATGTAGGTTTGTCTTAACTAACTCGTATATCGCTTTCATTCTCTCTTTCCTTGCGGTCGTATCTTCCTCATTGTTGTCGTTGTGAGGCAGTGTAAGGGAATGTGGGGTCCTTATCTCTCTGCCGAAATTAAGGAAAGCAGGGGTAAAACCAGTAGAGGCATGCTTGCTTGTGTTTATAGCAAAAGTAAGCTCGGGAATATGCTCATCCCAAAACCTGTGATTACCCTCCACATATTGCGCAATCATAGTCTTTATAACTCTGTTCACCCTTTCCGTAGGGTTTTCTTGGGGGGAATACGGGGCCGTGAATCTTTGCTGTATACCCATTTCTTCTAAATAGGTTTTGACCGCGGTACTGGTAAACTGACTGCCGTTATCCGAGAGAAGCACTCGGGGAATACCGAAGTGTGCTATTATTCTCTCCCTCAATGCTTTGATCGCAGCTTGAGACGTAGCAGCTCTTAGGGGTACGGCTTCTACCCACTTCGTGAATTTATCCACCATCACCAGCATCACTGTACTCCCCTTCATAGATCGAGGCAGTGGTCCTACAAAGTCCATGCATACAGTGTCCCATGGACTGTCGACTATGTTACTGTACATCAGGCCACTCGGTTTCTGTTGGGATGCCTTAAACTCCCTACAATTGCGACATTCTTTGACATACTTAGCTATGTCTATGTACATGCCGGGCCAGTAGTAGTGTTGCATTATTCTGGAAGCAGTCTTGGCTACTCCTAAATGCCCGGCGGTCGTTATATCATGGTTCTCTTAAAGTATTGTAGCTCTTTCGGCGGCGGAGACGCATAGCTTCCAGTCTGTTTCTTGACTAGCTAGCGGATGTGCTACAAACTGTCTATACAGTCGGTCGTTCATAATTTTATAGTCAGGATATTTTTCGGGGTCTTTTTGTACTTGAGCCATTCGTTTCTCAGCCCAATCTTTCGGACGGCTGTTTAGGAGGGCTAAGTCACTTTGACAGGCGGGTAGGGGGTCTCTGGATAATGCGTCGGCGACAACATTCATCGCCCCTTTTCTATACTTTATTTCAAAATCATATTGTTGCAACTCGATGGCCCATCGGGCTAAGCGACCGGAGGGGTTATCCAAAGAGTGAAGCCATTTTAAGGAGTGGTGATCGGTCACTACCACAAAGTGGTAGCCTTCCAAATAGGGTCTCATTTTCCTTATTCCAAAAAGGATTGCCAGGCACTCTTTTTCGGTGACGGAGTACTTCTTTTCCAAATCTGTGAGTGTTCTGCTGGCATAGGCTATCACTCGCTCTTGATCGCCTGAGTTCTGGCTTAGTACTACGCCTAGCCCAAAGTGGCTAGCGTCGGTTTGTAAAGTGAAAGTTAAATTGAAGTCGGTACACATGAGGACCGGAGCTTCCGTTAGCCTCTTCTTCAGTTCCAACAACGCGCTATCTTGTTCGGGGCCCCACATCCAGGCTTGATTTTTCTTGAAGAGCTTCGTAAGTGGAGTAGTGACGATTGAAAAATCTTTGATGAACCTCCTATACCAGGAAGTCATACCTATTAGACGGCGTAGTTCTTTCACATTACTGGGTGCTTTCAGTTCTTTCACGGCGGTTATTTTGTCGGGGTCGGTGGCTATACCCTGGTCGCTGACGACGTGCCCCAGGTACTTCAGTTCTCTTTTACAAAATTCGCACTTTTCTTTGTTTATTCTCAAATTCACGGCTTGTAGCCTCCTGAACACTTCCTTTAAATGGACCATGTGTTCGTCGAAGGTTTCACTTACCACGATTATATCGTCTAAGTAAGCGAAAGCATAATGGTCCATCTCCGGACCTATAACTCCATCTAACATCCTTTGGAAGGTTGCGGCTGCAGAATTCAACCCGCATGGCATCACTTTCCACTGGAATAAGCCCCTCCCGGGAACTGTGAAGGCGGTCGCTGGCCTTGATGCCGGATCTAGTGGAATCTGCCAATACCCCTGTTTAAGGTCAATCGTCGAAATAAAATTGGCTTTCCTCAGCTTGTCTAAAATGGCAAAGATCTGTGGGAGTGGATACGCATCCATCACCGAAATTTTGTTCAGCTGACGATAGTCTACGCAGACTCGCCATTGCCCAGTCTTCTTTTTCATGAGGACTATTGGGGAGCTGTACGGACTGTTTGATGGTTCGATTTTGTCGTCTTTGAACAGCTCGTCGATCTCGTCATCAATGACTTTTTGCATTGCCGGGTTTTTAGGATAATACCTTTGTTTAAAAGGTTGTTCGGTCTTCAACTTTATGACATGGACGGCTGCATTGGTGGTTTTGGGAAGGTGATCGAATTTGGGCAATTCTGAATTGAGTAGGTCGGTTAACTGCCCTTCCTGTTGCCAAGATAATGGCTTGCCACCCAGTAAACAAAATTCGTCGCGGTCTGGCTTTGGCTCATCAACATAGTTTGACAGCGAGATCTCTTTTCCCCCTAGAGTCATTTTAAAACCAGCGCTTTGAAGGATATCGACGCCCAAAATCATTTCTTCGCTGAGTTGGGGCATATAAGTGACCTCCCCTTGGACTGGGTGTCCAGCGACATACACGGTGACGGCGTAATGTTCCTCGCTCTCGACGGGCTCCCCGTTTGCCACATAGGTTAAATGCTTTTGTAGCCGGAATGGCATATCTTTTTCTAGGAGGTGTTGTCGCGTTGAACAATTAATAAATGACTTTGTGGCACCGGTGTCAAGCAAGGCCCTTATAGACTTGCCTTCAATTGTGACTGGCAGAAAACATCTTGCATCGGTTCTGAGTCCAGGTTTCTCTTCTACTCTTGAAGTGGTCGGTTCCGGGCCTTCCGGTTCAAGCGAAGTATTTTTGAGTTGATCCTCGAGATGCGGTGGGTCTAATTGAGTGGATGACTGTATGGGTCCCTTAGGGTGGCGACGACGCCGCGGCGGAAAACAGGTAGTCTTCAACGAAGAAGCGCGATCTCTATGGCAGTCACACTCGCTTGTGAGACGGCCATCCTGACCACAGTACGAGCAGAACATACGGAACGGACGGCGGCAATTATTCTTGGAGTACCCACGCTGCTTACAATTCCAGCAATGCGTGGACCTGTCGTACTGGGTAGGCGACAATACTGGTCGGTCGGCGTTATGCACAAAAGATACCCTTGGGGAGTTTGACGTCATTCTGTTACTTGCGACAGGAGATCGAGCTGGTGACGGCGGCGGTGGTGAAGCATGCTTCAAACTGCGGTCTTGGCTTTGAATATATTCATATTCTTCTGCCAATTGCAAAAGTTCATCAAGGCTCACGAAGTCTCTTCGTTTTATGTACAGATGGTATTCCGGCCTGAGACTGTCATAGATCCGGTCTACGCTTTCTGCCACCTTCATGGTAGGGTGACGATGTATAAAATATTGCGTAGCTTGAATGTAGTCCCGGGCTTTTTCTCTGGGTCCTTGTCTCTTTCTCATGATTTCAGCTTCCAGTTTATGGACGAAACGGGGTGGCAGGAAATGGCTCATGAATAGATTGCGGAAATCGGACCAATCCTTCAATCTATCCCGGTTGATTCGGTGCCATTCCAGGGCCGTACCCCTCATGACTTCAGGTAAAGTTTTTAAAAGGTCGTCGAAGCATATGTCATAGCATGTAGCTAACTCTTCGATTCTTTCCAGGAACTCTAAAGCGTTTCCGGAGGAGTCAAATTTCAAGTTCCATTTTCTGACCGTGTTCATGATCTTTGCGTCATGACGGTGAACATTACTGGGAGACCCTTCCAACATGGACGGCTCTTGTGTAAAAATGCGATTTCAGTTATTGACGGATTTGTCTGGGGGCTGCAGGTCGAATGTCTGGGTAGCAATAGCGACTCGGGTAGGAACATGGAGGTTTACTTCCTTCTCATTCTGAGATTGCGGAGTTTGTTTTTCCTCACCCGTGCCTCGGGTTTCTTCCTTATATTCCCTCTCGCTCGCGGTCTTTGCGATTTCTTCGCATAGATTTTGCGTAGACTTCCTCTGTCTGGCTTCTTTAACGTGGGTGCTGAAACGCGCCCTTAAAGCGTCTAAAGTCTACACTGTGGTAACACTGGTTTTAATTATCTCAGTTGTGTTGTGTCTGCCCTCTGCAGTTTTTACAATTAAATAAACATTTAGCTTTGGTTTTAAATCTTGTTCTGCAATAAATTGTGCTTTTTGTTATAAGTGCTTTAGTTTACTAAACATTTTAAATAGTTAACACATGTGTAGAATTTATTTGAAAAGTTATTAAAACTTTGATAATTGTGCTCTTTTTCCAAGTAAGTCTTTGTATCGTATTTAATTGGCTTATATACTTCTTGTAACAATAACAAACGCGTTTTCTCAGTGCGCATGCTCTTTCATTTATTCCGAAAATTTCCCCTCAATACATAATAGTTTTAAATCTAATAATAGGGTATCTAGTTTAAATTTTTAACCACCAATTTAAACGTGCTCCGTGGTCAAGCTTGTCTGAGCGCCGATCCTATACTTCACTCATCAGTAGTCACAGGTTCATATCCTACCATTATCCAAAGTTTTTTTTTTTTTTTTATTAACGTTTTACTTCATTCCTTCTTTTTTTTTTTTAAATATTCTCTCATTTTTTTTTTCATTTCTTTTCAATATGACTTGCGCTAATAAAAATTGTTCAGATCGCTCTGACGCATCTCCCCTCTACGCATGCTTCGGTCCATGTGGAAACTTTTTTCATGCAAAATGCGTAGGTGCAACAGTTGCTTTTTTGGATAAAGTAACCGCATCCAAAATCGCTTTCTGGTACTGTGAAAATTGTAGAAAAATTTCTTTAGGCAGTTTATCTTTCAAACTGTCAACCTTGAAAGATGACATTTCAAAGATTTCTAAAAGTTTTGAAGACTTGAGCGTAAATTTTTCAATAATGGCTCAAAATGCAAACGATTTCCCAGTGCCAAATACTCTGATTGACAAATCCTCCTCTACGGATGACCTTGAAACGCCAGATACGTTAAGTTCTCAGACCGTTAAGTCCACAGCCGAAAACCCTAATAAATCCAAAAAGAGAGGACGAGAACTAGCTTCTTCTTCAATTATTGCAGGTCCAGCTGCAAAAAAGTCAAATTTGAGGAGTCACAAAGAAGCAGTTGAACCTGAAAATCCGCCATCTAATGGTTTAAATAGTGGAAATGAAGATGTCCAAAATCCTTCTCAAAATTCTATTGCCCAAAATATGATATCCGAACTTCCTTCGACGAGCCTGGCATCTGTTCAAACCCTAACTACTGCCCATAAAACTCTTGGGTCTGTTCCTAGGCCCAAAACAATATTTGTTTCACGCCTTTTGCCCACGACTGAAACAGATGACGTTTTGAAACATCTAGTAGAATGTAAGGCTTTAAATAATACTCTACAGGTGAAATGTCAGAAAATAAGCAAGCCAAATAGTTTTGTGGCATCTTTTAAAATAATCGCGCCAAACTCCCTATTTGACAGTATTTTAAATTCTTCTTGGCCACCTAACACCCTGGTAAAGGAATTCATAATTTCTAATAAACGGAGAAATTTACAAAATCCGATTTCCCGTACAGAAGAGGACCCAAAAAACTGCAAAGGATCTCCTTCTATTACCAAAACGTAAGAGGACTTCGTAGTAAAACTACTTCAATTTTTAAGAATTCACAAGACTTACCGCATGACGTGTTTTTATTTACTGAGACTTGGCTTAATGCCACCATACTTGATTCTGAACTCTTTGATGAAGAGTTCTTAGTTTATAGGAAAGACCGTCATGTGGATGCTGTTAATCTTGTTGGTGGAGGAGTTCTTATCGCAGTTCGAAACAGTTTCTGTTCATCACAAATTATCTTCCCGTTTAACCTTTCAATAGAACTCTTATGCGTCAAAGTGACCATACAATCAATAGTCTTTTTTATTTTAAATGTATATATTCCACCAAAAAGTCCTGTTTCAGTGTTTAATGAACTCTCATCAGCAGTTGACTATGTCATAGAAATTGCTGGTTTTGAAAATAATATTCTCCTGTTAGGTGATTTTAATCTCCCAAACGTAGATTGGGTTTCTTCAGACGACGAGTCTTATCTTGAAGCCTCCGCAAGTTCATCGCAACAGGAACTTCAATTTCTGGACAATATTATTTCAGCTGACTTGCAACAAGTAAGCTGTATAAAGAACTGCATGAATCGCTTACTTGATTTGGTATTCTCATCAAATGCTCTTAGTACAGTAGTTGTTGAATCTTCCTCTGCCATAACTAATATAGACAAATATCACCCACCACTTGACATTTTTTTTGACTTGAGCGGTCATTTACTAGAAAATAGTAATTCTCACGACTGTTCGTACAAATACGACTTCCGCAGAGCTAATTTTCAGCAGCTTTCGGATAGTTTAAGAAATTCCGGTATTGAAAATATACCGCTTTTAAATAATATCGACGCGACTATCTCAAGTTTTTACTGTGTTTTAATGAGATCCATTAATGAAATAGTACCCAAAAGAAAAAGCTTTAACCCTAATAACTCCAGTCACCCTTGGTATACTAAAGAACTGAAAATCCTTCGAAATAGAAGGAACAAAGCTTGGAAAAAAGTATATCAGTTCCATGTCATTGGAGAACCAAGTTGTTTATATCTCTCTTTTCGAAGAGTTTAAAAGACTCTCTTTTGATCTTTACAGTGAATATCTCATAAACATGGGAAATTCACTGAAACAGGACCCAAAAAGTTTTTGGAATTTTGTCAATTCTAAAAGAAAATGTGATGTTTATCCTATTAACTTCAATTACAACAATATTGTCTTGAACTGTAACTCAGAAATCTGTGAAGCTTTCGCAAGTAATTTTAGTCAGTCTTTCATTGATACTCCTATTTCCTTGGATACTGACTTCTTTGCCTATCTGCGAAACTGTCCCCAGGTAACCTTTAACAACGTTCTTATCGACTTTGATAAACTTATAAATTGTATGTGCATTCTTAAGGAAGACTATTCTTTTGGACCCGATGGTATTCCACCCATTGTTTTAAAAAAATGTAGGACGGTCTTGGCTATTCCTTTACATAATATTTTTGAATTGTCGTTAAAGCTAGGAAAATTCCCTAGCATGTGGAAAAACGCATACATAACACCTGTTTTCAAAAAAGGTGACAAGTCAGATATTACTAATTATAGGCCCATATCTAAACTGTCCTGCATTCCTAAGATTTTTGAGCAAGTTGTTTGTGAGAATTTAGCCTTCTACAGTAAAAATATTATGTGCTTTGAACAACATGGCTTTATGCAAAAACGTTCTACGGTGACTAACCTTCTAGCGTTTTTGCATAAATGTCTGAATTCTGTAGAAAGTAGACAGGAAGTTGATTGTGTTTACACAGATTTTTCCAAAGCGTTTGATCAACTTTCGCATACTATTATCAAGTTTAAATTGAATTCATATGGATTTCCTCCAGGATTCGTCAAATGGATTTCTTCTTATCTTGATAATAGATCTTACCAAGTTAAATTCAGAAACTCTTACTCAAAACCTTTCATCGCCAAATCGGGTGTTCCACAAGGTAGTCACTTAGGACCCCTTTTATTTATTTTAGCTATTAACGATGCTCCGTTAAGTGTTCGAAGTAGTAAAATTCTTATCTTTGCAGATGATATGAAGATCTTCAAAAATATTTCATGCAATGAAGATCGCGTTCAACTGCAAGATGATATAAATAAGTTTGTTGTATGGTGTGAAAAGAATTATTTGAATCTTAACCCAAGAAAATGTCAGACAATGACAATTTCCAAAAAGCGTAATCCTACATCTTATGATTATGTTATATCCCAACACATATTATCCCGTGTCTTTAAAGTTAGGGACTTAGGAGTTCTTTTCACATCTAATTTAGATTTTTCAGAACACATTAATAACATCGTCAATAAAGCTAATTCAATGTTAGGGTTTATTAAGCATTGGTCCAAGGAATTCCTTGACCCTAACGTTTCCTATGCATTGTACAATAGTTTGGTTCGACCCCATCTCGAATATGCATCACAAGTTTGGTCTCCTCATTATGCGATACATATTGAGAGACTAGAATCAGTTCAACGCAATTTTACACGTTTTGCCTTTAAAGGGCTTCAATGGTTTGACCCCAATAATATCCCTTCTTACGATGATCGACTTGCATTTTTCCAGATGCAAAAACTGTGTCAAAGGAGAACAAATAATGATATAGTTTTCCTTCATCAAATTATTACTGGTGTTGGATGCTCCAGATATTTTGAGTTCTATCCTCTTTAATTACAGAGGTGGAGATTACATTTTGCGTTCTCATAATTTGATTAAAGTCCCCCAACATAGAACTAACTACGGAATGCATGAGCCACTGACAAGAATGAGTAAGCTATTGAATGCGTATGAAGACTTATTTGACTTTAATATCAATAAAAACAAGCTAAAACTAATCCTTAAAACCAGTGTTCCACGTTCTTAAATGTTTTTTGTATTGTTTGTCTCATTGTACTTTTACTTTTTTACTTACTTACTTACCTGACAAAAGTCTTCTACACGCTTATTTATTGTTTTTTTTTCGTGCTTTTATAATTTTTTGACTTTAAAATCTTAAAATTTTTAATTTTAAATTTTGCATTTTTACTTTTTTTTTTGCTTTTTGTAAGATTTTTTTTTTAAACTTTGATTTATTTTGTTTTTCCTTTTTGTACCTGCTTGAATTAAGCAGTCCCTAACTCTTGCCTTCCTAACGTTCGAATCGAAAAAAAAAAAAAAAAAAAAAAAAAAAAAAAAAAAAAAAAAAAAAAAAAAAAAAAAAAAAAAAAAAAAAAAAAAAAAAAAAAAAAAAAAAAAAAAAAAGTACCACTGGTGTCTAATCTCAGACGATCCATTTTCTCTATTAGTTCCTGTTTCCGGAGAAGGTACATGGCTCCTAGGCTAGCGATGTAGTCAAATCCTTCTTCCGTTTCAGACATGGCGGTGTGTTCGGTTGTGTTTCCGGTTAAGTGTTTCTTGAATTTGTCTTTGCGGTATGGACGTGTAGGTCCCTGCTTGGGCGCCAATTTGTGATGAGCTTTTTGTTTCCCAGCCGAGGTTTCGCTCGTCGGTGCCAAGGTCTAATGAAGAAAACACGAAACTTCAATGATAGGTCTTTTGAACCTAATGACAAATTCTTTATTAACAACACTAAATAACTACAATTGTCGAGATCAAAGTATATTCAGTAGGTTTGACTTGGTTCTTCTTGAGTTCACTGTGTCACTTCCGGTATATGATCGGACCTGGTTATAGCTTCCGCCGGTAGGGTGTCCGACTTCCTTGCTGTCTTGGTAGGGCTTTCACTACTGGGCTTCCTGTTCCTGTTGCCGTTTGAGCGGCTGGCAAATATTACTCGACCGGCTTATTTCCGGGGGATCAGCAGGTACATTTAAGGCCCCTGGTGGCACTACACGGCAGGCAATAGCTCTGGTGGATCCAGTCGATCTTTGACTTTCGTTCAGGAAAGACTTCAGCAGTGAGTAATTTTTTCAAGTGTGTGAAAATAAGCAAAAGTTTAAAGTAGTGAGTTAGACGCAATAATTTGAATTAGTTCGTTAGCTCAATGGTAGAGTGGTGGCTTACCAATCCAGGGGTCGTGGGTTCAATACCCGGTCAGAGGCAACGAAAAACATCGAGGCTTTTTTCACAACCGTGAAGTGGAAAATTTAATTTTCTGGGAGGAAAAGCAGATGGGAAGGGCGAAGAAGGCGGGGGCATCGAAAGATGCCTCTGCGAATACATCGGATGAGTCGGCGGTAAAATCGGACCATCCAAATACAGCTACTGGAGAGAAGCCAACGTCTTCAGCAACAACAAAGCAAAACGAAGAGGCACAGCAGAAACGGTGGCGGTCCGAGAGACCAAAACCAATTCTGGTAAAGAGGCGGGCACCAGGCACCCCAGCTATGCTGCAAGCTGAGGGGAGCGGAGACCGGTCATCTAAGACCATAGCAGCCAACAAAATTCAGCAACAATTGAATACCTCACCATCTGATGACGACTTCGAATTAATGTCTGATGGTGGTGAGGTATTGTACAGGTCCGGGGACAGCAACAAATTTGCGCTCCTGTCGACAAAGTCGTCCTCAGAGGAGGAAGAGATTGAGGCGGAAAACGCCCAATCTATCATTAATGATTTGAACGCCGAAATTGCGTCCATAAAGAAGAAGATGGAGCCGTATCTTCAACTCCTGAAGAAGAAACAAGAGGCGAACAGAGAAAAGGAAGCAGAGCTCCGTAAGACACTCGCCGAGGAGAAGAAGCAAAAGCAGCTTCAGAGAGAACAACAACAACAACATCAGCAAAACCAGCAACAACAACCACAGCAGCAGCAGATCCAAGCTGCTCCAAATAAGCAGGTGGCACCCAAGCAACAAACGGTGTCCCAACAACAACAAAAGCAGCCGCCCAGACCAAACACAGGGGCGGCACAGCCAGGCCCCAGCACATCGGGGGCCCCAAAACCAAGTGCGGCAGCAGCACCACAGCGCACCGCAGCACCAACCGCAGCACCAGCAGCAGCATCAGCAGCAGTACCTACAGAAGCTCCACCAGTAGCATCAACCTCAGTAGCAGCGAAGCAGCAGCAACAGCAACACCAGAAACAACCACAGCCTAAGTCCGAAAAAGTGCCACCAGTCAGGACTTACAAGGTCGACCTACAGGACGTAAAACAGGTATGTAAGTCGGCCACTAGTAGCAATTTCGTCATTAAAATTATTAACGAGAAACAAAAGCGGTATTCGGTCCAATGCTTCACATTGGCCGAATACAAATTAGTCAAAGAGTGTCTGAAAACAGCCACTGCTGAATTCTTCAGCTTCACTCCTAGGAGTGAAAAACCGAAGACGGTCCTTTTGAAGGGCATCAGTTCCTGCACGGAACCAGAAGAGCTCCTAGCTGAGCTCCGTCAGAATGCCAGCGATGACCTCGAATTCATCGGAGTCAAGCCGTTTACTACGGTAAAGTCCAGACGGGAGGGGCATAAACTGCCAATCTTCATCGTAACTCTGTCGCCCCAAAGTAGACTGGAGAGTCTCAGGAAAATTACTGTCCTAGACTACCAGGTCATACACTGGGAAAAATTAATGAGGCACGACGACATGCTGCAATGCATGCGCTGCCAAAGGTTCGGTCACGCTGCAGCCAATTGCGAAATGCAGTTGCGCTGTGTGAAATGCGCCGAAACCCACAATAGGGGTGAATGCAGGCTAGGGACTGAGCGGGTCGAAGACATGACCCAGCTCAAGTGTGTTATATGCGGGAACAAGGGGCACCCTGCAAATTATCGGGGCTGTCCTAAGGTCCAAGAGATACGGGACAAACAGGCCAGCCAAAAAGCCGCAGAAAGTCGACCCGTACGACAAGCTCCGACAACAAATTCACTCGTGAGACCCGGTGTTTCTTACCCAAGATCTGCGAAAGGAATGGGTAAAGCGAGACAGGCTCCACCACCGGTCGCCCCACAGGCCCAAGTGCCTAAGGCGCCGGAGGAGCAGCCAGACATTCTGTCCTTGTTGCTGAGCATTCAAGGCCAGTTGGCAGGACTGAAAAGTCAGATCGTGGAGCAAGCCAGAAGAGTAGATAAACTCTACTCTATGATGGCTGGCCCAGCGCAAATTCAGGGTTAAGGGCGCGCTGCCGAAGACGCGCCTTAGGATCCTAGGTTTGAATGTGAATTCATTGATTAGGATCGAACGTAGAGCCAATTTGTTCCAGCTGTTAAAAGACCACAGTCCTGATGTGTTTATGGCTAGCGAAACCAAGCTAAACCAGAAACATAAACTGACTAACAACAATTACAATATCGTAAGAAGGGATCGACCCGACTCTACTCAAGGAGGCGGTGTTGCCATCTTCATACGAAAGGGCATTAATTATAAAGTCATATACAATGATGATTTGCGGAAGCTCAAGACGCTAGAAGTTTGCGTCGTATGCATCTCTCTCACTCAAGGGAAGCGGATGTATATGATTGCGGCTTATGCGGCTGAAGCTCCGCAGCCTACTACCTTTATTTCAGAGCTCGAGATTCTTTTCAGAGTACTAAAACTGAGCTTGGAAGAAAACTACTTCATTATGGCCGGAGATTTGAACGCGAAACATGAAGATTGGGGAAATCAAACAAATAATCCAAGAGGTAATCATCTTTTTAATTTGATGAATCTTCACAGTGTTGAATATGGTGTCGACCTGCTGGCTACTGAAAGGCCATCGTTCCCAAGGAGCGGTTCCTTCCTGGACCTTTTGCTGTACGATACCAGACTGACAATTACCGACAAAGTGGGTAATCACCCTCGAAACTGCTTACAGACAGTCGAGTACGACAGTGACCACTGCGGGCTCGCTGCTGTAATTCAGATTCCGAACGAGCTTGTGGAATTGGATGAATTCGTTCCAACGCATTCTTACAATTACAGTAAGATGCGATGGCCGCGTTTCACCCAAGTCCTTGCAAGAGAACTTCGTTCGAGTGACATAGCTCCACCAAACAACAGAAACTTGACAAATACGGAAATCGACCAACACCTTGAACAGATGGACAACATAATAAAACGAACAATGGAACGGACAATACCGAAGTACAAGGAACGCGACCAAAACAACGTCTACAGTAACGCGACTATAGACGCACTACACAGACAGAAAAGCGGACTACTGACAAGACTGAAAAACTTGTACAGACGATTTACAGACCCGAACGACGTGGAGATTAGGACACTGAAGTCGTCGATTAAAAACGTCAACACCCTGATCAAGGAAAACTACAGGTTATCTATTAACTTGTATTGGGACAAGAAAATTCGGGCCGTTAATTCTAGCGACCCGAGTATGTTCCCTAAGATTAATAAGATATTTAGGTCCAAGAACCAGAACGACCTTCCGTGTCTTAAGCTCCAGAGAACAGTAGAGAACAGAGACGTACTTCTGACAGCGCAAATTGATCCGGAAGAAGCCGTCTTGGACGATGACTTCTTTGTGATTGAAGATCCGCAGGAGAAAGTGGAGACAGTTGGTGCTGCTTTCCAGCAAGTGTATAAGGTGAATGCTTGCACTCGCCCGAACCACGACCTGGAGAACAGAGCCTTACTTCATCACTTCTACCTGAGGAATGATATTTCGCAGTGGCGATCCGAGAACCGTGGTTTTACCCGGTTTGATGACGATTCCTTAGCAAACGCTATAATCGCCGAGCGAACGGGCCCAAGTCCCTTGCTCATCACGAAGGTAGAACTCCAGCTCATCTTCGATTCAATAAAGAATAAGAAGTCAGCAGGTGTCGACGGTATATCCAACATTGTACTAAGACACTTACCGATTGAGGCAATAGACATCTACACCACTCTGTTCAACAACGCGCTGAATAATGCATATTATCCAGTGCGTTGGAAGACAGCTGTGGTTCATCCTCTTCCGAAAAAGGGAAAGGACAACTCCAATCCTTCGAATCTCCGGTCGATAAGTCTTCTTCCAAGCATCAGCAAGGTATTCGAAAAGGTAATCAATAGGGCTCTGGCTGAGTGGGCTGCGGACAACAAAATAATTCCGGATAACCAGTTCGGGTTCAAGGCGGGACATGACACCATTCATGCCGCGTCTAAGCTCGTTTCTGATATCCAATGGAACAAGTCCAAGAAACAATGCACGGGTGCTGTTCTGGTTGATTTAGAGAAGGTTTTCGACACCGTATGGTTAGAAGGTTTGTACCTAAAGGTCACCAGACTAGGCATCAGTAAACCATTGTTGTATATGCTTCATGATATGCTCAACGGTAGAAAGTTTGTTGTCAAAAGTGGCAATGTAACTTCTACCACCACCTTTGAAATTAAAAACGGTCTTCAACAGGGAGCGGTGAACTCGCCGATCCTCTTCAGCATTTACACCAGCGATCTGATAGGTAGCTTAACTAACGCAATTGCGTATGCCGACGACCTGATTGCGTACAGAACGGCTCGAAAGGTTGAAGTTATTAGAATTCTCTTGCAGCGTGACTTCGAAAAGATTCAGCGATACTGCGACGATTGGAAACTGAAAATAAATGTCCAAAAATCGGAGACAATTTTGTTCCGGACTCCGTTGGCTAAAGCCTCGCGAGATACGTGTAAGAATTGGCGCAAGATGGTCATTGTTGATCCTCACGGACAGGCATTGACGAGCAAAAGTGCAGTGAAGTACCTCGGTATCTGGTTGGACCAGTATCTGTATTTCGACAGACATATAGATGCTGCTCTGACTAAGGCCAGAGGAGCCTTCGCTCTGACGAAACGGCTGTTTTACAGCAGTCGGCTTGACCCCAGAGTGAAGGTAATTTGCTACATGGCCCTCATACGGCCAATGATTGTTTATGGTTGTCCAGTGTGGTTCAACATTGCCCCTTCCCAAATGGAGAAGTTTCGGGTGTTCGAGAGGCAGTGTCTTCGGCGCTGTCTCGGTTGGTATCGGACACCGGAATCTTCTTATCTGCATTATTATTCAAACGAGGTTCTATACAACGGGGCTCGAATCAATAGAATTGACATTTTCGTGATAAAACTTGTTCGGGGCCACATTGCGAGAGCTATGACTTCGACCAACAATTTGATTTTCGGGCCGTTCTATCCGAACGACAATTACTTCGACAATGCACGCTTGAGCGGCTTCATCCCACCAGAGGCATTCCTCTATCTAGACCAGTGCGGCATGATACAAGATAGATTGGCAGTACCGCTTATCTACCACGTCAGGCGAAGAACCGTAGACCGGCGGCTCCTGTATGAACGAGGCATCCTCGCTCGTGATGGAGCGGAGCTGCTTCGGTTCAGTAGGGCTGTGTCCGAAAAGGACCGTTTTGATAGGGTGAAGCAGGAGAACCAGTTTTGGTGGCTTCAAACTGCATCTGACAATGGGTAATCCGGGGTGGGGTATTTTTGCCGTGGCCGGCTTACATACTTGTTTTAGTCTTAGGTTTTAGGTTTAAGTAGAGTAGGTGGTATGGTGGCATTTTATAAAATACATAAAAAACAAAAACAAAGAAAAAACATGAAAAAAAAGACAAAAAAAAGAAGAACAAATAATTTTTATAAAGAACAAAAAAACAAGATACTGAAAATATGAAAAAAATGACTATTACAAACTCCATAAGAAGAGGATATAAATGGACATAGTTGTTTTGCCGCTGTGGTTGTTCTAGTTTTAAGTAGTTTGTAGGTAGATTAGGTAATTTTAAGTTTTATTTTAAGGACATTAGTTTGTAAGAAAAAACCCGAAACAAGATAACGCCTTTAGTTTTTAAACTTTTCTAAAAAAAAAAAACATAAATTGAAAAAAAAATAAAACAAACTTAGTTCGTAGGCCGAAAGGCATTAATTTTAAGAATCATGAATTTCTTAGAGCGCCCGATTAGGGCCAGTAAGTTATATATAAGTAGAATTAATTAGGCTAGTTTCCCATTTTGTCTAGCATGTAAGTAGAGTTAAGATAAATTGAATAAAAAAAATGAATTTAAAAAAAAAAAAGCTCTGGTGGATCAGCAGGTACGTTTAAGGCCCCTGGTGGCACTACACGGCAGGCAATAGCTCTGGTGGATCAGCAGGTACATTTAAGGCCCCTGGTGGCACTACACGGCAGGCAATAGCTCTGGTGGATCAGCAGGTACGTTTAAGGCCCCTGGTGGCACTACACGGCAGGCAATAGCTCTGGTGGATCAGCAGGTACGTTTAAGGCCCCTGGTGGCACTCAGCACGGCAGGCAATAGCTCTGGTAGATCAGCAGGTACGTTTAAGGCCCCTGGTGGCACTCAGCACGGCAGGCAATAGCTCTGGTAGATCAGCAGGTTTATTTAAGGCCCCTGGTGGCACTCAGCACGGCAGGCAATAGCTCTGGTCGATCGGCAGGTACGTGAACGGCCCCTGGTGGCACGACGGACAAATCTCCTTCAATATTTAAAACCTCTTACCACTGGTGGGGGGAAGCTTTAAAATTGAAATTGCGGTTGCTGCACGGTCGGTAATAAGGACAGTCTCCTTCGGTATTAAAACCCCTTACCACTGGTGGGGGGAAGCTTTAATAGCGAAATTGCGGTCGGCGGCGGGAAAGACCAAAACACTCAGTTCAAAACCCAAGTTGAAATGACAACTATAAGTAGTGATGAAAAGTAGTGGTAGTGGTGATTTTAGTACGAAAGTACTCACCACCATATAAACTTTACCACAAAACATGAATGTGAATTGTATGAACATGAAAGTTAAACTTTCATGTGTTTCGGTATAACTTGCTGCCATGCAATAATAATGTTATCGATGATGAAAGTAAACACGCCATGTGTTAATGAGTCATACGATATGCTTTGTTTATGCATTTCTTGGTATACATTCAAGGGCAAATGAAATGTATGCAATATATGCATGAATTAGTTTTGCCTGCATATGGGATATTTGAAGCGAGCGTGAATTGTATGCATTCGAAATGCAAACTTGCCCGTGTATTTAGTGTTGGATGGGGAAAATCGATATTGCTATATAAGAGCATGTAACGCTTCGTTACATACCCCCCTCTTTTCGGAGACGAGAACCTTCTCGTCTTAATTTCTTTCGTTCAAAAAAAAAATTAAAAATAGATTTTTTTTTTTTTTTTTTTTTTTTTTTTTTTTTTTTTTTTTTTTTTTTTTTTTTTTTTTTTTTTTTTTTTTTTTTTTTTTTTTTTTTTTTTTTTTTTTTCAAGGATTCGTTTTCTTTTATTGAAAGAGAAAAACAAAATAATAACAAATAAAAATAAAAAAAATACTTCTTCTTAACTTAAAACTGATTCGGTTAAATGATATTAAAAACAAAGCAAGAAAAAAAAAATACATTCTAAAAAAAAAGAAAAACAAAAATATAACCTTCATGGAAAAAAAACTTGTTCGAGTTCCGTCCTTCGTCTTATGGCTCGAAGGTAAACTTCTTCCGGAGGCCCTGGCATTCCAAAATGGCCTCTCCAGGCTTGATTATTCGGGCCATAACATTGCCGTATCGCCTGCCGAACTTTAATCGTTGACGCCGGAACTGCTTGTTGTACAGTGGATGCTTGGTAATGTTTATGCCGCGGAAGCATTCCATATGTGGTTTTCCGTCCTCTGATGCTGGAGGGGCGGCTACGCTGACCAGCGCTGGGAACCGGATCTGGTCCACTGTCATTCCGGTTGTGCTGATGGCATTTGACGAGCTGTCGGTGGTTTGGTTGCTGACTTCCATAGGGACGGGCTGGCAGATGGCGGAACCGGCGGCTCGAGCGGTGGTTGATGCTGCTGACGATCGTTTAACTGGCGGTTTCTTTGCAGCTCCTGGCGGTGGAGGAGGTCGGCGGCTCTCGCGCCCAGACGAGGTGGCGTAGGCTTTGGTAGCCGTCGAAATGGAGGCGATGGCGGAAGTGACTGCAGCGGTATGACTGGAGCTGGCGGCTGTGGTGGTGGCTGGCTGTGAGTGTGCTTGTGACTTTTCCTTTTATTGAGGAGCAGGCTCCTGTCGACGACGTCCTTTCGGCTGCCTGTTTTTAGTCGAGCCGAGACTTCCTTTTGGGCTGGAGTGGCGATGTTGGGTGCTTCTTTCTTGGTCCGCACTTTGCGGCTCTCGGTAGCAGATGACACGGATGATGCGGGCAAGTTTGGTAAGAATACCACCGACCTGATCTCGGGCTGGCTCGGCTTTAACTTGGACGGTCTTGTCGGTTGTCTTTCCCAAGGCTGGGGTGCTGCTTTTTGTTCCATAGTAGGTCTGACTCCGGCGGCGGTCGAACTCGAAATGAAGTCTAGCTGGGAATTTTCCTCTCCATTATGACTCGTATTTACGAATCCCTTGAGATCTTTTACATGTGATACTACGGTACTTCTCCTTTTGTTCTTGTTTGCTTCTATGCTTCTCAATACCACGATGACTGGTGAGGAGAATTTTATCACCTCATACGGACCTTCGTAGCGAGGGGCGAGCTTTTCTGTGAAATGTCTAGAGGCAGAGGAGAGGGTTTTAACTTTTTTATATACTTGTTCTCCTATACTAGGCTTCCACGCTCTTCGTCGTAGGTTATATCCTCGGGCTTGTCTTTGTGCAGCACCATGTAGGTTTGTCTTAACTAACTCGTATATCGCTTTCATTCTCTCTTTCCTTGCGGTCGTATCTTCCTCATTGTTGTCGTTGTGAGGCAGTGTAAGGGAATGTGGGGTCCTTATCTCTCTGCCGAAATTAAGGAAAGCAGGGGTAAAACCAGTAGAGGCATGCTTGCTTGTGTTTATAGCAAAAGTAAGCTCGGGAATATGCTCATCCCAAAACCTGTGATTACCCTCCACATATTGCGCAATCATAGTCTTTATAACTCTGTTCACCCTTTCCGTAGGGTTTTCTTGGGGGGAATACGGGGCCGTGAATCTAAATAGGTTTTGACCGCGGTACTGGTAAACTGACTGCCGTTATCCGAGGGAAGCACTCGGGGAATACCGAAGTGTGCTATTATTCTCTCCCTCAATGCTTTGATCACAGCTTGAGACGTAGCAGCTCTTAGGGGTACGGCTTCTACCCACTTCGTGAATTTATCCACCATCACCAGCATCACTGTACTCCCCTTCATAGATCGAGGCAGTGGTCCTACAAAGTCCATGCATACAGTGTCCCATGGACTGTCGACTATGTTACTGTACATCAGGCCACTCGGTTTCTGTTGGGATGCCTTAAACTCCCTACAATTGCGACATTCTTTGACATACTTAGCTATGTCTATGTACATGCCGGGCCAGTAGTAGTGTTGCATTATTCTGGAAGCAGTCTTGGCTACTCCTAAATGCCCGGCGGTCGTTATATCATGGTTCTCGTAAAGTATTGTAGCTCTTTCGGCGGCGGAGACGCATAGCTTCCAGTCTGTTTCTTGACTAGCTAGCGGATGTGCTACAAACTGTCTATACAGTCGGTCGTTCATAATTTTATAGTCAGGATATTTTTCGGGGTCTTTTTGTACTTGAGCCATTCGTTTCTCAGCCCAATCTTTCGGACGGCTGTTTAGGAGGGCTAAGTCACTTTGACAGGCGGGTAGGGGGTCTCTGGATAATGCGTCGGCGACAACATTCATCGCCCCTTTTCTATACTTTATTTCAAAATCATATTGTTGCAACTCGATGGCCCATCGGGCTAAGCGACCGGAGGGGTTATCCAAAGAGTGAAGCCATTTTAAGGAGTGGTTATCGGTCACTACCACAAAGTGGTAGCCTTCCAAATAGGGTCTCATTTTCCTTATTCCAAAAAGGATTGCCAGGCACTCTTTTTCGGTGACGGAGTACTTCTTTTCCAAATCTGTGAGTGTTCTGCTGGCATAGGCTATCACTCGCTCTTGATCGCCTGAGTTCTGGCTTAGTACTACGCCTAGCCCAAAGTGGCTAGCGTCGGTTTGTAAAGTGAAAGTTAAATTGAAGTCGGTACACATGAGGACCGGAGCTTCCGTTAGCCTCTTCTTCAGTTCCAACAACGCGCTATCTTGTTCGGGGCCCCACATCCAGGCTTGATTTTTCTTGAAGAGCTTCGTAAGTGGAGTAGTGACGATTGAAAAATCTTTGATGAACCTCCTATACCAGGAAGTCATACCTATTAGACGGCGTAGTTCTTTCACATTACTGGGTGCTTTCAGTTCTTTCACGGCGGTTATTTTGTCGGGGTCGGTGGCTATACCCTGGTCGCTGACGACGTGCCCCAGGTACTTCAGTTCTCTTTTACAAAATTCGCACTTTTCTTTGTTTATTCTCAAATTCACGGCTTGTAGCCTCCTGAACACTTCCTTTAAATGGACCATGTGTTCGTCGAAGGTTTCACTTACCACGATTATATCGTCTAAGTAAGCGAAAGCATAATGGTCCATCTCCTGACCTATAACTCCATCTAACATCCTTTGGAAGGTTGCGGCTGCAGAATTCAACCCGCATGGCATCACTTTCCACTGGAATAAGCCCCTCCCGGGAACTGTGAAGGCGGTCGCTGGCCTTGATGCCGGATCTAGTGGAATCTGCCAATACCCCTGTTTAAGGTCAATCGTCGAAATAAAATTGGCTTTCCTCAGCTTGTCTAAAATGGCAAAGATCTGTGGGAGTGGATACGCATCCATCACCGAAATTTTGTTCAGCTGACGATAGTCTACGCAGACTCGCCATTGCCCAGTCTTCTTTTTCACGAGGACTATTGGGGAGCTGTACGGACTGTTTGATGGTTCGATTTTGTCGTCTTTGAACAGCTCGTCGATCTCGTCATCAATGACTTTTTGCATTGCCGGGTTTTTAGGATAATACCTTTGTTTAAAAGGTTGTTCGGTCTTCAACTTTATGACATGGACGGCTGCATTGGTGGTTTTGGGAAGGTGATCGAATTTGGGCAATTCTGAATTGAGTAGGTCGGTTAACTGCCCTTCCTGTTGCCAAGATAATGGCTTGCCACCCAGTAAACAAAATTCGTCGCGGTCTGGCTTTGGCTCATCAACATAGTTTGACAGCGAGATCTCTTTTCCCCCTAGAGTCATTTTAAAACCAGCGCTTTGAAGGATATCGACGCCCAAAATCATTTCTTCGCTGAGTTGGGGAATATAAGTGACCTCCCCTTGGACTGGGTGTCCAGCGACATACACGGTGACGGCGTAATGTTCCACGCTCTCGACGGGCTCCCCGTTTGCCACATAGGTTAAATGCTTTTGTAGCCGGAATGGCATATCTTTTTCTAGGAGGTGTTGTCGCGTTGAACAATTAATAAATGACTTTGTGGCACCGGTGTCAAGCAAGGCCCTTATAGACTTGCCTTCAATTGTGACTGGCAGAAAACATCTTGCATCGGTTCTGAGTCCAGGTTTCTCTTCTACTCTTGAAGTGGTCGGTTCCGGGCCTTCCGGTTCAAGCGAAGCATTTTTGAGTTGATCCTCGAGATGCGGTGGGTCTAATTGAGTGGATGACTGTATGGGTCCCTTAGGGTGGCGACGACGCCGCGGCGGAAAACAGGTAGTCTTCAACGAAGAAGCGCGATCTCTATGGAAGTCACACTCGCTTGTGAGACGGCCATCCTGACCACAGTACGAGCAGAACATACGGAACGGACGGCGGCAATTATTCTTGGAGTGCCCACGCTGCTTACAATTCCAGCAATGCGTGGACCTGTCGTACTGGGTAGGCGACAATACTGGTCGGTCGGCGTTATGCACAAAAGATACCCTTGGGGAGTTTGACGTCATTCTGTTACTTGCGACAGGAGATCGAGCTGGTGACGGCGGCGGTGGTGAAGCATGCTTCAAACTGCGGTCTTGGCTTTGAATATATTCATATTCTTCTGCCAATTGCAAAAGTTCATCAAGGCTCACGAAGTCTCTTCGTTTTATGTACAGATGGTATTCCGGCCTGAGACTGTCATAGATCCGGTCTACGCTTTCTGCCACCTTCATGGTAGGGTGACGATGTATAAAATATTGCGTAGCTTGAATGTAGTCCCGGGCTTTTTCTCTGGGTCCTTGTCTCTTTCTCATGATTTCATCTTCCAGTTTATGGACGAAACGGGGGTGGCAGGAAATGGCTCATGAATAGATTGCGGAAATCGGACCAATCCTTCAATCTATCCCGGTTGATTCGGTACCATTCCAGGGCCGTACCCCTCATGACTTCAGGTAAAGTTTTTAAAAGGTCGTCGAAGCATATGTCATAGCATGTAGCTAACTCTTCGATTCTTTCCAGGAACTCTAAATCGTTTCCGGAGGAGTCAAATTTCAAGTTCCATTTTCTGACCGTGTTCATGATCTCTGCGTCATGACGGTGAACATTACTGGGAGACCCTTCCAACATGGACGGCTCTTGTGTAAAAATGCGATTTCGGTTATTGACGGATTTGTCTGGGGGCTGCAGGTCGAATGTCTGGGTAGCAATAGCGACTCGGGTAGGAACATGGAGGTTTACTTCCTTCTCATTCTGAGATTGCGGAGTTTGTTTTTCCTCACCCGTGCCTCGAGTTTCTTCCTTATATTCCCTCTCGCTCGCGGTCTTTGCGATTTCTTCGCATAGATTTTGCGTAGACTTCCTCTGTCTGGCTTCTTTAACGTGGGTGCTGAAACGCGCCCTTAAAGCGTCTAAAGTACCACTGGTGTCTAATCTCAGACGATCCATTTTCTCTATTAGTTCCTGTTTCCGGAGAAGGTACATGGCTCCTAGGCTAGCGATGTAGTCAAATCCTTCTTCCGTTTCAGACATGGCGGTGTGTTCGGTTGTGTTTCCGGTTAAGTGTTTCTTGAATTTGTCTTTGCGGTATGGACGTGTAGGTCCCTGCTTGGGCGCCAATTTGTGATGAGCTTTTTGTTTCCCAGCCGAGGTTTCGCTCGTCGGTGCCAAGGTCTAATGAAGAAAACACGAAACTTCAATGATAGGTCTTTTGAACCTAATGACAAATTCTTTATTAACAACACTAAATAACTACAATTGTCGAGATCAAAGTATATTCAGTAGGTTTGACTTGGTTCTTCTTGAGTTCACTGTGTCACTTCCGGTATATGATCGGACCTGGTTATAGCTTCCGCCGGTAGGGTGTCCGACTTCCTTGCTGTCTTGGTAGGGCTTTCACTACTGGGCTTCCTGTTCCTGTTGCCGTTTGAGCGGCTGGCAAATATTACTCGACCGGCTTATTTCCGGGGGATCAGCAGGTACATTTAAGGCCCCTGGTGGCACTACACGGCAGGCAATAGCTCTGGTGGATCAGCAGGTACGTTTAAGGCCCCTGGTGGCACTACACGGCAGGCAATAGCTCTGGTGGATCAGCAGGTACGTTTAAGGCCCCTGGTGGCACTCAGCACGGCAGGCAATAGCTCTGGTAGATCAGCAGGTACGTTTAAGGCCCCTGGTGGCACTACACGGCAGGCAATAGCTCTGGTGGATCAGCAGGTACGTTTAAGGCCCCTGGTGGCACTACACGGCAGGCAATAGCTCTGGTGGATCAGCAGGTACGTTTAAGGCCCCTGGTGGCACTACACGGCAGGCAATAGCTCTGGTGGATCAGCAGGTACGTTTAAGGCCCCTGGTGGCACTCAGCACGGCAGGCAATAGCTCTGGTAGATCAGCAGGTACGTTTAAGGCCCCTGGTGGCACTCAGCACGGCAGACAATAGCTCTGGTAGATCAGCAGGTACGTTTAAGGCCCCTGGTGGCACTCAGCACGGCAGGCAATAGCTCTGGTAGATCAGCAGGTACGTTTAAGGCCCCTGGTGGCACTCAGCACGGCAGGCAATAGCTCTGGTAGATCAGCAGGTTTATTTAAGGCCCCTGGTGGCACTCAGCACGGCAGGCAATAGCTCTGTTCGATCGGCAGGTACGTGAACGGCCCCTGGTGGCACGACGGACAAATCTCCTTCAATATTTTAAACCCCTTACCACTGGTGGGGGGAAGCTTTAAAATTGAAATTGCGGTTGCTGCACGGTCGGTAATAAGGACAGCCTCTTTCGGTATTAAAACCCCTTACCACTGGTGGGGGAAAGCTTTAATAGCGAAATTGCGGTCGGCGGCGGGAAAGACCAAAACACTCAGTTCAAAACCCAAGTTGAAATGACAACTATAAGTAGTGATGAAAAGTAGTGGTAGTGGTGATTTTAGTACGAAAGTACTCATCACCATATAAACTTTACCACAAAACATGAATGTGAATTGTATGAACATGAAAGTTAAACTTTCATGTGTTTCGGTACAACTTGCTGCCATGCAATAATAATGTTATCGATGATGAAAGTAAACACGCCATGTGTTAATGAGTCATACGATATGCTTTGTTTATGCATTTCTTGGTATACATTCAAGGGCAAATGAAATGTATGCAATATATGCATGAATTAGTTTTGCCTGCATATGGGATATTTGAAGCGAGCGTGAATTGTATGCATTCGAAATGCAAACTTGCCTGTGTATTTAGTGTTGGATGGGGAAAATCGATATTGCTATATAAGAGCATGTAACGTTTCGTTACATAAGAGAGAGGGAACGTTTTTTCAGGAGATTTACGAGTAATCCTACCGATTTTAATAAAAGACAGTTCATTTTCGCCAGAAATAAAGTAGTTTCAATTTCAATAGTTCGAAAGTCAAAACGCGATTATTTACTTAAAAAACTAGATCCTTCTCTCAACTCTAAAGAACTGTGGAGTAATATTAAGAAATTTGGTGTAAAGGATGATAAATACAAAACTAAATGTTCTTTTAGCCCTGAATTGATGTCAAATGTTCTGATTCAGCCCGTGTCAAGTTCACATATTCCTGAAGATATTTTTGTTACACCTGATAGAGATAATTCCTTCTCATTTAATTGCATTGGTGCATATGAGCTATTTAAATCCATCAAATCAATAAAGTCGAATGCAATTGGTCCCGATGAAATTTCTCCGAAATTTCTTAAACTGATTTTCCCTATAATTGTCCATATATTTAATTTTTGTATTTATAGTGGTCAATTTCCTGATATGTGGAAAAAAGCGTGCATTATACCTGTTCCCAAAAATGGTAACCCTTCCAACCCTTCAGAGTATAGACCAATCAGTTACTAAGACTTAATCCTACTAAGTCTGTTGCAATGATATGCTCTAGAAATGAATTCGACCCCTTAGATTTTCCTTCGGTTGTTCTCGATAACGAAGTTATCATGTATGTAAAAGAAGTTAGATACCTAGGATATAAAATTAGCTGCAATCTGAGTTGCTGCAGAGCAATCTCTGATACTGTTCGGAAAATTTATTTTGGGCTACGTAGTTTGAGATCTTCCTCTAGTTTTTTGCTACCAAACATGAAGATACACCTTATAAAAACTTTAATCTTGCCTTATTTCACCTATAACTGTTCAGTCTATCCCATTCTGGACTGTGAGTGCAAGCGTAAGCTCAATGTTGCGCTGAACGACTGTATCCGCTTTATTTATTGTATTCCAAGATTCTCTAGTGTCTCACATCTACGAAACATTCTTTTTGGTATGGGTCTTGATGAGTTCTTGAGATTCAGGCTACTTTTGAAACTCCATAGTATCATCCATTATAGATGCCCTGGGTACCTTAGTGAAAATTTGAATTTTGCCCTGTCTCAAAGAGGTATAAAACTTATTATACCACGCTTCGCACACAGCATTGCAGAGCGTTCATTTTATGTTGCTGCAATTCGTTTATGGAATTCACTTCCTAATGAATTGCAAAGTATTGCCGCACCTACTGCTTTTAAGAGAATGTTATTTTTGCACTTTTCGAATCAAAACTAAATTCAATTATTCTAACTTTATATAGCTTTATATTTAAATTTTTCTTTAAACTCTTTACATATACTTAAATTTTTATCTCTACTTAATCTATCTTTTTTTTGTTTTTTATTTGTTTGGTTACTGAGAAAATGTTTGTAATTTAAATTTTAGATGCTCTAAAGTCTAAAAGATTTAAATCTTAATGCGTCATTGTAAATCCTTTTTTGAAATAAATGAAAAAATGAAACACAAAAAGAGACGAAGGGCCTCGCTCGACCACATTAACCAAAATAATGTAATTTTGTTTTTGTAATAATGTTAACGATTTGCTTAAGTTATTTTGTTTTTCTTTTTTCGCTGTTCGCACAGTCGAAAAAGAAAACAGCTGAGGATGACACATATGTGTCGAAACAATTGTCCTAAAAATAAAAATTTATAATTTGTGACAAAAAAGTGTTTGTTCTTTGTTTTTTCGATCTTTCGTTCTTCAACTAAATTTATTGTATGAGCAAAGCAAGGAATAATTTTTTTTCCCCAAACATTTCACGATTTACTTTCATTACAGTCTCCTTCGGTATTAAAACCCCTTACCACTGGTGGGGGAAGCTTTAATAGCGAAATTGCGGTCGGCGGCGGGAAAGACCAAAACACTCAGTTCAAAACCCAAGTTGAAATGACAACTATAAGTAGTGATGAAAAGTAGTGGTAGTGGTGATTTTAGTACGAAAGTACTCATCACCATATAAACTTTACCACAAAACATGAATGTGAATTGTATGAACATGAAAGTTAAACTTTCATGTGTTTCGGTACAACTTGCTGCCATGCAATAATAATGTTATCGATGATGAAAGTAAACACGCCATGTGTTAATGAGTCATACGATATGCTTTGTTTATGCATTTCTTGGTATACATTCAAGGGCAAATGAAATGTATGCAATATATGCATGAATTAGTTTTGCCTGCATATGGGATATTTGAAGCGAGCGTGAATTGTATGCATTCGAAATGCAAACTTGCCTGTGTATTTAGTGTTGGATGGGGAAAATCGATATTGCTATATAAGAGCATGTAACGCTTCGTTACATAAGAGAGAGGGAACGTTTTTTCAGGAGATTTAAGAGTAATCCTACCGATTTTAATAAAAGACAGTTCATTTTCGCCAGAAATAAAGTAGTTTCAATTTCAATAGTTCGAAAGTCAAAACGCGATTATTTACTTAAAAAACTAGATCCTTCTCTCAACTCTAAAGAACTGTGGAGTAATATTAAGAAATTTGGTGTAAAGGATGATAAATACAAAACTAAATGTTCTTTTAGCCCTGAATTGATGTCAAATGTTCTGATTCAGCCCGTGTCAAGTTCACATATTCCTGAAGATATTTTTGTTACACCTGATAGAGATAATTCCTTCTCATTTAATTGCATTGGTGCATATGAGCTATTTAAATCCATCAAATCAATAAAGTCGAATGCAATTGGTCCCGATGAAATTTCTCCGAAATTTCTTAAACTGATTTTCCCTATAATTGTCCATATATTTAATTTTTGTATTTATAGTGGTCAATTTCCTGATATGTGGAAAAAAGCGTGCATTATACCTGTTCCCAAAAATGGTAACCCTTCCAACCCTTCAGAGTATAGACCAATCAGTTACTAAGACTTAATCCTACTAAGTCTGTTGCAATGATATGCTCTAGAAATGAATTCGACCCCTTAGATTTTCCTTCGGTTGTTCTCGATAACGAAGTTATCATGTATGTAAAAGAAGTTAGATACCTAGGATATAAAATTAGCTGCAATCTGAGTTGCTGCAGAGCAATCTCTGATACTGTTCGGAAAATTTATTTTGGGCTACGTAGTTTGAGATCTTCCTCTAGTTTTTTGCTACCAAACATGAAGATACACCTTATAAAAACTTTAATCTTGCCTTATTTCACCTATAACTGTTCAGTCTATCCCATTCTGGACTGTGAGTGCAAGCGTAAGCTCAATGTTGCGCTGAACGACTGTATCCGCTTTATTTATTGTATTCCAAGATTCTCTAGTGTCTCACATCTACGAAACATTCTTTTTGGTATGGGTCTTGATGAGTTCTTGAGATTCAGGCTACTTTTGAAACTCCATAGTATCATCCATTATAGATGCCCTGGGTACCTTAGTGAAAATTTGAATTTTGCCCTGTCTCAAAGAGGTATAAAACTTATTATACCACGCTTCGCACACAGCATTGCAGAGCGTTCATTTTATGTTGCTGCAATTCGTTTATGGAATTCACTTCCTAATGAATTGCAAAGTATTGCCGCACCTACTGCTTTTAAGAGAATGTTATTTTTGCACTTTTCGAATCAAAACTAAATTCAATTATTCTAACTTTATATAGCTTTATATTTAAATTTTTCTTTAAACTCTTTACATATACTTAAATTTTTATCTCTACTTAATCTATCTTTTTTTTGTTTTTTATTTGTTTGGTTACTGAGAAAATGTTTGTAATTTAAATTTTAGATGCTCTAAAGTCTAAAAGATTTAAATCTTAATGCGTCATTGTAAATCCTTTTTTGAAATAAATGAAAAAATGAAACACAAAAAGAGACGAAGGGCCTCGCTCGACCACATTAACCAAAATAATGTAATTTTGTTTTTGTAATAATGTTAACGATTTGCTTAAGTTATTTAGTTTTTCTTTTTTCGCTGTTCGCACAGTCGAAAAAGAAAACAGCTGAGGATGACACATATGTGTCGAAACAATTGTCCTAAAAATAAAAATTTATAATTTGTGACAAAAAAGTGTTTGTTTTTTCGATCTTTCGTTCTTCAACTAAATTTATTGTATGAGCAAAGCAAGGAATAATTTTTTTTCCCCAAACATTTCACGATTTACTTTCATTACAGTCTCCTTCGGTATTAAAACCCCTTACCACTGGTGGGGGGAAGCTTTAATAGCGAAATTGCGGTCGGCGGCGGGAAAGACCAAAACACTCAGTTCAAAACCCAAGTTGAAATGACAACTATAAGTAGTGATGAAAAGTAGTGGTAGTGGTGATTTTAGTACGAAAGTACTCATCACCATATAAACTTTACCACAAAACATGAATGTGAATTGTATGAACATGAAAGTTAAACTTTCATGTGTTTCGGTACAACTTGCTGCCATGCAATAATAATGTTATCGATGATGAAAGTAAACACGCCATGTGTTAATGAGTCATACGATATGCTTTGTTTATGCATTTCTTGGTATACATTCAAGGGCAAATGAAATGTATGCAATATATGCATGAATTAGTTTTGCCTGCATATGGGATATTTGAAGCGAGCGTGAATTGTATGCATTCGAAATGCAAACTTACCTGTGTATTTAGTGTTGGATGGGGAAAATCGATATTGCTATATAAGAGCATGTAACGCTTCGTTACATAAGAGAGAGGGAACGTTTTTTCAGGAGATTTAAGAGTAATCCTACCGATTTTAATAAAAGACAGTTCATTTTCGCCAGAAATAAAGTAGTTTCAATTTCAATAGTTCGAAAGTCAAAACGCGATTATTTACTTAAAAAACTAGATCCTTCTCTCAACTCTAAAGAACTGTGGAGTAATATTAAGAAATTTGGTGTAAAGGATGATAAATACAAAACTAAATGTTCTTTTAGCCCTGAATTGATGTCAAATGTTCTGATTCAGCCCGTGTCAAGTTCACATATTCCTGAAGATATTTTTGTTACACCTGATAGAGATAATTCCTTCTCATTTAATTGCATTGGTGCATATGAGCTATTTAAATCCATCAAATCAATAAAGTCGAATGCAATTGGTCCCGATGAAATTTCTCCGAAATTTCTTAAACTGATTTTCCCTATAATTGTAAATTGCTTAGTCCATATATTTAATTTTTGTATTTATAGTGGTCAATTTCCTGATATGTGGAAAAAAGCGTGCATTATACCTGTTCCCAAAAATGGTAACCCTTCCAACCCTTCAGAGTATAGACCAATCAGTTACTAAGACTTAATCCTACTAAGTCTGTTGCAATGATATGCTCTAGAAATGAATTCGACCCCTTAGATTTTCCTTCGGTTGTTCTCGATAACGAAGTTATCATGTATGTAAAAGAAGTTAGATACCTAGGATATAAAATTAGCTGCAATCTGAGTTGCTGCAGAGCAATCTCTGATACTGTTCGGAAAATTTATTTTGGGCTACGTAGTTTGAGATCTTCCTCTAGTTTTTTGCTACCAAACATGAAGATACACCTTATAAAAACTTTAATCTTGCCTTATTTCACCTATAACTGTTCAGTCTATCCCATTCTGGACTGTGAGTGCAAGCGTAAGCTCAATGTTGCGCTGAACGACTGTATCCGCTTTATTTATTGTATTCCAAGATTCTCTAGTGTCTCACATCTACGAAACATTCTTTTTGGTATGGGTCTTGATGAGTTCTTGAGATTCAGGCTACTTTTGAAACTCCATAGTATCATCCATTATAGATGCCCTGGGTACCTTAGTGAAAATTTGAATTTTGCCCTGTCTCAAAGAGGTATAAAACTTATTATACCACGCTTCGCACACAGCATTGCAGAGCGTTCATTTTATGTTGCTGCAATTCGTTTATGGAATTCACTTCCTAATGAATTGCAAAGTATTGCCGCACCTACTGCTTTTAAGAGAATGTTATTTTTGCACTTTTCGAATCAAAACTAAATTCAATTATTCTAACTTTATATAGCTTTATATTTAAATTTTTCTTTAAACTCTTTACATATACTTAAATTTTTATCTCTACTTAATCTATCTTTTTTTTGTTTTTTATTTGTTTGGTTACTGAGGAAATGTTTGTAATTTAAATTTTAGATGCTCTAAAGTCTAAAAGATTTAAATCTTAATGCGTCATTGTAAATCCTTTTTTGAAATAAATGAAAAAATGAAACACAAAAAGAGACGAAGGGCCTCGCTCGACCACATTAACCAAAATAATGTAATTTTGTTTTTGTAATAATGTTAACGATTTGCTTAAGTTATTTTGTTTTTCTTTTTTCGCTGTTCGCACAGTCGAAAAAGAAAACAGCTGAGGATGACACATATGTGACGAAACAATTGTCCTAAAAATAAAAATTTATAATTTGTGACAAAAAAGTGTTTGTTCTTTGTTTTTTCGATCTTTCGTTCTTCAACTAAATTTATTGTATGAGCAAAGCAAGGAATAATTTTTTTTCCCCAAACATTTCACGATTTACTTTCATTACAGTGCTGTCATTATCTGTTACAACCGCTGTAACCTTGTCAATAGAAACATTCCACTCGAGAAAGATTTCTTGAAGTTTTTCAGTTATGTACGCCGATGTGTGACTTCCTGTCAACTTAAAAACCCCTAATGTTCCACTGAGGAGCCTACAATTATCTAAGAAGTGTATTGTAACACCCACAAATGACTTATTTTGCATGGTTTCGGTCCATATATCATAAGTGATGCAGTAATGCTCAGATTTCTCAATGTATAATTTGAAAATACTGCTCATGGCTTCATACTTCGAATCAATTCTTGATTTTATTGTCTCTCGACATGGAACTTTATATAGAGGACAAAGTTCCTTCATGAGCAGAAGAAAACCTTTGCCCTCTACCGTTGAAAACGGTTTGTTGTCCATGACAATAAAATTTGCAATGGCCTCCGATATTTTCCGGGATTTAGCCCCATCCGGCGTGGTTATGCTTTTAATATTGTTAATAAAGTCATCAACATTTGGCTGACAAGTTCTCTTTAAGTTGGAACTACGACCAACTACGCCTGAGAATGAACCAGCAACAGCAGCAATAGGAGCAGGAACAGGAAGAGGAACAGCAACAGCAACGACGTTTTCTACATTGGAAGCTGAACTAGTTGAAGGACCAGCAACAGCAGTGTCATCAGAAGCAATATCAATATGTTTAAATCCACTTGCATTTGGATGTGTGAATGCAGTATCGACTTCTAAATAATTTGTGATGTCACTTGCACTTCTTATCTTCTTGCTCTTTGTCGGTAATTCATCTTGGTATAGCTGGGAATGAACTTTCTCCAAATGACAGCGAAGATTTGTGGTGCTGCCTGAAGTTTTAAGTTTTTTGTTGCAAATCTTGCACGTTGCCTCTTTTTCACCGGCTTTGGTGAAATATAACCAGATCCTGCTCTTTAATTTTATCGGTGGCATTCTTTTCCTTAGCAACACAAAAGGATATTGAACAAATCTGGATATGATAAAATTCAATAATCGTTCAATGGATAATTTTAATATAAACCAGATATTACCTTGCGATTGTATGTATGTAGGTATTTATGCGCAATGCACAATGGAAAACAAACTTACTCTTCGATTTAAATAATTGAAATTATTATAACTTATGTATTTCGGTGGGATTATTGATCAATGCACGACGATGATGAATATGAAAAATGAAATGAAAAGAAAAACGACGCCTACTTTTGCGACATCAAATTCAAATTTGTTAAGATGCAAGTTGTTGTGTCCAAAGACAAGTATAAAGAGCATCATGGATTTCTTAATAGTATTACACAAATACAAGTAAATTTTTAAACGTTCAGGGCTCTGAACGGAACTCACCAGTATGTTCATGTTGGTCACGTTCTGATTTCTAAACAGTCAGCAAGAGTCTTTTGAATGAAAACAGTAAAAAACTCTTTGAACACTAGACAAAAAAGATTGAGTTTTAGAGTTCAAGTTCTGTTATTATGCGAAAAAAGAAAAACGAGCAACTAAATGAACGATATCGATGTTTTGCAGATTTAACGTCGATGTATCGGCGATGTATCGGCCTAAGAAACATCGATGTATACATCGATGTTTTTAACAAAAACATCGATGTTTTGAAAACATCGATGTATCGTTTGCATCCCTAGCTTAACGGAAAAAGGCAAAGAAAAGACAGCAGAAAAACTTTTTTGAGAATGTATAATGGAGAGAATCCATTTAAACAATGAGAAATAAAAATGCTGTAAGAATGTTGTGCGTATGTGGAAGAAGGAAAAAGATATACCTACTTGGTCCCTGAGGTATACCGTATGCCACTATGTTTTAAAAGTTGCAGACTGAATAAGATATTTAATAAATGCTTTTTAATTAAATGTAATTATAACGCTTGCGATTTTCAGTATCTCAAAATTCTTACTCCACATTGATTAGCGGATAATTAAGCGACCTGGCAAATGGTTCCAAAGCAAAACTGAATATGCAAAGTGAACAACAATTAACCTTAAGACAAGAAAAGTTCTTGAAACAGAAGTAAGAGATCAATCTTACTTTAATTTTGGGATCAATTTTCATTCTAGCGCTAATCTACGTTAGGTGCATCTCATTTTCTCATTTTTAATTCTTTTAATAAATACGTACCTGCTCGATGCTCGTAAAACTTTTTTTCAAACCCTTTTAGAGAATCCAGAAAACAACTACAAAAGTCCGAAAGTATTTTATTAATATAAAAGTATTCGCCTTTTAACATACTTCCATAACTCTACCTTAACGTTGTCCAAGCTTCAAGTTATATGGTCTTTCGACAGCAAAGATTTCACTAATACGTTTTTGCCAAAAACCGTCATGTAAGTGTTTTTTTTTTGTTTGAAAAAGTCCTAAAAGAAATCCAGTATACTATAATCAAATCACAGATAATAAATTTATACAGATGTCTCACCCATATGGCGAGAAATGATATATGAAACTGAAAGCTACCAAAAAAAAAGCTTTTTCCAAAAGGTTTAACACATTTCGCTCACCTCATTGCCTATAAATGAATAGGCCACAGAGGAGGTATACCTAGAGTCGCAACTCAAGGCATTTTATTCTCTTAAGACCAAATAAATTTAATTTGAAAAAATATACAACCCAATGCAAATGTATAGGTTTTTCAATGCATTTCAAATGGAGGCCAAACCAATACATTTGCAATGGGTAGTATATTTTATCAACTCGACACAAAAATTTTTGGACAGTGAATTTTTATAAAAGAGAACGAGTTGCGACTCTAGGTAAATAGGTTCTCTGTGACTTAGGCAAGGAAAAAAGCTTCCAAAAGCTCCTTGTCTGTTAAGGCTTTGTCTGTTAAGAGCAAAAAATGTTTCATTTTTTTCTGCAGGGATGAGACATCTGTATAAGTTTATTATCTGTGCTATAATTGTCAATGCAAATTTAAAATATAAATATACAAACATGCAAAAACCCCTATCGACCAAAAAAAGATAAACGACTGCCGGCGAAGCAAGTTAACGAAACAAAGTTTGAAGTTTGGACTCTTCAAAAGTGAACAACATCAAACATCAAACTGAGAATAAGCACTTCTTGTCGTCATAGCGCTGATGTTAAAGTTTTCTACTCCTTAAGTTGGGTTTAGAGCTTCCTTGTTTTATGCACTCTTTCAGCATTTCTTCCAGAAAGAAGTTTAAACTACATTGTTATTTCCCTACAAAAATGAAATTAAAAATTAATTATTTGTAATTGAAGCTTTACCTTCTTCGGTGATAGACAAAAACAAGAGAGTGCTTATTGCGATAGCATCGTACATTTTTCCAATAGACAAAATCTGGTTCCGTCCCCGAACTACCAACGTTCCAACTTAGATGATCTATGGCCAGCAATAAACATCAATTTAAAGTATGTGCCACTATCTAAAAACCAAACAAAACAATATTTAATCGTTCACATAGTACTATATTGGAATGAGTGCAAGTTGTATAACAGTTTTCAAATCTGGGACAAGATTAAAGAGAAGTTAAATATGCCGCAAGCATTAATTAATTTTTGGATATAGAATACTTCCAAAAGATGTTTCCGGTACAAGAAAAACAGATAATAAATAATTTTAAATGGTTTAATATCCGTTCATAAAGATGCAAAGTCTCGCAACATGTTTTGCTCTCTGCAGTTAACAGTCACTTCCGATCCGAAGGACCAAGAAAGTTTCTTATAAATCTTGAAAATCTTGGGAATTCTTCTATTTTTTTTTCTTTGCATAGAAAAAGTTTGAGTGTGCATTGATGCAAAGGCTAAGAAAGATAATAATTAAAGAAAAAAAACAGTTTTCCAAGTTATTCTGGAAGCATATATCGCTTGAAGGGTTCATTTGGACTTAGAGAAGAGATTGTCGGTTTTAAACTTGTGTGAGCTTAGTTTTGAAGCATATTTTTGAAAATGAAACGATACAGTGCCGTAGGTATTGAAATAAATACTTTGTTATAATATCGTTTGGTATACGTATGCATGGGTATATTGGAGTAAGTTTAAATTAAACTTAAATCTTAAAAAGATTTTGAGGAAGAAATGCATTTCTGTACTTTGATTAAAGGCTTAAAACTTGAGGAAAAAAATGTTTGTATCGCTTTTTGTAACCCTTTCCTTTTCAAATATTTCGATTGTTCTGACAGCAGTGAACAATTCAACTGAATTAACCCCCGAAAATATTATTTGTATATTAGCACTTCCGCTACATGCATTAAAAAGTAAAGTTAAGACAAATTGAACTTTTGCCCGAGCTTGCAATAAAAACTTTGTCCACATTATCAATTGTTACACACTTTAAAAAAATACCTTTTGATCGAGCGAAAATTGAAAACCATTTCACTAGATAATAGATAATATATGTATATGTATAACTATATATCACTATTCAGTGCAGTCTTAGTTAGGGTGTCAAGTTTTACTCTTTGGATAAAGAACCCTAAATTTTAACATGACGAAGTCAGCGTTTAGCACCGTTTTTATGATCCTCAAAGACCTCAATCAACTTGTTGTGTAAAACTCAAGACGATAGAAATGATCTCTTCAATGTAGACTGTAGTGGCAAAGTGCGTAAAGCAGAATGAACAGCTGTACTTGAAAGTAAATTTGATAACAATCTATTATCTAGTGTTAACCTTGAAAGATATTGAACTACATTTGAGCTGCAATCATCTTTGCATTTTATAAAATGTTTTCCTAAAATGGAAAATGCAGCTTCTCTTAAAATGATTTTGGAACCCTCTTAAGTGAATCAAAGCCCAAGCAAGCCAAGAAATTGAACCTTAGTAGAAATATACGAATCCTTTGATTAAAATTAAACACATAAGAAATCAAGATATTTAAAAGCGACTCAGGAACTGATATCTATTTTCTTTTCTCCGACGATTTACAAAAATACATCGAATCTATTTCCACCTACGACTCCGACAATCGTTTCCCTATTTATTTTCATTTTCGTATATCCTTTTTTTCCATTCTTAAATCCTGTCATCATGGTCTTGGACTCTTTCTAGTTGCTTTTGAGTACACTCGGATTTCAAAACTGCCCACTGAACGCCATTGGCGTTATGATTATGATTAATGATAAATGGTGATAGTGATAGTTTGATCTTCTAAGAGTTTCTCTTTCCAGTTTTGTTGGTCGAAAACAATTCTTTTAAAGCCGGATGTTGAAAATAACACACAATCAAACAGATCTTTTCATTCCTTTTTATAAAATTCTTTGATCATTTCCTTTTCTTCAAATTTTCCCCTTAAATGTTCCCCTTAAAGCTTTTTTCTTGTATTATCCTACCATTTTGTAATATTCAAATTCTGTCGTTACTCGTTGAGTTCTATTTTATCCACCTTTTGATTCGGACGTTTTTTAATAAAGTGTAAAACCAAATTATATTTTGCGTTTTTATTAAAGGAAATAGATTTTTCACATTTGGTGCCGAAACCCGGGAGAAACCCAGTAAAGAATAAAGAAAACTAAAGAACATATAAATAAAGAACATAAAAAGAAACTAAAGAACATCCAAAAAAAAAGTAAAGAACATAAAAAAAATTATAAGAAATGGAATTGGCAGCGCGCGGTGCCATAAGGGCGCAAGTGACAAAAATATCTAAAGCCGCGACCGAATTCATGAGTTCCGAAAACTCTCGCGTACGTGACGCCAGTTCCGAGGGACTTGAATTGATAGAGGAACAATTGTGCACCTTCTTAGACCGTTTAACAGCCGCGTCAAATTCTCTTAAATCCGCCGACCAAATTGTCCTGAGTGGAGGATTCCTCCAAGCGGACACTCTTGATAATGAACTAAAAAAAGTGTCGGAATACGAAGACACAATTGTGTCTACAATGTCTAAACTAAACTTTAGGGTCCTAAAAGTACGCGCCGTCTTATACCCACAAACAACACAACAATACAACGAAGATAATTCACACAAACCCCCCAAAACCGCAGTAAAATTACCAAAGTTGGAGCTAAAAAAATTCGGTGGTGATTTGCGTGACTGGCTACCATTTTGGAGCCAATTTGAAAGTTCTATACATAAAAACGAAGATTTGTCTCCCTTTGATAAATTTAACTATCTCGAAAGCTCGTTATTCGGAGTGGCAAAAAATACGATAAAAGGTTTTACAGCTTCGGCAGCATGCTACGATGCAGCTGTCTCCTTGCTTTTAGAGCAATACGGGAATATCGAAAAGCTCGTCGACCAATACGTGCAAAAATTAATAAACATTCGTCCCGTCGCGCAAAAGTCTGACGTTGTTGGCTTACGACTTTTATACAATACGGTAACAACATCCATACGATCCCTCTCAGCATTACAAATACCAGCACACCAATACAATGTTATGCTAAAGTCCATACTCTTACGCTGTTTACCAGCAGAGCTTCGCGTAGAATATCATAGAAACAATAAAACCACCCCAAGTAGTGATGAAGAAGTTCTCGAACCAAACGAAGAGAGAAGTGAAGATAATTCGTCCCTTCGTTGTATTGGTGACAGTTATATACAAAATATTATGCGTTTTTTGAAACGAGAAGTGGAAGCGCTGGAGAACAGCAAATTCACTCCCGTTCATTCCTATACACAAAAGTCACAACAACAGCAATCCACAGCTGCAAGTTTGCTAGGGGTAAACAAAAATAATATTCCTGTGTGTGTGTTTTGCAATTCCGATGATCATTCGACGAAAGATTGTGTGAAGGAAATGACAATGAAACAAAAAAGAGATATTCTCATTAAAGCGAATAGATGCTTTCGTTGTGCGAATGTAGGTCATTCTTCAAAGAAATGCAGGAGTGTTAAATTTTTAAAGTGCGGTAGTTGTGGAGGTAAACACATAACTTCAATGTGCGATCCAAATTTTAAAGAAAAAAAAGAAGCTGCCGCAAACTTATGCGCGTATGACAATTCAAACAATTCGAACATATTTTTAAAAACAGCACAGTGCGTCGCGATGGGTGCTAAATCAAATTTTCTGGTACGGGTGGTAGTTGATGGTGGAAGTCAACACTCTTACATAAGACAAAGTCTCGTTACAAAATTAAAGCTCCCCTTGTTAAACGAAAAAATTAATATTTCGATACTTCCTTTCGGTTCAAAAGAACAACTAAAACCCCAAGCGCTAAATAAAGTTAGAATTAATTTGAAAAGCCAATACAGTGATAAAGACATTCAGATAGAAGCGATTGTCGTGCCGGAAATTTGCGTGGACGTACTTAAAGCCCCCGATAACTCTTGTCGTGCATTTAAAAAATTAAAACTGGCTGATCGTGTAGTAGTCGATATTGAGAACTTTGATGGGTTAAGTTTGTTGGTCGGTTCGGACTTTTATTGGGAAGTGGTTACCGGTAAGCAACGTAGGCTCTCTAGTCGTCTCAGAGCGGTTGAAACAATTTTCGGGTGGGCACTTCAAGGACTGCATTCCTCTATTGAAAACGATCCTAAACAAAATAAAGAACATTCCTCATTCGTGACAAACGTGCTAAGTTTACAAATAAGCGATAAAGAACTCTCAAAAATGTGGTCCTTAGAATCGATCGGTATTCGCGGAGAGGAATTGGAGAAGTCCCATCTGACAGAAGAGATGACTAGTAGATGTTTGAAAAAAGTCGGGTCACGTTACGTCGCAAGTATGCCATGGAAAGATCCACAAGCTGTGTTTGAAGACAACAAACATATAGCGGTAAGTCGTTTAAATTCTCTCAAAAATCGTTTATCCCGTGATCCAGGAAAATTCAAAGAGTACGATTTGGCGGTACGACAAATGATTGAAGACGGTATAGCTGAACCAATTATGACATCAAACGAACACAGCTCAAAGCGAATTATTTACCTTCCACATCGTCCCGTTTATAAAGAAAGCAGTGCCACAACAAAGTTACGCATAGTTTTTGATGCGTCAAGCCATTCAGAAAATATTCCGTCATTAAACGATCAGCTTTTTACTGGAACTAATTTACTACCCGATGTATTTAGCATTTTACTGAATTTCCGTCTAGGAAGTATAGCGGTAGTAGCTGATATTGAAAAGGCATTCTTACAGATATTTTTGAATGAAGTAGATAGAGATGCCCACCGTTTCCTTTGGTATTCCTCGCCAAAAAAGAATTCAGAGATAGCTATATTTCGTATGACTCGTGTTACCTTTGGGGTAAGTTGCAGTCCATTTATTCTTTCTGCTACAATAAATCATCATTTGAGTCTTGAGCAATCGACATACCCCGAAACTTGCCAAACACTACAGAACGGATTTTATGTTGATGACCTCGTAGTAAGTGTGAACTCTGAACAAGAAGCAGTTAAGTTATACAAACAGGCAGTAGACATAATGGGAAGGGCTTCAATGAACCTTAGGAAATGGCATTCCAATAACGAAGCGGTTAGAGATGCAGCAGGTTCTCTAGAGTATCCAACTATACAAAAGGTTCTAGGTTTGCTGTGGTCGCCATTCAGTGACGAGTTGGCTGTACCATTAGATTCTCTTCATAGCTTTCTTGCATCTAATCAGTCAAAAGGATCCAAGCGAAATGTTTTACAGGCCATTGCGAGAGTTTATGACCCATTAGGAATTGTGAGCCCTGTAATTATAAAGTTGAAAATAGTGTTCCAAGAAGCTTGGAAAAGAAAACTTTCATGGGATGAAGATTTACCATCAGATTTAATGTTGCAATGGAATGAATGCATCCGTAACGTCCTTCAACTAAAAGATATGACAATTCCTCGAGCAATACAATCAATTTCATCAGCTAGAATCATTTATTGTCATATATTTGCTGACGCAAGTATTAAAGCCTATGGAGCGGTAGCTTTTCTTCAGATTATAAATGAAAGAGAAAAAATAACGTCATTTTTATGTGCTAAGAGTCGAGTAGCTCCTCTTAAAGAAGACAATCAAGATGAACTCACACTACCAAAATTAGAGTTAACTGCAGCTTTAATTGCAGCAAGACTATGTGTATATTTCAAAAAGTCATTACATATGTCTATCGATAAATTCTATTTATGGACTGACTCAAAAATAACGCTCAATTGGATATTCGGTGAAACTCAGCGATGGAAGCCATATGTTCAAAGTCGGGTTCTAGAAATAAGACGCTTCAGTTCAGTTTCGGATTGGAACCATTGTTCCGGTAAATGTAATCCTGCAGATCTTCTCACTCGTGGCACATCAGGAAACAAGCTCATTTCATCTTTGCTCTGGGAGAAAGGACCAGACTGGTTGGACAATCCTGAGAATTTTTCGAATCGCCAAGAAACAGAAAACTTTCAATTTAATACGACATTACTGGTGGAAGTTGACGATAGTCACCCGAAAAAAGTAGAATTCCCAATAAACTGCGAAAGTTTCAACAGTTGGATACGTCTGTTACGAGTAACATCCTGGATCATCAGATACATTCGAAATTTAAAAGAAAAAGCAGAAAGAAGAAAAACCGCTGGAGTTGACTTTGTCGAAAGAGAATTGAACGAAAAAATTCCAATTGAATGTCTTAAAAAAGAAGAACTTGATTACGCTGAAAATATCTGGATAAAGAACGTACACATAAATCATTATTCAAGTGAAATAGAAAATTTACGGAAGCTAAAGCAGTTAAAACCATCCTCAAAGCTTATTGAATTGTCTCCATTTTTGGACGAAGATGGCATCATGAGAGTAGGCGGACGACTACAGATGTTAGAAGAAGAATTCGATCTCAAGCACCCTATCATTTTACCGGCAGATCATCACACTACTTCATTAATTATTGATAATCGTCATCTTTTGACTTGTCATGGAGGAACAAGTGCTGTCTTAACCAAGCTTAGACAGCGATTTTGGATAGTCAGAGGACGCCAACTGGTAGCAAAGAGGTTACGAAGATGTATTGTCTGTAAGAAATTGTTTGGTCAACCCGCAAATCAGCCATTTGCTCCTCTCCCAATCCAAAGAATTACACTTACGAGACCCTTTGACTGTGTGGGAATCGACTTCGCCGGTCCACTTTACTACGTCAACCCTGGTGATGGCAGTCAACATAAAGCATACATTCTCATATTTACATGTGCGGCAATCCGCGCAGTACATTTAGAGTTAACTACAGATATGTCAACGGATAGCTGTTTGATGGCTATTAGAAGGTTTATAGCACGACGTGGTGTACCCTCAACTATAGTATCCGATAATGCAAAAACCTTTCGACGATCAGCGCTGGACCTTAGCAAGATTCATTACGAAGTTCTTGATGATAATGTGTTGCATGATTTTTTGACTCAAAAGCAAATCAAATGGAAATTCAGCGTAGAACGGGCACCGTGGTGGGGCGGCTTCTGGGAAAGACTTATTAGAACTGTGAAGAACACCTTAAAAGTTGTAATTGGTAAGGCAAAGCTTACCTTTGATCAGCTAAGAACTGTTCTGAGTGAGACTGAGGCTCAAACCAACGATCGACCATTAACGTATACATCGAACGATCCCCTTGAATTGGTTCCCCTAACACCAGCCAAGTTCTTGATTGGGTGGACAGCACAAAGTCATGATCATCAAAACCATACTGTCACTGACGAAACAATAAAAGAGCTCTGGAAGCATCGAATGAAATATACGTCAAAGATTTCAAAGAGATGGCGAGCTGAATATCTCCAACTTTTACGATCGTTCCATCATGGGAGTTACAAATCTACTATTCCTATTAAAGAAGGCGATGTAATGCTTCTACATGACCAAGCAAAATCAAGAATCCACTGGAAGATGGTAGTAATTGAACATGTTTATCCTGGAAGAGATGGAAGAATCCGTGCATGTGAAGTTCGATGTCCTGATGGCAACAGATTTCGAAGACCAGTTCAGCTCCTGTACCCACTGGAGTTGAGTCTTTTGCCCCCCGGCCGAGGATGTTGAAAATAACACACAATCAAACAGATCTTTTCATTCCTTTTTATAAAATTCTTTGATCATTTCCTTTTCTTCAAATTTTCCCCTTAAATGTTCCCCTTAAAGCTTTTTTCTTGTATTATCCTACCATTTTGTAATATTCAAATTCTGTCGTTACTCGTTGAGTTCTATTTTATCCACCTTTTGATTCGGACGTTTTTTAATAAAGTGTAAAACCAAATTATATTTTGCGTTTTTATTAAAGGAAATAGATTTTTCACACCGGACAAGTAAACTCACTATCACTGGGCATGTTTGAAATTTTCCCATGTACCAGTTTACTTTACGGTGGACGGAGATGTGAAATGTCTGTCTTTGCTGTTTGCTGTGTTGGTCGTATCGTCTTTATCGCTTTCAAGTTGTCATGATTTGTGTGAAACCGCATGATGACCATGGCTATGGAAATGATGATTATCAAATTACCTAGGCATGGTTATACTCTGTCCGATAAAAATTGGCAGTACAGGCCTTATGGGAGAGCTTTTTAAAAATCAGTGGCGCGCTGTTCTCTACACCATACCCAATTGAAGGGAACTTCTTTAAAAAGTTTTATAAAACACCCATGAATTTTTGATGGCATCCGACGTAGAACCCACAACGACCTGCCTGGCACACACTTGAGCATGCACTGATCCGTGATCGTTCTCTGCTGCTTTTCAACCCTCATTAAATCACACATATTCAGAGTTGCCTTTTTCTATTTCGTAACTCACTTCGTATTTTTTTCTTACTTTTTCAATGGATTTCTGTTGAGGAGCTTTTGCTTTGAGAGCTTTCTTAACGATGAGTGTTATCGAGTTGTGTTTGACTTTTGCATTTCTTTTAAAGTTTTGCAAATCAGTTTGTTTAAGGAAGAATATTATTTGCGTAGATTCTCGTACCGGGCGGTAGCTATGTTGATTTTGCGAGTTATTTTTGTGCATTATTGTGATAATATTATTGTGCTGTTGTTGTTCTATTGTTGTGTGGTTTGTTTTTTCTTGTTGTACTTTTGTTGTGTTGTTTGTATATTGTATTTGTGATTTTGTTGTGTTGTTTGTGTTTTATTGCTGTTGCCTTTGCTTTTGTTGTGTTGTGCAAATTTAAAATGGCTTCAGCATCAAAATGCTCAAAGGACTTGATTGCCAAAAAAAAGAGATAGTTGAGGCGACAACAGCAATTTGTAAGAACCTGCAAAGTAAAACCCTTCAAAAACGCGCCTTTTATCTTACCTCTTGGTGGTGTGGAAAAAGATAAATTTTATTTCATTTTCATATTTTCATATTTTCGTATAATAAAAAACGAAATGAAAATCAATGTAAAAGAGAAGAATGGCAACCCTGCAGTTATTTCATTTAGCTTTTTCGAATTCAAAATGCGCATTACGGCAACCCTGTAAGAGCTTTTTTGAGAAAAGTACTTATGGGTAGGAAAAGAGTGCGAACGAGATGCAGATATCCCTATCTTCCCTGTACTGCCAATTTTTATCGGACAGAGTATAGTAATCTTCCGCTGAAAATGGTATTGCTTGGTGAAAATCTGGTTAGTTTTTTTATTTTTTTGGATGAATATAAGATGATTTATTGGAATTCCCAGTCGTGTAGATAAAGGTACTTTATATGAGGTATACAGCCCGATTCTAAAAACCAACTCCCCGGGAGTTTGTTCCCTTTTCCCTACTCTCTTATTACAAACAAAAAGTCTTCGGGGAATTATTTCCTTTTTAAATTTCCCAATCTTCGAAAAATGGAAAAAAAATCTCCGGGAAAAAAAGGAGGCATTCTAAATATCAAAAATAGGGAAAATTTTTACTCGTCTCCCGTCGAATCATTCCCCGGAAATTTGTTGGAGAATTATAAACGAAAATGGAAATTTTTGTTTTTGCATTGAAAATAAATTTTAATTTTAATAATTTTATAAGTCTAAGACACCTTATAAGTCCATCAGCTGCAAATGTTGTAGAATTTAATGGAGATGTTGGCTGCGGATTCCAGAGCATAGAGGAGGTATTACCTAGAGTCGCAACTCTAGGCAATACTCTGCCAAGTATTGTCAAAAATTGACAATTGATTTGGTTGTATGCTCTTCGAGTAGGACACAGAGAGAATGAAAGGTTTTATGGACCGCAAAGGGACCTTAAAGCTGTGCTCTTAAAATAATAGAAACACGAGAATAGGAATTGCAATTAGTGTCTATAATTTCGGAAATGCACAATATTTTAGAAAATCTACTGGCGACAATTTCGTTCTTCATGTCATCGTCCCACAAGTCCAGCTTGGCTAGGTCTTCAAGCAGATGCTGATTGAAACTCGCCGGACAGAACTCGTCGGTTGTAGATATTCGAAATGTGCGGTTCGAAGGATTCGTTGTCGCAGTCGATGCTGTTGGCTTAGGAGCCACGAGCACTCCATGCTTGACGATTTTCTCCTTCAGAGCGGCCAGTTCGCAACTGGCTTCCAAAGCCAGTGCCTTCACTCTCGAACGGATGACGCATAGTAATTAAAGCATCAGCCATACCTTGGACTCCAATTCCAATTGGACGATGTCGCATATTGGACCCCTTAGCCTCTAGCACTGGATTAGTTGAAATCGATGATTTTGTTGATTTTTTTTCGTCACTATTTTGGTGACTTCTTTAAAATCGTATTTCTTCTGTGGCGTGACGAAAGCATTCAAAGCGATCGACGCCAAATTGCAGACAGCTATTTCATCTGGAGGTCTAGAGCTGAATAAGTGAATACTCGACAGTTTCTGTGCACAGATTACTGCATTTGATTGTTCCGATATTTTGTTGATTCGATTTTAATTTTACAAACTGACAATTTCAATTTTGATATAAAACGCACTGTCAATTGAATTGAATTGAATTGAATTCTTTATTGAGACTTTAATATAAATTTACAAAAGTTATTGCATAACAATACATATTTATATGATATATCTGCGGCTGTAGTGTATTGCCTGCTTTAACATTTACGAATAATGAGAAGCCTCATGGCTGATTAATTAAATGAAATGACTCTCATGCTCTTTAAGAGTATATATAAACTGTTACATTGACGGAAGGTCACTAATCACTATAACTTATACCTAATATACCTAAAACTAAAGAAACTTACAAACTAAGTAACAAAACAAAAAACACCAGTAAAATTCATGAATGGAATAACGTTAAGAGTTAGAGAATTAAAATGAGATGGCAAATACATTAGGTGAATGGAATCATTTTTAAGACGAAAAATTGAAGAATTACTTATTCTTAAATCACAGTTTAGTTACCAATTATCACATTGTCTAAAATAAAATACATTTTCTGGCAAAAGATAGTGATATTGATAAGTATACTTAAGATATGATAAAATTAAGTTAATAATATTAGTCAGGAAAGTACTGTCCACTTGAAATAATAAAATGGAACATTGACGTGTTAAGTTAGTTATATTTTTTTTTTTAAGTTGATGATATTAATATGTCAACATAGATAGTGAAAAGTGAACGGTGCAGATTTAAAAAGGAAACTTAAATGTTAGCCACGGTTTTGGCCTGGGGTGGCACAAGCATAAAATGAGGAAGTCGATGAATCCACTGAGTCGGTATCAAAGGAAAGAATCCCAAGAGGAGATAAGTAAACTTCACTGATCCAGGACGCCCCGGTCTGAGAAATAATGACGTCACTTATGAGATGATTTTCTGAAAGGTCTAAGTTGGAGATAGATTTCCTTATTAGGGATAAGCAATATCTCAGCAGCGGAACGATTTTGGTGATGTTGTAAATGTATGTGTTAGAGAATCTTTTTGTTCGATTTACATAATTTTTCCCACAACAAAGTCTGAGTATTTTTCTTTCCAGTTTCTCTAGGTTTTGTGCAACTGTGGGAGAGATAGAAAACCAGATTGGGAAGGCATAAGTCATAATAGGTCTTATTAAGGTTTTGTAGAACAAGAGCTTGGTTTTTGAGCTAAGAGCTCTGTGTTTGAGAAAAGGCATTAACATGTTAGAGATTCTCCTGGCCTTATCAAGAGTTGTTTTTGCATGTGGGTTGAATTTGAGAAGGTTATTAAAGCGAACGCCAAGATATTTGATATTATTACTAGCCCGAACGGTTTGACTGTCAAGTCTCAGAGCGATATTGTTACGTCACCGTATCCTTATAGCATTAGGACAATCCTGAAAAGAAAAGAAAAAAGATTAAAATACATTTTTGGCGCGAATAATTACCAGAGTCCGTCGCAAGCACCATCCATAGCGAATGAATTTCAAGGACGTTCTCTGGCGACCAAAAGTACTTATCTTTTGCTATTTGAAAAAGTCCAATTTCACCATCCATGAACGCTTCCTCTTATTTTAATCGTCCTCGAAATAGTTTTTTGTTTATTTATACATAAGTATTAGAAATATAATTATTCGTTAAAACTTAGAAAAATTCACTTTGATAAAAAGAAAACAAAACAAACATTATTAATGTGAATTCTCGTAAAATTCACTTCTGCAAACACGAGTGTGTCAAATTTTGACATCTCGTGGCTGCAAACGAGAAGAAAATAAGGAGAAGAAAGAAGTAGGAAAAAGTTCGGAAACCCTAGTGAAAGCTTGAGTTTCGGAAAGGAAGTTGGCAGAATACCTGTCAGTTAGGTTCAAAAGAAAATAATTTTTTTTGGTAGTGATATATTTTTGTGCAATAATAATAGTTAATAAGTATAGTTATTAAGTAGAATTAAGATATTTATTTATTTCGACCACGATTTAACAAATAAATGACAAATAAAAGAATAAGAAAAGGAATGTTGACGCAACATAAGAAGTTTTCGGAGTCAGGAGAAAACATTCAAGTAGGAGGAGCTAGCATAGAGGAGAGTTACGGAGAAGGTAGAATGAGAGAATGGATGAATTTCCAATAAATCAATTTTAAGAAGACGATACAAAGAAGATGAGGAAAGTAGGTAAAAAGGGCAACGAACTTTTTATGTAAAACGAAAAATTTGCAGAACAATGATGAACTTCGATCATTTAAGAATCAGCTGTAGCCAGTGAACCAAAGTGCTCGTTTGTTTTACGATTTGAAAATTAATATCGCTCCAGTACAAAAGTGGGTGTGTTTTTTTTTGTGAAGAGAAAAGATAGTGAGATATCTTCGCAACTAACTTTTTTGAAAAGAAGGAAAAAACATTATTTCTTTTAAAGAAGCAAAAAGAAAAAGGTGAATAAAGAAAAAAAAGAACTAGTCATGAACACAATACTAAAGTTTTTTTTTGGTTCAATATTAGGTGTTACAACCATATATAATTGTGCATATATAGACGCACAGATCATATATCTACGTATAGATATATAGACCCATATATATCCAGAACCCAAAAGGGTATATTTCTGGTTGATAAGTCACAGAGGTATGTACGATGAAAGATTTTTTTTGTTAGGGAAATTTATATAAAAGTGAAAAACGTTTTTACTCAGGTTTGGGTCAATATAAGAGGCATCTTAAGACCACATAAGCGTCCAAAAGATCCAGGCCTCTGTGGGTTTAATTCTACAAGTCACAACTGGTTGGCTTGGAGATCCTTGGAGGAACGTCCTTAGAACCAGCGGCTTTTAGTCAGAACGAGTTAACGTTTAAGAAGGCAAAACCAGGCAGTCGAAGAAAGGACATTTGAAGGGCAAACTCACCTTGCAAATACATATATAGATATAACAGTGCACCTATAACTACACTACATATATATACATGTGCACTAACGAATAATTGAACTCGTTAATCTCACGCGAAGATTTTTTTATATAATTTGGTTATCTAATGTTAATAATTCAAGGTTAAAACTTTTTTTTTGAATTCTCGAAATTTTTTTGTTTCTTCATTTAACTTCATAAACTATATAAATTAAAAATAAAAATTCAGTGGAGTAGAAAAAAAGGTGAATAAGAAAGTGATTCCGACACCCTTTAATATCATTTGCATGCATACATACATACATATGTAGAGATATATATATATATCCCACGACACGGTATATTCAATACGATTCAATCACATTCTATCCAGCTCAAGCAGATCCTTCGAAACTTGCCGGCAGGACTTCAAAGGAGCAGCACAAAGTGAGTACAAAATTATCCTTCACATATTGCATATACCTACATATAATCGCATATATATTCATATCTATATGTATTATTAATAAACAAAAAAATTATAGAAAACATAAAGAAAAAGTCGGAAACATTGATGATAAGATTTATTTTTTTTTTACTCCATTCATCCATACAAATATTCAAATAACATTCGCTTTTTTTCATATTTACATTTTTTATGTGATTAAGAATACATGGTACTTACATACATACTTTTAGTTTTGAATTCGGAAGTATTACATTAATTATTATTAGTATTATAACGTAATCAGTTTATGAAAATAAAAGAAACATTGTGAATTTCATACACGCCACGCCAATCGAAATTATATGTTGATCTTTCACCTTTCAGTGGTTCGCTTCATATGATGCAGTGCTAAATTTCTTTTCTACTAGGTGTGTGATGGTTCGGCTGGGCCGGCGACTGAACCATGATTCGTATCCACTTTACTGTTGATGACAAGGGTTAGAACGTACGATATATGACTGACAAGGAATACACTAACGAAGACCAAAACGATCCCTACTCAACGCTTACGAGAATTACGAACGGACTTTCTGTTTTGAATGAGCAACCCATGACGAACCAATTAGAACACACGGTGACTTTAGATATTAATTTTTACATACAACAAACTAATGCAAAGACTTCTGATAGGCTACCATACTAAACAGACATGATCATTTTTGTTCATTTTCTGACTTCACATAACAAGGCAAATGACAGAATGAACGATACTGACCAACGACAACAAGGCAACGAATACATAAAGTACAGACTGATAGTGACAAAATGAACAATACTGACCAACGACAATAGGGCAATGAATACATAAGGCATTCACTTAATGATGACAAAATGAACGATACTGACCAACGACAACAGAGAAATGAAAACTTGAGGTATTGAACTGACGATGACAAAAATGAACAAATAGGACCAATGACCTAATGACTATGATAATTTTTTTCTGACAGGGTAGGTGAAACGAAATGCGATTGGTTATCAGACGACTAAGGGGCCATTTTCCAAATTCTGGCCAAGAAAATGGCAATGGACATGTGTATATTTACATGTGGGGTGGGTAGGCCAAATCATGCTGAAAACATCTGGCATGGTCTCATTGGATTGTGCGAACCTTGTGTTGGTGAGAATGTGAAGATCATTTTTTTTCACGTTTTCATCAATACAAGGACAGAGGTAAATCAACTTGTGTTTTCTTCCTCCCAATAATAGGTCCTCATTCCCTCCATAATCCCCATCCTTACCCAATCCTACTACGCAGGCACGATTTTTTTTGTTTTTGAGTGAGAAGAAGGTGAGAAAAGTGCAAGAATCCCTCCCCAACCCGTCGAGCTGAGCCGAGCGAGAGCAAGCGTGCCGCTGCCTTTTCTGCCTCTGAAGATGCCTCCGTGGCCAAACCTCAACTCATAACAATGGCGCCCAACGACGAACGGCATTTAGATCAATTGGGACTCCAAGGAAATGATTTTTGCTAATGAAGGTCATTCCCTTGGACTCACAATAATCATTTTTAGTTTACAATTTTTTTTCTTTATCCTTTTATCCTTAAACACAAGTAAGTTAACCGCACATGCTCTCTTGGTAATGACTGATGGAGTTTTGCTGTCCGATTTGCATGGTCTAGAACTAGTGAATTCAGTGAGGTGAAACTAAATCTTTCATGACCCAAAGAGCGGGGTGGAACTAAGAAGCGTCTCGCTTACTGACATCCATGCAGTTACGCACAGCCTGACTCAGAGTGTGTCGTAAGCGACATGTTTCAAGATCTACCCGTGTCAAAGATTATCCCTATGTTCTAGCTATCCAACCGTTAGGTTAATTCCCGATAGTGCGACGTGGCGGCATGTAGAGGGTGATCCGAGACACTCGCCAATTCAATGAGACACCAATCACGACAAGAACTGACATAATGACAATAACGAAATGATGAAACACAAACATACTGAGACCTGAGACAACGAAACCTCAACGACAGACAAATTGGAACGAAAACATTGGTTCGGACAAACGCAAGGATACCCAGTCTGGACTCTCACACACCTTACCATATGAAATATATTTTTTTATAGTTAACCACGATTTTTGTTTGCATCTTAAATTGCTTTCATTTTTAATTTTGATTTGATTTTAAAACTTTTAATTTGAAGATTGCATTACTTGAATTTTTTTTGAATTGAGAATATTAACTAAAGAATTGTTTAAATCTTCCTACGTACACAAAACAACTTTTTTTTTTTTTTTTGAATTTCCACATTTTATTATTATTTTTTTTACTTAAGTTCATTCGAAGTTGAATTAATCCTTAATAGAATTGAACTTATAATTTTTATCTCATTTTAAATTTTTGAATTCTTGAATTATTTTTTTTTTAAAGGACATATTTTAGTTTTTTTACTATTACATATTTCGTATTTTGAATTAATCTATAGAATAGATTACTAATTTGGTTAATGAAAAGTACTTTCGTTGAATTTAGTTTTTTGAGTTTCTTTTTTTGTTTAGCTTGAATTCTTTTAAACATTAAATAAAAGCTCATATTTCTTCTTGAATTTTTTTTGACTTGTTTCCGCGAAAGCACACTATTTATCTTGGTTTTACATACATAGATTTTTTTTGAATTTTTTTTTGAATTAGGAATATTGAATTCATTTTTTTTTTTGAGAATTAATTGAATTGGGTGAACTAAATTTTGAAAAAATGGATTCTTCAAAGGGAGCTATCCCCAAAAATACTCGACCTAGTCAAGGTGTAGGTGTGAGACGCCGATTTACGCGTGCAGCTTTGGCCGCTGGTTTAACGGATGGTTTCCCTCAAGAAACAGGTCAGGCTGAGGTCCTAGCCAATCCCTTTGATGACTTGTTAGAGAGGAGCCTCGAAATGATTGAGGAAAGAGAGAGTCAGGAACTAGACGGTGGTGGGGCGAGTGGAAGTTTGATCGGTCAACCTAGTAGTAGTAAGAGAATAGGTGGGGGCGAATTTGTTCCACCTTTGAGAAACGAAGAAACTAGGAATTCGATGTTGAGGTTGACTAGGCAGATAGAAGAGGACATAGAGCGATTTAATGAGGAAGACAGACAGAGAGAAGCCCAATCGCAAATCAAAGACGATAGTATAACACTAGGGGGCGAAAATCTGAAAAAAGTTATTGACGCGGCGATTTCGAAATCCTTTTGTGAGGCGCAAGACAAAACATTTCAACTTCTAAACGAACAAGCCAAGAATTTAGATACTATGCACTCAATGGTACAGACGATTACAGGAAGTATGAAGTCAATGAGTAATAGGATAGGCATGGTAGAAAAATCCACGTTGTCACTGCTGACAAGAAAAGAGAAAGTTGTTAGAGAGGAAGAAAACTTTGACGATCCTAGTACAAGTTCCCGAAGGAGGACTAGATTCTTTGACGATAGACAAGAATACCAGACACAGGGAGATAGAAGACAAGGACATCGTGTAGATATTCATAAATGGAACGTAAAATTTGACGGCACAGCGAAAAGCATGACAGTGGAAAGCTTTATATTTCGGATAGAGACATTACAGACAAAAAATAATATGACAAACGACGATATTTTCGCGAATTTTCACCATTTTGTGACTGGACCAGCTGAGAAGTGGTACTGGCAATTTATGGAAGAGAACGAGGGCGATGAAGGCCTGAATTTTTACGACCTAAAATCAGAGCTGCTAGGACGATTTAAAAACAACAAAACTGACCATGAGATCTTACGTGCAATACTGGACAGAAGACAACTACCGAACGAATCATTTGACGATTATTATGAAGATATAAGGAGTTTGACATTACAGATGAGGACAAGACCGAAGGAAGAAGACCTGGTTGCAATGGTTAGACAAAACTTAAAGGATAGAGTTGCTACCATGATATTTGGATGCCATATAAGAGACATTAAAGACTTAAGAGAAGAATGCAGACGAGCGGAGAAACATCTCGCGACAAGGGACTTTAGGAATAGACGACAAATTAGTGAAATACAAGAAGTTGATACAACTCGAGATATGATTGATTTTACGGAATCGGAAGATGAACAACATGTATCTGCATTACAAAACAATCGAACAGACAGACAACATACAAACTTTAAGACAGACAGACGTAATCAAAGCTACAAAAACATTGAACGTGAAAGGAAAACAGATGACAAAGACAAACCAACGACTTCAATAACCTGTCCTTCCACATTCCATGCCTTGACGTGTTTTAGCTGTGGTCAAAGTAACCTCGCACTGAAGTGCAGTACATGTCAGGGAAACGTGAAATTCGGCAGTGTTCCGGAGGCCACTCAGCCGAACAAAACTCCAGCTCCGGAAACGAAAAACCTAAAACAATAACAATATTAAAAAGAGAATGTATAGATAAAGTAGATACTTACCAAAAAGGACCTGTGCAATATAAAAGCCTTCATGAGAGGATAAAAGAATATGAAGAGGCAAGGAGAAGAATTTTTAACGAGGAAATTCCTGTAGTTAATGACGCTGTAAAAGAAAGTAGGAACTTTAGAAAGATAAAGAGACTTAGGAAAAAATGTGCAATAAAAAGACGGACAATTAACAAATTAGTATCGACGATTTTAGCTTTATCTGACGACAATAGGCCTTATGCGAAAGTGTTAGTTCAAGGTGAAGAGATGCTAGGTCTATTGGATAGTGGAGCATCTGTTAGTTGCTTGGGGAAAGGTGCAATAGATTTCTTGACGAAGCATAAATTGCAGATGACTAAAATGACAGTTAATATTAAGACAGCAGACGGAAAAAAACCAAAACATAAACGGACTAGTTACAACAGAGGTGCTGTGGAACGGTATAAGACACGACCTAGAACTCTACGTAGTTCCCAGCCTACAACAACCATTATATTTAGGCGTAGACTTCTGGAAAACCTTTAGGGTAGCTCCAAATGTAATTTCCGCGCTAGACACTCCATCACCAACGGAAGAGTCAGAGTCTGACCCGATGCTTAAACTTTCTCCAGCCCAATCGGAAGAACTGGAGCGAGTTAAGCGTACATTTCCTTCCTACGCAGTGTTGGGACTGGGTAAAACCTCTCTTGAAGAGCATGTCATTGAAATGGTAGACGAAAACATTCCCATAAAGCAAAGACACTACCCAATCTCACCTGTTATACAGAAGTTAATGTACGCTGAATTAGATCGCATGCTCGAACTTGGAGTGATTGAGGAGAGCAATAGCACGTATAGTTCCCCGGTTGTGCTGGTTAGAAAGCCAGGCAAGAACAGGCTTTGCTTAGATTCACGGAAGGTGAACGCAGCAACGAAAAAATTTGCGTACCCTCTTCCAAATATTGCAGGAATTTTGAGTCGACTCCAAGAGACGCGCTTCATCTCGAGCATCGATTTGAAGGACGCCTTTTGGCAGATTCCTCTGGAGAAGAAATCTCGAGAGAAGACAGCCTTCACAGTCCCTGGTCGTCCATTGTATCAGTTCACGGTGATGCCATTTGGACTGTGCAATGCCGCCCAGAGAATGTGTAAGCTGATGGACAAGGTCATTCCCGCTCGGTTGAGAGAGAATGTCTTTGTCTACTTAGATGATCTCTTGGTTTGTTCTCCAGATTTTGAAACCCATTTGAGCGTTCTCAAAGAGGTGGCAAGATGTTTGCGTGAAGCAGGGTTGACGATAAACGTGGAGAAGAGCAAGTTTTGTCATAAGGAGCTCAGGTACTTAGGCTATTTTGTCGGTGATGGGGGTCTTAGGGCGGATCCAGGGAAGGTATCGGCTATTGAAGAGTTTCCAGTCCCAAAGACTCCTAAACAACTCAGACGATTCTTAGGAATGACAGGATGGTACCGGCGATTTATACCAAACTTCGCCTCGGTATCAGCACCAATGACTGATTGCCTTAAAAAAGGTAAGGACTTCAAAATGACGGACGAAGCACTGAGAGCATTCGACGAACTGAAGAATAAACTAGTAAGATCACCGATACTTGTGAACCCCGACTTCAAACGACACTTTTACATACAGTGTGACGCATCAAGTTCCGGTGTAGGGAGTGTTCTTTTCCAGATGGACGATGAGAACAACGAACGACCCATAGCATTCATGTCTCAGAAGTTGAATGCTGCACAGCGAAACTACAGTGTCACTGAACTTGAGTGCTATGCGGCCGTGCTATCGGTAAAGAAGTTCCGAGAGTACGTTGAGGGATTACCTTTCACGATTATTACCGACCGCGCAAGCCTGAAGTGGCTGATGACGCAGAAGGACTTGAGTGGGCGATTAGCAAGATGGAGTCTCAAGCTCCAAGGTTTCGATTTTTCCATAGAACACCGAAAAGGAAGCCTCAACGTGGTCCCGGATACTCTCTCAAGGGTCCATATGGACGAGATCACAACCGAAACGCCCGAAGTTGACTTCAATTCCCCATACTTTGCATCAGAAGGGTATGTGGAGTTGAAGAAGACAATTGACGAAAATAAGGACAAATTACCCGACATATGCGTCTCAGATGGCTTCGTATACAAACGTACGGATAGACGGACTGGCGATCCAATACAGGAAGATAGGGCTTGGAAACTTTGGGTTCCGGAGGAGTTAACAGAAAACCTCCTTAAGACCGCACATGACTCGACAACTTCAGGACATGGAGGCATTCACAAAACCTTGGCAAAGCTTCGACAAAAATACTTCTGGCCAAACATGACCATCCAAGTGAAGCAATACATTGACAATTGTGACATTTGTAAGTGCAATAAACCCACTAATCTGATACACTCAGAGAAAAAAATAGTAATGCCAACAATTTTATACTTTGTCTCAAGAAAATATGTAGGTTAAAATCTGCCCAACAACTTTTTATTTTAACTTAAAAGAGCAAAGTGTTATTTAAGTGTTGAAAACTTTTATTTTAAAACCAACAATAAATTTTACAAAATTTAACAACTTTTATATTTGAAACAAGAACATTATTTTCAATACACGAAGAATATACATTCTTGCCCCAAAAATTAATGAGTTCATTATTAATACGTTTAAAAACGTAAATTGTTGGTATAAGAACTCTTTCCTTGGAAATTATGAAGAACTTTAATTCTTGCCCCAAGGACCCATAAAGTTACCTGAAAACCTCAAAATTTGAAATACTTACACTCAACCAAATAAAATCTAATAAAATCCAAATTAACATCAAAGATCATTTCCTTAGCAGTTACTGAAATTGGTCTTTGTGGAATAATTTAATCTCAACACACACTGTTAATATAAAAGATTTTATTTATTATTGTCAAGGTTTTTAAGGTTTTTTTTATAAAAAAAAATTACAGATTTATGATTAGGGCAACCAAAAATATGCTCTATAAAAACCATTTATAGCGCTTTAAATATGCTCTAAAAAGCCAATTATATGCTCTAAAAATATGCTCTAAAAAATTTTGAAATAGCAGAAAATCTTAAATTTCGTGTTTTTTCTTACAGTTTATTGACTTGTCAAGAAAAAAAAACAGAGGTCAAAATATCTTTAGAGAGACAAATAAAAGAACAAAACAAAAAACAAAAATATAAAAAGCTAAATAAATACCAAATATCAAAAATGAAAATATAAACCAGAATAAATTAAAAAAAAAATATTTGTTAAAATTTTTGTTGCAATAAAAGAAAACAGTTTTCCTTAAAAATTTTTCTCTGAAAACATTTTTGTAAGTGCATATCATCCGCCAGTTATACGTGCAAACTTGAATGCCATTATTTCAGATGCAGTTTTTTTTTCTACGAATAAATTCTGCCATAATAAACAATTCGAGCATAATTTTTCCAAAATATCGAGAATTTTTTTTTCGATATTGGAGTCCATGGTATTAATTTTAACTTGGGCATTGATCAATAATTTTATGTTAGCTGAAGGCCGCTTGTTTCCAGTTGTGCAATACATTTCAATAAAAATTTATAACTAGATGATAGAAATATCAAGTTACGTTTAATGCCACTTCATTAAAACAATTTTTTAACAACTCGTATTGCAGTTGATTCCTCTTCGTGTAGTGTTTCGAAAAGGCTTTCCTTTTTTTTAAACATTTCTACACAGTAAACTAATTCCCTCCAAGATACCCAATTAGTCGTAATCGTTTGCGAAGGAAGTGGTGTTTCCGCTGCAATATCCTTGAATACCCTTGTTCTTGACGGATCTTTTAAACACTTTTTTCACGTTTGCGATGAAAATATCAACTTCTGGAAATTAACCTCGAAGTGTTTCACAAGTTCTATGGAGCCTGTGGGCCTCACAAGTGACATGCGTTACTTTTGGAAAAAATACTTGAATAGCATTGCAAATTTTTCGAAAAAAAGTTTAAAAAAAAATATTTACTCTTACATTTGCAACAAAAATTACAAAAATAATGATGAAATATGCCAAAATATGCATTTTAAAGCAAAATATGCAAAAATATGCATTTATAACAAAATATGCTAAAATATGCTCTAACGAATAGGGTCCAAAATGTTTATTTTTTCATAAAACATATTGCTATCTTGTCAATTGTCAAATTCAACGTTCCAAAAAAAACATGCTCGAGCATATTTTTGGTTGCCCTATTTATGATACATGGCTTTTAAAAATTTAAATTACATAAATAAATAAAAATAATAAAAAAAAATATTAAATTAATTTCATAGGTCTTAAAAACGAATAACAGTTTCCATATTGTTTAAGACTATCGACTTTAAAGACATTGAAAATTTGTCAACATTTTCTCTTTTAAAGTAATCATTGCTTTTATTAATCTATATATATAAAAGAACAGCTTAATTTTTGTGTTCGTTCGCTAACCGGGCACACTGGTTGACCGATTTTCCTAATTTTTTCTCTAAATGCAAGAGGTATTAGGGTAGAAGGTTTAGAAAAAATAAAATGTATATTTTTCAAATGCAATGAAATGAAAAACGGTGCCAATGTTAAAAAACATATTTTTTCACTACAAAAAAAAAACAAATCTGATCAATGTCAAATTATTAAAAATTATATATGTATGCCAAATCTAAAAATTTTTATTGAAAATTTATTCTGATGAAGGCGACACAAAAGAGTAATAAAAAGTTGCTGATGGCTTTATCATCATCATCATTGTCGGCCTGGTGAGTTAAGTTTCCCCCTTCGTCTGCGCCACAACCAGAATCCGGTCTGGGCCTCCAAGTTCTGGGCAAGTAAGTATCTCGACGCCATTCAGGCTTTGGGCTCTACACCATCTTCCGCGCTACCTCCTACTATTAATTGTACCGCAAAGGACTTTCCGGGCCAGTTTGTCTCGCTCATACGAGCTAGGTGTCTAGCCCACCATCAAGTCTTCTTCGCGGTAGGTTCTGTTGGACTAGAGCAGCCGCCCCCGTATTTCTTCCTCCTTATTGTTATCGGCTACTACTACTGACCGAAGCTAATTCGTGCTCTTCCACCAATAGTTGTTCTTCTGACGCGATAGTCCCCCTGATAGATGTTCCAGAGTCACGGATTGCTTTCTCCAACGACAGCTGTAAATTTTCTCACGCTTTAGTTTGAGTGCATGTTGAAGAAGAGAGCGATTTCACAATGTAAGGGATTGATAATGTTAATTGAAGAAATTTTGTTGATGTCCACACCAGTAATGTTCATTCCAATTTCACGAAGTCAAATCTGTGTTTTTGTTATTGTTCTGAAGTTGGAGTTGCCAATCGATCTCAGAACAAGACTTTTGTCACTAGGCGAGTAGAACTTAACTTGAGCTTCAATTTTCATAAAATTGCAAAGTTTGTTAAAAATTGTATGTACATTTTAATTTAGTGTTATTGGTATTCCATGTATACTGTATAGGTAAGAACATCGGCAATTGTTTCTTTAAGTTGCTGTTGTTCAGAAAAGTAAAGTTATAACCCACCATAGTTGGGATATAATTTCCCCAGAAGAAGGTAAATATATATTTCCCACTTGAGGTCGAGTTAGTTCCTTGCAACGTTTTGACATATGTAGGTATTGTTGTTATACATATCTATGTCTTTGAAAAAGCTATTTTAATAATTCTTTTTGCTTTGGAATTTTTTTGTTTCATAATGGGTTTTTAAATAGAAAAATGAAAGTTCTTGATGAAAAACTCGGAAAACTCATTGGTTTTCAAAAGGGAAAATTGCATTATATTGCAGGTGCATTGGTTTTTAAATGGAAATCTGGATAATTTCAAAATTTCAAAACAGAAAGTTCTTGATGAAAAATTCGGAAAACTCAATGGATTTCAAAGGAAAAGTTGCATATAATTGCAGGTGCATTGGTTTTCAAATGGAAAACTAGAAAAATCAAAATGGCTTTTCGAATGGAAAACAGAAAGTTCTTGATGAAAAACTCGGAAATAGGGAAAATTGTTATTGTAGGTGCACAGATTTTCAAATGGAAAAATGGAAAAAGTTTTATTGGGAATTCGGAAAACTCTGCGAGAGCACGAATAACTTCAAGACCTAGAATCAAGTTTTTGCATGGAATTTAAGGTGCATTGTTTTATTTGTATGTCCGGTAGGGACTCCTTATCCGCTCAATCCTCAATGTATTTTTATAAAATTTTCACTGTATGGATATAGTCGGAATAAAAACAAATTTTTGGGACAACCCTACAGGAAATTCAGCAAATAAAGGGGAAAATCGCAAGCTGTTTGGAATTCTGATTTTTGTGAAATAGTCAAAATAAACCGGAAAAACGAGAATTTGTTGAATTTCACAACGAAATTTGCATTTTACTGCACGCTTAATGAAAGTAGAAAGTTAGTTGTAAAGCTTGGAAAAATTCAGACAAATCACATTATCACAATATCTGTGTTAATTATACATACTTATTCTGGAGTTGCTCTAAAGGGCGGCGAGACGAAGTGCGCGGGGTCAGCTAGTAATTTTATAAAACGGAAACTTTTATGAAAACAAAGTTAAGACTTCTTGACATACCGATCGAAAAGTTTTCCAGATGGTTGTTTCTTGCCGCATCTTGGAACATCTTATTATGTCGTTCGTCTTCAGTAGGGAAATATTTACTTATCTCTTTTGCTGCGTTTTGCATTGTTTTTGGGCACATATTCATATTTCTTAGAGCGAAATGGTCACTGATGATTCTTGAAATTGAAGTTTGATCACTTCTTGATGACATTAAATTCCTTCTACCTTTCTCCAGCAAATGCTCTCCAGTGTCTTTCAAGATATTTTCTAAATCAAACTCCAAACTTGAGATGCAATTATTTTGTCTGGTTTAGAAGGGGCTGGCAATAGAGTTCCAGATGAAATCCAACTGGAGACGACTGACAAAGTACGGTCACTTGCACAACATGACACTAGTTCACACTTTTCAAGTAGAAAAAAAAAATACAGGCAAAAATCCATTTGATGTCGTATGTAGGTACTTACATCGTTTTGTTCACGCCATTTGTTAAGATTGTAATATAAATTTTATTTTCTTCAATAATAATTTCCTTTTGTGGAAAATTTCATCGATATCATGGGAACTCAGCATTTTCAACAAATTCTCTGGATTTATTCTTCATTGGCCTAAAGCTTGTATACCGTCCATAGACGTATTCCACTCTTGAAATAATTCATACACTTTAACTTCCATATTTACAACTTCAAGTTCTTCACTTGTATTTTCCATTTTTTTTTTAGGTAAATAAATTATTATTTTTACGATGCACTTAACTCGCGGGCCACGTCTGCACTTTATAAAAATCACATCGAAATGAAGTGTCGATCAGAAGAAAATTAACAGTTAGATTTTGCAATATCAAGAACTAAATTGTCGTTGCGAAACAAAAAAACATTCAATTTAAGAACGTTATTCTTAGTCTGATGATGGTTTAGTTTTGTGAGTGTAGTATGTGCTGTTACATGAATTAAATTAACAGTTAGATATTGCAGTTTAAGAACTATTTTTTTTGTTGAGAAAGAAAATACTTTTAAATTAAAAATTTCGTTCTCAATCTTATGGCGTTGTTTAGACTGTATGTGTGTAAAGTAACACACAGAACTTCATTTTTACTCTTGCTCTGGAAATCGAGCAAGAAAATATTCTGTGTGTTGGTTTCTGACACACTTATACTAGGTAGGCATGGTTAAAAGTATTAGACTCCTCAAAAGCGGCGTTGTTGCTTCAAGAACAACATAATTTGTTTACAATTTTCATCCCTGAAATTAAAATTTGTATTTTTATTCCAAGAACTAATCTTTGTTGACGAATGCTAAATGTTCTACTTTGTTGTTTCAACTACTTTTATGTTTTATTTTTGAATTTAAAACTTAATTTAAATATAAAAAAATCTTGTTTTAAGAAAACGTTCTTGACATAAGAATTAAAATGTTAACATTTTTCAAATGCGAGTTGTTAAGCTGCCAACAATGTTTTTTTCTCTGAGTGTACTAAGACCTCCTATGGGAAAACAAGTTGTGACTGAACGACCCTTTCAGAGACTCTATATTGACTTTTTAGGACCCTACCCAAGGACGAAGAACGGACATACACATATTTTTATAGTTTTGGACCATTTTAGCAAGTTTGTATTTTTAAAACCAATTCGCAAAGCAACAGCAGCTGAGGTAGTTAAATACTTAGAAGAAAATGTCTTTCACATATTTGGTGTACCTGAATACATTCATTCCGACAACGGAAAACAATTCGTGTCAGAGTTGTTTTCCAGCTTCCTTACAAAATACGGAGTAAAACATGTCCGTACAGCCTTCTATTCACCTCAGGCAAATGCGTCTGAAAGAGTTAATAGGTCTGTACTAGCAAAAATACGCTCTTACATTGATAGTGATCAACGCAATTGGGACATGCATGTGAGTAGCGCAGCGTTCTCGATCCGCAGCGTCTTACACGATGCAATAAAATACGAACCATATTATGCTGTGTTTGGTTGTCAGATGGTTCAACATGGGGAATCCTATGAGCTACTGAAAAGGCTAAACATGTTAAAAGACACCAACGTCCAAATTTGTGAAAAGGCAGACAAACAAGCTCTTTTGAGAAACAAAATATTCGAGAACCTAAAACTTGCGCACCAAAAATCAACTAAGGTGTATAACACAAGAAGCAAAAAGGTTTCTTATAAACCAGGACAAATTGTTTACAGACGTAATTTCAAACAAAGCAACCTCAATGACAATTATAACGCCAAGTTAGGGCCAAAATTCGTAAAGTCAATTGTTCTCAAAACACTCGGTAATTGTCTATACGAACTAGGGAATTTGAGAGGAGACAAAGTAGGAGTCTTCCATGCGAAGGTCATCCACACTTGACGCACTCACGCTGCTGTAGCTAAGCTTTTAGGTTAGTGAAGGAAGATCTGTGATATTTATGTATATTTGTGAGGTCCCATGTTTATATATTTATTTATTTATTTATTTATTTATTTATTTATTTATTCATAGATTTAGTTATTTATTTATTTATTTATTTATTGATTTATTTATTTATATATCTATCTATTTATTTATTTATTTATTTATTCGTTTACTTAGGGTAATGTTTACTTGTACGTAAAGTTACCCACATATCGCGTTCATTCGATTAGGGGTTAACATTCCTTCTATTTTAATGTTTACTCGCTAACCACCCACAAATATTTTGGTACACTATACTCAACACATTCAAAAGTAGACGTTCCAAACAAACCCTAATCAGGAATCTACCTAAACTTTAAGTATCTCAGGGTGTGAGACGTGCCACACGTTACGAACGGCTAAAGATCTGAACAAACGATGTCGTAAACACTACCTTTGATATCGGTGGACTTTTTTTTACGAGGCCGGTTTTCTCGTGACCACTTGAAAACCGTCGTCGAGCCTGTTACGTCACCGTATCCTTATAGCATTAGGACAATCCTGAAAAGAAAAGAAAAAAGATTAAAATACATTTTTGGCGCGAATAATTACCAGAGTCCGTCGCAAGCACCATCCATAGCGAATGAATTTCAAGGACGTTCTCTGGCGACCAAAAGTACTTATCTTTTGCTATTTGAAAAAGTCCAATTTCACCATCCATGAACGCTTCCTCTTATTTTAATCGTCCTCGAAATAGTTTTTTGTTTATTTATACATAAGTATTAGAAATATAATTATTCGTTAAAACTTAGAAAAATTCACTTTGATAAAAAGAAAACAAAACAAACATTATTAATGTGAATTCTCGTAAAATTCACTTCTGCAAACACGAGTGTGTCAAATTTTGACATCTCGTGGCTGCAAACGAGAAGAAAATAAGGAGAAGAAAGAAGTAGGAAAAAGTTCGGAAACCCTAGTGAAAGCTTGAGTTTCGGAAAGGAAGTTGGCAGAATACCTGTCAGTTAGGTTCAAAAGAAAATAATTTTTTTTGGTAGTGATATATTTTTGTGCAATAATAATAGTTAATAAGTATAGTTATTAAGTAGAATTAAGATATTTATTTATTTCGACCACGATTTAACAAATAAATGACAAATAAAAGAATAAGAAAAGGAATGTTGACGCAACATTAGAAGTATTCGGAGTCAGGAGAAAACATTCAAGTAGGAGGAGCTAGCATAGAGGAGAGTTACGGAGAAGGTAGAATGAGAGAATGGATGAATTTCCAATAAATCAATTTTAAGAAGACGATACAAAGAAGATGAGGAAAGTAGGTAAAAAGGGCAACGAACTTTTTATGTAAAACGAAAAATTTGCAGAACAATGATGAACTTCGATCATTTAAGAATCAGCTGTAGCCAGTGAACCAAAGTGCTCGTTTGTTTTACGATTTGAAAATTAATATCGCTCCAGTACAAAAGTGGGTGTGTTTTTTTTGTGAAGAGAAAAGATAGTGAGATATCTTCGCAACTAACTTTTTTGAAAAGAAGGAAAAAACATTATTTCTTTTAAAGAAGCAAAAAGAAAAAGGTGAATAAAGAAAAAAAAGAACTAGTCATGAACACAATACTAAAGTTTTTTTTTGGTTCAATATTAGGTGTTACAACCATATATAATTGTGCATATATAGACGCACAGATCATATATCTACGTATAGATATATAGACCCATATATATCCAGAACCCAAGAGGGTATATTTCTGGTTGATAAGTCACAGAGGTATGTACGATGAAAGATTTTTTTTGTTAGGGAAATTTATATAAAAGTGAAAAACGTTTTTACTCAGGTTTGGGTCAATATAAGAGGCATCTTAAGACCACATAAGCGTCCAAAAGATCCAGGCCTCTGTGGGTTTAATTCTACAAGTCACAACTGGTTGGCTTGGAGATCCTTGGAGGAACGTCCTAAGAACCAGCGGCTTTTAGTCAGAACGAGTTAACGTTTAAGAAGGCAAAACCAGGCAGTCGAAGAAAGGACATTTGAAGGGCAAACTCACCTTGCAGATACATATATAGATATAACAGTGCACCTATAACTACACTACATATATATACATGTGCACTAACGAATAATTGAACTCGTTAATCTCACGCGAAGATTTTTTTATATAATTTGGTTATCTAATGTTAATAATTCAAGGTTAAAACTTTTTTTTTGAATTCTCGAAATTTTTTTGTTTCTTCATTTAACTTCATAAACTATATAAATTAAAAATAAAAATTCAGTGGAGTAGAAAAAAAGGTGAATAAGAAAGTGATTCCGACACCCTTTAATATCATTTGCATGCATACATACATACATATGTAGAGATATATATATATATCCCACGACACGGTATATTCAATACGATTCAATCACATTCTATCCAGCTCAAGCAGATCCTTCGAAACTTGCCGGCAGGACTTCAAAGGAGCAGCACAAAGTGAGTACAAAATTATCCTTCACATATTGCATATACCTACATATAATCGCATATATATTCATATCTATATGTATTATTAATAAACAAAAAAATTATAGAAAACATAAAGAAAAAGTCGGAAACATTGATGATAAGATTTATTTTTTTTTTACTCCATTCATCCATACAAATATTCAAATAACATTCGCTTTTTTTCATATTTACATTTTTTATGTGATTAAGAATACATGGTACTTACATACATACTTTTAGTTTTGAATTCGGAAGTATTACATTAATTATTATTAGTATTATAACGTAATCAGTTTATGAAAATAAAAGAAACATTGTGAATTTCATACACGCCACGCCAATCGAAATTATATGTTGATCTTTCACCTTTCAGTGGTTCGCTTCATATGATGCAGTGCTAAAATTCTTTTCTACTAGGTGTGTGATGGTTCGGCTGGGCCGGCGACTGAACCATGATTCGTATCCACTTTACTGTTGATGACAAGGGTTAGAACGTACGATATATGACTGACAAGGAATACACTAACGAAGACCAAAACGATCCCTACTCAACGCTTACGAGAATTACGAACGGACTTTCTGTTTTGAATGAGCAACCCATGACGAACCAATTAGAACACACGGTGACTTTAGATATTAATTTTTACATACAACAAACTAAAGCAAAGACTTCTGATAGGCTACCATACTAAACAGACATGATCATTTTTGTTCATTTTCTGACTTCACATAACAAGGCAAATGACAGAATGAACGATACTGACCAACGACAACAAGGCAACGAATACATAAAGTACAGACTGATAGTGACAAAATGAACAATACTGACCAACGACAATAGGGCAATGAATACATAAGGCATTCACTTAATGATGACAAAATGAACGATACTGACCAACGACAACAGAGAAATGAAAACTTGAGGTATTGAACTGACGATGACAAAAATGAACAAATAGGACCAATGACCTAATGACTATGATAATTTTTTTCTGACAGGGTAGGTGAAACGAAATGCGATTGGTTATCAGACGACTAAGGGGCCATTTTCCAAATTCTGGCCAAGAAAATGGCAATGGACATGTGTATATTTACATGTGGGGTGGGTAGGCCAAATCATGCTGAAAACATCTGGCATGGTCTCATTGGATTGTGCGAACCTTGTGTTGGTGAGAATGTGAAGATCATTTTTTTTTCACGTTTTCATCAATACAAGGACAGAGGTAAATCAACTTGTGTTTTCTTCCTCCCAATAATAGGTCCTCATTCCCTCCATAATCCCCATCCTTACCCAATCCTACTACGCAGGCACGATTTTTTTTGTTTTTGAGTGAGAAGAAGGTGAGAAAAGTGCAAGAATCCCTCCCCAACCCGTCGAGCTGAGCCGAGCGAGAGCAAGCGTGCCGCTGCCTTTTCTGCCTCTGAAGATGCCTCCGTGGCCAAACCTCAACTCATAACAATATTTTTACTTTCATAGACCACTCCATTTGGGCCTTTACCACTAGCATTGCGGATACAAATCAGTTCCGATTTCGGGACGTTGAGTTTAACCCCCCATGTTTTGTAATACTCATTTATAATTTTAAGGTGTTTTTCAAGTGTGTGCAAGGCAAGTTTGGGGGATACATGGCTTGAATATGTGATGGTGTCGTCAGCGTAAAGGAGACCGGTTGATGAAAGATTATTTTCAGAAAATTGGTGAGGGAAATCATGAAGAAAAATGTTGTAGAGGTGAGGCCCCAAAATCGATCCTTGCGGAACGCCGCTCTTACATGCTGTGGTGTTACCTTTAGTACCTTGAATTTGGATGAAGAAGTATCTGTCGTTAAGGAAGCTGCTAAGAATGTTTAAAATGTGCCTTGGAAAATTGAGAGAAGATAGTTTGGCAAGGAGACCAGCCCTCCAAACACTATCAAATGCTTTCTCGACGTCAAGAGAACAAGCAACAGTACACTGTTTTTCTCTAAGTTTGAGAATAACGTCGTTTTGAAATTTGATAAGAGCGTGCAGGGTTGAGACACCTCGACGAAACCCAAATTGGAAGTCTGATATAGGTTCTACTGGAATTTCGGATGGTGAATTAATTTTCTCTAATATTATTTTTTCAAGAATTTTGCCGGTGTTAGAAAGTAGTGAGATAGGTCGGAAGTTGTGGATATCGAAGATGTTTTGTTTTTTCAAAATGGGCAAAATTCTAGCAGTTTTCCAGACCTTAGGGAAGTGAGCGTTGTTAATACAATTGTTGTAAATAATGGCTAAGTATCGAAAACCCTTTGCTGACAGTTTTTTAAGGGCGAAGTTGGATATATTGTCGGGGCCAGTGGACTTCTTGGGTGCTAGTTGCTTAACTATGTTCTGGACTGTTTCGGAATCAGTAAAAATGTTATCTGTCAGCGGACTCAGTGCTGTGAATTCGGAATCGAAAAGGAAGATATGCTCAGGAATGTTTTGTACTATAGCACTGTCAACAGTTTCAAAAATGTGTCAATATAAGAATTGCCAGATAGCAATTATTTGGAAAATTTTGTCTTTCAATTATAGCTGCAATGAAACTAGGCAGAAAATTTAGAAATAGAGACATCACGCAGCGCTGTTCTGCATGCAGAATCTGCTCCCATTAGAACCTGTGTATTTTTAATTTTGCTGCGCAGAAATTCTTCACATCTGTTTTGAGCTTTAAGAGCTTCTGGCAGCTCTTTCCTCTTGTTTCATATGACAAATACTGCCAAACAGCTGTTTCGAACATTCAGAATTTTTGTTCCCGCTTTCGAAGGGAAAAATAATCTCCCGAGGAATTCAAAATAAGGGAAAGAACTCCCTGGGAGAGTGGCGCGACAGCTCTTGAAGAGCCAAGGCCTAAGTGGCTTACTCTCATCAACAATTCTCTAAGTGCATGTGAGGAATTGAAGGGACATAAAATTTAACGATTCCGAACGGAAAAGTTGAGAAGCACTTTTTCATGATAGATTGATACTCTTGGAAGTTTTGTCAGTTATTCGCAAGATTCGTGGATTTTGCACACCCTGTGGATTACCAGCGTATAATGGAACTAACATCCTTAGGTCTACTTCGGGAAAGCGATCCGATTTTTTTTTTATTTTCACACCCCAAATTGTTTCTATGTTTGACAAACAAAATTTCGGCTCGCTTAGCTTGCTTTGCAGTGCTACAGTATAAATTAAATTCTCTTGGACAATTTTCACTTAATTTTTTTTTTATGATGAAAATTAAAAAAAAAATATTTGACAAAATTTTCAAACTAAATTGGGTATTTGTATATTGCTCAGCTTAGTAAATATTTTGTTGTAGTAGGAAGTGTATAATTTTTTAACATTTGCACAACTTGTGATTTGAAAAGTATAAACGTTGTTTATCCTAAACCTTCTACATTATTCCTCTAGTTAAAAAAAAAAGAACATCGGTCAATCAGTTTGGCTGGTTAACTGAACGTACCGAAAAAAGCTATTCATTTATGTATGTATATAGATTCAAATAATAAGGAACTCTTCAATGTGAAGGTAATGCCCAGTGAAGTTAGTTCCCTGCATTGATGGTATTAATTTTTAAACACTATTAAATTCTTTGCTTCATAAATTGATGCCACGATTTGGTGGAAAACCTTCACTTTGTAGTAGCAAACGTGGTCTTAGATTGCCCATCAGAGGCAAAACGCTATTGCTGTTGAAGTGCTGAGTGTAGTAAAGGTATTATTTACCCACATTTTCTTATTCATTCGCAAAAAAAGATTTTAACATATATTTATATATTTAATTACTAGCTGGTAACCGCGGCTTTGCCCGCGTTAAGTTAAAGTTAACTTATTATTTTAATATTATGTTGTACAGGATGTAAGGTGAATCAATGAAAAGATTCTGGGCATTGAACACCCGTGAAAATGCATCGCATATAGCTGTCCATGGGAGAAGCACAGCTTTTCTTGATTATAGAACTATTTACATATCTGAATTTTTCCTAGCTTTGCAACCTTAAATTCTATGCTCTCTCTATGCTAAATTCGTGCTCTCGCAGAGTTTTCCGAGTTCCAATCCAAATTTTTCCATTTTTCCGTTTGCACCTACAATTACATGCGATTTTCCCATTGAAAACCAGTGAGTCTTCCGATTTTTTCATCAAGAACTTTCTATTTTCCATTCGAATCCCACATTTTGAAACAAAAAATTCCAAGCAAAAAACCAAATATCTGCCCTTTGTTTTGATTTTCCAGTTTTTCAGTTTTCCCACTCTTCCATGAAGTTCTTAAATTTTTTTTTCACAGAAACCACCACTGAATACAACAGTATTAACCATGAAAATTTCACAAATATCTGAGGGGTAATTTCGGATTCCATTGGATATACAGTGAACTCTCTCATAACCGGACACTGACGGTACTGAGAAATTTGTCCAGTTATTGGAGGTGTCCGGTTAAGGGAACAAAACGAAATGTTTCTTAATCTCCTTATTTCCCTATGGGCCTCTTCATAGGATTTTAATGAGTTATTATCATACATATCTGCTTCTACTTCGGAATCAATCTCATGGATTTCTGCTTCATCCTTATCGTCTTTGTTGGTAAGACTATTATCAATAGTAACATAATCTTGGAATGATACATTACCGTCTATTTTCATTGTTTTTAAAGTTTCAGCGATTGTCGACAACAACATATTCAGGCAACCAATCTTCGTAATCAAGTTGTAGATTGTTTTGTCTAAATCCAGCTTTTATAAAACAGTTTTTTTTTTTATCGTTGTTGCACCTTCTTGATTGCATGCCTTTTCAATAAAACAAAAAGCATTCAATAGACATGGATTTTGATAAATTTGCGAAAAGTTCAATTTTTTTACGTTTCCTTGAAAAGAGTGAAGAAGAGGATCTAATTTCCTTAACATTTTGCATGATCTTTTTCGTCGGGTTACAACGCTCAGGCACACGTAATACGACTCAAAAACTATACAACGCCATACATAAATGTGTTTTGTCCGTTTAAGGGAGAGCGACATTCTATGGCGGTTGTGAAAATTGGTGTCGCGTGTCCGGTTATGAGAGCGTCTGGTTAAGGGAGAACTTTTTATATAAGAAATCGGTTATTTATTTCCGTTCGTTGAAATTTGTCCGGTTATCAGAGGTGTCCGGCTATGGGAGTTGTCCGTAAGGAGAGAGCACACTGACATAAGTACATATGTAACACAATTTTTATAAGAAGAAGAAGATAATTTGTAATACAGGAGCAAGTTTTACGTCCCAGTCGTGCACATATTTTTTTAATTTCCATTGGTGTTTCACAATAAATATTTGGCGCTATTCGGCTAAATCTTTTATTCTGTTATTCTGTTATGAATTCCCATACAAAAGTTTTATTTGTCAAAAAATCTTTTATGAATAAGAGATTTGGTATTCGGCAAGCCAAATCTGTTATTAAATCTATTAAGAAATCTGTTATGAACTGTCAAAAAATTCGAACATACTGAAAATCTTTTATAAATCGCCTATTTGGTATTCAGCAAGCCAAAATCTTTTAAGAAATCTGTTAAAAATCATAACAGAATAACAGACAACTTTTCGGGCCTTTTATGATAAAAGATTTCAATAAGAACTACGATTTCAGTTAAAAACAAATTTTTGTATACTTAAATTTGAAGCGTGGAAGACACAGCTCGTTCAAAAATACAGAAAATGGTTATATTTTATGTTTAATCCCATAGTTTTATGTTTTAAGTGGTTTTAAGTATTTCCAGTGAAGTGAAAGTGGTGCATTTTAATAACAAATTTGTACGTATCGACAGTTGAGAAGGTTCGAGGAATTCTGCTAGATCTGTCGGTGTTTATTCGGACAGAATGGTCGTTTCAAATTGTTTCGATAGCCACTGATGATGGGCATTTTTTGGGTAAGTAACTACTGTCGTCTTCAGACCAACGTGTCTTTTAAGTTTTATTCATTATACAGGAATATCACTTTTATCTTTCAGAGGGGACGTTGTCACAATGGAGTATGTGGAGAAGCAGGGCAAAGGCTGCACTAAAACTATACTAGGATGGAATTTCACTATGCCCCGATTCGGCCGCCTACTAAGACAATCATGCTGCATGCCTGTAACGGAACCCGTGTTCCTCCCTCTCCAACCTTTCGCTACCCTTCACGCTTTTAGGTCTACAGGACCCTAAGAACGATCCAGGTTGCAGGCTGAAAAGGGGATCCAGGCTACGACTGCGGCATGCTGGCTTTTGCATAGCTCGTCGGTGGTGTGGGTTGTTGCAGTCGCAGCTCTGGACAGTGTTACAATTAACATGCCATTTCAACAATAAGGTTCCAAAATTATGGGACCCGAAGATGAATTGAGGAGGGGAAGGGCGTGTCACTGAAGGGAGGGAAGGAAGAAAATAAGGAGAATCCTCCTAAAATATTACAACTCCCACCCGTCCTCCCATCATACTCACCATGACCTTTGTTAAAAAAAATTTAAGTATTCATGTTCATTAAGAACAAACAAAAAAAATAGTTCAAATCAAAATCTGCATTTTAATTATATAACAAAAAAAAGTCAAAAGAAGAGAGGAAAAAAATAACAACAACAAAAAAAATTACATAATAGGTAATAATAATAGTAATAATTAAATTAAATATATATAATAAAACAAAATAAAAAAAAATAGTACCTTTAAAAACATCCAGGTGCACCAGGAACATAAACAAAAAAATTTTAATAATAATTTTATCAAACAACAATTTAAAAAAAAAACTGAATGATATTTATTTTTTTTTCTTTATGATTCTTCTTTCTTCTTTCTTCGTTTACTTTCTTCTTTTTTTCCTTTTGTATTTAATGTATTTTCATTTCTTTTTAAATTTCATTTTATATTATTTTATAGTTCATTGCACATATTACAGTTAAAAAAATGTTTAATTTTTTTGCACACATTCACATTTGAGTTTCTCTTTTTTTTTTAATAAATTTTTCTTAATTTTATTTTGTTGTTGTAATTGTTCCACTTATTTTTTTTTTGTTAAATTTATAGATAAACTCTTCAAATATTTATTACATGCATAAATAAGGAATAACACATTATAATAATGCACAATTTAATTATAGTTATTATTTTTTTTTTCGTTTCGTTCAATTCTATAAATTTGTCCATTCAATTAAATAAACTTTTATAGTGAATAAAATTGGCACTGGAGAACTATTCTCTTCAGAGTTTAATTGATTACTGACTATTTTTTTGATTTTAATTTTTGATTTTTCAAAATTTAGATTTTTATGTGTGTGTGAGTAAAGTGTATGTATGTAAAGTAGTTTTGTATGGAACATGTTGTTGTGGTAAGTATGTGTGTGTATTCTATGGATCGTATTATGTGGTAAGTATTATATTATGTACTGTATGTGTGAGTTTTGTTTTGTTTTGTTTTAATTTATTTTTCTTCAGATCCTCACATGCCAAATAATGCTTTGCAACTATCACAATACCCTGGTCAATGCGCCCACATCCATTCGAATCGATCCAAATTCGAAAAGGAATACGTTCGCATTGCCAAATGCTGCACCATCCTCGGCATTATCATCGGCACCGTACAGGTCGCACAGATTGACAGATGAGACAGTCGAGTCAGGGTCAAGAAGAACGATACCACATCAGCCGATGCTATTTATGTTCGTTGATTGTGCCTGTACTACAGTGACAATCTAGAGAAGGAATTTTGCACTTTGAACGTGCTTTGCAACTCGATCCGGACCATACAAAGCCTATGCTTTAGCGAAGAAGTGTATCGTGTCAAGGCTACCACCGTCGTCTCGTATTAGAGAGATGTTTGCTTCCAGAGCATGCAGAAAGTCTGTGATGCTTGGCAAGCCCTTGAGTAAATTGACAATGCGCAATTTGATTGATCATAATGGGCGAAATTGAGCAGCTTTAGGTAAGAACAAATCTGAAATCAACTCGTACAGGAAAAAGATGTTTAATTTATGGTAATTTTTATAATTCGGTTTCAAAACTGTGAACATGGCCGGCCCACTGTGCGACACTTGATTAACACTGAAACGCTGCTAGACGCAGAAGAAGAGGACAACGATGATGATAGCAGCGAACATTCTGACTTGTCGACACTGACGACACAAAAAAGCAAAGAAAAATTTGTTGTATTTTCAAAAATACCTGATTTTTATTTGTACAATAAAAAAAGACCGTTAACTTTAAACACTTATCGCTCTAAATACATTGAACCCACTATGCGCCGTCGATAAAATAACCCCCGGTAGTTGAGGATGCCAACGAAGTTCCTTGATTTTCTGTTGTCCATCATGAATGAACAATTGTGGCGGAAGATCCCAAATGTTAACTCGTCCCAGTTCACTCCATGAAGCTGCGAAAACGAACCCTATTAACACAGCCCTTATGCTTGATGAGAGCGCACGTCATTTGGGGTTTTTTAGGCACTTCAATTCCTGTCGGTACATGCTCGTACAATCGTTTGTATTGGTAGCCAACTATTTCAGTGGCCACGGAGGGCATGCCATATTAAACTCCAGCATAAGTTAGCTGCCAGCAAGCACACTTTGTTTTGTCCTTTTGCAGACCGGATCATGTTAAGATTTCGGAGTGGTTTTGGCAACTTCGAGATGTCGTTCGTTTATGTCGCTACCGGCAATAATGCAATAGACCTGAAAGGAAGGAAGTCTGAAGTTGGCATATTTCGCGTGTGGCGTTCAATCCAATGGCTATCACATCTCTGGACGCTCGGTTATGAAATTATTCGCGATTGTTTTGAGAACTGCTTCCAAGACATCACCGGATGCGAGTCCGTGGGAAGCCTGAGCAGCGAATTGGAGAATTCTCGTACTTGACGCTGATGTGGCTGCAAGAAACTGGTGATATACTGATAGATATATATATACTGATATACTGACTGAAGAGGAGAGGATCGTACATACCAATGACCCGAGATATAACGTCCAAATTCATGAGTTTCACTTCGAAAAGTTCGTTTCCCGATTGCAGTTGTTTGAACAGACCCTCGACCAGTCCCTGGAGATTGTGGATGTAATGGATGCCAGAAAAGTTGAAGGGTTTGGCATTCTTTTTCTTCTTCGACGCCTTGACATCTTGTTTCTTGACCTGTGCCAGCTGCTTCTGTCGTTTCGTGGTTTTCTTACTGACACGATTCACCATCAGAGCGCTTTTCAAATCAACTTCATTCTCACTACCTAATTCGCCCGACTCTTTGGTTTCTTCGTCATGACCAAGGAAGAATTTCATTGAAGCCACTTGAACCTGCAAATGGAGTTTGTTTGTAATAGAATGTGAAGAGCAAACGAAGAACTCACTTTAGAGATTTTCGAGAAACAGCCGACTGTCGCGATGACGTTGACTGTTTTCGGATCGTTCCAGATGTTCTTCTTGTACAGTTCAATCATGATGTCAACGGACATCTTGGCAGCCCTTGGATTTGTGTCCTTCAGCATTGAATACATGAAGTTTTGAAGGGTCTACAACGAAAATAAACGGTAAAAGGTTCTGTTTAACTTGCGAACAGCTTACCGAATTCAATTTCAAATCTTTGTGCTTGGCATTCATGTTCTTGATGTCGGTGATGATGTGATTCTGAAGGAATGTTCTCAAATTCTTGTCGGGACATCGAATCAGTTGAAAGAATAGCTCAAGCAAATCCAGTGCTGGGATAAGATTTTTGTTTCTCAGGAGGATCAATGCTTTCACAAAACAATTGCGCATAGTTGGGTCGAGAGTTGTTGCGTGGTTTTTCAACAAATCAACCAAATGTTGAGGGAACTGAAGGCACACGTCTTGATAGCATTGAGCGACCTTGAAATATGTTTTGGTAAACAAAAGTACGCGTTACTGATATAGGAAATTGTTACCTGCGCAATAAACATAACCAATTCATCGAGACTTTTGTTTTCATTGCTCGGATTTAGCTAGAAAACTTCCAAACTGCTCAAGAAATGACGATATTGCTGAGAGAATTCTTCCTTGTATGACTCCGGATCACGTTTGATAAGATTCTGCAGCTGGGGCAAATTATCAGGCGACTTCACGAAACTGGCCATTCAAAACAGCAGTTCCGGAAAATGCAGTGGCTGGTTTCTGGAAAGATGGCATCTTCATATAAAATAGATAAATTAAAACTGAATTGAATTGAAATTAAACTTACCATCAGTCTTGGATATCCATATTCTTCACAAATTCATTCCCAATTCAATTTAGATTGACAAATCACAAACAATTTATTTAAATAACAGCTGATAAATGACAGATGTCTCATAACAGATTTCTTTTTCGAAAAATTCATAACAGAATTTTATAAAAGTTCGAAGTCCTGAATACCAATTATAAAAGATCTTTTATTTCTAAATCTTTTATGATTCATAACAGAATAACAGAAATGGCAGAATAGCCCCAATCAATAACTTAAGTTTCGTCCAACCGTCCTTTCTCAAATCCTTCGAATAAAAAAAAAAAAAAAATGTTCTGAACAAAAAAATATTGACAACCTATCGTTGGAGAAAGCAATCCGTGGTTCTGGCACATCTATCAGCGGGACTATCGTCACCAAATCCACCCAATTATTGGCATACGCAGATGACATTGGAAGGAATCCACTTAACTAAGTACATGGTGGCCCCGTCTGATGAAAACGTTAGCAATAGTAGAAGAACAACTATTAAGGTGGAGGTGCACGAATTCGAAGTGGTGCTATCGTTCAATTAGCTTGGATATGTAGTAGCAGCCGATAAGAATATGGAGGAAGAAATACGCAGGCGGCCGGCTGCTCAAAGCCCACAGAACCTATTTAAGTCTTTCAAGGCTATTTTATCCTAAAAGGTTACCATTGCATTACTTCTAAACTGCTGCTTTAAGACGATAGTCTTACCAGTACTCACCTACGGATCTGAGACCTGGGTGCTTAGCCAATGGCACTCTGAATTCTTAGTTCTCCCTGTTTGTGAGGAAGGACGATTCTGGAGACGATATAACCTTGAGCTTTGTATGTATATGAAATCTAAAAAAATTTAGCGTGGTAGACTCTAGTTGGCACCAAGTTGTATGACCGAAGAGGAACGGGTCGGAAAGTCTTTTGAGGTACAATTCATGGTAGAACACAGCGTTACAAACCAAATTTGCGCTGGGATAGTATACATATGTATGAATGTACACCACGACGCTCACAGCCTGAGGGTGCGAAACTGGATTTCGATTTGATTTGATTTCGATTTTGTTTATTATACAGATTGTCCATTTAAGTTCATAAACGCACTTATATTAGGACATTTATCTAATTTCTTAGCATCGATTTGGAAAACCTTGGACATTCGTCTCCAAGTCTGTGCATCGAAGTAACAAAAGGTTCCTCGTTCTTTTCTACCGTTTTTTTTCATATTGATTAAGACCTGGAATTCGAGTAATCCAAATTTTATCTTCTATGTGATACCAAGATTCTCGATTATGTAATTCTGCAGCGGCCATCAATTGCGTAACATCACCAATATTTGTGTAGAATATAAAGAATAGGAGGTCTTCTTGCAATTAAGGACAGATTTCCCCGGAATATATGGAAGAACTTGCTGATCCCGGTTGTGGCTCAGATGAAGGAGGAAAATCCATTATCTCTTCTTGGTCCATATACATATGTATATGTGTGTGCATATGTACCTATACATACATACATACATAATAGCAAATATAAAATTTTCTAAAATTTTTTCGATTTGATAATTTTCAAAAATTGAAATCGATCAGATTTGTTTTTTTTTTTTTGTAGTAGTCCAGTCATTTGGTAAAAAAAGGGTTACCTGGAAAGTTTTCCGGGAGTTTTGAAAATTGGTTAATTTATCGATTTGGGTATGCTCTTTTCGAATTTCAACTTTGCCACCTCGTACCCCCGCCGCTCGCGCCGCCATCTTGAAAAAATGGCGTCTAAAAACGGTTTTTTATGAATATCTCCCTTCCTACGCATTTTACGAAAAAAATATCTTGTACAAAATTAAACTAGAAAAAATTTCCTACAATTTATGTATCAATAATTTTTTTCATAAAATCAATAGTTTTTGGCGTACGAGTGCCACAAAGTATCATTCATCATATTACGAGAAATACCTGCGCTTCAACTGAATAAGCACAAAATTTTTCTGAAGTTTGTTGTCCATTTTTTCCTAACTTTGAACGTTAATGCATCATTTGATGATGCTTACCGATAGCTTATGATGTTGAGAAAACAAATCAAAAAGAATGATTTAAAATGACCTGCCTCTCATGCAAAGCTTTCTAGATTGAAAAACTCATTTTTTTTGCGTCAACTGAATAAGCACAACTTTTAAAAATGCAAATAAAATCAAACGGAAAGAAATGAACAAAATTTTCTTTAAATATTTTTTTATTGGTTATTTCTAGTATTGGGTACTACCACCTTTATTCTTGATTACTTCATAAATTCGGGCTGGCATGGAATCGTATAAACTCTTTAAGTAGTCCAGCGAAATTTCTCTCCATGGTAACTTAATGGCTGGAATAAGCGATTCTCTGTCCTCAAACTGACGGCCTGACTCATAGACTTTACGTACCAACCATCCCCATTCATTTTCTATGAGATTCAGGTCAGGTAAATAGGGCGACCGTTGAAGTAATTTAACATTCTAGTCCTGTATCCCACTTTTGACAGTGCACGACGTTTGGATGGGGTCGTTGTCATATTGGAAAATCCATTTATAGGGTCCACAAATATCCGAAAATGAAGGAAACTTTCTTTCCAATATTATTTTGTAGGTGATTGCAGTCGTTTTTGACGTTTAAAACTCAAGCTCAATAGTCCCATAGTAGCTAACTGCTCCCCATATCATAACTCCACCTTCTCGACCATGATGCCGCGCTTAAAATCGTTCTTCTTTTCTCAAATCGTGAAAGTAATAACTAAAAGCACCAGGGACATCAAAATTTAAACTCTTCTCATAAGAAAAAACCGCGTTGTGCCACACATCTTTCCAACTCACATCGAGTCTAGAAAATCCTAAACGAATATCTTTTCGTTGCTCGTTTAATGGTGGTTTCTTTTGGAGTTGCAATCATTTTAAATGATCTGCGCGGTTTGGTACTCTGTGGACTGTTGAAACACCTGCAGTTACACCAACTTTTTGTTTAATTTTTACCGCGGAGCCACATGAACTGGAAGCACATCTCAAAATTGCTCGTCGATCAACTTCGAATGTTGCCGTTTTTTACTACCTTTCATGTTTTTCTCGTACAAACTTTGGTTTCTGAGGTACGAATAGACCACACTAAGACTCCGATCAACGTTGGTAGCTATAGCACGCACGGTCAGTCTTTATTCTTTTAACGAATCAAACTTAACTCGTCCGACACTATTAAAGCTTCTGATCTAACCATATTTTTTTTAATTTTAATTTAACGGCTAAATGCACTAACAGCACTTCAACTTTTGATTTGGTATACCAATTAACTTAAAACTCTCAGAACCAACTAAAATAATGAGAGTGAAAGATCGTGTGCTTATTCAGTAGACGCAAATAAAAACTGAGTTTTTTAATCTGGAAAGCTTTGCATGAGAGCCAGGGAAAAAATAGTGGTCTTTTTTAAATTATTCTTTTTGGTTTGTTTTCTCAACATCATAAGCTATCGGTAAGCATCGTCAAATGATTAATGCATCATTCAAAGTTAGGAAAAAATGGACAACAAACTTCAGATAAATTTTGTGCTTATTCAGTTGAAGCGCAGGTATTTCTCGTAATATGATGAATGATACTTTGTGGCGCTCGTACGCCAAAAACTTTTGATTTTATGAACAAAATTATTGATACATAAATTGTAGGAAATTTTTTCTAGTTTAATTTTGTACAAGATATTTTTTTCGTAAAATGCGTAGGAAGGGAGATATTCATAAAAAACCGTTTTTAGACGCCATTTTTTCAAGATGGCGGCGCGAGCGGCGGGGGTACGAGGTGGCAAAGTTGAAATTCGAAAAGGGCATATCCAAATCTATAAATTACCTCCCCTGGGGTTTCCACCTTGTAGTGGTGGGGAGGCTTACGCTTAATTTTTCAGCTGATCAGCTGTAGACTTTCATTTCTTAAGTCCTCAGCTGATCGGCTGAGAATTTTAGGCAAACTAAGAGGAACCCAAAAACGAAAAACCAATGGACAGTACAAAACAGAACAATGAAAAACCAGCGGGGATATACGCTGAAACGTCGACAGAAGTCACGGCTGCCGGCGCGGGCTTTGCCCTTCCAACAGTAGGAGGGGAGAAGTCGCCAGTGACAGACATGAACGAACTTAAGGACAGGACTGCAGGAAAAACGACAATGACCATTACGCAGGAGGAAGAGGACCTTCTTCTCACTCCTTTTTCCAACCTCGGTGTGGCGGATGGAGCTAGCATCGGAACACTCGTAACTGACGACGACGCGTGTTCAGTTGCTAGCTCTACCCTCTCACGATCGTCGACCACTGCAGTTCGGAGTAGAATCTCCAACTGTAAGAAGACGATCAAACGACTTGGAAAAAGGAAATGGGAGGAATTAACAGCGAACGAACAGGTTAGGCTTTTCAACGCTCGTGCTTTCCTAGAGAACGAGCCTCTTATGATGGGGGGGCCATGTGCCCAAACATTGAAGGAGGTGGATTCCAAAGGAAACACGGGCGCAGGTGCGCTGATGGGACCGCCCAATCAGCCGATTGATATAATTCAATCCAAGAAAGGGACGACCCCTTCAGTTGCACCCCCGGTTAGGAAACAGACGCCGTTGCTGACCTCGAAGCCGTCTACATCCGCCAAATCCAGTACGGGGCCATGTGCAACAACGGGCTTGGAAGATGGTAAGACGGTCTCGAGGGAATCGAATCTGGAGGGTGCTTGTGAAAGCAGTACAAAGGGCCATGTGCCCGAATGCAGCTCTAACATAACCCCTTCACCTTCGTCAAGCGGCGGTGTCCTGGACGAAACTAGGGAAAGCTCGAGGACAACAAAAACGGTGATCGAGAAGAAAACGACCAAAACTCTCACCGAGGACAAAGTACTTCAAAGGAGGATACGAAACACGGAACGGACAATTCGACGCCTATCTAACAAAGATCCAAACTCCTTAACGGCAAGGGATAAGATAGTGCTCGAAAACGCTACACGAAAACTTAGGACACTGACTCTGACATAGACAAATAAAAACAAAAATATATGGACAAAGAACCTGTTGAAGGAGAAGGAGATGGTGGGCCATGTGCCTGCCCTGGACCCTGATTCAGTGGCAAAAAAGTGCAAGAGAACTAGGCAGGATGACACAATTTCGCCCACGAAAAGATCACCCCTGCAGAAAAGAAAAAAGACATTTACAGATGAGACGTTAGAGGCGCGTAAATGGCGAATTTACGCCATTGCGGATTTCGGAAATCCCTCAAGAAAACTCTCAGAAGACCAATGGCAATTACTAGAAATGAGGATCCTGGATGAGGTTAACGATGCCATTGTTAACAGCAGGCCACCACCACTCTTTGGGAACCTCAGAACCATCCATGGGTTCAAAGTCTTGACGTGCGAGGACGAAAATACTCTCGCTTTTCTGCAGGACTTTGTCAAAAGAACGGTAGCTCCCTAGCCCAACGCTTATCTCCGCTTGATCGGTCTGAGCGAAATCAGCGACCTCGTCAAAACCAAGGCCAAGATGACTATCAAAGGTCCTGCGATACCCAGAGATCGAGTAGAGAGATATCTTCAATCTCTAAAAACAGAACAGCTAAGCCAAAGCTGGAAGGTAATAGAGATGGGAGAAAGAACGGAGGAAGGTACAGAAGTGGTGGTGCAACTCAGCCACAAATCTATACCCCTTCTGAGGAATGTTGGCTATAAAGTGCGCATCGGCATAAACAGGTGCAAACTGCGGCTTATAACCAATAAGACAAAACAAGTAAGTAAGGCGGGCGGGCCTTTAATGTAATTTGAATATGAAATTGATACAAATAAATCTTCAACACAGTAAAGCCGCCAGCTCCAATCTTGTCTACATCTTGGGAAGTAGACAAATAGACATTGCCCTGATTCAAGAACCCTGGATTTCAGGTGGCAGAATTAGAGGACTACATGCATCAGACTTTATACTATACAAAGCCACACAAGTAGCAAATAGTAATATTAGATCCTGTATTTTAGCCAGGAAGAAGTTTAATCTCTTTCTTTTAGCAAATTACAGCGATCCAGACTAGTGTGCTGTCAAGCTTGAAAGGGAGGGACTCCCACCACTGATCCTGACATCGTGCTCTATGCCGCATGACGGAACAGAAGGACCTCCCGCTAACATCACAAGCCAGCTTGTGGAGAAAGCTGCCTCTGAGAGATGGGACGTGGTACAAGGTTGTGATGCTAACTCACATCATACCCAATGGGGTAGTACCGACATCAACAACAGAGGTGAGTCTCTTTTTGAATTTATACTAGACCAAAATCTACTAATAGCAAACAGGGGCAAAGAACCCACGTTTGTAACTAAAAATAATAAAGAAGTGCTTGACGTTACCCTAACCAATAACTCAAGCACAATAGCAATAGATCAATGGAATGTTCTTAAAGAAGAATCATTCTCAGACCATAAACTGATAGGCTTCTTGATACAAAATGAAGTAGCAACTCCAAAACCCTTCAGGAATTTCAGGAAAACAAACTGGAATGTATTCTGTAGGGAAGTAGGACAGGGAATTCAAAACCCGGACTCACTCTTAATTCAAGACCCTTCCGACATAGATCTTGCGTCAGAAAAACTCAGAGTTGTTCTGAACCACGCTTTAGAAAAAAGCTGTCCCATCAATCATATGGGAAAAGGTAGGAAAAAACCACCCTGGTGGACAACTGAATTAGGCAACTTAAGAAAAGAAACTAGAAGAATTTTCAACGTTGCAAAAAGAACTATGAAAGAAGCTGACTGGGAACATTATAAGACCAGTCAACGTATGTTTAAGGCCGAAACACAACGAGCAAAACGTAGCTCATGGAGGGCCTTTTGCGACGAAATAGAAAGCACAAATGAATCGGCAAGACTCAGGAAAATTCTGACCAAGGATTCGGCCACTCTCGGTTCTCTTAAAAAACCTGCAGGCAGCTGGACTGAATCCGGTCGCGAAACACTTGAACTACTTGTGAATACTCATTTTCCTGGCTGCGTAGCTGATATCCGCAGTCCAGAATCAGAGTCTCATGCAGAAACTCTAGTACCATCGGATATTATAACGGAAGAAAGGATAAAATGGGCCATTCACTCCTTTTCCCCATACAAATCCCCTGGTCTAGACGGAATCTTCCCTATGATGCTTCAGAAGAGCATAAACCTTATCATCCCACACCTAGCTAGCATTTTCAATAATAGCCTTAAATGAGGGTATGTTCCCTTATCGTGGCGTGAGGTAAAGGTCCCTAAGGCTGGTAAACCTAGCCATACGGAGGCCAAAGACTTTAGACCCATTAGTCTAACATCGTTTATTTTGAAAACGTTTGAAACACATCCGAAGCACCCTGAAACCGGACTGTATATCGGAATTTCAACATGCATACATTAAAGGAAAAAGCGTTGAAACAGCATTGCACAGTGTTGTCAGCGTCATAGAAAAATCACTGAATGACAAGGAATACACCCTTGCAACGTTCTTGGATATTGAGGGAGCCTTCAATAACGTGAAGAACGAAACAGTGAAGCAAGCCTTGGACGACCACAAAGTCGAAAAGGCAATAACGCAGTGGATTATGTGTATGCTCAGAAAGAGACAGATTAACTCTGAACTAGCGGAGGAAACGGTGAGAGTAACCACATCCAGGGGCACCCCTCAGGGTGGAGTTCTCTCACCGCTACTCTGGGTTCTTGTCATGAACGGCATACTCTCTAAATTGAAATCAAGTGGAGTAAGGATAGCAGCCTACGCTGATGATCTTGCATTACTAGCGACTGGCAGGTTCCTACCCACTATCAGTGAACAAACAGAATACGCCCTCTCGTTGGTAAGCAAATGGACTAAGAACTGTGGGCTGACGGTCAATCCAGCTAAAACAGAACTAGTGCTATTTACTAACAAACGTAAAATACCTGATTTTAAAATGCCTTCAATTGAAGGCTGCCCTCTTAAGATCTCCGATCACGCGAAGTATCTAGGTGTGATCCTGGATAAAAAACTTAACTGGGGCTTGAACACCACAGATAGATTCAAAAAGGCATCGACAGCCTTTTACTCCTGCAATAGAATTTTCGGGAAAACCTGGGGACCAAATCCAAAGATTATCAGATGGATATATTCGGCAATAATTAGACCAATACTAACCTACGGTAATTTGGTATGGTGGAAAGCTTTAGAAAAGAGCACGAACCTGAAAACTTTGACAAAAGTTCAAAGACTGGCGTGCACTGGCATTACGGGAGCAATGAGATCCACTCCAACTGCGGGATTGGAAGTAATACTCGATCTTATTCCCCTAGACCTCTTCGTTCAAGAATTTGCGGCCAAAAGTGCCCTGAGACTTAGTCAAACTAAAATCTGGAAAAATAGTTCCATAGGACATGCCCAGATCCTCGATAAAGTTATGGGTCATAGTACTACAACGGACTATAAAACACCCGAGCTTGTTTTTCACAAACCATTCCAGACTGCCCTCCCAAGCAGAGAGGAATGGATAGATAATATACCGTACTCCAGTGAGTCGTCAATAGCTGTCTATACTGATGGCTCTAAAATGGACACTGGTGCAGGAGCAGGCTTCTATTCCGAATCTCTCAAGTTAGCCGCCTCGCTTAGGCTTCCAGACTACAGTAGCGTCTTCCAAGCGGAGGTCTTGGCAGTGACAACAGCTGCTAAAAAGGAATCAATGATGGCGATACCACGAGCTGATATCACCATTTACATTGATAGCCAAGCGGCAATAAAAGCGATTACTGCAACTGAGGTAAAATCAAAGCTTGTTTCATGCTGCCGCAAAGAGCTTAAGGTTCTTGGCGCACAGCACAACATTAGACTCTGCTGGGTCCCGGGCCACAGCGATATACTAGGCAATGAGAAAGCCGATGAATTAGCAAGATTAGGGTCAATGCTTGACGTAAGCCAAGCTCAGCTAGTTAGCACCCCTACCTGTTATTTAAAACAGGAAATCTCAAAAAGAATAACTATCAAGGCCAATGAAAGGTGGAACCTTCTTGACACCTGCGGCACAACAAGAAAGATCTGGCCCTGTTTTAACAAACAAAGAACGGAAAAAATTATGCAGCTACACAAGGGATCACTTCGATCTCTTGTAGGTAAGCATAATCACTGGACATAATCTGTTAGGTTATCATATGAAGAAGATGAGAATCAGTTCAGATGATCTATGCAGAGGATGCGGAGACGAGGAGGTGCATGAAGATACTTCGCACTTTCTGTGTCACTGTCCCGCACTTTCCCATCAAAGGAAGAGAATGCTTGGCAACTTTTTCTTTGAGGATTTAGAGGAACTCTCTAGTACGCCAGGTACTAGCATCCTGAACTTCGTCAAGGCCTCTAAATGGCTTGACTAACTGAACACATAGGTTTTTCTTATTAGCTTGAGTAGCAATACTCACGGGTATCACAATGGATCTGTATTGATCTAAGTGTGACGGTAATGACATCAACTGTCAGCCCCTAAACCTAACCTAACCCTAATCTTTAAATTAACCAATTTTCAAAACTCCCGGAAAACTTTCCAGGTAAAACTACCAAATGACTGGACTATAGTGAAAAAAATATTTTTTTTACATTAGCACCGTTTGTCATTTGATTGCATTTGAAAAATATGCATTTTATTTTTTCTAAGCCTTCTACCCTAATACCTCTTGCATTTAGAGAAAAAATTAGGAAAATCGGTCAACCAGTGGGCCCGGTTAGCGAACGAACACAAAAATTAAGCTGTTCTTTTATATATAAAGATATGTATTTTATATGTTTACATTTGCATGAAAAACCATAAATTGCTAATGATGAATCCTGCCAGAGATCTTTGCTCTCTTTATCCTGTGTCTCTGGAACTCATATTCAGGGACAGATAATACTTACATCCAATTCTAACTGCGCATAAGGAAAAAAAAACAATTAAAATAAACCACATGTCACCAGGAAAACGAAAATTTCATCTGACGCTGACACACCTTTAAGTAAGTAAGCCGCTATCATTCAAGGCCTTCTAGGCGTTCACTTGTGCTGTTCACTTCACATGTTCACATCAGTAGCCAGACAAATAAATAATTGATTTTAATTTATTGCCATTTTTATCCATCTGTATCTGCAGTCTGCACAGTTGTAGCGTATAGCATACAATTAATTCCGAAAATGGATTTCAGTCCAGCAACTGTCAAGATGAAAATTTAAGGATGCGATCAAAATTGTATGATAAATTAATTGCAACTTCAATCTGTTTGATATGAAATGGATTGTATCGTCAATACGGATGTGCACTGTCTGTTTAAATAAATGTTTTTGGCCCGACTCGAACTGAAGTGCCACCTTAGATAATGTTGGGAAGATATAAACAGATATGTTGCTCTTATCTTTTCCATTGGAAAAACAAATTTTTGTCACTTTTCTTCCTCTGCTACAACTTTACGGTTTGACAACATTTACTAGGATAAGTATACCACTTCCACCTTTAATTTTTATCATTCATGCAAAATGCATGAAGTCAAGATTTGTTTTTATTTGTTATAAATGTGACTATAAAATCAAGCAAGATCACTACTTAAGTGAAAGATGCATCTCCATGCATAATAAAATAAAAGTTTTACAATAGTACATTAACCTACGTGCATTTACTATTTATAAAAAAAGTAAACAGTATTCCTTGCTTTCAGATAACATTCCGCCTGAGTGTGTTATGCCTTTGCACTAGCTCGATTACATGACCGTCCTTTGGGTCAATTGCTTCCTCTCAAAAAGGCAGGCAATCATAAAACAAAAGATCTTTTCTCAATCAATCCTTTTAATAAAAGTCCCCAAGGTACAAAGAAATCCATTTGCACTTCTACTAAATCCGATCGATTTTTTTTTCCTTACTGCTCTCATTGAACACAAATGATGACAAAAAATGACACTGATTGCGACCCTTATCCGGAACGTGACGGATTTGTCTTTATTATTTCTTTCGTTCATCAACCCATTGACACTAGGAAAATTCTTCTTGGCTGACGTGTCTAAAAGAATTCGTTAACAATCTTTCCACTCAATAAAATCATCCTCATATAAAAAGACAGAATATATTTTTCTAACCCAAATTTTTAAGACTTCGCTGTTAAATGAAATTTTAAAAATACAATTTGCGTTAATTTAAAATATTAAATTGAATGGTGTACCCTTTGTTTGGATCTAAAAATTAAAAACAAAAAAGAAAACAGCTTACCCGCTCAAACCACTAATTTCTATATGTGAAGTCAATCGAAAAGTGTTCATGCCTGTAGTTGCGAATACAAGTAATTATAATCAGACTTTTTCAATTTCTCTATAATCGAAATGTAATATATTCCTTTCATTTCAATGAAGTAATTTCTTCAATCATTTTTGAAATACTCCGTGAAAGAATTCAAAATGCGGAAGGAAAAGGCCTTTCCGATCGCGAAATTGTCAGAAAAATTGGAAGAGCGGTATTGGATTAAGTTCAGGTGAAAGTTATGTAAAATCGACAACCAAGCACAGGGCACAGCGCATGATTTAAAGCTTACAACACATCAAGTTCCACGTTAAGCCATCAGAAATAAGCTGTTTGCTTCACAAATTAAGGTCATGGTTGACTTGTCAGGTTTTCCAAAAAAAAGACAAATATCCCAGAAGCCACGTTCCATAAGCTGGACAGAAAAGTGGAGAAGAGTTCTGTTTAGTGATGAAAAAAAATCAATTTGATTTGCCCAGATGGATTTCAGTCGTACAAACGTCTTCAAACATGTATGCAGCAAAAAAAAAAAAACTTAAAAATTCATGATATTTCGTATTTTTCTACAGACGTAATGAGATGTGCACTCTGGCGTATACGTGTTTTTTTGCATAGATTTTTTTATTTTATGCGTGGTTTTACTTTTTTGTTTGTGGACCTATCGATTGTTATCTCGATATATTAAATAACATCTGTTTGCAAAATTTTGGAGCTAGTTTACTATTCGATCGTCTGCCTCAGACAAGACTTCACCAAGGACTAAATTCGAAGGATACTTACGAGATTTATTGGCGTTTTAAAATCTATCTTTAACTGAATCAGCCACTGTGAAAATATATTCTTATAATTGATTTTGCAAATAGTCTTATTTTTTAGGGTTCCGTACACAGAGTGTAAACGAAACCCTTATAACATCATTTCGTTTTTTTTTTTAAGTTAAGGATTAATTCGAAGAGTATCAATTGGTTGTGGAACGTTATACATTAATTCACTAATTGATTTTGTCGTATGGTAGGATTTTATTGTTCGAACAAGTTAAGAAAGTGTTGAGTAGAACCTCTCTACAGTAAGGTTTAGATTTGAGCTTTCAGCACAAATATTATTCAAACGATTACCGTAAGCAAAGAAATAAAGAACAATTTTAATTTTTTTATTTTTTTTTTATTTATTTCTCGCAACCAGTCATACCCACAATTTTCCTCATCATTTTACCATATCCCTTTTACCATATTTCTAGCAGAAATGATGAAAAAAAAAATTATAGTGTGTAGCTTACTATTGAACCTACTCCAAATTTATTTCTAAAACGAACTTATAATTTATTGTCCATCTGGTCGGTTTAAATGACATTTTAAAAGATAAAAAATCACTGTCATTTTTTACTAAACTATTCAAATGGGTTTGTAATAAGCAGGTATTTATCAAAGTGCATGTGGTTATGTTATAATCGTTGCCAGTAATATTAAAAATCGATTTGACTATCATGTAACATTCAAAAAGATTCAAGATTAATTTTTAAAATGCTTTGTTCCATAAAACAACATGTTCAGATAAAAAAAACTAACTATACTACTACACGGTATTATCAGCAGCCATGTTTTGCATGTCAAAGTGCATTTTTAATGGAAGTTTACATTTGAAAGCCACAAAATGATTAGAGCTATCCAGATCAACAGTTTAACTAAAATTCTTTTATTTTAGACAAAAAAAAACGAAATTAAATATTAATACTTTGTGAAATGTCTACTTTGTATTTTATATGCAGATAAAATGACGTAAGATCAAAATTTAAAAAGAGAAAAAAAATTGAGGATGATGATTTGTGGTTGAAAATAAAATAATTTTTGCAACCGAGAGAGGGTTTAGTGTGTGCGTCAGAACTGGAATTTTATTCATCAATATTATTTTTTTTTGTGCCAAAAATGTATATTCGGTGATTGTGCAAACGCCCATGGGTAGGGAAGGAGGCAACCAATAAAAACGTTCCCAAATGGCGGGTGGTGCGAGCGTAGTGACGCGTCAGAGGTGTCGCAGGCGGATGAATTGCGAGAATTTAACACAGAAGTACCCATCAGTATTGTCATAAAAGTTCATGCAATCCATAACAACAAAAAGCTGAGTTGGAATTACAACACATTGCACACGGAGTGTTTAATAGAGATGGAGGTAATACTGTATGGGCATTAATTTTTTTTTATATTTTATGTACTGTCACAGCGCTCGGCGGCCCCACTGCCACATAGGGACATCAATAAGGACAAGGACTGAACAGAAACTATGGGTTTGCAGGGTTCAAACAAGATTTATTTTATATAACTTGACATTTATGCGGGCATTATGTTGTTCAGCCGAGTCGATGAAGTATAATGAGGTCGTTAAAAGTCCTGTTGGTATATTAAGAACCTCAAAGTACAAAATCGTGATATAATTATGATGATAGAACATTGTAAAAGTAACACTTTCAGCATTTTATTTTAGAAGTGGTAAAATCAGAGTATTACGGGCACTCTTAATGTAAAAACCTTACCTGTCAAACAAAGAACCAAAATCCCACATGTACCTACATATCTGTGATATTTTTGTTCGACATGTCTTAAAATGTGTCTCTTTTGCTGTTAAGAAGTTTAGTTCTTTACGAATACGTTTTGCAAGAAACCCCCAACAATAATGATTTTATAATTGCTGATAAGACAACGAAGTGACTAATTATGTTCAATATCATTTGGATAACGATTTTTTAGTTCCAATTGTAGAGTCTGCTTAAGTTTATTGCACATCACATCCTTAGGTGCAGGATATAAACTTAAAGAGTTATGGGTTACATTAATAGAACACAAACAACAAGTTGAATAATTTGCATGTGCGAACAGAGCTCCATATGGAGCAATGACCGTCAGGTAGACAATTTGCAGATTGGGTTTCATTAAGGAGTTGATGGTGGTAGGAAAGAGTTTGAGAGGACACTAAGAGATACTTCTTTTAAAACAGACTCGGTAGTGCAATATTTTGCCGATCAGGGGTTAACGTTGACACCAATTGTAAAAAGTAAATAAAAGACTACTTTTTAAAATAAATTTAATTGTTTAATTTTATCATAAGTTTCTTGATTATGTCTTGACGTTAAATCACTTCAGTGCTTTTTAATAAAAATTAATTTATAAATCAGAGAAACCTAGATTCACAGTATAATTTATTCTAAAACTAATTGACAGTATAATTTGGCTGACAGTACCAACACAGTATCATTACACGCTTTTTTCTTTAATGATTAAAATGAATTTTTAATTTACATTAATAAGCTATAAATAATGACTATTCCTTGGACCATGCAGTACTGAACAACAGCATCAAAGTTTCAGTTAAATCCATACCTTTGTGGGGCCCTAATTGTACGACCGCTACGAGTTCTATACTGATTATTCAAAATTGGAACCGGTTCGGTTCCTGTACCTTCGCTACTAGCAGTGTCATATTCATCCGATGATTCGGACTCATCTGATTCATTCTCAGTCGGTAGCTCAGGTTCATTCACCTCACAGTTGTTTTCAACCTCAGCATGTTTTTCGCCCACCGGCGGCGGCGGTACAATTTGAATTTCCCCAAAATTGTTTGAATTATTACAATCACGTCTGATATTTTCTTCAAATAATAATTCGGATGCGTTAAAGTCAGAATTTTTTGTTTTTGCAATAAACTTGCGATTCCTTCTAAAGTAATTATCGAGACTATCACGAATAATATAGGAGCTTCCGTTTATATTTGCCACAATTTTTCCATAATTCCACTCTTTACTATTCTTTTTGAAAATGACTAAATCTCCCTCATTCAATATCGGCAATGATTTCGCGCTTCGATCATAGTAATACCTTTGACGTTCTTTCTTTTTTTCAATTGTCTTCTTAATTTCGGATTCCACAATGTTGTTTCTGACCAATAATGAACCAGAAACTGGCAGTTTTATTTTAATCAGCCTTCCAAAGAATAGTTCCGATGGAGTCAGACCCATGCTTGCAACAGGTGTGGTGTTGTATTCAAGTATTCGGTACTGAAATTGATCGACTTCGTTTGCTTCATAACATCGTTTAAGTATATTTTTCGCAATTCCAACGGCCTTTTCTGCCAAGCCATTACTCTGTGGGTATCTTGGGCTGGAAAATTTAAATTGGATGTTGAATTCAGCCGCAAATCGATCAAATTCAGCCGAGCTGAATGGCATGTTATCACTTCTAATAATTGTTGGATAACCAATCCTGTCAAATACCCCTCTAACACCCTCAATAATATGACCCGACGTTTTGTTATTGAGCCCAAAAGCAACCAAATAATTTGGATATGAGTCAATGAGTGCCAAAAAATCACGCCCCGCGTATTCAAACAAATCCATTGCCACCACTTCGAACGGATACTTAGGCACGGAACCCTGTTTTAACCGTTCTTTCTGATTATTTCTTCTGAATTTTTCACAGATATTGCATGATACAACCAGGGCTCTATTGCACCAACCACTTTTCACTTTTCACTTTGCAACTTTTCACTTTAACTTTGCAAATTCTGTTTCACCAAACGCTAATTTGCAAAGAGGAAATTAATTTTTTGAAAAGTAAACAAAAAAATCCTTCTTTGCAAATTTTGTTTCACCAACCGCAAATTTGCAAAGTGAAAAGTACTTTTCTGAAAAGTGAAAAGTTTTGCAAATTTGCAAATAATTGTTTGATTTCGTTTCACCAAACGAAAAAACTTTGCACTTTGCATTTCAAATACTGAAAAGCTTTTCAATAATATGCAAAGCAAAAATTTCATTTGCGGTTGTTGATAAGTTCGGTTATTTTTGTTTTATATTCAATTTTATATTTTATTTCATTATAATTATAAATAATTAATATAGATACAGAATAAGAGCCTATCCCCGCGGTGTTACCCGCGATATCTAAGCGGGATAAAAAGTAGCCTTTATCATTTTCTGAGCCCTTAACGACTAGGTACTACTTATGGAAAAATTCACATCGATCCTTTGCTCTATGCAAACATAAAACATATCTGTGCAATAATAAATCATGGACTGTATTTTCGATTGTCTTAATGTGTTGAAATAGTTTGTAGTTTATATCGAATTCGTCAATTAAAAAATGTTTGTTTAAATTTCAATATAATCATTTAATAAGATTTTTGTAAGGTGATACTTATAATGTTAGGTGTGTGCTACGTGATGGTCCAAAATGAAAAGGGCAGATCTTAAAAAAATTACAATAGGCGAAAAAAGAGCACAAAGCAAAATTAAAGATCAAAACAAGTTACAGTTCATTTTCGGAGTAACATACTCTCTTGTTTGCAATTAAATTGAGTGCATTAAAAAGTAAAGTTAAATGTTTAGAATTCATAGGGTATAGTTTTATATGTTGGGAACTTTGTGCACATAATCTCAAACAATATCATTTTCACAGGAAATATGAAATTTTCATGGTAAAGTTTCATTCAATGAGTCGGAAAACTGGTAGAATCAAACACAAATCGAAAAATTCATTTTTAGCGGGAAATATATTTTTGAGGTAAATATTTCAGTTTATTTTTATTTGTGAATTTTAATTACATGTTTTTATTTTTAAATGTTTCTTATGAGTTACTAGCTGACCCCGCGAACTTCGTCTCGCCACCCTTCAAAGCAACTCCAGAATAAATATCCGAGTTTTTCATCAAGAACTTTCTATTTTATATTTGAAAACCCATTTTGAAATTTTTCACTTTTCCATTTGAAAACCAATGCACCTGCAATAATATGCAATTTTACCTTTGAAAACCAATTAGTTCTCTGAGTTTTTCATCAAGAAATTTAATTTTTCCATTTGAAAACCCATTTTTAAACAAAAAAGTTTTCCAAGCAAAAAACATCTAATACCCGACCTTTGTTTGGTTTTTCCAGTTTTCCCACTCTTCCATGAAGCTTTTTCCAATTTTTTTTCACAGAAATCATCACTGAATACAACAGTATTGACCATGAACGTTTCAAAAATTATCCATTTACAGAACAATGTCTGTGCAGCGAAGCATACCGGGTCCGCTAGTAATTTAAAAATTTGTTCCCCAAGAACCATCTACAGACTGACACGAACAAAATAAAAAAATAAAGTAGCCAAATCCGTCCAGCCGTTGGTTGGTGAGTTATGCGGTCATACACGAACAGGATTTCATTGTTATATATACAATACATAGATTTGGAATACAGGAGCAAGTTCGTACGACCCAGTCATGAAAATATTTTTTAAATTTGTAATAACAACGAAAAGAAGCCCAACCCTTATATTTGTTTCACTTTGCAACTTTTCAAATTAGGACTGAAAATGAAAAGTTACATTTTAAGTTGGTGAAACGCCCACACTTTTCACTTTGCAAAAAAACATAGAAAATTGCAAAGTGAAAAGTCGGGAACTTTTCATTTTTGGTGAAACACTTTTTACTTTTACTTTGCAGAAAACTATTATTTTGAAAAGTTGCAAAGTGAAAAGTGAAAAGTTGTTGGTGCAATAGGGCCCAGGTCCCTAATTTGTTCATTCATTCCTGGCCAATAATAGAGCATTCGCGCACGAGCAAGCGTCTTCTCTATACCGAGATGAGCACCATGTAACCAGCCGGCAATTTTTTTCTGCAATTCCGTTGGAAATACCAATCGGTGATTTAGAAAAAGCAACCCGTTCCCAACATGTAATTCCGATTTCATTTTATGAAACCTTTGACTTAAATCATCAAGTTGATGAAAATTTGGCCACCCATTTTCAACGTAATTGCATATTCGGGAATATTTCTCATCTCCGTTTAGGATTTTGCGATAAAAGTTATAATTTTCTTCTGTGGCACAGACGGTTTTAGTTACCGAATGAATAACTCCGGATAACCCGTTCATCTCCTCCACCTCCGGAAGCTGTGCTCGTGAAAGGCAATCAGCAATCAACATTTCTTTACCCGGTCTATAAACAACAGTCAAATTTTCCAAATCCGAATCTCAAATCGATGTCACAATGCTGTTCACGATTGCGTGTGAGGTTATGTTCAATCTATTGCGAACACAATTAATGTTTTTCGTTTCTTTTTCCAAGTGAATTTTTGTTTTTACTTCTGACACCATGTAAAAAGTAAATAAAAGACTACTTTTTAAGATAAATTTAATTGTTTAATTTTATCATAAGTTTCTTGATTATGTCTTGACGTTAAATCACTTCAGTGCTTTTTAATAAAAATTAATTTATAAATCAGAGAAACCTAGATTCACAGTATAATTTATTCTAACACTAATTGACAGTATAATTTGGCTGACAGTACCAACACAGTATCATTACACCTATAGTTACAGTCAAGTGAGGACATGCAAGAATGCTCTAGCTACTTGTTAGTTCAACATGCATTCACACAGCTTACCGGATTCTCTGGGTTCATTTTTGGCAAGAAACTCTAAAAGATCAATTTAAGCAAATTAAGCCAAAAACTTTCTTAAGACCGTTGATTTGGCACGGTATTTTCCCGACGATTCAACAAAAGATCTAAATACTGTATTCGAAATGGAGATTTTTGAAACTGCACCATGTCCACTGAGTCAGAGCGTTATAGATCGCAGAGTATTAAAAATAAAAATTGCGACATTGTACCTAACCTAACTGCCTACCAGTTTCTATTTGCATAAAATTTATATTATCAGCTAGCCTAGGTTTGGCCAAAAATTTTGATGTAATCTTAGCTGCAGCTGAAGAGTTGTGTGATGCAAGAGAAAATGTAGACACCAGAGGTGCTGCACAGAACCTAAAATCTGCAATGCTCGATTTCACTGTTCTTTCTTTTCTCTTCTTTTGGAATAGTGTCCTTAAGGAAATAAAGGAGAATGACCACTTTTCATACAAGTCTGGGCCCAGTGCGTACACACATAAGACAGGTATCAATATAAAGGTGACACTTAGCTGAATATACATATATTCCAAATATTTTCAAATTCGGTTTTGTAGTTTTCGAGATATTTGAGCTTGAAGTTGATTTATGTAGAATCACAAAAATGGGTTATTTTCACTATAAAAGCCAACAACTTCTGACTCATGGGTTTTATGGAAAAGATTTTGGTACCAAATGAAAGATCATATAAATATCTTTCTTAACAAATCAGTATTTTTTATATATATTAAGTACATGGTCATATACAAGGCTTCGATTTTGTTTGAAAACATATTTTTAAGTTGCTATTCAAATGCAGATATTTTGAAAATATCAGTGATGACATATATATTTTTATACATAGTTCTAATCCTTATTTCATAAGCTTTAATTTGCTATATAAATCAATCATATTTTCTTACATAAAAACAATCTTATTAAAAGAATTCTTCTGAAAATGTCTTGTGAACATACCGCGGACAAACACCAGACGACATATATCTACAGCCAGGACAAGTTTGTTAAACCTTTTTGTGCCATTCAACTTGGATCTGCAGCATATTTCTATTTCCAACGTTGCCAGTCGGAACAATTTAATTCCAAATGGTCTGTTTGGAAATACAAACCTAAATGAAAGTAATCGACCAGCAATTACTATCTGCGACGGCACATACATCTATTTACAAAAAAGCTCTAATTATAATTTTCAAAAAAAAGACCTACAGTCTCCATAAGTACCAGAATTTGGTCAAACCGTTTATGATGACATCTTGTGACGGGTATATTCTGGACATTATGGGACCATATTCTGCAACGACATCGGATGCCAACATCATGAAAAGCATTTTTAGAGACGAAAACACCTATGCAAGACAATTCTTCAGACAGGACGATGTGTTCATCTTGGATAGAGGATTTAGGGATGCAATTCCTTGCTTAGAATCCTATGGTTACAAGTTTCACATGCCTGAATCTGTGTTGGAAGATAATTTTCAACTCACAACAGGACAAGCGAATAGGTCAAGATGCGTAACAATGGTTCGATGGGTAGTTGAAGTTGTAAACGGCCGATTTAAAAGAGATTTTAAGATGTTTGGGCAGGACATCAACAACTTAGCAGCGGGTCATTTAATGGATGATTTTAAAATTGCAGCTGCGCTTCTCAATAAATTCCATCCATTAATAAAAGACAATTCTGATGCGAGCTCTTTCCTGGAGTTGGCATTAAATAAATTAAACACTCCAAATTATTTGGGAGATTTTGTTAAAGAGCAAAATCTTAATAGAGCAAGGGCTGCATTTCTTCGTATTAATGGGCCAATTAAAAGTCTTGATAACTTCCCGCTTCTCAACTTAGTGGAGCTTCGAAAAATATCTTTAGAGACTATCAAATAAAGCAAGCCCGCTCCTACTGTGGAGAGCATTTAAAAGAAAATGGCGACTATGTTATAGAAGTCTGCGAACGCCGCGCTGCCGGGAGCGTATTAGCTTAGCTGACCCAAGCCTAGTTGGAAACAATTTTTTAATGAGGGGAGGAATCAAGTCGCGGCACATAAGTGGAAAAATCTATTTCACTTACATACTAGTGAGCATCGAGCCAAATGATGCAAACAGTTGAAATGCAATTAAGGCATATTATTGCAATTGTCTTGTTGGTATGCGAACCGTTGGGTATTGCGCACATGTAATGAGTATCTTATGGTACTTGGGTTATGCACGCCATGGTACAAATATAAAGATACTACCAGCTTTATATTTAGATAGTGTTCTTATTGATGAAAACGGTGATGAAGACACGTAAAATAAAATATATACCATATTTTTACAAAAAAAGAAAATAAATTAAGACTTTAAATAAACGTTGAATGAATTTTAGTTTGCTTAGTAGAATATGTGATTATTTTCTGAGAAAAAAAGTAAAAAGAATATGAAGAAAAAGTAAGTATGTTGTCTTTGAAAACAAAAATGTTTATTTTCAGAAGAATTCTTTTAATAAGATGGTTTTATGTAAGAAAATATTATTGATTTATATATCAAATTAAAGGTTATGAAATAAGGATTAGAACTATGTGTAAAAATATATATGTCATCAACTTCAAGCTCAAATATCTCGAAAACTACAAAACCGAATTTGAAAATATTTGGAATATATATTCAGCTAAGTGTCACCTTTTTATTGATACCTGTCTTATGTGTGTACGCACTGGGCCCAAAAATGGTCATTATCCTTTTACTCAGATTGCACTACAAGCTAAGGGATCAAGTGTTAATCACTTAGCTGAAAAAAAATAGAAGCCCTTCGCATTTACGTTGAAGAAAATCGGGCGAAGATCGTAGAAGACGCAATTAACCTTGGTATAAAATCATCGGAGAAATAACGTCTATTACGCTAGCAGAACCATTACATAAGCCGGCAATGAAAAGTATTCAGTATTTTGTTGCTAATTTGTTGCTTATTTGTGCCGCAAGAATTGATTTTGTTGCTCCACTAGTTCTTGGCAAAATCGATGTTCTGCTAGCGTAATATTACGCTAGCAGAACCAAATTAGAACCAATGCAGCTAGCGACATGAAACTAACGGCATATTTTGTTGCTAATTTGTTGCTAATTTGTGCCGCAAGAATTCATTTTGTACCTCAACTATTTCTTGGAAAAAACGATGTTCTGCTAGCGTAATATTACGCTAGCAGAACCAAACTAGAACCAATGCAGCTAGCGACATGAAACTAACGGCATATTTTGTTGCTAATTTGTGCCGCAAGAATAAATTTTGTACCTCAACTATTTCTTGGAAAAAAACGATGTTCTGCTAGCGTAATATTACGCTAGCAGAACCAAATTAGAACCAATGCAGCTAGCGACATGAAACTAACGGCATATTTTGTTGCTCATTTGTTGCTAATTTGTGCCGCAAGAATTAATTTTGTACCTCAACTATTTCTTGGAAAAAAACGATGTTCTGCTAGCGTAATATTACGAAAGTAAGTACCTATATATACAGTTGTTTACTTTTCAAACACATATTTTATTGAGGTTCTTTTATGTACATGATAAGTCTTGGTACAATTTTCTTTTTTTCACTGACGAAAGTTGATTTTTCTTCTTCTATATAACTCTTTGTTAAATATGAAAAAACAACATATTCGACATTTAACCTTGAATATTTTTTTTGCACCAGTGGGATTTTTAGGGAATTTTGCATCTTATATAGAGAGATGTCCTTATGCTCTGTATTAATTTTCAGCTCTATGCGAATTTGGTACAGGGCTTAGGAGCTAATTATAAAAATTCGAAATTTCGAGTGCACATCATATAAATGATCGCTCAAACGAAAAAAAGGATAAGGCCAAGGACTCTACCTCATGGGTAGTGTGGAAAAAAGTGTGGGCAAGAGACAACTTTTGGATAGGGATCAAAGTTTGAAAACTGTTACTTTCGTTTTTGCAGAGATCTACAGAGTTAAATATAAAAAAAAACAACATATTCGACATTTAACCTTGAATATTTTTTTTTGCACCAGTGGGATTTTGGGGAATTTTGACATCTTATAAAGAGAGATGTCCTCATGCTCTGTATCAATTTTCAGCTCTATGCGAATTTTGTACAGGGCTTAGGAGCTAATTATAAAAAAATCGAAATTTTGAGTTTTGACCAAATTATGTTTTTTTTTTCTGACAGCCTAAAAAAAAAATGTTCTTATATAGAAAACCACATAATCTACAAGTTTTTCATTGAAATTTTTTCAATCGGACTCACCGTTTAAGAGTAATACGCAAAAAACCATTATTTTCGACATTTGACACATTTTAAAATCGCAATATTTTCTAAACGCTTGCTCGTAGGAAAAAAAGTGTTATAATATTTTTTTAGAAAATTACAAGGCGTACAAGCCTTTCATATACTATTTTTTGATAGCTTCCCCCGTTTCAAAGATATGCATGAAAAACCAACATTTTCGACATTTGACCTTGAATAACTTTTTATGCACACATGGGATTTTTGGGGACTTTTGACATTTTACTTTAATCGGTGTTCTAATGCTCTGTACCAATTTTCAGCTCTATGCGAATTTTTTCTGGGTCGAATGTTTATTTTGTCTGGACTATATTCCCTAGTTCTTGAGATTGTAGGAAATTAGAAGTATCGTCAGTTTTTGAATTTTCGCAGACTGCCATGTGCTAAAATGTACCTACGCCAATAAAATTCGTTTGAGTTTTACAAGAAGTAAACAACTGTATATACGATACTTTTTTATTCTATTAGCTAACCCGGTAAATGTTGTTTTTTTTACCTTCCCAGATATTGAAATTAACGTTTTATGGGAAAGTTCACTCGGGCGTATACTTATTATTTTTCAGAAGAGAAAAGAAGAAACGTTACCGCACTTCTTTCCGAGAACTTTTTGAGGTACAAAATGAATTCTTGCGGCACAAATTAGCAACAAATTAGCAACAAAATATGCCGTTAGTTTCAAGTCGCTAGCTGCATTGGTTCTAATTTGGTTCTGCTAGCGTAATATTACGCTAGCAGAACATCGATTTTTCCAAGAACTAGTGGAGCAACAAAATCAATTCTTGCGGCACAAATTAGCAACAAAATACTGAATACTTTTCATTGCCGGCTTATGGAATGGTTCTGCTAGCGTAATAGACGTGGAGAAATACGACATTCTAACAGAAAGAAGAATTCGTCGTAAAAAGCGAATGGCTGGTGAGTTAGCAGCTGATGCAAGACTTTCTCTGAGCGCTGAACTACGGAAAGACATGTTCAAGTGCCTTGATCGATTCATCACTGAACTTCTAACAAGAACAGAGTCTATTAAGGAGGTGGCTTAATTTTTTGAAGTTGTACAGGCGAATACTTTACTTTTAGCAAACATTAATGATTTGAAAAATAGCTGTATTAAAATTTGCTAGTGCTTATGATGAGGTGTCAGAGTCAGAATTTCTCTCAGAGATACCAAGGTTGAGAAGTCATTTGAAAGCGGCTAAGGTGACAACATCTAATTGGTTATCTTTAGACTTTATGAAATTCATCGTTGAATGGGACTTTGCAGAATCTCTTCCGAATCTCATTGTCGCATTAAAAATGTTTATGACAATTGCGTCATGTGAAAGGAGATTTAATAAGCTTAAATTAAGTAAAAACTACTTGCGGGCAACAATGACGGAAAAGAGGCTCAACAGTCTTTGAATTTTAACAATTGAACATGAGGCGACCCAGCGAATAAATTTTGATGACGCTATCAGCGAATTTTCTGCTTTAAAAGCTAGGAAGAAGTCGTTTAATTAATGTTTTTTCTGTTTTTTTTTTTATATACAATGTGAATATGTAGATACATTAATTTTTGTTCTCCTTTGTCCTTTTTTTAAATTTTTTATTTGAATTTAAATAAAGAAATCGCAATATATGGAATAGCGGAATTTCATTTATTTTACTGTTTTTCATTCTTGGGGTGACACCATAATTGCCGCCCCAGGTGCCACCCATGCTAGCTACGCTACTGCACTGAGTAAAAATATTGCAAATTTTTCGAATTCCGTTGAAATTTTGTAAGGCAGATAATTCAATGCAGAACTCGAATAAGGCTTATAGCCCTAAGAAATCCCTGGCATAAAAATGACACAGCTGTGAGTGAACTGTCTTTCAAATCAAACAAGACGAACTGACCTTTTATCCACATAGATGAAGCAAAACAATTTATTCAGCATAATGAACCAATCATAATCCCAACAAATTATCCTTGGCAGAAACAAGAAACAGATCCTATAATTCATTAAAAATAATGACGAGCAGCGGCAAAAAAAAATCTGAGAAACTTTCGAAATTGTTTAGCTTGCTTTTTCTCGGTTTACCTTCATCAACAGACCTTTTCCTGAGTCCTTGTAGTGCTTGTCCTCTCAAAACTACAACTATCTGTCTTGTTTATGCAAATTAAGTTCATTTAGCAAACAGAAAGACAACATTCCGCAATGAGAACGACCTGTGGACATATTTATTTTAATTTCTTTCAGTCGCTCTTCCCGTCCTTGATATATTCACAGCTCGCTTCCTTGTTCTTAGTTTTCATTTGCCGATTGTCGTTGGGAACAATTTAAAATTCCAGTTGTTTTTTTTTTTTTTTTTGCTTAACTAAAATGTTAATATTTGTGTTTGTAAATGAGTCTGCTGGTTTTTTGTTGTCCTCTTCTTTCATGCCCTGTAAGATAGGAACTGTCCTTTCGACGGACACAAAATACTTAGCTATATTTTTCTTATTTATTAGAAGTTGAGATACCTAGCTGTCTCAAGCAGGATGATAAATGGTGTGCTTAACAATAATTATAAATTTATGCCACCGCAAATTTGATGTACTGTACTGTACATCTGGTAATGGTATGTGTTGGTTGTGAAAGTGAAGACTTTTCCAGGTGACTGGGTCATCAAAACATATTTTTATATTGTAATGTGTATACACTTTATTTTATCTCATACGCTCTGTATCTCCTTCTATTGCAATGTCTAATGTGTATACGTTATTATCTCTTACACTCTGTTTAATGTATACACTTTTCTTACTCTCTTTACTTACTCCGTATCTCTTTTTATATTTAATGTACATACTACTCTTACTCTCTTTACTTACTCCTTATCACTATAACTCTAATATCATTTTATAGGAAATAAGTATGTAGCAATAAGTTTAATTGTAGTAGTAAACACTTATGTGTATAACAGTTGAAAATGAGGGGCAACATCTAGTGGTTAAAAAGAGAACTTCTGGAACATTCGGTTTAGTAGTTTCTAGAATCATTATCAGGACTATATAGGTATACCCGATTCGAAATCGAAACGATATAGTTGATTGTGAACTGCGATAAGTAAAGTACACTGTGTTTGAAAGTTATAATTGAAAGTGTTGAATAAATAAGTTTGTGAGTGATTTGAATAAAGTGAATTTGTGTTTTATTTAAAAAGTGAATAAGTTTTAATTGTCGGACCAAGCCGAATATTACATTGGTGTCAGAAGTGGGATTAAAACTTATTGAGAATAAAACAGTGAACAGTGATTAAACTATTTTGTTTTGTCTCTGAGCTAAAGGCCGAATTAAGCAAACGTGGCTTAAGTGGGGCAGGATGTAAAATCGAACTCGTAAAACGGCTACAGGAATATCTGGAAGAACAAAATGAAGACCCAGATACGTTTGCTTTCGAAGTGGAAGCAAAATCGAAAGAGGTAAATGCAACTGCTGACTTATCTACCATGATGACACTTCTTCTAGCCAAATTTGAAGAGAATCAAAAGAATGTTCGGGAGCAACTAGAGGCTCAAAGAAATGACCAAAAGCAAGAACAGCAGAATATTCTAGAGCGGTTTGACGAACAGAGAAAACTTTTAGAGGGCAGGTTTACGGACTTCGAAGAGAGAATCACTACTCTCGACGAGCGCGTCGAAAAACAAAATGCACGTTTCGAGAAAATGGACGAACAAATCGAAACCATCACAAATGAACTAGAAAAAGTGCGAAAGATGAAAGCTCGAGAACCTTCTGGTGAATGCTCAAGAAAGAGAGAAGTGAATCCTCCAAGCTTTGATGGTCAGATTCCGTGGTCAATCTACAAGAAACAGTTTGAAGCAGCAGCGTTAACAAACGGCTGGGACGATGACGAAAAATACATTGCTCTTACGCTTGCCTTGAGAGGAGCAGCTGCTGAACTGCTACAAACCATCCCAGCAGAGAAGAACGGTGACTTCAAAGTTCTGGTAAACGCAATCGAACAGCGGTTTGGGGATAGCCACATGACAGAAGTCTTCCGAGTACAACTAAACAACAGGGCACAGAAAAGAGGTGAAACTCTGCAGCAGCTTCAGGCAGATATCGAGCGATTAGTTCACCTGGCATACCCAACAGCTGGCAACGAGATTATAAATCAACTTGCTGTTGAAGCCTTTGTGAGAGCTGTGGGCGATATAAATCTCCAAAGGGCTATTCGCACTGCCGGAAAGCAAACACTACCAGAAGCATTGGCTTTCGCGCTAACAATGGAAGCCGCAGAACAAGCTTCCCAAAACGTGCATCGCGTGAGAGAATTGGAAGTCCAAGAATGCTCTTGTCAGAAGGCTACTCTGGAAAGGAGTCAGCGAGATGGACGAGCACGATGCTGGAACTGCAACAAGACCGGGCATCTTCAACGACAGTGCAGATTACCGCGAAGAGGAACCGCATGCCAACACTGTGAACACAGAAATATGTCAACTGGTCAAAGTTACACCTACAACAATGTTGCTTCCCAAGTTGTTTCCCATCCCACCAACTTCGAGGGACAGAAGCTGGCTTCTAGTACCGATAGCTACAGAAACACCATCCAGGTTTCTCAAACGAAACGTGACAACAAGAGCCTGACCGTGGAAGCAAGTATAAACGGCAACAAATGTGTGGCTACCATCGACACCGGTGCCACGGCGTCCATTGTACGGCAGGACCTCGTTAATAAGACATGGCTCCACAACACCAATAGCTATCGTCTAAGGACTGCAACTGGAGAAGCCGCAAAAGTCTATGGTGAGGTACGTCTTAAGATCCGGATGGCAGAGCTGGAATTCTCTCACCTGTTCCTGGTAGCAGATATATGCGACGAGTGCATTGTCGGCGTCGATTTCATGAAAGATCACGAATTGATATTGGACATCGGGAACCAAGTCCTGAAATATCGAAACATCGAGATTCCGATGATCTATGGGATTCACTCATATGAGACCTCGCTATCTGTGAAAACCGTCATCAAAGAAGATCTGACTTTGCCTGCTTCTTCAGAAGTATTCGTGTGGACGAAATTGAAGGGTAAGCCTGGAAGCCATCGATATCTCATGGTCGAACCAGCATCTGTAAAGTCCTCCCAAAACGTCACCATTGGGAAGACTCTTGTTAGACCTGTAAAGAACATGGTTCCCGTACGAATACTGAACATCAAGCCGTACGAAGTTAAGCTTAGAAAAGGTGAGATTGTCGGACAATGCGAATCTGTATCAGCTATAACAAGGATCAGCGAAGAAGAGACAAGGCAAACATTGAAGTCCAAAGAGCTGAACTCCATAAAGACGAACATTCTCAAGTCCTCTAATCTTGGCCACCAACAACGAAGAACTGCAGAAGGTCTCCTCGAAGAATTTGCAGACATCTTTTCGTCATCGCAAGGGAAATATGGCAGAACACAACTGGTTCAACATCGAATCAACACCGGGGATGCAAAACCGATCCGTCAACCTGCAAGACGCCTTCCACTAGCCAAACAAGGTGAGGTTGAAGAACTGATAACCACCATGAAAGAAGAGGGTCTGATCGAAAACTCAAAAAGCCCTTGGGCGTCTCCAGTGGTCCTGGTAAAGAAGAAAGACGGATCAACCCGCTTTTGCGTGGACTATCGAAGGTTGAACGATGTGACCAAGAAAGATAGCTACCCTCTGCCTAGGATCAGCGATACTCTGGACGCAATGGAAGGAGCACAATGGTTCTCAACTTTGGACCTGAAAAGTGGATACTGGCAAGTAGAAATCCATCCTGAAGATAAAGAAGAGACAGCGTTCTCGACAGGAAACGGACTGTGGCAGTTCAAAGTGATGCCTTTTGGACTGTGCAATGCTCCAGCGACTTTTGAGCGCCTTATGGAATGTGTCCTGCAAGGACTCACATGGAAGTCTTGCCTGGTCTATTTGGATGACGTCATCGTATACGGGAAAACATTTGACGAACATTGCACAAATCTGAGAGCCGTGTTTCAAAGACTTCGAGAAGCCCACCTCAAGCTCAATCCAGAAAAGTGTTCACTCTTCAAAACCGAAGTGAAATACCTGGGACATATCATCTCATCCCAAGGAGTTAAGACGGATCCTGATAAGGTTGACACCGTGAAGAATTGGCCAACACCACAGGACAAACACCAACTCCGAAGCTTTCTGGGTCTAGCCACCTACTATAGGCGCTTTGTCAAAAACTTTGCTGAGATCGCCAAGAGTCTACATCAGCTAACGGAAAAGGGAAAGCAGTTTAAATGGTCAGGTGAGTGCGAGCGCAGCTTTCAAGAGCTCAAGCAACGCTTGTGTAATGCACCAGTGCTGACCTATCCGACTCCCGGAAAACCGTTCATCATTGACGCTGATGCCAGCAATGTCGGGATTGGTGCCGTACTATCACAAGTACATAATGGTGAAGAAAAGGTAATTGCCTATTACAGCAAGGTACTCTCAAAGTCAGAAAGAAACTATTGTGTGACCAGAAGAGAACTTCTTGCACTGATCTTGGCAACAAAGCACTTCCATAAGTATCTCTATGGACAGAAGTTTCTTCTCCGAACCGACCATGGAGCACTAAACTGGCTTTTGAATTTCAAGAATCCAGAGGGTCAAGTGGCGAGATGGATTGAGAGGCTGCAGACGTACGATTATGAAATTCAACATCGGAAGGGGAAGCTTCACTCAAATGCTGATGCAATGTCTCGGAGACCATGTAAGCAAGACTGTAAGCATTGCAGACGCCAAGAAGAAAAAGAAGTGGTCACTGTCCTACGAACCAGAACCGATCCCATTTATGGCTGGAGCAACGACGAGTTGAGGAAGGCTCAACAAGAGGACCCAGATATTGAACCCATCCTCGCATGCAAGGAACACCAGGAAAAACCAGAATGGGCTGATATCTCCGACAGAAGTCCGGCTCTAAAGGCCTATTGGGCACAGTGGGACTCATTGCATGTCCAAGAGGGTGTCCTTCGACGTAAATGGGAATCAGCAGATGGAAAGTCCTATGTGATGCAGCTAGTCTTACCGAGATCGAAGATTGTGGACGTTCTGCGAGAGATGCATGATGGAGTTTCGGGAGGCCATCTAGGAGTAAACAAGATGCTAGAAAAGGTTCGACAACGATTCTATTGGCTACATGCAAGGGAAGATGTCGAGAAGTGGTGCCGAAAATGTGATACCTGTGCTGCCACCAAAGGCCCGAACAAAAAGAATCACAGCCAAATGCAGCAGTATAATGTCGGATCACCGTTTGAAAGGATTGCAATGGACGTGGCGGGTCCATTTCCGGAAACAAATAATGGAAATCGTTATATTCTGGTCGTCATGGATTACTTCAGCAAGTGGCCTGAAGCATACGCCATACCGAATCAAGAAGCCAAAACAGTCGCAGACCAAATTGTGTTCAACTGGGTGAGCAGATTCGGTGTTCCATTAGAACTGCATTCCGACCAGGGAATTAACTTCCAGAAAGTTTGTGGGCTTCTTCACATCAAGAAGACAAGAACAACACCACTCCACCCACAATCTGATGGCATGGTCGAACGGTTCAACCGAACCCTTAAGGAACATCTTTGCAAAGTTGTGGACGACAACCAGCGAGATTGGGATCGACACATTCCACTGTTCTTGATGGCGTATCGAAGTGCAAGACATAGCTCAACTGGCCATACACCGTCTGAGATTTTGATGGGAAGGAACATCAGACTGCCGAGCGAAATCAAATTTGGATGTCCCACGTCGGAACCGCAAGCCGAGGATGTCTACTTGGATGACCTCAGAGAAAGACTCCTTCAGATCCACGACGATACCAGGTCAAAAATTAAGATGTTCAGTGACCGAATGAAGACACGCTACGATATACGAGCGACAACAACAGAGTTCCAAGCAGGAGATCGAGTGTGGCTTTACAATCCCCATCGACAAAAAGGGTTGTCACCGAAACTTCAACGGGACTGGGAAGGTCCATATACAGTGATTAGCAAAATCAACGACGTCGTGTACCGGATACAAAAGGGAGTCAGAGGTAAACTTAAAGTCGTACATCGCGACCGACTACATCGCTACAGTGGTGATGAAGATGATGGATTTGTTCGGGACGATCAATCCTAAGGAGGGGGCAATGTAATGTGTATACACTTTATTTTATCTCATACGCTCTGTATCTCCTTCTATTGCAATGTCTAATGTGTATACGTTATTATCTCTTACACTCTGTTTAATGTATACACTTTTCTTACTCTCTTTACTTACTCCGTATCTCTTTTTATATTTAATGTACATACTACTCTTACTCTCTTTACTTACTCCTTATCACTATAACTCTAATATCATTTTATAGGAAATAAGTATGTAGCAATAAGTTTAATTGTAGTAGTAAACACTTATGTGTATAACAGTTAAAAATGAGGCGCAACATCTAGTGGTTAAAAAGAGAACTTCTGGAACATTCGGTTTAGTAGTTTCTAGAATCATTATCAGGACTATATATACCCGATTCGAAATCGAAACGATATAGTTGATTGTGAACTGCGATAAGTAAAGTACACTGTGTTTGAAAGTTATAATTGAAAGTGTTGAATAAATAAGTTTGTGAGTGATTTGAATAAAGTGAATTTGTGTTTTATTTAAAAAGTGAATAAGTTTTAATTGTCGGACCAAGCCGAATATTACAATATTATGAAATTAAGAATAAGTAGACATTACACGAAGATGAATGGGGGGACGAAACAACTAGAAGACAGGTAATCTAAAAACTGTTTAAGTCATTACTAATTTTCTACACATTATGTTGTGATTTAATAGTCTAAGAGCTGGAAACAGGAAAGCAATGCACACAGATTCCTGTAAATGTTTTTTTTTTTTTTACGGTTGGGTGTGAAATTGTAGAGCAAAAACGGGCTCTTGTACAAAAATAATTAATTACTTCTCTTGAGAATTTAATTCCCAGGCTGCTCCTGCTAAGTCAGGGTTTTCCTCTTCCGCAACCTCGATTGGATTCGAAGACTTTTCCAGATCGTTTGTATCGATCAATGAAGCTTTATTTCCTGTCGAAGAATCTTAAGGCGTTCTTATCCGTCTTTGTTAGTGCATGCTTCTTCTCTCTCATGATGGGTATTTTATATTTCAGTTTACTAAAGATATAGAAATGACGGCTCCATCATTTCAAGACGAAATCTCGTGCTGCACTTCATCAAACATTAAGGAAGGACAGGCAATCGGAAAAACTTCTCGAACTAAAAATCAAGGCATACAATCTTTAAATAGATTTTAGAGCCACATACGACAGTTTAGCAAGTAAGGAATTTTAAAAAGCCAACCGAGAATTCGCCTCTGGCTCTGCTCTGCTCAAATTAAACAGCAAGCCGTACTGGGCGACGCTGAAACTCAATCGACGCTGAACTCGATTCCAAAAGGAAAAGCTCGAATTGTTTAAAGTCTTCAACAATTCCTTGGTGAGTGTGAATTCATAATTTATTCTGCAATGACAACAGCCACATTTTTTTTCACCAGTTCAATCTTTGAAAACAAACAAAATTTCTATTAAAAAAATAACGACTCAAGGACCTAAGTGGAGAAACGAAATCCCGCAACGCTTGTCTGAAGTAAGTACCAACTAAGTCAAATGTTGTCCTTGTCACATTAATCAACTTTAACATCTGTTAAGATAAATAAGCTGAAATTTCATGTCACACTTTTTTTCGGAACATGAAAATTTGATATATATCCTCCCTAAAGTCGCGTAAACCAGAAAAAAAAACAGATCAGCCACACCTCTGCTTGGTTTCTCTACAATTCCAAGCTATACCCACTAATGAAATCTTACACTCTGTTGTCTGTTCTTAACTTTGGACAAAACACAGCTACGCTCAATGAAACACAATTTCCCCAAAAGTCTTTGTACTTTAAAAATGTGTTTGTAAGAAAAAAATAAAAGCTAAATGTACCTTTACTTAAGCATCGCATCGTCCTAATGTAGGTACCATGAATTGGGAAGAATATAATTCAATTTTCCTCGCCTCCTCCGCATAACAGCGTTTTCACCTTAAAAGTGAACTGTATGTCAAGAAAGAACCCATAACCTTTAACTTAATAACAAAAATTTCCACCATCACAAGTTGAGAGAATCTGAAAAAAAAACCTATCAAGTCCAACATCACTTGATGATGGTTTGTGGTGGTAGTGAAGAACTCAAAATTTGTAACAAAGGTTATCCTAATGTAAATTTTCTGTAAGAAATTATGACATCCAAAAAAGCCATTCACTTGCTCATGTGACCGACAATTTTTTTTTTTTTTTTCAGAAGATATGAATTTTTTTCAACATAAAATACGTAATGGGCCAGAAATTGTCAACCTCTCATCCAGTAGCCTACACAATACACATGTCGAAGCAGCAAGAGCAGAGTAAATAAAAATTCTTGCCTTTTTCCTGTGGGTTGTTATTAACGTTTGATTTTTGGCTGGTGCAGGGGACGCATTCTAGAAAACTGAGCAAAACAACAATACAACCTACGATATTTTTCTTGGTGAAATGTGTTCCATCAATAATAATCACTTACAATCTGTGGGGATTTCCCTGAAAAGAATGCCAATTAAATTTTTGGAATGTCAAGGCCAACAAATTTGATTTTGATTGATAGAATCATGCTGGCTACGTACATTGGAACTTGATAAAAGATGAGGTAGATGGATTAATCTAAGGATGTCGATGTTCGTTTTCGTTTAAGACAGTGGAGATTTTTTCCATTATTTCATAGATGTGCTATGCGATGCCAGTGCCATGAATTGCTTGAGTGGCCGTCAAGTTCATAGCAACAATAGGCGTGGTTTTTTGCACGCGTATATACGCTTAAAAAAATATTTACATGCAAAATGCAACAACAACAAATGTCTATATCCGCTTAGTAAGCGCCGATAATTATCCACGCTAAAGAAATAAGCGGATATAAAAACAGTGCTTCCATATATCTTTTTCACTGTTTGCGATGAATTTTCAACATATGTCAAAACTTTATTTCGAAATTCATTCCATTTTACATACAAGGATACAAGGATGGTCTGCAGTTGAATGGTTAATCTCAGGGGCGCCAAGCGAAATTTGATTGAATCAAGATTATATCGATTGTACATCAATTTTATTTTTCAATTTCAATTCTTTTTTTGGACTACATGGTGTTTTAACGTTCAGCAGGTGGCCATGGTTCAGAGGATAGAGTAGTGGATTGCTAAGCCGAACGCTACGGGTTCAAACCCCAGCTTCAGCAGCATTCTTTTTCTACAAAAATCGCCAGCTTATCTGAAGCCACCTGTGCGATAACATGAGACAATACAAATCTAAGTCTCCTCCTCTGAGCCACGTAGGTTTCTGTTATGTGTGCTTTCTTTCTATGTGTCTATCTGTCTCTCTCTGTTGTATGTCTTGTTCTGTCCCAGCCATGGTCTCAGTCACCAGTGCTGCTATGTGTCTGTAGTTCGTTACATTTATGTGCGAAGTACTGTGAAATGTAATGCATGTATGTATGTTTTAACGTTCAAGGTGTACATGCACGATTTTTATTATTTTTTTTTGTTCTTCGTTACGTTTACTTCATTTTTCAACCTTAATTCATCATATTAATTGTGCATTCTATGAACAACTTGATCAAGTGTTAAAAAGTACAAGAAATTGTGTAAGCGCCTAACGATCACCAACAGAAATAAATGCGCCCCTGAACTCGAGTTTTTGTTTTTTTTTGACAGATGAAACATTGGACCAATCACAGCTCAGCACATGAGTAAATTTCAAATTGGCATTTGATTAGTAATGCCAAATTACTTAAACAAAAAAATTGTCGTTTTTTTGTGCACTGTTCATTTTGAGCGTATATACGAGTGCAAAAAAACACACCTAATGTTAAATATCAGCGGCATGAGATTTCCATCAATCGTAAAACGGTCCTTTTATGCGATGTTTGCACTTTAATACAAACGTATCGCGATCAGGGTAACCGTTTGACGTTGCTGATATTGAATACTTTTTCTTTTTCTTGTTCCTCCTATTCAAATAAGTAAATTCTCTTTATCCGGTCCGCCATCTAACGTTTTTTTTCAACTAGTGCTTATTTCGTGAATGGTAATGGTAACACTTAGCTCATGTCTGATTTGACAGATAATTCGTTTTATCCTTCCGCTGAACGAATATGGTTGTGTAGGTATACGCTTGAACAACGCTGGGAAATATTGCGACATTACTTTGAAAACCATGGTAATGTTATACTTAGAGAATATGCCGATTTTGCCAAAAAAAATCATCTTTTCAGATAAATTTTGTTTTTGTTTTTTATTTGTGGGGTACCGTAAAAGATAAGTGTTACGCCGAAAAGCCAGAGACAATTCGTGAAGCCATTGGTGAAATACAGCTGCACGCAATCGATAAATGTGCTTAAAAATTGGACCGATCGTGTAAACCACTGCATGGCCAGCCAAGGCATTATTATTATCCGGAAGGATTGTACTTTCAAATAAAAAAAAAGAAATTTGTGAAAATATTCAGTAGTTTTTTCTTATAGCATTTTCAAAAAATAAAAGTTATTTGGCGGACGCTTTATGAAATGAACCTAGATTAAACATACTATTGAAATATTATCGATAATTTAATTTGATTTCTCTTGGATGGTGTTAACCATATAACCCTGCAGTCGTCGCGCGGATTACTATTGTAATCCACCAATGCAAAATTGATAATTCCCGGAAAACTAGTGGTGGTTATTTTTTCTCTCTTTAAGTACTTACAGCTAAATAGTTTGCGCGTGCGCTCAGTGAATCGCGAGTCCCGGTCGCGTGTGGTTTTGTCACGAGAGCGTTGTGAAGTTAAGTGGAGTACTATTGTAATCCGCGCGACGACTGATGTAAGTATTTTTGTCATACTGTTTTTTCATACTTTTTTTTCTCATACTAAAAAATTCGTTTGTCCTGACCATTCTAAGTTTATATGTTCATCATGCTTGGAAACAAGTAATTAGTTTATAGATTTTTATTTTATTTTAAGAACAGACCTGAATTTGAAACTAAAGTTCCTTTTTCTACAAAAAATCTGAAATTTCTATTTTTTTAATTTATTTATTTTTTTTGTTTTTATTATGAAGTAATAATTTATGTTTTTTATCTTTAAGTAATATGTAATTGCATTTTGCATCAAAATAAATTTAAAAAAATTAAAGCATACTGGTTTTATTTTAATTTTAAAATGGATAACATATGTAATCCGCGCGACGACTGGTGTGACTTTTTGGTGCGCGACGACTGCAGGGATAATTTGATTCCATTTTCTGTTTCAATAGAATTTATTCAATGACCTTCATTTCAACCCCTTTATCCTTGTGTCAGCAATTATGGTTTCAATTTTGTGTCTTGTGCAAATTTAATTTATTTCTTTGTTTGTTTGGAAAATTTTGTAAAATTAATATCTCTCACAATACAAGCACATTTTTTGTGTGTAAGCGTACTAAGTGTTTGAAGAGACTTCTGAGAGTGTGTTAAAAGTTTCCTCCATTCCTTCATCCCAAAGATGTCTGAAATGAAACAATTTAATAACATTCTGGCTGCTGAAAGTAATGACATTGTTCTACCCGACCTTCAGCTAAATGCTATTCACACTTTTTTAAGCATCCTTGTCGTATAATGGTTAGCCCACTTCCATAGTCAAGCTTGCTTAAGCTTTTAATATCTGGCTCGAGAACCAAGAAAGGAAAAAACACGCCAAAGGAGCAGCGAGTATACAACAAAAAACAGACACAATCTTGTAAAAAGATGTATTTTCTAAAAGCCTTCGACGACGCCAGACGCGACATAAGAATCTTGAAAATAGTGTTTTGGAAAACAGAAGACTAGAATGAATACAAAAATATTCTCCCACACAATTTTATGCTTATGACATTGTATGAGGTATGCCCCTTTTAGTGAATATCAACTCTCACTAAACCCCCCTTACCCCAAGGCCAACCCATATAAAAAAAAGAACTAGTTTTTTTCTCATTTTTGATGTCATGCCACCATTCGTTGGCAAAATAACATTTGTTTCATTTTGCAGAACAATGAAAGCGAAAGCAAGGATGAATGTAGATTTATTTTTCGTTTATACTATAGATCCAAGGTTTCTTAAAGGTGAATAGGTGACTGTGGGGGAAAATTGTGCTTCACACTTTTTAAGGCTTACGAATAATATTTTTTAACCTTAAATCTTCGTTCAAATTGTGAAGCACAGTATTGATTGTGGTTGCCAGCAGGGGCGATTCCTCATAGTTGGCTAGTTTAGCGGCGCTAAACCAATAATTTCAGAATACATATTAGTTTTATTTCTAATATATAAACATTATTCTTATGTTAAAGTCAATAAACGACAACGAATACGTTACAATATTGTAGGTACTTAATAGCAACTTAAACGCAACAAAACCAATATGTATTTTTCATTGCATGCTAACAAAACTCTCATGCAAAAATCTATCATGCAACTATATTTAGCTCAAAAGTTAGCGCTAACAGATTTCATACAATCTTCATAAACAGAAAATGAAGGTGACGTGAAATAACGCCCAACGAAATAAAACCGAATTTGAAATTCGGCCTTATTTCCATTTCAAAAATGAAACTACCCCAATTTGGCTTTAATTCATAGGTCAGTTGGAAATTGCGCCAAAAAAAATTTGGAAATAAGGCCAAAATTTTCAAAACAAGTTTTTCAGCTTTTTTGCAATGTTAAGAAAGAATTCAAGCCGAATAATTCTTTGAAAAAAACAGCTGAATTCTTTGTAAAAAATTTTTGTACACCCAAGGACATATGGCCAAATGACACCTTCAAATCATTTTTTTTCCTAAAAAAAAAGAACTTCAAGAATATTCTTTTTTAAGTGAAAAAAGATTCCTATATAACGAAGAAATGATAATTAAAAAAAGAATTTAAACTAAACAAACGTTCATGTAATCAACATTAATGAAGTAAATATAAGTACATTAACATGTATTTCAACTCTAAACACATTTGATATTTTATTCAATTCCTCTGCAAATTTTGCAGAGAATTGCGTTGTTATTTTTACATGATTTTATCTATTGAAAAAATTATGAATTCAAAAGAAAGATTTTAAATTATTTACCTACTTGATATAAAATTTTAATTAAGAGAAAAATAATCGTCATTCGCGCAGCGGAAAAATTTGTTTGCCCCAGAGAGAATCAATTTGAGGTGTGAAAATAAAAAATTCGGGCAAAAAAAATTTTCCGCTGCGCGAATTTTTTTTCACACCCCAAATTGATTCTCTCTAGGGCAAAACATTTTTTTCCGCTCGGTACGTCTTGCTCGAGTGACAATTATCTTTCTCTGAATTCAATTTTTTTATCAAGTACCTTAATAAATTAAAGTCTTTTGTAAATTCAAAATGTTTTCTATATTGACCATTTATTCCAAAAAGTAGCAAGTAAATATGGCCACCTGACTCTTTCAATGTTGATTATTGCCATCATATGGTAGATTGACACTTTAGAAAAGTTAAAAATGGCCATATGAAGTATGACTGTTTCACATATGACACGGTACCAATTAAACACATAAGTAAACAAGGTTTTTCAATTGACATACATTGCATATGAAATTATTGTTCCTACGTGACAAAAGAAAAAGGATGTAGTTTTATGAAACAAAACTTTGCAAGCTCCCGATCAGGTTTCAAGGGGAAAAAAGCTACCAAGCCATTGCAAAGGGGCCAATTTGGCGAATAAGAAAATTTGCGCGAACTCTTCTATAAGCAAAAAAAGTTTAAGTGTTGACAAATATTTTAACAGGAGTTTATATAAATTTAAAAACGAAATAAGACCAAAATGGCCTAGTTTCGTTTTAGCAAATGAAATAAAGCCAAATTTCAAATTTGGTTTTATTTCGTTATGGAAAACGAAATAAGACCAAATTTTCGAATTTTGGTCTTATTTCGTTGGGCGTTATTTCACGTCACCGAAAATGAACACATTTGAATAAATGCCTTCAAAAAATGAACAGGAGGGTTAGCGCGAAAATCACAGCTAACTATTAAACGAGAACAAAACAACGAAACGACAGGCAAGAGCCAACACATACAGTTACAGATCTCGTTATCGTTACTCGTGTAATCGAATCGTATTCGTGTATCGTGTTCGAATCGACTCGCATCTCTTGCCTGTCGTTGTTGTGTTCTCGTTTCATAGTTAGCTGTGATTTTTGCGCTAACCCTCCTGTTCATTTTTGAAGGCACATATTCAAATGTGTTCATTTTCTGTTTATGAAGATTGTATGAAATCTGTTAGCGCTAACTTTTGAGCTAAACATAGTTTCATGATAGATTTTTGCATGAGAGTTTTGTTTCGTGAACGAAACGACTCGTAAGTCGTAACTGTATTAAGGAAGGGTATGAAGAACAATGAAGGTTTAGCGAAAAATTTGCGCTTCAGCCAGCAGCTTATTGATTTTTTGTATTTTGTGGGGTAAGAGGTTTGTTGTTATTAATGTTAATTTTTATCTGATTGTTGTGAAATTTTATAAAATGTATTAAATAAATATTTATTTTGAAATTTTTTACAAGTGTATTTAAATTGAGATTCCAATCAAAAATAAACGATGATAGAAGAGATGAAAAAACTGCTCCGACGATTCCGTCCGTCCGTCTGTCTGTCTATAATTGCATCAATAGATTTAACCACTGCTTCCGTTTACTTGAAATTAGGTAATTTTAAATATTTTGAGCGAATATGTTTTTTATATATTTTTTTTAAATCAAAATTTAGGGTAGCCACCATACAATTTTTTCGGCCAAAGCTTCAATTTTCTCAAAACAGCTACTCCGATTTTTCTTTAACATTCTCGTAAAATTTTGTCGGATCACTGGTGTTTTTAATGTAAAAATTTATTTTTGTATTGCTCCAAAATGGTACCTCTCATAGAACCGTTTTTTTTTTTGTCAAAAGATTTCCTCTAAAAATAATGGTCCGATTAAAAATATAAAAATAACAAAGAGTGGCACGACAGCTTTTTAAATCCAAGGCCTAAGTGACTTACTTTCATCAAAAATTCTCTGGGTGCATGAGAAGAACTGAGGGGACCTACAATTTAACGCCGATTCCGAACGGCAAAGTTGAGAAGCACTTTTTCATGCCAGATTGATACTCTTGGAAGATCTGTCAGGTCTTCGCAAGAGGCAGTACCCGTGAAAGATAAACTAAAAACTTTATGGACACGTGTAGGACTCGAACCCACGACGTGACGTTCTGCTTAGCAGCCAACGCATCTAACCACTAAGCCACGGGCAGCTGCAGTCCGATTAACGTCTTTTTACTTACGACATACATATATAGAATACATTGCAAGTATTGAATTCGTAAAAAAAAAAATTTGAGGTAATGATGAGATATCACATTACGATGATAAAGAAGTCGAAAAAAGTGGGTCCGGCGATTCCGTCCGTCTGTCTGGCTGTCTGTCTGTAAACGCACAGCCTTAACCACTGGTCCGATTGACTTCAAACTTGAAAATTAAAGGTTTGAGCAAACTCGCGTGGGTTGTTTTTTTCATTTTTTTCTTAAGATCAAAATTAAGGGTAGCCATACGATTTTTTTGGCCAAAAACCAAAAGTTTCAATTTTCTCAAAAACGGTTCCTACGATTTTTTTCAAACTTCCTCGAAAATTTTTGTTTAAAACTTTGATATATTTTATGTAAAAAAAATATTTTTGTATTGCTCTAAAACGGTACCGCCTATAGAACCGTTTTTTTGTTATCAGATTTTCTCGAAAACTAAAAGTCCGATCAGGGTAATTTTTTTTGAAAGTACGTTTATATTGTTTAAATAATATTTTGCATTCAAAAAAATTTCAAAAAAAAATTTGGATTTTTATTAAATATTTAAATTTTTGTTTTTTAAATTCTGTATCTCAAAAACGGATCAAAATTTGAAATTGAAATTTACTTATACATTCATGAATATATACATTCTTGAATGCTGCATACCCAAATTAATTTTAAGACATTTTCGAAGAATTTTATATATAAAAAATTAATTTAAAAAACAACCGCTCCGACGATTTTTTTTTATTTCAAAAATCAACAATTTCTTAAGAAATCATATCACATCATATTTTTTCAGATTGAATCTTTTTTTGAGGTAGATATTTCAATTTAAATTTTTATTTACGAATTAAATTTTTTTTATGTGTTATAATTTGGAATACAGGAGCAAGTTCGTGCGACCGAGTCGTGCAAATTTTTTTTAGGAATATTTATGTGTTGCTCAGATAATATTTTGTTTTAAAAAAACATATACAATTTTTAGTTTTAAAAAAAATTGTTACTAACTTTTTTTTCAATACTGCATACCCAGTTTAATTTTAGGACATTCTAGAAAAATTGTATACATAAAAAATGATTTAAGGAAAACCTCTCCATGTAAGTTAAAAAAATAAATAAATGAATAACTTTTAAAAAAATCTTATGGCATAATTTTTTTCAAATAAAATGTGTTTTTTATGTATCTACCTATTAATATTTCAATTTAAGTCTTTATTTATGAATTTAAAATACTTGTTTTTATTTTTAATGTTTTTGTGTGTGTTAAGTTTGGAGCACTGGAACAAAGTGCGTGCGACCCAGTCGTGCAAATTTTTTTAGTTTTATTTTAAACTTTCCCGAAGAACGTTGATATAGCTAACCCACAAAACTTGGCCAGGAATCGCCACTGGTTGCCAGCTTTGTTCCTTGTAAAAGAATCATAAAATAAAAATAAAAATATAAAACTACATAATTCCAAAATTAATATACAGGAGCAAAGAAAGTTTAACCTCCAGATATTCTTCATAAGATTGTTATTGGATTTGAGTGTATCTAGATGTGACGTTTTGTGAAATTAATTTCAGTTTCAGCTTAGTTCATAGTGTCACTCATATTACATAATGCAATTCTTTTGAGAAATGGACATCGTCCTATGAGGTGAAGATTTTTTTGAACAGATGAATTTATTGAAGAACATTTAGATTGCACACAAGAATGGTTTCCTTTTTTTTCAAAAAAACCTTTATACCTTTATACGTCATTAAAATGCTCAGCAGGGTTTGATTGAACTTTTATTCGAATCGCATGTTGTTAGTTGTTGCAAATAAAACAAAACGTTTTTCTTCAATTAGGTATCTTAATATGATTTTCTGTGATTACAGCAATGCGTGAAACAAACGGAAAAATATTCACCACGGTTTTGCTGCCATATTTCTATCCGGTGTTCCATATTTTAATGAATCTGGGACATAATTGAGGTTTAAAGTCGTTAATGTACGCTTAGCTCTTGAATTTTTCTATAGGCTTATTGATGTATACTTACTTTTTTTTAAATATCCCCAATTAACATCACCACGACCGGCGGCGAGACGAGAGATAACGTGGCCATTGAATTTCTTCGTCAGCTATGTGGCAAAAGGCACCAGACTTTTGGACCCTCATACCGTCCTGATACATATGTTTAATTTCTATCCACAAGATGTCCGTTAATCATCACGTGACACCGAACACTATTCACGAAAACTTCTTAGCTGAATTCATTTTCAAAAAAGTACGGCCCGATGACGCCGTCAGCAACAACAATCACTAATGAATTTTCACTAGCCAAAATACGGTTATTATGCTTGTTAACGAATCCACTGATGTGAAAGTGGTGTTTTATGCCTAGAGATGACTTTCTTGCACTTCTGCCAGTTTATTATAAAACGTCACCTCAATTCATTACAAGCACGCAAGGAATTGTGGAAGAATGTTATAGCCACTAAGGCTTTTGTTCCTCGGAGCTACCGGGACATCCTTATATTATTGTTTGACTCTCATTTAAATTAGTTTGCGTGGAGTTAGTAATTCAAAGCACTATTTCATATACACAAAAGCTAAGATATAAATCATGAGACATTATGATAAGTATACGCCCTAGCACCTTACAAATTAAATCGAACTTTCGACAACTATTAGGCGTGAAATAAATCACACAACCAAGCGTCAGACAACATGACAAAACCTCTAGCTAATAAAATTTGAAGTTTGAAAGTATTGAAGGAAGTAAGTTCAAGAAATACTTTAATAAACAAAATTTAATCTAATTTGATTAAAACTCTGAAGTTGAAAGTGCAGCTTACGCCCTTACACAGGAATCAATTAAAATATTGAATTTACTTCATGCCAAATAAATAAATGCAAAAGAATTTATATCTGGCTGATTCTCAAGGTTTGCAAAGCTCAGAATCATATATTTAGTTCAAGTTGTTGCCAAGATCAAATCATAGCCTTGAACTTTGTATATCTAGTGGCAACTTTTAACACTTTCAAATTAAAATTCAAGTGATAGCCAAGAACTTCAACGACATACTCAAGGATTTTGGAAAAGTCCTTGAGCCCTTCCTTTATATTGCTTCTTGGCAGTGACAGTACCCAAGTTCCAACACAATGTTGGAACCTTGAGTAACTTTGATGATACCGTAGTGCTTAGGTTTGACATTCAAAAAAAAAAAATACATTGCGAAATAATGTTGTTCAACTTTTAACATGTTGACCTCGTTGAGTTTTTTTTTTTTTTTTGAATGGGGAATGTTAAGGGTGTTTTCTATGTTCCCGTTCATTTTAAATAGTGAAAAAAAGCAAATTTACCTTAAACGCTAGTGCAATGTGCGGTGAGGATGACAAATTTAATATCGTGACATCATCAGCACCAGATACAGCATCTCCAACAGCTTTTAAAATCTGGTACACTCTGTATACACTTTTTCATATTTTGTCAATTTGTCCAACAACATTCTTTTGTCAAATGTGGTTATTAAGTCAGTAGCAGACCTTGTTCATTTCTCGCTTATGACTTATATAATTGCATACTTGGATGGAAACATTTTTGTGTGTCATCTTCATAGGGCAACGTCCATCATATCAAGTTGGAAGTGATATTTTCTTTCAATTTTAATCGACTATTTCGATTTTGGAACCAACTCCAGCAACTCCCATAATAGAGTGCATCCGTGTTTATAGATTGTGAACAAATTATGATGCAGTTTGCTCATAAGTGCACCATTTATGAAATATTCTACGTTTCTCTTGTGTGTACATCTTAACGCAAAGTGCTGTAACATTGCTAAATGATCAGGAGGGGAAATAAGTCGAGTTATTGACATAACGATGTGGCATCTTAGAAGCTTAATGACTTGAACGTTTACTGGGTGCCGCTAAAGCAGTGAAGAATCTTTTTTACCATTAAACAATTAATTAAAAGCCAGCTGACACGTACAATTTTGTTTTTCTTAAACGTCTTTCGCGCTCTTCCATGATTTTCAAAAAACCTCATGGATGCATTTGATGTCAAAAAATGTTTTAGACAATGCGATGCGATTTCTTCAACATTATGCAAAAGTTTTTAGAAAACTCAAACGTCAATGAAAGAAGCACAACCTTGTAAAAACCCGTCCAACTACAATCTTGATGTCAGTTGAGCGTTTGTGAGTCCAAGTACTTGAGCCTAGCAGTCAATGATACCAAACGAAGAATTTAAAGGTTATTGAGTAGCAAAATCCTCTCCCGAGCAACCAAAGCGTCACTCTTTAGCATCCTCATCATCCTGGTCGTGATTTTTTGGTCATAGCTAATGGTAAAAGTGCTCCCGTAGAGTCTTCGAAACTTACTCTCCATAGATGTGGCAGAAGAGGATAGCTGGACTCAGGTGGAGCACACAAGGTTCTTACGACTTAATTTAAACACATGTAGCCAAATTGGAATATTTCTTCTTTCATATATCGTTTGACTGTTATGCCTTACAAATCGAGTGTTCAGCGTAACCCGACTTTTGATGTCAAGAGTGTTGGATATTTACAACTGTAATTAGCTTAAACTCGCAGGCACAAACAAATTTTATAATTACAATCTGTTTTCTCAGAGCAACAAGTGTGCTGATAGTGAATTTACCTACAATTTGGCAATTTGGTGTACAAACATTTCTCGCCCTTTTTGATGGGCAATAACAAGTTTAGTGCAAATATTTGAGTCTAGGTACATATTTGTTGTGTTATGATTTTGAAACAGTAAGGCAACGACTTTGTCTTAGTATCGAAAATATCCCTGGCGTTCAGGCGTCCGTAGCAAACGATCCAAATCAGTCAATTATTTGGCATCCTCAAGAATGGGGCATAATGTTCATGGTTTACATCCATACAAGATCAAGCTGAGTGAAAAATTGAAGCAGAAAGACCATTTGAAGTCACGTACGAAGCTCTCTATGGAGAAGATGCTCCAAGATGATAAATTTCATAAAGCAAAATCATCTTCAGTGACGAAACTCATTTTTTGGCTCAATGGGGTCGTCAGAAGCGAAATATGCATTATCGATCGGGTGAAAATCAACATTTGCTTCATGAACCGTCACTTCATCTACAGAAAATAAATATTTGGTGTGGTTTCCATGCATGCGGGTGCGGTGGCCTTACAATAATTTTATCAGCGTAGAGGAGCACGAGTTCGAAGTAGTGCGATTCTTCAACTACCTTGAGTTATTAGTAGTAGTCGATAGCAATGTGAAAGAAAAAATACGCTTTGAGTGCCCAAATCAAACTCGAGCTTTTCAAATTTGACCAATACTGCGAAACTGCGTATCAGATTCGAGTCCGGGACTTATACCTGCTTAATCAAAAGCACTGTGTACTCTACGCCATATTCGAGAAAAATATACACATACATTCATATGTAGGTATATTTTTAGTCAAATGTTTTTTTTTTTTTTTTGTGGAAGTTTGAAATCCATGCGACTCGGTCGGGCATTTCATTTTACTCTTTTTTTATGATTCACAAGTTAAAAGTATTACTTTGATTCTTATTTGATAGCCAAAAAACAAGGGAGAAAATTCCGTATCGTTCATGTTGAACTATACACTCAGCCATATAACACTTGATGGATATTAAGTGCCTTCTATTTCGATACATTTCCGTTGTGTTGATTTGTGTATGTTTATTCAGATTCATTCAATTTTTTGAAATGAAAATGGATTGATTAATAAATAAAGTGAACAACTACTTTCCACGTCCGCATGAAGCCTAGTGGTAATGGTGAAAACAAATAAACTGGAAAGAACTATCGATTGTTTGATAAATGATTCTATAGAAATAAGAACTAAGGTTTAAATTTGAATTAATTTCAAGCAATTCCAAGTGTCACTCTCCGTCCTGCTGATAGCTATGTGAGTTGTAAAAATCCAGGCCGTGATGATGTGTCCCACCGCAGTTGGGTTTCTAATTTAAATCCTATTTTCTAGTTTAAGTCTCACGAAGGGTATTTTCTTTTTCAACTTTTGTGAGCAAAATTCAGACCCCCTCGGCTGCTGCCACATCAGAAAAGCAACAGGAAATGAAGAAAAATAAAAAAAAGGATTTAATATTTGAATAAAATATGAGATTCATTCCCCAAAGAATAGCGAAAGGGTTGCCCTTGCTGGATTCGATATTGTTTGAGGTTTGATAATAATAAACAACAATTACGAAGTCCTTCTGGTTGTTGGGGATTAAAACTTGGTGAGATGTTGCTAAGTTAAAATAATGCTTTTATTTATAGGAAAAAGGGTTAAGGGACCAAAAAAATGAAAAAAAATAACATAAAGACAAAAATCTCAACACGCGTTTTCTTAATTTGATATTACCAAGGGAGAATAAGCAAAGAGCCAATGGCAAGAGCTTGACCTTTTTTTAGTGTGTCTGGTAAATCAAAGCTGCAAATTTAAATTATTCAAAAATATATATTTTTTCAAGTAAACAAAGTTGATAAATAAGTGGCTTACCTAAGCAATGGGTGGTTTAATCTTATAGCCAGTTATAGCTATCATTGGTTTTCTCCATTGAAACACATCATTGGAATTTTTCTGATAGGTCGTCTGTGTACCATTTGATGGTGTTTTCCTTGAATAAATAGTTGTTTATTCACCTAACCATTTTTTTTACTACCTTATTGTATTTTATAATATTTCTCAAAGTTATAGTTTGTGACCATACCATCTCTCGGAATATCAAGGAAGTTACCTACTGTGAATTTGGACAGAAAGTCTCCATCTCTGTTGCTCATGCATTTTCCAGGTCCAGTTTCTTCCTAGGCGGGAGTGAAATGTACCTCCATTGCTGCTGTAGGGCAAGTTCTCATAGCTCATGTGATGCAAATACACGCGAGCCTTTATACTTTTTCTAGTAATTGCCTAGCTGTAACAACTTCGATTCTTTTTTACCAGGCAATAGCACCATATGTAACTATGGGTCTTACCCTCATGGTATTCATCCATATTATTATATGTGGTTTGTAGCCCCAAGCATTGCTTGCAAGTCTTTTCCATATCATAAGGGCTTTAGTTTTAGTGGCTTTGCCGACGCACGGTAGTTTCGCTGTGTTTATTCCAGAGGAGCTTGCTATCAAGGGTGATCCCTAGATATTTGACTTCCTTCTGACTTCGGATTACTTCTCCAGCTAATTTTATTTCTTTAATGCGATGTAGAAGTCTTTTCCTGGTAAATGGTATAATATTGTTGTCTTAGAAGGGTTGATTTTAAGGTCAAATAAATAAATAATTAATGGTCAAACCTCTTTGAATTACATCGCAGGGCTTTTCTTCAAACTTCCCAGCAGAAGTTATTACAATGTCACCAACAAAACTAGAACATACCCAGGGAAGTAAAACTTTCAACAACGAGACTCCACAATAGCGGTGATAGAACTCCTCCCTGAGGGCAGCCTCTAGATGTGATGATTTAAGTATTCCAAAAAGCGAATACAAATTGGTTAACCTTACCTAGGTTAACATCGCACCCATTAAAAAAAAAATTACTTTTTGAAGAACAACCTAAATCCAATTATGTTTTTTTTTCAGCAAGGGGCATTTGAATCGAACATTCAGCCGTTTCCTTCGACAGAAGAATGGGTCACCAGCCATAGATAGTTCAAAAATCCTTTTCTAATTTTTTTTTTTTTTGTTCGATAGTATCAGCTCTCTATTCTCATTCGAAGGGATCAAAATAGAGTTTTATTGCTATTCTGCATACCTTTTAAAGGGATTACTTATTGTTTTATGTGTATGCACAGTGCAGTTGTTATATAGATATGCAAACATTTAACAATACAGAGTTCGTTTAGTTTCAGATGAAACAATTGTTCAGGGAAATCAAATTCATATGGATTCTATGTATATTGCATTTCCCAATGACATGATATGATATCCGGATTCCCCAAATTGGATTTACTGGGAGTAGTAGAAGTTAGAAGAATCGCTCTGATTTCGAGACTGTCATAACAGCGATAGTAACATTTCCGATTTATATTTGCATATTCAGGTTAAATGTTCCACATGTAAAGTAATTATTTTCTCCGGTTAGCGCACAGAGGCAGTGGAAGTGACAGTCTCTACGTGAATTCAGGTATTCGTAACTTCGTCGATTCGGAGATGTGTGTATCTCCGGATGTTAACTGGCATGATTTTCCAACGCTCCATTTGACTTTCTATCAATCCATTGTAGGGACATAGATATGCAAAACTCAAAAAAAAAAAAATGTTTAAAGTAGCACCCTGTAGTGTAAACGAATAGAATTCCACATGCAATCAGCTGTTCGCCTTTCGTTGAGATGGCCGGAAATATAGTGACATTTTGACGTAAGACTGAACGACATTATTTCAGAAAGAAAACTTGAAAGTTCATTTCTATTTTTGATCTGGCCGAGTGCTGTTGCCCAAGGGATTTTGTGCTGCTTTAATGTAAGTACCAGGTAGAACAAGAACAATAGGTGTATGTATATGGCACCTAATCAAATTAAAAACCGAACGTAGTTCTTTTTTTTTATTCTTTATGAATTAAAAAAGTGATTTTCCAATTAGAAACAGATTGGTACCGATCGCAGGAGATTCACATTCATCTGATCACAAGATCGGCTCAGAATCGTTGGGTAGAGCTATAGAAAGGAGAACTAGTGCCAGGTGGGCACACTTTCTAATTTCTCGACGCTCCAGTCTAACACGAGAAATAGCCATCTTCCACAAGGAACGGAGTCCTTTGTCGTCGCGGTCGTCCCAGGGGTTTGATTCCGCAAGCGAGGAGCGACGGATTCAAGGCAGCACTCGGCCTTGATTTTCCCGTGTCAACGAAATATAATTGAGTTTCTCTCGTACTGGACTTCTAGTTTGGGAAACGAAAATCGAGAGCTGACAATACCAACTAGGCAATTGACTTCACCAGCCTTGTATGAGTTCTCGTCCCGACTAGGTCAGAGAAAACGAATTGTGGGCTAAGATATACGAATCGGACTTGTCTACGAGACCATTCCATCGACGTGGTGGTGCTCTTCGGGAAACTTACGTCGTCACTGGCATCGCCGTTGAACGAAAGCGCACATAGTGCACCTGGTAGAAGAGAAAGGCAATAACACTCGGGACGAAGCGGCGTATCTTAGGCGTATCTTAGGTTGGCAACACTGGTTGTGAAAGTAGTTGGTTCAATTTTTATATCGCTCCTGAAAATTTGTTTTAAATTCAAATAAGATACACTTTAAAATATCCTTAAAATTGGTTAACATCGAAGTTGTTCAAATACTTTCAAGAAAAGTGATAATATAACAGGTAAACTTAGTTATATAAGCGATTGATAAATCGAAAATTGGCCCTGGTTGTCACATGACCGAGAACAAAAGAAAATTAAGAGAAACCTCACCAGAGGAAGAACGTATTTCGAAGACACCGATAATAAACAGAACATCATCAACTTATCCATCACAAAAAATCATGTCAATTTCAAACACTGATCTTCTCAAAATCAAAACAATCATTGATGAATCTCTCGACAAAAAACTTGAGAAGGCAATCGCACAGCTAGCGACGAAAGAAGATGTCACAAAGCTTAATGAAGAAATAAAAACACTACGGGTTCAAAATGAGGAATTATCCACTCAGGTTCGACATTTTGAGGCTAGGTGCAATGTTTTGGAAGAGGAACTAGAGTCACAAGCTCGTGAATTAAAAGGAAAAAACATCATCATCACTATACCAAATGAAAATGTTGAGCCACAGGTGAAAATTCAATCTGTCACCCAAATCTTGTTAGGCGAATCACTTCGAATGACAGAAACAACAAAATTATCCGAAAACCAAAACATTATTAAGCTTAAACTTAACACTGGTTCAAATGAAAATGCCACAAAAATGTTGCAAAACTCTTTCAAGCTAAAAGGCACAGGTGTTTTTATACAACGTGATCTCACAAAACAATCACAACACAAACGCCGAATCCTTCTTAACTACAGGAAAATAATTAAAGCAAAGAAACCATCAGAGAAAGTTCTAATTAAAAACAACAATTCTTTAATTGTCTCAGAAAAAACATTTTATTTAAACAGTAATAATACACTTAAATATAAAAATGAAGACGGAGAAAACCACCTGTGCGAAATATTTGGACATCTTAATTTTGAAACTGTCAAAACTATATCAACAAATAGACGTCAGAGCGAATGGACTAGAGCAGCTGATACTAGTGCTCCAGGGATGCCACTCGTTCAAAATCTTAATACCTTATCACAAAATTGAAATTGTAATGTCGTCAGCTCACTACCTTTATGTACTTTTAAGATTTTATCATGTAATGTTTCAGGGCTCAGTAATAAACTTCTATTTATAGATTTTTTTAATTATGTTAAGGAATTTGATATATTTTTTCTCTATGAAACGCATGTAACAAGTGAAAACTTAAGTAAATTTGCAAAATATTTTAATGGCTTTAAAATGGTTTCGAAAGCGGCAGTTAAGACACATACAAAAGGACGAGCAAGCGGCGGAACACTGTATGGTATAAAAACATCCTTACTAAAAACGTTTAATTTCGAAGAAGTTTGTAATACTACAGTTGTAAAACTTTTACACAAAAATAATATGTACATACTCCCGATTTACATTAATTGTAACAAATGGACTGAGGACTACGAACAGTTTAACAACATTATGCTACAACTCGCAAACAAAAGTGTTCTCACTGTAGGCGACTTTAATTCAAGAACTAACAATCTACAAGTAACGTCAATCCGTAACACAAATAACTCTTCAATAAACCTCAACAACAGAAATTCCAAGGACAGTGTATGCAACCAAAATGGTATCAATCTTATTGAAGTACTTCAAATGTACGATTGCATAATCTTGAATGGTTGTACTAATGGAGACACTGAAGGGCATTATACTTTTGTAGGAGGGCAAGGTAAATCCGTAATTGATTATTGTGCTGTAAATAATGATTGGGTTGATCTCATACAAAAATTTGAAGTAGAAAGTAAAAACTACTCAGATCACATGCCGATTATTGTGGAATGGTCAGAAGAAAACACTACAACACAAAGTAATCTTCAACTTATACCACGGCTCAAATGGAAACAGGATGATGTATTAAAATACCAACAAAAACTAGATACTTGTCTTCCACCAGAAAGTGGGATGTCTAACTCAGTCGATGTACGTACAAATCAACTTGTAGCTTGTATAAGAGATTCCGTCACAAGAGCACCCTCGAACGTCTGTAAGTCCTTCAAACAAAAGTGGTTTGACAAAGAGTGTATGAACGCGAGGAAAAAGTCCTTCAACCTTTTAAATGCATTCCGGAATTTTAACTGTGAAAATTTGAAAAACTGGTACATAGAAGCCAATAAACAATACAAATATATTTGCTTCAAAAAGAAAACCGAGTTTGAAAACCATCAAGCCTATGTACTTGGTCAATCAAGAGATCCGAAAGAATTTTGGAAGGTGACAAGAGAAATAAATGGGTCAACATTTCAAATAGGGTCCAGTGTATCTGCTGATGATCTGGCGAGCCACTTCAAAAAGATTTTGCAAAACAAAACACTCATTAAATTTTCGTATGCTGAACCTCTATTATCTGATGAGTTACTAGATGGCGAAATAACAGTAGCCGAAGTAAACCTTGTCCTCCACAAAGCGAAAAATGGTAAGGCCCCTGGTGAAGATGGGATTCCATACGAACACTTCATAAACGCCACACCAGCCTTTATTTCACAACTTACAGCTTTTTACAATAAAGTGTTCTCTAATGCTGATGTACCTACGTCGTTCAAAAAAGCGGTAATATTCCCTATTCACAAAAAGGAGACATTAATAACGTTGAAAATTATAGAGGCATATCGTTTATGAACGTCATCGCAAAAGTGTTTTGTGGTGTACTCGCTAACAGGCTTGAGACATGGGTTGAAACCAATAATATCCTTACCCAATTCCAAGCTGGTTTCAGAAAAAAATTTTCCACCGTCGACCATATATTTGCGCTGACTTCCATCGTTAGAGCATTTCAAGCACGTAATAAGAAAGTTTACGCATTTTTCGTTGACTTTAAGTCTGCTTTTGACCTGGTGAATCGGAATGCTCTTTTCTACAAACTTTCCCAGCTAGGTATATCGTCACAGTTCATCCGAGTTGTAAAGGAAATGTATTCTGAATCAAAAGCAGCTGTCTGGGATGGTTCGACGTACTCGGAATGGTTTGAAACAGACTCTGGTGTGAAACAAGGATGCCTTTTAAGCGCTCTCCTATTTGCGCTTTTTATTAATGATGTAGAAGCTCATTTACCTGGAGGTATCCACATTGCTGACTTGAAAGTAAATGTTCTCCTATATGCTGATGACCTGGTATTACTTTCTGAGTCTCCAGAAAATCTCCAACTAATGATAAATCGCCTAGCCGATTATTGTGATAAATGGAGTCTTGTCATTAATGTAGATAAATCCAAAATAATGGTGTTCTCGAGATCTGCACGTAACCACATTGCATACAATTGGCACTTTAATGGAACCCCTTTGCAGATAACGAACGAATACAAGTACCTGGGAGTGTTTTTTAATAAAACAATAGATTTTAAAAATCACGTTAGTATCAAAGCAAAGACTTCTCAAAGTTTGTTAAATCTAAACTGGAGAAACATATTTTCAAACCAGCGAATAGTATTATCTGCGAAATACAAGATATTTGATACGGTTATAAAAAGTTCGCTTTGCTATGCTACCCAGGTATGGGGAATCAACGAATACGAGGAGATAGAAAAGTTTCACAGATGTTTTTTGAAGAAACTTTTTAATTTACCCCTAAAAACACCTAACTATGCCTTGTATCTGGAAACAGGACTTCCTAAAATATTTACTAACACGCTTAAACTACAAGCAGACTACATTATAAAGATTTTATCCCATCACGATGACCGACTGACAAAACGAATGGCGCTTTATGAGCTAAGAAACGAGGACTGGTGGATGTCGAAATGGAAAGCTCTGGGAAATGCGTGTGGAGAAACAATATCACTGAATCCATCAAATTTGAATCAAGCTAAAGAAGTTTTCTACAGAATAATACAAAGCTATGAAAATATGGAACGCGATGCTCTTATGGAGGAAGCTCGAGAATCACAAAGCCGGATTCTTTACTCACAACTGAACCTGAATCTAATGGAATCAAACTATTTCAATGATTCACTGAGTTACAGACAAATATCTCTAATCTTTAAAACAAGATGTGAAGTCCTTAGCCTAAACGGATCACCATATAACGGCAGTTTTAACCAGTTTTGCACGCTATGTGATTTGAAGGCAAAAGAAGATTGCTTCCACTTCATGAGTATATGTCCCGTCTTTGGTGCCTACAGAAATGCAATTTTTGGAAAGAAAACTCTGACGCTGCAAGAAACAGTAGAAGTCTTAAACGATTTTGAATGGAAAACACTCTATTCCTTTTTGAAGACCATTTATTCATATAGGATGTTAATTATAACTGAATTTGTTTAAATTTATTAAATCTTATTTTAAATTTTGTATCATTCATACCAATAAAGTTATTTATTTTAAATTGCTAACCGAGCTGACGGCAATGCCATAGCTGCAAAATTCATATAAATTATAAACAATGTACCAAAATCAAAACGAAAGAATAAATGAATTACTTACTTACTTACTTACTTACTCTTAGGCTAAATTAAAATTTTCGACAGACCAGTCTGTAAACCAGTCTGTGATCAAAAAATCTACATAGGTATTTGGCCATAGGAATCGTCGTGTTTCGTGACAACCTAGAAAGTCCAGGGAAGTTAAAAGTTCCAATTAGTTTTTAGAGTTGTCTTCGCTTTAAGAATAAATGTATGTTTTTTTATTCTTCTTTTGAAGTAGCTAAGAGTAAGCGAGATCACACGAGTACACTCTTATGAATGCTGTGCACACCATCCATCGGAGCTGCAATCGTCATCGTCGGTAAGGAAGTCGAAGTTCATAAAACATAGAACAAATCTATTCAAACTGGGTGAGTCCGTAAGATTTTTTAGTTTATTTAAAAACGTACATTTTAACGAATAAGCGAAGAGAAACATCTTAAGACAAGCAAACTTTCTATATACAAGCTATACAAAAATAGAGAACAAAAAAACAAAACAAAATAACTAACGAATACTTGTGCAAAAGCAATTCAAGATTTTGTAGATACATATATCGCTGGATGAATTTTACGAGATTTTTTTTTTGAAACAGATAAATACTTAACTTAAAAGAAGATAAAAGAAAATTCGAGTTTTATAAACAAGATAACTTTTTCTTTTTCTATAAACTAACCAAAGTATATTTCAAAGAGAAAAGTATAAGAAGAAAAATATGAATACGAAAGTTAATTATATTTTATTGAAGAGATCACAGATTGGTAGTAGAAATTTATTGAGATTTGCTTTGTAGTTGTAAGAGAACTTTTTAGTTGTAAGAGATCATATCAGATTAAGAATACCATTATTAAAATAAATCAATGAATTTTTAAATGTTCACCAAGTGGAATTCTAAGGTTATTATTGTAATTTTGGTGAAGGACAAGATCTTTCAGATGTTTTGATTCATTTCTAGATGCATTAAGGGGGAAGGCCATACAAAACATAAACAAAGGGTAATGGGGGAGGTTGAATTAAATCTCTCCGTTTAAATTAGGGGCTAGTGCCATAATATTTCTGCGGGGCGTTAGCCACGGATAGTCGTCGTTCTTGGAACTCGACTGAAGGAGGGGCCCGCAAAGGAAACCTGCATCATCTTTGGTTTCCGACTATCTACAATAATCCGCGGAACTGATTAACGATTTTACGAACGTTTTGAATAGTGTGAATTGAATTAAAGTAAATGGCATGTAAAATTCAACGGGTCCGGATAAAAGTGCAAGATCCTACTACGCCGTCGAGCTAGCGCGCGCGTATGCAAGCATGCCTGCTGCACTTCCTTACTCGGACAACCCTTCCTGCGATTAATGTGAACTAATAGGTTCCTGTCCTTATTTTTTCTTCATTGGTAACAAACGAAAGTCGTTCGTTCACAGGAAGGGGACAACTTTCCGTTACACCATCACAAGAGACCAAAGAACATGTCCAGTCCATGCAATACTACAACAGTGACAGAGATTTTGACTGGTGGCGCTAAAAACGGAAAGATGCATTTCTTAAATAGATAATACAAATACAATAAGAAATTAACAGCGCCAACTGGTGAGAGCCCTTCGTCAAAAAATCTCATAGGACTACTATAGCGATCAAAAATACAATGCCATAATGAGACTCAATTTTTTGTTTTTACCAAACACTACCTCAATTCTCTCTTGTGTTTTCCATGTATAGTGTATGGTGAAAATAAAAACAAAATGATATTTGGAAACAGAAGAGAATATCTGCTATAAGATGAAAATCATGAAACTTTTCAATATGAATTTTTTGAGCTAGAGCTTGACAACTTCACAACTTGTTGATTTGTTTCTTGCCTATGTTGAAGTTATGCTGGCTGACGCGGCGCCCCTGGCGACCGTCTGGGTCTGAGCCGGCACTGAGTTAAATATAAGATTGAATTCCTTTGTCTAGTAATAAGTATAGTTTTAAGTGAATATGAATAAAAAATGAGATTTGAAAAAAAAAACTTTAAAATATAGAGCTGTAGCTAGAAACATCTCCTAGAATTCTAAGCTTCTATCTATGGAGGATGCTCAAGGTGTTGTGTTTAATTTAGATGGTAGAAAATAGAGAAAATAGGTAAAGCGTGACTGTAAATTTGTTGGGTTAGTTTGTTAGTCGAATAGCTGCGGTCTGTAAAGAAGTAGGATTCAAGGATAACAACTTTTAATTCAAAGGAAATTGTTGAAATGATGAAATACGTGAAATGATATCTAATTACTGTTATTAAGCTGATTTTTTTAATGAGTTAGAGGACAATTGAATCGTTAATTTTCTTAAGTTGGTATAATGCGGTTACAGGTACGATGGATGACACTACAGGGGATCAGGAGGCATAAAGCCCAAATTGGATGTAAAACGCTGGCCCTAATACTAACCGTTGAACAACAAGTACCAAAGCGCCTGAATTATTCGAAAGAAAATCCGGGAAAGGTATTTCCCGTTACTATTCATGACCAAGACATATCGCACTCTTCGACACCGACACCCATGGTGGCATCGGCAATCATGACGGCAAATATTCAAAAACAAAATCCTTCATCGCTCGCTGGCTGGGTGGGGGACAGAGGTTTTCCTCATCATCAATACAAATATGCTCATTGTTCAAATAATCTGTCTGTTGCAAATAATTGCAACCTGTCTGTTGGTTAATGAACATTTTACTAGTTTTGTCATGACAAAATTTCATTAATTTCCCCTCATGATCCAAAAATCGTGCAAAAGTCTTTGAAATTTAAATACACTCTTGAATCAACAAACAAATGACGAGATGGTTCGGATGATACCACTGATTCGCAACCATTTTACCTGTTTTCATCTGTCTTGCTTTTCTCATATTAATAGCTCTAAGGTCATGTTATCTTTTCATCCTAAATTTCTAGTGACTTCCAACTATTCTTGATTCTACAATACCCAGTACCCGGCAAAGTTACACCGATAACTGAACAAATAAGTTATGTTCTGAATTCCAATTCTCAACATTTGGGGAAAAACAGTGGATAATGACTGAAAACTGAGCGAAAATCAAACGAATTTTGTTTCATATACACCCGATTCCAGACACTTTTCTTTATCATTTCTGGAATGCATGTGGAACAGTAGATATTATTGGAAGAGTCTGTAACATTTTGGAGTTGAGAAATATTCGAACTTATTATGAAAATGTATGATATGTTTATTTGGACATGTTGTGAATCCTAATATATATTGATTGAAAGATTCAGTGGTTCCCAACACGACTACATATTCTATTAATAATTAATCCTTACTCTACTATTCCAATTCTTCCTGTTTTCAAAACAAAATTTCAAATTTGAATCTTTTCAACTGTTTGAATGCCAATAAAATAAAAGGGCACCATTGTTGATATAAAAATCGATTCAAACATTCAGTTTTGGGATCGACCGTCAAATGAAAACCCACGCACGAAAAATCAAATTTTGAAATAAAATACACAAATTGAAAAATGGTTGAGAACCAAAAGGGAAAACATAATATTGAGTTGGGCTGATTTTCTTGAACCATTGATTGAGGAAAAGGAAGTGATATGGAAACATGAAAAGGTAGTTATGTTTAGTGATAAAAATAAAGAAGACAAGGGATAGTGTTCTAAAATGTTTGACGACTTTTCTGTCAACTCAATGTAATATGTATTTCCTTGTTTCAGTGTTTGATAAATTAACACATTTAGTTTAGACTTTAGAGGTACACAATTGAGCAGCGCGTTAAGAATATTGAAACCTTTTACGGAAATGGGTTTCAAATCTTTTTATGCACTTCGTGGTAATCAACCAAATGCCCACTATCGGAAGAAATTTTATGTAGAATATGTGAAAACATCGGTGCCTACGGAAAACATTATTGTTTTTCTCGAAAGTGTGGTAAAAGAGCCGTCAACCGTCAACCTTGAGTTGACTTTGTGCCGAACATCAGTGATGCGATTCAATTTCTGTGTCGTATAATATTTAGTTCGGTTGTGAGAGAGGATTTATCTATTTGAGTATTTGATGCATGTTTTCTTTTTGAAAACTTCAAAACATAATTACAGAGATAGTAAACGAAAGATGAGAGCGAGAGGATATACGACAAGGGTGCGTAAGGCCTTAAAAATGTTTGATATGAAAAAAGAAAACCAATCTACATATACCTATACTAACATAATAAAATAAGAATTTTGTTTGTTTGTCGGTTGTATGTTTGTAGTCGATAAACCAATAAACAAACAAAATCTTATAAATGTTGACAAAATGTTCTTCCATGCACTGATTGTGCAATAGGAGGTTCTGTAAACAAAACAAACAGTTAATAATAGTCAAAAAATTTATTTTAATTTATTCACTTGAACATTTTTTTTTTAATTCAGGAAACTGACAGCCAACATCAATTTTTTGAAATGTCTCTCTATTATTCATTTCATTTCCTATTCATTCTCCTATAAACTATAATATATATATATAATACATATTTGGGGCTATTCGGCGAAATCTTTTATTCTGTTATTCTGTTATTCTGTTATGAATCCCCATACAAAAGTTTTATTTGTCAAAAAATCTTTTATGAATAACAGATTTGGTATTCGGCAAGCCAAATCTGTTATTAAATCTGTTAAGAAATCTGTTATGAACTGTTAAAAAATTCGAACATACTGAAAATCTTTTATAAATCGCCTATTTGGTATTCAGCAAGCCAAAATCTTTTAAGAAATCTGTTAAAAATCATAACAGAATAACAGACAACTTTTCGGGCCTTTTATGATAAAAGATTTCAATAAGAACTACGATTCCAGTTAAAAACAAATTTTTGTATACTTAAATTTGAAGCGTGGAAGACACAGCTCGTTCAAAAATACATAAAATGGTTATATTTTATGTTTAATTCCATAGTTTTATGTTTTAAGTATTTCCAGTGAAGTGAAAGTGGTGCATTTTAATAACAAATTTGTACGTATCGACAGTTGAGAAGGTTCGAGGAATTCTGCTAGATCTGTCGGTGTTTATTCGGACAGAATGGTCGTTTCAAATTGTTTCGATAGCCAGTGATGATGGGCATTTTTTGGGTAAGTAACTACTGCCGTCTTCAGACCAACGCAACGTGTCTTTTAAGTTTTATTCATTATACAGGAATATCACTTTTATCTTTCAGAGGGGACGTTGTCACAATGGAGTATGTGGAGAAGCAGGGCAAAGGCTGCACTAAAACTATACTAGGATGGAATTTCATTATGCCCCGATTCGGCCGCCTACTAAGACAATCATGCTGCATGCCAAATAATGCTTTGCAACTATCACAATACCCTGGTCAATGCGCCCACATCCATTCGAATCGATCCAAATTCGAAAAGGAATACGTTCGCATTGCCAAATGCTGCACCATTCTCGGCAATATCATCGGCACCGTACAGGTCGCACAGATTGACAGATGAGACAGTCGAGTCAGAGTCAAGAAGAACGATACCACATCAGCAGATGCTATTTATGTTCGTTGATTGTGCCTGTACTACAGTGACAATCTAGAGAAGGAATTTTGCACTTTGAACGTGCTTTGCAACTCGATCCGGACCATACAAAGGCTATGCTTTAGCGGAGAAGTGTATCGTGTCAAGGCTACCACCGTCGTCTCGTATTAGAGAAATGTTTGCTTCCAGAGCATGCAGAAAGTCTGTGATGCTTGGCAAGCCCTTGAGTAAATTGACAATGCGCAATTTGATTGATCATAATGGGCGAAATTGAGCAGCTTTAGGTAAGAACACATCTGTAATCAACTCGTACAGGAAAAAGATGTTTAATTTATGGTAACTTTTATAATTCGGTTTCAGAACTGTGAACATGGCTGGCCCACTATGCGACACTTGATTAACACTGACACGCTGCTAGACGCAGAAGAAGAGGACAACGATGATGATAGCAGCGGACATTCTGACTTGTCGACACTGACGACACAAAAAAGCAAAGAAAAATTTGTTGTATTTTCAAAAATACCTGATTTTTATTTGTACAATAAAAAAAGACCGTTAACTTTAAACACTTATCGCTCTAAATATATTGAACCCACTATACGCCGTCGATAAAATAACCCCCGGTAGTTGAGGATGCCAACGAAGTTCCTTGATTTTCTGTTGTCCCTCATGAATGAACAATTGTGGCGGAAGATCCCAAATGTTAACTCGTCCCAGTTCACTCCATGAAGCTGCGAAACGAACCCTATTAACACAGCCCTGATGCTTGATGAGGGCGCACGTCATTTGGGGTTTTTCAGGCACTTCAATTCCTGTCGGTACATGCTCGTACAATCGTTTGTATTGGTAGCCAACTATTTCAGTGGCCACGGAGGGCATGCCATATTAAACTCCAGCATAAGTTAGCTGCCAGCAAGCACACTTTGTTTTGTCCTTTTGCAGACCGGATCATGTTAAGATTTCGGAGTGGTTTTGGCAACTTCGAGATGTTGTTCGTTTATGTCGCTACCGGCAATAATGCAATAGACCTGAAAGGAAGGAAGTCTGAAGTTGGAATAAACAAAATCCCGTATAGCGACTTACATCTGGTGCATATTTCGCGTATGGCGTTCAATCCAATGGCTATCACATCGCTGGACGCTCGGTTATGAAAATATTCGCGATTGTTTTGAGAACTGCTTCCAAGACATCACCGGGTGCGAGTCCGTGGGAAGCCTGAGCAGCGAATTGGAGAATTCTCGTACTTGACGCTGATGTGGCTGCAAGAAACTGGGGCCTGATTATGGGATTCGCGGCGGATCGTTTTCAATTCGACCTTTCGAATTCGACTCGCTTCGTATTTCCTTATTAACGAATTCGCGGCGGAGCGAAAATATTTCTTCCAATATTCTTGTGATTTCACACTTTTGGTTTGACTATTTCTTCCAATATTCCACTGATTTGAATAAACACTCTTTCGCCTGTGAATGCCGAAAAAAAACTGTCGGATTTCAACTCGTCAGTAAACATTATGACATTTCAAATTCGCCTTCGAATTCGTTAATTGGTCGAATTCAAATCGAAGAAGGCGAAAGCGAAAGCAATACCTAATTGAAAAAATGTCAAACTCGCTAGCAAAATGATCCGCCGCGAATCCCATAATCAGGCCCCTGGTGATATACTGATAGAAACTGAAGAGGAGAGGATCGTACATACCAATGACCCGAGATATAACGTCCAAATTCATGAGTTTCACTTCGAAAAGTTCGTTTCCCGATTGGAGTTGTTTGAACAGACCCTCGACCAGTCCCTGAAGATTGTGGATGTAATGGATGCCAGAAAAGTTGAAGGGTTCGGCATTCTTTTTCTTCTTCGACGCCTTGACATCTTGTTTCTTGACCTGTGCCAGCTGCTTCTGTCGTTTCGTGGTTTTCTTATTGACACGATTCACCATCAGAGCGCTTTTCAAATCAACTTCATTCTCACTACCTAATTCGCCCGACTCTTTGGTTTCTTCGTCATGACCAAGGAAGAATTTCAATGAAGCCACTTGAACCTGCAAATCGCGATGACGTTGACTGTTTTCGGATCGTTCCAGATGTTCTTCTTGTACAGTTCAATCATGATGTCAACGGACATCTTGGCAGCCCTTGGATTTGTGTCCTTCAGCATTGAATACATGAAGTTTTGAAGGGTCTACATTTCTACAACGAAAATAAACGTTAAAAGGTTCTGTTTGACTTGCGAACAGCTTACCGAATTCAATTTCATATCTTTGTGCTTGGCATTCATGTTCTTGATGTCGGTGATGATGTGATTCTGAAGGAATGTTCTCAAATTCTTGTCGGGACATCGAATCAGTTGAAAGAATAGCTCAAGCAAATCCAGTGCTGGGATAAGATTTTTGTTTCTCAGGAGGATCAATGCTTTCACAAAACAATTGCGCATAGTTGGGTCGAGAGTTGTTGCGTGGTTTTTCAACAAATCAACCAAATGTTGAGGGAACTGAAGGCACACGTCTGGATAGCATTGAGCGACCTTGAAATATGTTTTGGTAAACAAAAGTACGCGTTACTGATATAGGAAATTGTTACCTGCGCAATAAACATAACCAATTCATCGAGACTTTTGTTTTCATTGCTCGGATTTAGCTATAAAACTTCCAAACTGCTCAAGAAATGACGATATTGCTGAGAGAATTCTTCCTTGTATGACTCCGGATCACGTTTGATAAGATTCTGAAGCTGGGGCAAATTATCAGGCGACTTCACGAAACTGGCCATTCAAAACAGCAGTTCCGGAAAATGCAGGGGCTGGTTTCTGGAAAGATGGCATCTTCATATAAAATAGATAAATTAAAACTGAATTGAATTGAAATTAAACTTACCATCAGTCTTGGATATCCATATTCTTCACAAATTCATTCCCAATTCAATTTAGATTGACAAATCACAAACAATTTATTTAAATAACAGCTGATAAATGACAGATGTCTCATAACAGATTTCTTTTTCGGAAAATTCATAACAGAATTTTATAAAAGTTCGAAGTCCAGGGTCCATGTTCTGTAACTCGGTCGAAAACTTTCGGAGTCGAGAAACATAGGAAATCGAAACAAATTGTGTTAAATTTCATACAAAAAAAACTAGTTACGCTCCGTTTACACTGTTTTCGGTATAATTTTCTCGATGTGAGAAGTTACAGAACATGGGTACTGGACCCATGTTCTGTAACTCGGTCGAAAACTTTCGGAGTCGAGAAACATAGGAAATCGAAACAAATTGTGTCAAATTTCATACAAAAAAAAACTAGTTACGCTCCGTTTACACTGTTTTCGGTATGATTTTCTCGATGTGAGAAGTTACAGAACATGGGTACTGGGTCCATGTTCTGTAACTCGGTCGAAAACTTTCGGAGTCGAGAAACATAGGAAATCGAAACAAATTGTGTCAAATTTCATACAAAAAAAACTAGTTACGCTCCGTTTACACTGTTTTCGGTATGATTTTCTCGATGTGAGAAGTTACAGAACATGGGTACTGGGTCCATGTTCTGTAACTCGGTCGAAAACGTTCGGAGTCGAGAAACATAGGAAATCGAAAAAAACTGTGTCAAATTTCACACAAAAAAAAATAGTTACGCTCCGTTTAAGGCCGCTACACACACAACAGTATACTTGTTTTTCATATCGCCTCCACACGCTACAGCATGCTCGAACATTTTTAGTTTATGTTGCGAAAATGTGTGAATCGGACGACGACTTTCTTGCTTTGGCTGCTTTTTATCTTATCCGTAAAAAAGAAACGCGAAAAAAGAAACGTGATGTGTGGTGTAAAGAGTGGTTACTGAAGAGAAGAAGCTACTCCCATGTCAATTTACTGAGTGAATTGAAGATATATCCGCGTGATTGGCATAATTATCTCAGAATGAGTGAAGACACATATCTGAAGCTTTTGTCACTCGTAACACCTTTAATTAAAAAACAAGATACGATTATGAGACAAGCTATTACTCCCCATGAGAGATTAACAGCAACATTAAGATTTCTCGCAACCGGAAGGAGCTATGAAGATCTTAAATATTCCACCATAATTTCACCACAGGCGCTGAGTTACATAATTCCTGAAACGTGTGAAGCTATTTTCGAGGTGCTTAAAAGCGATTTTTTAAAGGTAAGTAAAATCCTTGTTGTTTTAAGTAACAATAATTTATTACGAAAGTTACAATTTCTAGTACAAAAAGGGAATATAATTGTCAAAATCAAAATTTGTTTGTATTTAAAATTCAGTCTCTAAAATTTGAGTAGAAAGCAGATTCCCTTTCGCTTCCCTCAATTAAAGCAGTTTGCATATTAAAATATGTTGGCCCAGACTGCCGAGAACTATTATTATTATTATTGTGAATATGTTGACGAATTGAATGTGTTTGAGTCAACTGACCCATTTCAGCCATAAACATAGTTTCATTTATAATTTTTTCTGCCAACAATCTCTGGGTGTTATCTGCAACATCCCTCATTTTTAAAGCCACGTTTTTGCCCAGAATGTCGTACCTATCTTCTTTCGGCTTAGGTTTCCCCTAGTTTACAAATTGGGGTTCGCGCGAACCCCAGAGCATGTTTGAGAGCTCATAACTTTTGTTCAGATCATATTTCCGACCTAGGACAAAAACTCAGTTATCAAAATTCATTTTTCTTTACGTTTTTTGTCTTTTTTGCATCACAGCGGTTTTTGAAATTTTTTTGGAATTTTTTTCTGAAAAGAAGCCACATACCAAACTTGGGGTTCTTTGGTCTACAAAGAAATTTTCCTAAAAACGTATTTTATTCAAAATCAATATAGACAGCAAAATATGAAGAAGATAATTCACAAAATGATGATTTTCAAATAAATATGATTAGAACATTATAGAAAACTGAGTCATTCGGGAATCATGGAAATTCCGGGAGGCATTTTACGCAGTAGATGTTTTGGTGGCGAAGACAACATTTTTATAAAATTTTGGGAAAACCAAACATGTTTTATAGTTGCAACACACCTCAACTGTCAACTCAATGAAGAACCGAAAGAAAAATGCATCGCCCAGTAAATAATAAGCAATTAGAAATTATGAATAACTGTGGGGTTCGCGCGAACCCCAAGTTTATTTATTCACGTATTTTGCGTGTTGTAAACTAGGGTTAAAATGCTGTTCAATTGCTTCTAGCATTGTATCACATTTTTCTCTAGCTCTCTTAGCCTTTTTCGGATTTGATTGCACAGAAGAAGTGGATGTGTCTTCCTCTTGTGCTGTTGGAGTAGTGGCTTCATTTTCTTGGCTAGGATTTTCTACATCTGCTGTTAATTGAGTGAGTTGTTCTTCAATATTTTCCTGAAAATCAAAATAATTACAATAATAATAGATCTTTATTTATGACAATTATGTAGGTATTACTTATTTACATGTAATATGTACAAATTTGTATCTACATAATTTTAATGTAAAATGATTTTTTTTTCAGTTTCCACAAAATAAAGATGATTGGATTACGATAGCTAGGGATTTTGAAAAGAGGTGGAATTTCCCACATTGCCTTGGGAGTCTAGATGGAAAACATATCGAAATCGTTCCTCCAGCTGGAAGTGGTTCCTTTTTTTATAATTATAAACGTAGACATAGCATGGTTCTACTTGCTCTTGCTGATGCAAATTACAAAATAATTTATTTTGATTTTGGTACGAATGGCAGAGTTTCAGACGGTGGTGTTCTGCAGAAAACAGATTTTTTTAGAAGACTGCAAAGTAATTCACTAGGCATACCAAGTGAAGAAAAACTCACAAACAGTTCGCGCAAACTGCCGTATGTTTTCGTAGCAGACGATGCTTTTTCTTTAAGGCCTGACATTTTAAAACCATATGTACAGAGCGATTTAAACTGCAGAGAAAAAAGGATTTTTAACTACCGATTGTTTATTGAAAATGTGTTTGGGATTTTGACAGCGCGTTTTCGAATTTTTCATACAGCCATCAATTTAGAATTGGAGCATATTGATAAAATAATGAAAGCAACCTGTGCTCTGCATAATTTTTTAATGTCAACTGTTCGTGAAACCTACGCTCCACATGACTCTTTCCATACCGAAAACTTCGAAAACGGTACGGCACATCTTGGTTTAACACCAGAAAATTCAAATATGATCCCATTACAAAGATCCCATACCGCTGGAGATATGCCGTTCGATGCTAAACAAGTAAGAAAGCAATTCATGCAGTACTTTAACATTGAAGGACAAGTCCCATGGCAGCAAAACTTCGTTCATTAAAAACAAAAATATATATCTACATATCTGTTTAATAGTTATTTAGTTTATATAAGTACTTTTTTTGTAAACTAATAAAAATAATAATTAACTAAATATACAATCTTGTTTTCGTGACTTTGAACCAAACAACTCCCAAGACAACCAAAACCAAATGTGTGTTTACATACATATGTTATAAAAATGTAGATAGTTTTACTTACCTCTGTACCAATCAAATTGGACGTAAATTTTCTTGGAGTTTCTTGATCTCCCAAAAAGCCAAACAAGTGGTAGTACCACAGTGTAGGTACATATACGTCCTCAGTGCCACTACCGGAGCGATAAGATGCGTCAACTTTTTTTTCTTTCCGATAATTTGTCCTGAAGCTATTTATCTTTTTAATAACGGCATCTTTATCGGCTTGGCTGTCAATTAATCTATACTTATCAAGTAAGATTTTGTACGCTGCATCCCTCTTCATTCTATCGTGATATTCGGCAGATTTTATTCGCCAACGACACGGCTGATTTTCGTAGGCACGAATAAAATCTTCAAGCAATTCACGATTGCTCTTCCTTAAATCGATCGACATTTTTTCACACTATCAGATAATTAAACTGATGATAATATACTGACGTAAAGCTTATTCAAGGTCGCGGACTACTAATTTAATTGTACAAGCCAAAAATACAGGTACACACGTTTCGTTTTACTTGTGCAAGTATAACTTGCACAAGTTTGCAGGATTCGAATTCAATCAATCATCAAGTGACTTGCACAAGTAAAATACTTGAGCAAAATATCCCTACAGACGTTACAGTTTGCTTGTACAAGTATACTTGTCAAGTATACTGTTGTGTGTGTAGCGACCTTTATTACACTCCCAGCAAACATTTTGGTGAAGGTTCAGATTTCCTTCACACAATGTGAAGAATATTTGTTCAAAAAACCTTCATTTATTTGATTAAATTCTGACGATAGACAAAAAATCTACAATCTTTTACTTGCAAGACAAAACGAGTATGTTGACATTTTGTTTTCATTCATGTATGTGAGCTAAATATGAATGTACACAAGCAAATCTCAAAAAAGGATCCTGGTATATAAATGAAGAAGAACGAACTTGCGTAATCTTTGTTTTCCTTATTTCTTTTTGCAAAGGGGTAATGATAACAGCACCTTGTCTCGAAAAGAGTGAAACATTGTTAATACTAACATTCCTGACTTCATCAAAGATTTCGTTAAGAGCTGACGCGCTTAAGTAAGTACTTATATTTATAAATAATATAAAATGTTCACTTATATTCAGAAAACAAATACGTACATTATTCATTATTATTCCTTTTCTTTTGCAGAAGCACAAAGGCGAAGAAACTTGAAAACAAAAATTAAAATTATGAATTGGTTCAATGGAATTGAACTGAAAACCTTCACTTAAACGAATCATATTATATTCATTTAAATGATTCACACAAGATTCATGAAGTAATCATTTAAATGAATATATAGAACATTATATACGTTCATTTAAATGAAGAATTTTAAAATCCTAAATGATTCCCTTTAATGATTCAAATCGGTGTCTAAGAGCCCAGGTAAAAGAATTCAAAATGATTCTTTTCTGTATTCTTTTTCGGTCGAGTTGTTCACTTTTTTGATTTTATTATGATTCATCTCTGAATGAAAATGTTTGCTGGGACTGTTTTCGGTGTGATTTTCTCGATGTGAGAAGTTACAGAACATGGGTACTGAATACCAATTATAAAAGATCTTTTATTTCTAAATCTTTTATGATTCATAACAGAAAATTCATAACAGAATAACAGAAATGGCAGAATAGCCCCAATTAGGTATATTTAAGGCTGAACTCCTACTTAAGCTTTTGGACCAAGACAATGTTTACACGCGAATTCTTGGCACGATTTTCTGTGCAAAAGCAAATTTGAACATCGATGTTTTAAAAAGGCATGGATTTAAGTTTCCAATCTGTGTAAATGAAAATTTCGCATTATGAATATTGGTTTTCAAAGGGAAAATTGCATATAATTGTAGGTACATTGGTTTTCAAATGGAAAACTGGAAAATTTCAAGATGGGTTTTCGAATGGAAAATAGAAAGTTATAATGAAAAGCTCGGAAAACTCATTGGTTTTCAAAGGGAAAATTGCATGTAAGTGTAGGTGCATTGGGTTTCAAATGGAAAACTGGAAAATTTCGAAATGGGTTTTCGGATGGAAAATAGAAAGTTGTTGGTGAAAAAATTGGAAAACTCATTGGTTTTCAAATTGAAAATTGCATGAAATTGTAAGTGCATTTATTTTCAAATGAAAATGGGAACTCAGAAAACTCTGCGAAAGCACGAAGAACTTCAAGACCTAGAATCAAGTTTTTGCATAGAATTTAAGGTGCATTGGGTTGTCTGTATGTCCTATAGGTACGCTGACCATCCGTCCCGGTTTTCCCGGGACTGTCCCGTATTTCAATAGCCCGTCCCGGATTTTTTTTAAGGAAACCCGGGACCTACAAGTGTCCCGGGTTAAGTTATTAGTCCCGTATTTGAACATACAAATATTATAAGTATTAGTAACCGTTATAATAAAAGTAACATAAATTGAAGAGCATGAAATTCTTTACCATGTGCGAAAATTTCACAGTTCTAGGTTGAAATCTTTGTGCGATCTGTTGTTGTTGCTGTTTATAAAATAGCGACGACATCGCACAAAAACTTTCATCCTCTATTTTAACCCCCTTCATCGTAAAATTATTTAAAACTTTGAATGTCGTATTTATTTATGTTTAATCAAAATCCATTAACATAACTTTCAAACTTCTAGCCTTACCAAGAATTATACAAACTTTGACCTAGTATTTCAACTCCTTGCAACCCTCTCAACCCCTTTTACTGCGTTAAAAAATAACCTTTCTAAGCCTCCAGACTATCTTTTTAAAAATTAAATTATAAAGAGTTAAAATATGCCTAACCCCTCACTTTTTTGATAACGCTTTTTCTCAACATTTTATTTTACAACCATAGGTAAATTTTTCATACCGGGGTCTAGTTCTATATATGAATCGATCCTAAAGGAGTGAACTCCAAAAAAAATTGTTTTTTTCTACGTTTTCAATTTGTTTATTTTTTGTCCCGGGTTTTGCTCCCAGAAATATGGTCACCGTACCTATAGGGACTCTTAATCCGCTCAATCCTCAAGTCAACAAATAAGGGGGACAATCGAAAGCTGTATGGAATTCTGATTTTTGTGAAATAGTCTAAACACACCGGAATAACGAGAATTTGTTGATTTTTTTAAACGAAATTTGCATTTTCTGCATGCTTTAATGAAAGTAGAAAGTTATTTGTAAGGCTTGGAAAAATTCAGATATGAAGTTCTCTATTTGGATTCAAGTAAATTACATTGCATTTTATAAATGTCTGTCTGTTAATTATAATTATTCTGAAGGGTGGCGAGACGAGGTTCGCAGGGTCGGCTAGTAACGTATATTTTTGATCAAAAGGACACTAAATATTGTTTGTTTAGTACAGGGAGTAAGTACATACAAGGCATCAGCTGCTGCATAAGAGAAAGCGAGAGTTGACAGGGCATTTGAAGGTAGGTAATTGCTTGTTGAATAAAATGAACAAAAAAAAACTTCAACATACACACGAAACACGATACACCTTACACACCACTGGAGATATGCACAGATGATATAATATAAGTCAAATAACAAAAGGTCCCAAACGCATAAAACATAAAAGGCGTCACCACACCAAGCCATTGTTTGGCAATGGTATCAAAAAAGGAAGACAAAAAAAAGAAAAACAAATCAAATGCCCCTTCTAATGTCGGAAAATGTCCTTTTTCTTACATTCTATACAGAATGGTGTCTGGGCTGGGCTGTAAAAATTCACGATGAAAAAGTAAAATCACACGAGAACATAAATGAATGGAAATGGATTCTCCTGCTTGGTATTTGCATTAGAGTAAGGTTCATACAAATTTACAAAAACGGAAGATGATTTTTCTTTGTCAACAAGTCCGAAATTTCAGAATCTATCAACGTAACTGCGAAATTGTGTTTAGAAATTCCCTTATAACCCGCACCATGTCTCATGGAAAATATTGTACCTTCTGCACAGTACTGTGTACATGTTAAATATTTACACAGCCCGAATTCGCTCCACAAACTATGAATGGAAAGGGAAGGATTCCTCCGTACTCTTTCAGTTGTTGAAAATAAAAATTCAATAGCCAGATGAAGTGAGGACTAAAAAGGTTCAAATATATTCTCATTGGCCTGTTAACAACCGAAATAATTATAGCAAGTTTCGAGATACGACGTACAAATGCTAGTATGTTGGGTTCAAAGGTCCAGTTCAACAACTTCCAGCGTGTGTCACCACAAGGATGGGTTCGAAAAAGGTCAACACGGATCTGAACAAAAGGATGGAATTATGTGATTGAGTTTTCTCTGTTTTGCGTTTGCGAAGTACCTACCGGAAGATAATATATTACGAGCACTTTTGGTTACTTTCTTTTGTGTAACGGAAATAGAATGTTAATTATTCTGGGACATTCGAAAATATTCACAAAAGGAAATTAGAATTAATGATGATGGTTGAGGACATTAACGTATTATTCTGCTGGTTAAACGGATTTTGAAAATACTGAGAGGTTTTCGTCTTTGTTGTCATTGTCATTGTTTCCAATTGGTTTTGCTATGACTCTTATATGCGTGGAAATTGTATACTTAATCCAAATGATCTCATTGTTCTTCACATAATGAAACAAATAATATTTTGGTATCTTTGTTAGTTGTGTTCTACTACTCCTACAATCTTTCTGGGTAAACAATTTGAAAGTATTCATTAAACATTAGAGACAACGAATATGTAGTTTCATCCTTTTCAAGCTTTAATTTTACTAAGTATTTCATTTTGTGTTAAATAACTAAAATATAGACAACATCTATCTTAACTTCAAAATATTGAAGATAAAGTCTTATTGACTCTTAGTTCGAAATTCTCAAGTAAAATGCGCAGAGTTCTTGAATAAGGCAACTCTTCGTCTGCACTCATTCATCAAGGAAGTCTTTCCATTCTACATAAACACTGCCTACGGCTACTATGGACTCCACATTGCAATTAACATATTTTAGAATCTTGACCGCTTCTCTTCCAAGTTAGACACTCTGGTATCAGTACTTACCCTTTTACCCTTTGCTTTGCTTCGAGCTCTTTGATGACTGGTATAAGAATTTAATTGTTGCAATTTGCAAAAAGGTACAAATTATCTACGAATAAATATCTCATAGACAATTTTTTTTTATTTACAAAATTAACTTGTATTCGTTTTCACTTATTACTAGATACTTATTATTTCATTTCATTTCATTTCATTTATTCGTGAATGCTTAATAACTGTAAGATACAATATCTTATAAAATAGTTACAAGCTAATAATACAAATTGGTATAGAGCAAGCTAATAATTCAGTATCTAATATTATAATATATAATTGAAACTAAGTAAAGCGAAGAAATAAAAAAGAACAAGTTAGAGTTACAGAAATATACAATTGCAAAAAATAATTCAAGTATTTAAATGCTATGTGAAAAATGATCTTTAAGAGACTTTTTAATTCTTGTTGCGTTTTGGATTTCCGTAATAGCGCGTGGGAGTCCAGAGTCGGACTGAGTTAATAAAGAATTGACGTTCGGATGTTAAACATGAGAAGCGAGGAAGAATCAATTGACGAGATCTACTAGAGGAAGGGGAAATTTATCTTGTCAAAACAGTATTGTGGTTGGTGTGAAAGCAGTACATCAGTGAGTAGCAACAAACTACGAAGTTTAAGGTAGTTATCAAAGGGCATACCGAGCAGCAGGGTAGCAAAATTGGATACACTATCATATCTTCGCAAGCCAAAGACATAGCGAACAATATTGTTAAAAGTGACATTAAGTTTACGTTTACTTTCATAACAACAATTACAATATAGTTCACAACCATAAATTAAAATTGGTAATAACAAGGTCTTTGCAAGCAGCATGCGTGTGTTTACTGGTGTGAAATACTGTGGTACCCATAAAGTACGTAGGGCACCATAAACTTTACCTATAATTCCATTTATATGGTTGTCCCAAGTTAAAGAGCGATTAAAGCTAACACCAAGATTTTTAGCAGTTTCAACATATTCAATGGGGGCATTACTTAACAAAATCGAAGGAAAGTAAGAGAGATCAAGAATCTTTCTAGAAATTATTAAGCATTTAGATTTCTTAGGGTTCAAAAAAAGACCATTTAAGTGAGACCAGTTTGAAATTGTATCAAGATCTTCATTGATGTTAGTGGTGCCATGCTCAATAAGTCCCAGGGGACAACTGAAATAAAGTTGAAAGTCGTCGGCGTACAGATGACAGGAACAGTTTTTGATTAGACCTGGAAGTTCATTTACATAGATACAGAATAGTAGAGGACCCAAAATCGACCCTTGAGGAACACCGGACGAAATAGGTAAAAAACTAGAAAAACAGTCACCAATTTGAACTGCTTGTTTTCTGTTAGACAAGTAAGAATAAACGAGCTTAGCAGAACTTGCCGAAAAATCAAACTGCTGCATAAGTTTATTACACAGAATTACATGGTTGACAGTGTCAAAAGCCTTGGAAAAGTCAAGCAAGACTAAGAAAGTTACATTACCCTTATCCAGCGCTTGTCTTATTTCTTCAGTCACGCACAGCAGTGCTGTTGTACAGCTGTGCTGCTTCCGAAAACCAGATTGTTTTGGAGTGAGCAAAGAGTTTTCTGTAAGATAAGCGTTGATTTGTCTCTGCAAAATTCTCTCAAAGACTTTAGACAAATAGGGTAGAATTGAGATAGGTCTATATTCAGATCCCTTAGCATTTTTAGGAAGTGGTATGATTTTTGCTGACTTCCAAATGTCCGGAAAAACTCCAGACATCAAAATAGTATTAAATGCGTATGTAATGTAGGGCAACAAAATTGGCAAAATTATTTTTAAAAATTTGGGGTTAATATTGTCCAGACCAACAGCACTTGATTTCACTGAAAGCAGACTTTCAACAACATCGGCAGCATCCACAGAACGAAAACTGAAACAAGAGTGATCATAATGCTCCCTTATTATTAGAGAAAGTCGCCCTGGTTGATGGAACTGAGATGAAAGTTTTATTAAGTGAGTTTACATCTACATCGTTAGTAGGCATATTTCTTGCCTTACCAATACCAACGTTTCGCAAGTTCCTCCACAATTTACGTCCGTTTAATGAAGAACTCAGTTGATTAGACAAAATTTGAGATTTGGCTAAACGGATTTCAGCTGTGACTTTGTTTCGTAGTGAACAAAACAAGCGTCGCAATTCGGTCAACCGATATCGCTTCCAGTTGCGATATGCATTATCTCGTTGTTGCATCAACAGTCTGATATTTTGCGTGAACCATGGTTTATCATTAAAATTTAGAATTTTAGTTTTCAAAGGAACATGCGTATCGAAAAGGGTTTGGATGTTATTTGTTAAGAATTCCCATTGTTCGTTAGTGGAGGGCATAGAAAAAATACTTTCCCAATTGATGAGTCTAGTATGTTCTTCAAGATACTGAAAATTAATGTTTTTGAAGTCACGGTATGATATTTTTTTGTCAGAATATTCGAGATTAAATTTGATTGTTAAAAAAATTAAGTCATGTTTTGAAAAGGCAGGTACGGAAAGTTGATCATACAAGGCTAAATCGTCTATGTCACTTACAAAAAACAAGTCAAGCAGAGTTGCCCCACTATCAAAAAAATGAGTTGGATTCGTGGTGTTAACTGGACTTAAACTGAGCGAACGCATGCTATCAGTCAAAGTATTGGTATTCAATAAGTTGCAATTGAAGTCTCCGCATAATACAATATTAGGGGAACCCAACGAGACTTCTTCTATAATTGACAAAAGAGGTGAAAAGTCTATATTCCTATTTGGCCTATAAATAACCCCCAAAAGTAGACTACTGTCACTGCCCAGAAGATCAATGAACATGTATTCAAGACTGCTACCTGCGTCGGACGTAAACTTAAGTTTGCATTTAATAGCAGATTTAACAAATATTGCCACACCACCCCCAACACGATCAAGTCTATTTAACCGAAAAGTACGATAGCCCTCTAACTTGCACAATTCGTCACTTACTTCATTTCTCAACCATGTTTCGGTGACACAAACGACATCAACATCTGAATTAACAAAGAGATCACGGAACTCATCAATTTTCGGTAATAAGCTTTGCGCATTAATATGACAAATCCTGAGGCCACATTTCTGCTTACTCAGGATTTTAACCATAGAACGCAGAGAACTAAAATTATTCATTATACACAACAAGAAGAAAAAACAGTATAAATAAAATAATTGAGATAATAAATGAATTATTTATATTTAAAATGAAAAAAAAAAACGAGAATTTATATTTTGTTATTAATATTATCATTTCCTAATCTGGCAACGTCTTCTAATTTTTCCATGCAGTCTACTAAAACAGCTGGCTGATTTTGATGTAATTTCACATACACGCATCCTCTTGCTGTGTGTACGGCAGCTAGTTTTTTATGTTTCTTCATCTCCAGAGCGCAATGTAATAATGCTTTATTGTGTGACGATAAGCTTTCTCGTAAGTAGATCGAGACATCAGATGAGAAACCTGCATCGCGTAAACAAAGCTGTCGATTCATATTTTTACGAAATGTCGCGATCGAAGTAAGAACATAATTTCGGTCGTATGCACAATAGAATTTTATCATGATTGCGGTGTCTTTTGACGATTTTTTTGAGCGAGTGCGAAAAATACTCTGAACTTTCGGTGGTGTAATTTTGATTGTTTGGCAGAGTGAGTTATAAATTGAAAGTAAATTTTCATCAGCTGAATGTGGGATTCCAAAGAGAAAAGAATCGCATGCAACTTGTCGGTTTTCTTGAGTGCGCATTGATGTTTTTATAGTGTTAAGTTCGGTGGTGGTCGTGTGTAGAGAAGTGCGGAGTTGTGAGAGGTCAGTGTTTTTATTGGACAAATCTGCTTTAACACAGTTTAGCCTATTTTACAAGTGTAAATGTCGATTTTAATGAAGAGAACTCGGTTTTTAGAGTAAGCACATCGCTGTTTGTATCAGATAGTGAAGATTCTAAGTGGATTACTTTTTTTTTTGTTGATATCACTGATGCTATTTTTTATTTCGCTGATCTCCATATCGATTTTTTGTTTAATGTTCATTTCGCATTTACACATTTTTTCAGCAAGTAACGAGATGATAAACTCACTTTGTTTTTGAAGTTTCTCGTCCATTTTCTCTTCCCAAGAGTTTGTTTGCATATTGTCCGTTGGTTTTACTGCAATTTTTCGCGTTGGAGGGCCCGAATCTATCGCCGTTGGATTTGGTTTGTTTGCACGAGTTTGGTGATCGGGACGTTTTGATGGGGGGGACGAAAACATGGTCTTTAAGAGAGCACTTCTAAACAACTTGGAATTGGCACTGCGGTTTTTTGAACTTGTTTTATTTTATTTATTTTTTTGTATGGTTTTTGTTCACTTTTAATTTGATTGGGGAAAACTCAAACTTAGTTTTTAGTTTTTAATTTTATTAGGTTCAGAAACAATAATTCGACTTTGAATTAAGGACGAGTTTGTTGTTTGATATTAATGGAAATTTATAAATTTAATCACAGCCGTTTTTGTCCGCTAATTTGATAGTTATCGAGTGTCAAATATTGCCAGATAAAAAAGACGTCTACTCGCTAGCTCTCCTACCTTATTACTAGACAAAAGAATTCAAACTAGCTTTTTTATCTAAAATCTTAACTTAAACTTACTGGCCCCAACTCGGCAAAATTAAAAATAAATTAAAAAAAAAAAAAAAAACTAACACAATAGGACGAACGTCTCGACCGTAAAGGAGCCGCCGACCCACGGTTCTTCGTCTGACGTGGTAGATCAGACCGCATCAATCTTAAGAGAGGAGTGCCTCTGGTGCAATGAAGCCGCTCAAGCGTGCACTATCAAGATATTCATGGTCCGGATAGAAGGCCCCAAAGATCAAATTATTCGTCGAAGTCATAGCTCTGGCAATGTCACCCCAAACAAGTTTTATCACGAAATTGTGAATTCTGTTGATCCTAGCTTCGTTGTATAAGACTCTTTAGAATAGTTATGTACATAAGAAGATTCCGACGTTCGATGCAAAACCGAGACAGCGCCGAAGACACTGGAGATGTTGAATCACAATAGACAGCCATAAACGATCATCGGCCGTATGAAGGCCATGTAGCAAAATACCTTCACTCTGGTCAAGCCAACTGTTGTAAAACAGCTGTTTCGCCAGAGCGAAAGCTCCTCTGGCCGTGGTCAGATCAGCATTTATATGCCTGTCGAAATACAAATACTGATTCAACCAGATACCTAGGTACTTCACTTCACTTTTGCTCGTTAATCGCTGCCCGTGAGGCCCAACGATGACCATCATGGGCGTATGTCTCGTGGCCCCAGCCAACGAGGTGCGGAACAGAATTGTTTCGCATTTCTGGACATTTATTTTTAGTTTCCAGTCATCGCAATATCGCTGAATCTTCTCGAAGTCACGTTACAAGAGATTTCTAATGCGACTTCGACCTTTGGGGCAGTTCTGTATGCAATCAGGTCGTCGGCATACGCAATTGATAATGCTACCTATCAGATCGTTGGTGTTAATGCTGAAGAGGATCGTCGAATTAACGGCTCCCTGTTGCTGACCATTTTTAATTTCAAAGGTAGTGGTAGAAGTTACATTGCCACTTTTGACAACCAACATTCTACCGTTGAGCATATCATAAAGCATATACAATAATGGTTTACTTATGCCTAGTCTGGTGAGTTTTAGGTACAACCCTTCTAACCATACGGTGTCGAAGGCCTTCTCTTTTGGATATCAGAAACGAGCTTAGACGCGGCATGAATGGTGTCATGTCCCGCCTTGAACCCGAACTGGTTATCCGGAATTATTGTGTTGTCCGACCGGAGTTGTCCTTTCTGTTTTTTGGGAGAGGATGAACCACATCTGTCTTCCAAGTTCCAACGCTCTGGATATTATGCGTTATTCAGCGCGTTGTTGAACAGAGTGGTGTAGATTTCTATTGCCTCAATCGGTTAGTGTCTTAGTGCAATGTTGGATATACCACTGACACCTGCTGACTTCTTATTCTTTATTGAATTGAAGATGACCTGGAGCTCTACCTTCGTTACTAACAGAGGACTTGCTTCGGCGATTATGGCGTTTGCCAAAAAGTCGTCATTTAAATCGCATAGACTATGTTGTCATCTCAACGCCAGTATCTCTAAATTAAGCGTGAGCAGTTGTGACAATCTTTCAATGCCTGAACTGAACATCGAGGTCAATGTTTAGTCTGCTGCATTTCGAATTATCCTTGCGCTCCCATAACCCGTTTATGCAGGTGATGGGGAAAAAGCACAAGAGAAATTTTCATCGCGAAGTCGTCGTCTTGTCCAAAACGTTAGTGTGGATTTTTTTTTTTTTTGTTGACTGCATTGTGTTTGCTTTGTCTTGAACTTAAACTTTTCCCCCTTCGTATCACGAAAGAACAGCACGGCACCATGCTCATAGAGGAGGTATTAGGTATCTATTACCTAGACCTAGAGTCGCGACTCGTTCTCTTTTGTGTGAGTCTCTCAATTTACTCTCTTTTCTTGTGTCCGTGAATCTGTGTACGTCCATATCAACGCAAATGTATTGGTCGGCTTCCCATTTGAAATGCATTGAGAAACCTACACATTCGCATGGATATGGACATTTTAACAAATTTAATTTTTTAGGTCGCAAGAGAGCAAAATGCCTTGAGTATTGAGTTGCGACTCTAGGTATACCTCCTCTGTGACTGTGACCATACTTAAGCTACTTTTTTTGGTTAAAATACCCACGTTGCGTTCTTAACTTTGAAAGAAGCGGGAAGCGGGGTAGAAATCTGATACAGTTTGTTGAAAAAAAGAAATTAAAATAAACCTTGATCAATAAAACCGTTTTCAAATTGAACATTGCGAGCTGCAAGTGAGCAGCAGGCGCAGCAGCAAAACTATTGAAGGTAAGACTTTCTAATTGGAACTTTAAGGACACTTGAAGCCAACAAAAACAAAAAATAAGTTTTATTTAAAGTAAGAAGCTCTCACTTAAGCTTATGATGGTATAGGAATGGACAATGTCAGTATATAAGTACATAGTTTTGCATTATGACCTCATCCTTGGCTGAGTGTTTTTTTTTTTCAAGGTGGAATTGGAGTTGGAGATACAAATGATGATGAAAGTTCATCAATTGTTGAACGACATTCACAACGTCGTTAATACTCCAGATCTCAACTTCTACGTCTAACCAATTCCTACGATAGCAGGCATGGCTGAAAATAAACTGAATCTACTCTCACTCGACATAAGCCTTATTTCATAAATATTATCTTTAATCCCAAGCAAATGATTTTCATTCAACAAAGAAAAGAAAGAACATTTTAGAACAAATAGCATCCCACGAAATTTGAATACAATTTATTTGATAAATAAAGTTTCTCTTAAATCCAAAATGCCGTGCCAGTCGAGTCGGGCTGATACCAATGCTACAGGACACAGCAAAGCGCAAGTTTTCTTTCAAAAATATCACACAAAATCAAGTTTGCCAGCTTAAACAAAATAAAAGTCCATAAGGCACTTAACCTGCAGCAGTCATAGAGACTGAGACTCTGACTATATTTCGATCAATCATCACAATGATTGCAGACAAAAGTTTTCCTTTTTCTGGATGAAGAAATTGTTTGTGCCTTTTTGCCAGACAAATCCGCAATAAAAAATTGCACATTTTGTTCGTTCTTTCCTCTTTCGAAAATTGGTCTTGTTATGGTAGCTTGTGTGGTTTTTTTTTAACTTTTCCTTTCCAGTTTTGGAGTTTACCTTTCTACTTATGTATAGGTGTTCACTTTTTACCACAACCATCCTTGTTTGGGGGAAACGAAAACAACTTTTACCTAGCTATAAAGTGACTCTACCTTTTTTCAGTATGTTGTGCAGTATCTTATTATATTACTCTGTATCCCTAGCCTTTGTTCATGTTGAGTTCATAGAGACTTAATGGGAGTTACAAAAAAAAAAAAATATGCGACAGAAAAAGACACTTTGCTACATTAGTCTGGCGGGAAGGATTTAGAGATTGTTATTGTAATTAAAAATGAAGATGGCAAATTCCCGTTCCCACAACCCACAGGTGTGTCAAGAAAAGCCGCATTATTAAAATAACGAAAAAAGTTGGTGTTGGTTAATTTTTGCCCGACAAACAGTGATTGTGTGTATTGTGTCGGGTTCTCAGATCTCAGATGCCAGGTTGGATTCAATTATTATAAATTAAATGAGGGTTTGATGTTACCCTTTCTTTTTAAGCAGACAGTGTTCCAGTTTAGAAATAAATGTATTTGTTTTGGAATTAAGGTAATTTTATCACCAACTTGATTTTCTCCAAGTCCAATTTTCTCGGGGAAAGCAAATTTGTTTGATTTAAAAAGAATCCTCTAAAAAGGAGGTTATCCGATATGAATCGCTTTTAAAACTTTGTCTCCCGCTGTAATCTGTGAACGTTTGAACCTGTTCGTTAGGCAAGATAACTATCGATCAAGTTTGAATCGATGGCAATTATTAAGGCCTTATCGACTACTTATGTATATTATGTACATGTGTAGTGTGTAGGCTATGCATGGGCTTTCATGCGACCGTGACGTAGTTGGATGACAGAGGCCAAGCGTTTTCATGGACAGATTTTACCTTTAACTTGGTGGCAATTTATTGCTTTGTCTATCCAGGCGCTTCTATCAATTCAGAACGAACGTAGGTGCTTTCTTTTTTATGCCTTGACTTTGATACCCATCTTAACCGACATAACTTGCGAGCGCGCCACATTGCACATTGATTTTTATACACCCGGTATTTGCAGCTGAGCACATATGCTGTCTGCGCCTGCAAGTCACCCCGTTTGAAGAGGAAATCCCTATATACGCAATAATCTTGATAGTAATCTTTTCATCTGTCTAAGCATCGCATCATTATTCAAAACTGAAAATTGTGTTGTTGTTCCACCATCGTATTCCTGCAGAAAGCACACAATTTTAATCTAAAACATTCTTGAAGGGGAGCTGCAGATGTCACAAATCATCAGGATTGGGGCAAAAGAGCGGCCGGCAGTGGAATGTTGTTTGCATGTGATGTATTTTTTCGCCCTTTGAATTTTGCAAACGAGTTAACTCGAGTTGGTTTTTTTGCAAACCGAGTTGCAACTCGAGTTGAACGAGTCAACTCGGTTTGCCAACTCGGTTCACCAACTCGGTTTTCCAACTCGGTTTGCCAACTCGGTTCACCAACTCGGTTTTCCAACTCGGTTTGCCAACTCGGTTCGCCAACTCGGTTTGTCAACTCGGTTCGCTAACTCGGTTTGCCGACTCGGTTCGCCAACTCGGTTTGCCAACTCGGTTTTCCAACTCGGTTTTCCAACTCGGTTTTCCAACTCGGATTGCCCTGAAAATCGATCTAGAAAAGACACTTAAAAAGCGGAAAAATGAGGTTTTTAATCCGTCAAAATCTCTGCCATCCGCTGATGAAATTTGAATGTTAATGGCTCAATAGAGAGATAAGGTACGAATCTAGGTCGCTAGAGGGATATTTCATTCTAAATGTTACCGGATTGTCATAAAAATTGATCTAGAAAACACTTAAAAAAGCGGAAAAAATGAGGTTTTTAATCCGTCAAAGTCTCTGCCATCCGCTGATGAAATTTGAATGTTAATGGCTCAATAGAGAGATAAGGTACGAATCTAGGTCAGCAGAGGGATATTTCGTTCTAAATGTTACCGGATTGTCCCGAAAATCGATCTAGAAAACACTTAAAAAGTGGAAAAAATGAAGTTTTTAATTCGTCAAAATCTCTGCCATCCGCTAATGAAATTTGAATGTTAATGGCTCAATAGAGAGATAAGGTACGAATCTAGGTCGCTAGAGGGATATTTCATTCTAAATATTACCGGATTGCCCCAAAAATCGGTCTAGAAAAGTCATAAAAAATGGAAAAATTAAAAAAACCTTTCAAAATTAGAAACAAGTTAACTCGTTTTTTTTATCGATTGCCGAGTTGACGAACTGAGTTGAGTTGTCAATTCAAGTTGCAAACCGAGTTGGCAAACCGAGTTGGCGAACCGAGTTGGCAAACCGAGTTGCAAACCGAGTTGGCGAACCGAGTTGGCAAACCGAGTTAGCAAACCGAGTTGCAAACCGAGTTGGGTCTAACTCGAGTTGACTCGAGTTAGCGAACCGAGTTGACCCATCACTAGTTTGTTCATTGGTTCTGCTTCACTCTGATAAAGGTTGACTTCATGAAGAATTCATTTTCGATTAGAATTTGGTCATCGGCTTGGGGTTATTATGTTCCCTTACCGGAAAAGCATACACGACTGGTTGCCAAACAAACGTGTCTATCGTGAAGACAAAAGGGACACTAAAACAGAATAAATCATAAACAATTTGTCTTACAGCTTCCAAGTTAAGCTTTGTTATACCTTGAAGGTTGGAGGGAAATACATTGGGGAGCTGAGTTGTAGGATAGCGGTGAGTATTTAGTTCATTCGCTGTATCTTTTAAAAATACATAATAAATACAAAAACATTTCGGTAACCGCGTTTTACTCCATTTCACTTCCCTTGATGTCGATGTATAAAGTATAACTCGATGGTTCCAAGTCCAAGAACAATGTGTACGCAAAGAATACTTCACTTAAAATTCCAGTTAATTTAGTCACGCAGACATGTATTTTCATAAATTTTAACAATAAACATCAACACTACGTTTTCTGTCTACCTTACGAAACTCCAGTCAGAGGAAAGGGAAGTTATCCTCTTTGACTAAGCCAGACGTATTTTTCATGTAGCACTTTTTCTACCCCTTTCTCCCGAAGGATATACATTACAGTAAGTCAAAGAGTGGAGGCAGTTAAACGTTTGTCTATCGAAGCGTTTCCAAGCAGGATACCTTCATTATTATTCTATTTTATTTGGGGAAAACAAAATTATCCTGGCATAAGCACAGGAAAAGGAAGTTCGAATGCGAAATGAATGGTTGATGTAAAATAACGCTAAGTAATTGACTTTCACACATTACTTTCAGTGATAAATAAAAGACGCAATATTTTTATTTGTCAAGTGAAAAATTAATACTGTTATGACTTATGAGTCTTACTTTCGAAACCCTGGGACCTGGGTCTTAAGAATTGGCGTGAGCAAAAAATATTTATTGCATTCGTCATGAAATTAAATAATAATGTTGAAAACAAATAGCAACTCAAATGACATTGTTCTATCGACTTGAAACAAAAATTAGTCCGAACTTTTCTCACCCTATATTTACTATCATTCTCTCAAATGCTATGCAATCATCGAACTTTACACTTCATTCGCAGGACTATTAACCCTTTCTCTTTATACCACTCGGCTTCCGCAGAATCCGGATATTTGCCCACTTCTACAACACATCCTATCGGCTTAGTCACAACAGCAAGCGGATGCTCCTTACAATTTTATTGCAACTAGAACATTTTTGGAATTTTGCTGTGACCAAAAATTTCTTCTTCAGAGCACTTGAAGCCTGCGGCAAAGCGCCTTTCGCAACTTATGTTAGTTTTTGCTCCCAGCCTATCACATTTGACAAATTACTCCCGGCCTTACGCGCAAATCCATTCAAATGCTAATTAGGCATCAGACAACGCATTTCAATTGCACAATAATGTTTAATCTGTATGCAGGATAAATACCAAATGCTGACAAAAAGGACGCAGTCGGTGATATTTGCATCTCGCATTGGCACCACTGTTGACAACACTAAGCATTGCTCTTTGTAATGTTTCCCCTTAAAACCTAAAAGCATATTGCAATTGCAACAAGACCGGTTTGTTTTCCTTTCTCTGTTTAGCTTGAATACAAAGCGATTCATTTTCCCCGAATGAAAATGTCCTGCTGACGTCAAATTAAATTTAATTTTCATGTCAATGTCAAACTGACGAGGCTGTTTAGGGGTATTTGTACCAAAAGTTGTTAGACAATTGACAGCCGGGGTTTATTTATTAAAAAAAAAAATTAAATAAAACACTATACGCAATTTGTAGTCTAGGCTACGAAAGTGATGTTTAAATTTATGCCTTAATGCATTTCGAGAGGATGAAGGAATAAATACCTATACAATTACTGACTGTCTCACGCCTTGCTCTATTTAGTGTTTATCAGCATGGATTTGTTTTTAATTTTCTAAGATGTTAATTTTATGTTTTTATGCTAAGAGACAGCTTAACATCTTTTAAGAACAATGTTGTAGAAACGACTGTAAAATCCCCAAAAACAAAACACAAAACAACAAAATTAAATCATTTTAGCAAAGATAAAAACTACTCGCTTCTATGGTTCAATTAAGTTATCACACAATAGCATCATTTCGGTAAGGTAACCGCTATAAAAGACTAATCTTCCGCATCCAATAACGTGAGTTGAGTTCATTCTGTTTTTTCTATAAAAAAGGCAACGCAAAGATAACACAATCAATTTGTATTTTATTTGATGCGTGAAATTTTCTGCTCGAGTCCCGAAAGATTATTGTTCGGCTAAAATGTAATCATCAGGACGGGACTCCGTAGAATATTGCCATCATCGTTCTCATAACCGCAAGCAAATCCACAGTTCAAAATACATACAGGACGATGAAGGTGAAATTATGGGTAAAATATTCTTGCAAGCAAGTTACATCTTCTACTTCTGCTTTCACCATTCTCTAGGACTCTCTCCAAGTGGGTGCTCTACCCCCAAACATTTGTCTTTTACACCTCTTCGAACCCATCGTTCCCATTGTTGTTGGGTTCATTACTGACGCTATTGTTGGTGAGCTCTTCTCCGTACCTCGTGCGTCGTTGTCGTTGGTTTCGATTGTAATTTCACGCCTGAATTATCCTTGGGGAGTCGTAGCCCATAAGTAATCATACCTACAATGAAAATACCCACCTTTGCAAACCAACATACTCGGCTGACATAAATTTAGCGATATACCCACCCGGCTTGGCACTATAGGATGTCCCTTCCCACCATTCAACAATTTGGAACACGGGCCAAAGGGAAACAACGCGCCTCCTTCGCTTCATCCAACGATTACTTTGTTTGTTCAAAAAGGGTTCATTTCTGTTCTTGGCCGGGGCCTTACTTTTAATACTCGGGCCTAGGTTCTTCGTATTGCAAAGGAAACGCAATAAATTCGAGAAACACTTTGATAGAAAGTTGAAAAGTCACCGCCTTACATTCGATAAAAGCCGGGCATGTCATCTGCTTAGCGAGATTTGTTGGAGTCACTGAATAGCGTGATAACGATGCTCTCTAGAAGCAGGCTCTGTTCTGGGTATCAAACGAACCGAATCGAAGGTGTTGCAGTTTGCAGGTATAACAAAAATTGTGGATCGAAGAGGTAAGAGTGATGGAAGTTTCACACTTTTAGTTTATTTGTCTGGAATATTGAGAAAACAGCAAAAGGAAAAGCAATGGTAGTGAAAGGAAGTTCCAAGCAAAAGGGTGAATAGTATTTTGCTCCGAGAATTTACTCGTTTTATGACTTTATGAAATTTTTAATTCAACTTTCAATATTGTTGAGTTACACAATAGGAAGCCCGTGAGGATTTATGTAAAGCAACACAACTAATAAACAATATCCTTCATCCTTGAAGAATCAATTACCAAGAGATCACTATATTCGTAGAGATTCTTAGAACGGAGGAAAAAATGGTTATTGAAGAATTCTCGATGAAGTGTAAAATGCTTTATGTCTTGTTGTTGGATGCTAATAAAGTCGAGGAAGTAATAAATTTTTAAGCTTGTTAAACGGATTGAAGAGAAAACAAGTTTTTTGGTTCAAATTTTGACAGAGGATTATTGAGCTTCTCAAGTGCTGTAAGAGGGTTTATGTTGAAATAAGCTAAAATTTCTATTCAAAGTAAAGAGGGGCAATAACTTCCTTGTTATCTGTAGACTGGAAAACGAAGATTTTCTTGCCTGGTGTAATGGGTAAGTTCGATGGGGCCAAACCAATTTAGTTCTATTGTTTTGGCTTTCTAAAATAAATAAAATAAATGTTTTGGCACAACAGCTCTTGAAGAGCCAAGGCCTAAGTAGCTTACTCTTATCGACAAGGGGACCTAAAATTTAACGCCGATTCCGAACGGCAAAGTTGAGAAGCACTTTTTGAAGATAGATTGATACTCTTCCAAGTTTTGTCAGTTCTTCGCAAGAGGCAGTACCCGTGAAAGATGAAATAGAAACTTTGTGGGCACACGTAGGACTCGCCCCCACGACGTTTTTATAAAAATAAAAAGTTATATCTATCAATGAAATCATAAACTGAATTTTTCGGAAAATGATGAACATGCATCAAAAAATATCAAACATTCTTAATTGCGGAAAGATTTAAACGAAATGCAATATTTCATCGTAAAAAAGGGATAAATGTCTAAATGACATCGGATGATGAGGAAATTGCTTATTCAAGCAATATTTCGTATTGCATTTGCAGTATCCTGCTGCCATTCTGCCAATATAAAATTTGGATAAGTCTCTTTCAATACCAAGGAATGGAATGAACAAGACATTAATCATTTCATATTCCTGTCTAAATTCGAAAATGTATATGAAGACGCAGAGTGTAAGAAATTATAAAAAATTTGCTTGTAGATACTTTGGTAAAATTAAAAGAAAAATAACGCAAAATAACAAATACTATAGATCTATGTAATCTTGGAATGTAATTTTTAGAATTATTCATAAATTATAGAGCCAAAGCCAAGATATAATTGCGGATATCCCATAGCAGGAAAAAAATGTATTGAGGGAATTGCATGTGAAAAAACTATGTTATATCACAACGATCGATTGAGTACTTATGCAATAATGCTTTTATAATGTTTTAAAAATTCAATAGAATAATTCTAATTATTGAAAGTAATAAATTATAGTGTCTGATTTGACGTGGAGTGATAGCAAGATGAAGGTACATAATGTAACGGATCATTTATTTCCTGATTTCAGTCACGGACGGTTACAGACGGTTGGTAGAGTGATGTTATCGAATGATAACCAATTTTTTTGGTCGCACATTGAAGATCATGACTTCTACGATATGTGGTTTAATAAGACGGAGCAACAAGCTTCACAACACTACCAATTACTGCTTTATTGCGGGAGAAGTTTCGCGGTCGCGTAAGATCATGCTATTTTATACTGTTGGACTTTTTTCTGTGAGGCTACGCATTAAATACCAACATTATTACAAATTTTAGCCGAGATACTTCCCGATAAGTGCATAAAAGTGCTTTAAAATGTCCTCAAAGGAATCACATGCTGCAAGAACTCTGGAGGCGGCCATTCGAATGATATTAGGTTCGTTTGATGTAACCAGCCCTGGGGCGCTCCGGTGCTTGTCACTGCCCGGAACGGAACTGTCAAGGCACTGACAAATTTCTCTGGCTTTGGTTTTACATCGAACGCATTAGTAGTGCTCTGTTTTCTTTTTCTCTTTGGTTTATAGAAACAGCTGATTCCGAAAATCTCCCTCCGAAAAAAAAACTTGGGTCGGTTCAATGCGCTCCCGGGACGAGCACTGAATACACATCGAACACGGTGGAAAAGCACCGGGCGAAAAAAGAGCGACATTGAACAGCCCAGTGCGAAATCAGTGCGCCACAGAGCAACTTAAGGCGCACATCGAACAATTCTTTAGGCTTAAAACACACCAAATAAGACAATACGTCTTTTTGTCTTTCGACAAAAAATCGTGTCGGATTCCAACCCACACCGAGGACGACAAGGACAAAATGTCTTGTCTTTGTCCGCTTCGGTGTGTGTTGCTCCTATACAACTTATACAACTGACACGCTTTTTTTCGATTTCTGTTTGTTTGTCTTGTTCACTTTGGTGTGTGTTATTTCATAAGACGGTATGTAATTTTAGGCGTTGACGTTCACATTTTGTCCCGAACTTTTTGTCTTCTTTGGTGTATTTAACTCCTATACAACCCCATGTATTTACTGCAACAGTCGAGCGGACAAGACTTTGTATTGTGTCGTGTCTTTTTCGGTTTGTGTAGTCTTGTAAGAGCAATGGACTTGTGTCCACGATTTTTTGTCGAAAGACAAAAAGACGTCTTGTCTGATTTAATGTGTTTTTAGCCTTAGAGACAATCAGGCAAATATCGTAGCAAATGAGTTCAACCAAAGCGGTGTTTGTCCAATCTTTACCACTATGTACGACCAAAACCGGTTGGCAAGAACTTGATAGATTCCTTGCAGTGCGGCTTCAAGTGTTTGCCAAACACCTTTCAGCTTTAACAACAGATAGCTTATTTTTTAATAGCTGAGAAGTTTGAGATAGCTAATGTTTGAGGTCGGTAAAAAAATCTCGAACAGAGAAAATCTAATCTAAAAAAATTCTAATAATTCGTCTATCCCATAATCACTATCAATTCGATTCACACATTTCAATCACTTGTAATCACTCAAATCCTTAAAATATTCCCATAAGACTTCTTTACATTTGGGAGTTGTCACTTTCGTTTTTAAAATTTATATAATTACGTCCAAGCGGAAAAACAACAAGCAAAAGGACTATCGCAGACAAGGATTAGACGGCTGGCTGCGTTTTGGGTTAATTTTTTCAACCTTTGCTCTTTCTAGTTGACAAATTATTTGCCATAGGTAATAAGGGACAAAGGAAAATTCTATGAGCAATCCGAGCATATCATGAAATGTGGGGATGAATCATATTATGTATCACTGTAATCCTGCTATTTTAATGATAAATAAGAACTCAGTTACCGTTTAAGGACACATCGAATGGTGAAAATAAAATCCAGGATAAACGTGTGATGTGACAGTTCAAAGGATGCGGCCATAACGGAGTGACGGGTTAATTAAACAGAAAATAATGCACGGTGTCATGAGAGAATGTTATGCCATGGAACATGTGAGCGAGGAAGCTTTGGGGAGGAGGGCAACATAACGTGGTAACCATAATAAGGGTTACTTTCAGCCTTTGTGAATTGACAGGTTTGAGAATGTGCCATTTCTGGACAGCAGTGATGGGTGGCGATTAATTACTCTTCTGTATCGTCAGTATACAAGGGATAATCGTAATATTTACTCGCAATTTCCTTTTCACGCAGTATGTGATGGAAACGATGCGGAATATTTCAATTAGAGTGTCATTGCGGAATCGGATTAATTTGAGAGCTGTAGGTTCTGGTGGGAGGAAAAAAGGGCGGTTGTTATGTAATAAGGATGTATTCAGTCGCCACTGCGACGACAACACATGGAATCAAGACAGATTGGTTACTAGTAATTATTATTTGAACGAGTTAGCTTTTGCCTACTTATATTTCAGCGGGAGCACAAAAAAAAACACGTTTGATATTTTATGAACAGCGATCTTTATTCAATGCATTCTTCTTAAGAACTGAAGACTAACTGTCCGATGTTAATAAACCTTACCACACTACACAGCTTTTTTGTTGCTAGGCTTTACGGACAACGCTTGGCTTTACAGACAAGATCAACTTACAATATATATCATTACAATAAACAAAACATATAGAGAAAATAGATAGAGAGGATAATAGGGTATGTTATGAATATAACTCGTCCCCCCAAAAGGAATGAACTTGGGATTAAGTTCATTGCATTATATAATTCGTTTTCATAAATATATACATTATACATATATAAATAAGGAAGTACTTTCAAAAATAGGATAGTTAATATATATTTTTTTTTCTTTACAATTCTGTAGTACATTTATTTTGGTATAATATCATTTGCATTCATTTATTTATTTTGATGGTAAGTATACGCCCTAGTGAACCATTTTATTATTTTATTGCTCAAACTTATAAGGTTAGAGGTGCTACTTTATTTATATGAACAAGATACATTTGTTTTGCATTGTAAGATATTTCGGTAAGTGCTCATTGTACATAAGTTACTAAGTCGCACTGGGTATATTTATATGAAATAAATTTGTTCTTAGTTGTTTTTTTTTATTTAGACATCCTATGTATGTTTAATCTTTTGCTTATGAACCTTTCTTTTATTTGTTTCGACAGTTATTTCATTGTTTTGAGTAACAATGTGGTCATTAAACCTAGGTGCCAATTTATTTCTTCTATCATCCTTTTCAAAAATTTGTTCATTTGCGGTATAATCCGGAGGATCCTTACGTGATTTATTAAGGTTGCTTATGTAAGTTTGTTTTCTTTCGAGACTTTTTTTATGAACTAATTTACAAAGATTTTCATAATATAATTTATGTTGTTCTAAGTATTCTTGTTCTGTGCGAAAATCTGGGTTTGATGGAAACGGTTTACTGGAGTGAATATGGCCTGAAAAGAGTTCAAAAGGACTCAATTTTGTTGTGGAATGTATAAAATTGTTATATGTCAGTACAGCCTCATCAACTATTTCTTCAATTGAAGCGTCTTTTTTATGAAATTTAATCAAGCGAATCAGTTCCGTAAGGGTGGAATGAAAACGTTCGACTGGCGAGTTACCTGTTGGTGTCTTAGCACAAATGTTATGAAAACTAATGTTATACAATTCTAAGAATTCCCTAAATAGAGTACAAATGAACTCGCTACCGTTATCTGCAACTATTTTTTTTGGAATACCGTGATGTGAAAAAAAGTGTCGGAGGCATTTAATTAAATTGATGCTTGTTCTTGCTGTCAGTGGGTATACGGCTGAGAATTTGCTGAATTTGTCAATAATAGTTAAAAAATTCATTTTGGACACAAAATATATATCAATATGAATTATTTCCAATGGTTTTGATGGGGTTTCGGTTAATTGAAATTTAAGTTTTTCTGCCTTACGGTCGTATTTATACCTGTGACAAATTTCACAGTTATTTATAACATTAGAAATTACATGTTTAAGTGTCGGAAAATATATATCTCTTTTTAAGTGATGAAAACATTCGGTTATACCCCTATGGTAGGAGCTCTGATGGTAATTTCTAACCTCTTTTTCTCGATCATCTCTCTCCGTTATATCTCTAAGCAAAGTCATAGATCTAACAAGCTTTAACACCTTTTGAATCGCCGAAAATGTTTCATCGTCTGTTAAAATGGCCATTTGCCGTTTTGTATTCATGTGGTCTTGCAAAATTGAAGTGACTACACTTTCATCTGCAAGATTATGGTGCTTAATTATATACCTTTTTTTCCTTTTAAACAAAATTGTCAATTTTGAAGATAACTGCGATTTTGCCGGATTTCGCCTTATAATAATTTGATGGGACAATTCGTTGATTGGACGTTCGGATATTGGAATACCACTATCAAAATTTTCTTCAGCCGAATGAATTGTTGATATTATAGACGATGCATCAGCGTTATTTTGTATCGAAGCCATTTCTAAATTTTCAAATTCAGTCTCGTTAGTGTAAGTTAACACCCTGTACTTATGTTGCAAAATTCACACAAAAAAATTGATGATTCAATTGCATACAATTTGGTAAACAACATACCGTTGTAGATTAATTCTCATCGACAACCAAAATGTGAAAAACAAAATACCGTTCACGATGGGCAAGAGTTAAGCTCTCATCTAATACAAAAAGTTACCGTTCACGATGCATGGGCAAGAGTTAAGCTCTCTAATCTAATACAAAAACGGTAATTTCGGAATGAGGAAGATTAACGCTCTCTACTCGTTAGAAAAAAATCAAGTGGTTGATGAGAAGAGGTGTGCATCGACAGAAGTCACTTCTTGATAGTCAACGGCCAGCTGTACTTTTCGGTGTCGCGTACCTATTGATTAATAGTGTTCGCCTCAATATTTTTTTTTAAATAAATCATTGTTTAAAACTTGATAGTGTCTCTTTTATTAACTGGCGCCCAACGATTGCAACTCGTTTTTTCTTGTTAAATAATATTGTGCTATGCCAAAAAGAAAGTATTTAAGAAAAACGGTTGCCTAATTATAAGATTCCACCAAGAATAGTGTGTTGAAAAAAAACTATACGTATATATAGCGAATAACGGGAGTACTAAAAAAACCCTGAAAACTATAATACCTCCAAGACCTATCAAGTGAATTTATATGAAAAATATTAAAACAGATAAAAAACATAAGCATATTATAAACAATTACGTGGAGTGATTTTCCTCTAAATTCATAAACTGAACAAAATCTAAACCAACAGATTCAACCAAACTTCTGCACATATTGAACAAATAAAAAATATGCAATTAAAAGCAGATTTAAGAAAGAATTAATTTTCGTATAAAGACTAAAATTAATATATTAAAAACGATATTAACGGTGGAGTGCTATTCTCTCAAATAAAAATATAAAAAAAAAAACTTTCTTGAATATTATTTGTTATTTTTATAGCGAGTAGAATTATACATAATATTATTTCCTTTAAATTATACTTAATTGAATAACGTACTTTAGGTGTATTATCACAGCAGCAAACAAATAAAAACAGTTATTAAAAACATCATTGTTAAGAGCTAAAACAAAAAGTAATTTATAGAAAATGGATGAAGTGCAATTTCGTGCAATATTAAGAGTTGCTGTTCAGACCGCAGTCGAACAAGCGCAACAATCATTTGAGTCCCGAATCAGTGCACTTACGAATAGACTTTCCTCTTTGGAAACGCCATCAAGGGCAGTAGAGTATAATGAGGTTACAATCAATCGTCAAATTAGTTGTGAAGAAACATTAGATGTTGTGAAATCACTTTCAGAGTTCCAAGGTGATCAGACTAGACTAGCTATGTCTCATGGCGTCAAGCTGCGTTTGCCGCACATAAGGTTTTTCAGGGATATGAAGGGAGTTCTAAGTATTATCAGGCAGTAGCTATGATAAGAAACAAAATTGTAGGACGTGCTGATTCAGTTTTAACATCGTATAATACTGTACTTAACTTTGATGCAATAATAAGTCGCTTAGATTTTACATACGCCGATAAAAGGCCAATTTATATAATCGAACAGGAAATGTCAACTTTGAAGCAGGGATCATCGTCTTTAGTTGTATTCTATGATGCAGTCGAAAAGAAGCTAACCTTAATTATCAATAAAGTTAAAATGACTCATGAAGGTAAAATCGATTTAATTGCGTCTCTGAACGAAAAGTATAAGCAGGATGCTCTAAGAATATATATTTCCGGGTTGCGAAAACCAATGTGTGATATTTTATTCTCTTCGAGACCTGAAGATATGCCCTCTGCATTAGCAATCGCAAGGGAATTAGAGGCTAATCAAACTCGTTACATGTTCGCAAACTCGTTTTCTAGTTACACTGAACGACCATATAAAGCTCCGATCCAACAAAGCTATAGAAATGATTCATTCAATCCCCCTCAATTTAAACGTGAGTTAGATCAAAATCCTAAAGTACAGCCGATGGAAATAGACCCTTCCACTTCACGCTATAGATCTCCAACTCAGAATCAGGTTATCTCATCTCAAAAACCAATTAATAATGGCTTCAAAAATAATAATTTTATAAATAATAAACCACAATTAAAAAGACGAGGACCTTCAGACAAAAATTTCCGCAACAAAACTTTTACTACAAATAACGATTCAACACAGCAACCGATTTCAAAAATTCAACGAGTAAATAATTTAGTTCAGAATCAGGCAACACATCTTAATACGGTTCCTTGTGAGCAACATTACAACGAAAATAATTATTTTGACGACGAAAGACTTTCTTGCAATTATGAGAGAGATGAATTTGAAGATGAAGTAAATTTTTTAGGGATAGGTCCCTCCTACCGTACATAAGCAGAACATTAGGAGGGAAGGAACTAAGATTTTTAATAGATACAGGTGCTGCCAAAAATTATATTAAAAACCTAAGCAATCTGAAAGGAGTTGTAGCGGCATCTAGCGGTGAAAATTATTATTTTCAAATTTGATATAGTTCATAAGTTAAGACATAGATGGAAGAGATGCGGTAGAAACGGTAACTAACTTAACTACATCTTTAAACATTCTAGTTTTCCTGTTTCCGTTTCCTGATTTGAATTTTATTCTTACTCAACATTTCATTGTGTTCAGATGTGCTCGGGTTAAAAATAAATAAAAATAATTAGTAGACTAAAATTTGTAAATTTATTTATGTCATCGAGTTGAATAAAAAGACGAAAGTTTGTTTTAAATAATAATTGGAATCGTTGCCTTTTAATTGACAAAAATAAAAGACCAACGATATTGGTGACCCCGACGACGCTTGAAGTACGCTGCCGACATCTATCGCATCAACGGCGTCTAAATTTGCATTTGCTGGGAAATAACTAAAACTCCATAATCGCACCGCTATAAAAATCAAAGCTGTGGCTTAGAACACACAAACGTGTCTGCATTCTATCTACCAGCAGCATCCTTACACCAAACCCTGGTTTCAACAACAACGAACATCATACATCAATTTGATCAGCCATATAGCAAAAATATCCATCAACTTCATCAAAGAGCATCACCATCGCATCACAACGCAAGGAACAATCGCATTACAACGCAAGGAACAATCGCCAACACAACGCACGCAAGGAACCATCGCAACACAACGCAAAGGAACCATCGCAATACAACGCAAGAAAGGATCACAACACAACGCAAGCGCAAGGAACAAATCGAAACTTCCAGAACAATCAACTACACAATTGTACATACTTACGTACATACCCAAGTATCTATAATTTTTTTTCTCTCGTTTTATTCAAAAAGACACCATTTGCATTTTCTTTTTAAACATTTTTAAATATTAAATCTTTCATTTCAACATTACATTTTTCATATATATACATACAATTTAAATTCTCTAAAAAGAGGTTCATCCTTAAATTCTTAAATTCTCCTTATTGTAAACCGCATCATTTCTATCAATAGTCTTGTTTTTCTTATTTTTTGACATTACTTAAATTTTTTTTTGTTATAATGAACATCGGCCAAAATAATGAAGGTGGTAGCACACCAGGCGGTGGATCTTTACCTCCCACAACAAGTGCAGTCATTCATGCAGTTGCAATCAAACTTCCAGAATTTTGGACCAAAATGCCAGCCATTTGGTTCGTTCAAGTGGAATCCCAATTCTCCACTCGGAACATAGTTTCCGAAGAAACAAAATTCCACTATGTCGTTCAATCCCTTCCTCAGGACGTGGCCGCAAGTGTCTATGACATTTTAGTTCAGGAATCCCGAACACCCTATACAAACCTCAAAAAGGCACTCATAGAACGACATTCAATGAGCGAAAGTAAGAGAATTGAAGCCTTGCTTTCGGGGGAAGAGATGGGGGACAAAAAGCCATCAGAGTTCTATAGAAAACTTCAAACCTTGGCCGGACAATCAATGATTGTTACGGAGAGCCTAATTCTGGAACTCTGGTTAAGGCGTCTTCCCACTCCTGTCCAAATATCAATTAAATCAAGTTCCAAAACTAAAACAGAAGATTTACTTTCAATCGCAGATGATATATTCGAGGTATATCAGAAACAAAGTTCAAGCTTTTCAATTTCCTCGCACTCGGAACGTTCAATCAACGAACTCACGAGCATCAACCAAAACCTGCAAACAGAAATCAATGAAATAAAGACAATGCTCTCAAATCTTAATGTCAATAAACGTTTTTCACGAACTCAAAACAGAGCTCCATTCAATCAGTATTCACAAAACCATAATCGTAATAGATCCAACTCGGCTAGAGGCCAAAGAATGTGTTGGTTCCATAAAAGGTATGGAAAACGTGCACAGAAATGTTCCCAGCCTTGCAGTTTCAAAAATTTAAACCCAAACTAGATTGTACTGTCATTGCAGCGGCAAATGACAGTAAAACTAACAAAATTCCTAGCCGTATTTTCATCAAAGACCCTATTTCTAATTTTACATTTTTAATTGATTCAGGCTCAGATGTTTCAGCCATTCCTGCCTCGTCAATAAAACATTACAAAAACAGTGAACCTGACCAAAAGATTTCCGCAGCAAACGGTTCTGCCATTAATGTTTTTGGCACAACATTTTTAAAAACAACTCTAGGTTTTCGAAGGGTGTTTAACCACACTTTTCTTATAGCTGCAGTAACAAAACCTATCATTGGTGCGGATTACTTAAAATCAACTGGCTTGGTCATCGACATCAAGAATCGTAGACTTATTGATCCACTCACAAACACAAGTGTTATTGGCACACCTTGTAGAGAGAATATAATAAGCCCACGATTCTTTGAAATAGAACAAAAATACAATTCAATTATACAAGAATTTTCTTCCCTCATGGAACCCCCAAGTTTCAATCTTCCCGTAAAGCATTCAGTGGTTCACCACCTGTTGACAAAAGGACCACTCCCTTACTGTCGACCGCGTCGCCTCAACAATGTAAAATTCAAGATTGCCAAAGATGAATTCGAATATATGGTTCAAATAGGAATTTGCAGACCCTCATCCTCACCTTGTGCATCTCCACTGCATATGGCCGCTAAACAGGAAGCAAATGATTGGAGACCATGCGGGGACTATAGGCAACTTAACGCAATTACTGTTCCCGACAGAAACCCTCTTCCACATATACATGACATGAATGCAACACTGTTCGGTTGCAAGATCTTCTCAAAAATTGATTTGGTACGAGCTTACCACAACATACCCGTAGCTACAGAGGACATACATAAAACAGCTGTGATAACACCATTCGGACTCTTTGAGTTTCTGCGCATGCCGTTTGGGCTCAGAAATGCTGCACAAACTTTCCAAAGATTCATGTCCCAGGTGTTAAAAGGCCTCCCATTTTTTTTCGTTTATTGTTATGAACCTAACTACCCCATATACATAACTTTTCGATTAATTGTGAAGTCTATAGAAACATAAGATATCTCGTTGCATTGAATTCAAGGAATAATATTCTTTGTCATCAAAATATCTCTTCTCAAAACTTTGGGATAAACAAATATCTCGTTGCATTGAATTCAAGGAATAATATTCTTTGTCATCAAAATATCTCTTCTCAAAACTTTGGGATAAACAAAATATCTCGTTGCATTGAATACAAAGAATAATATTCTCTGTCATCAAAACATCTTTGTCAGCAAAATATTCTTGATATAGTTTTGCATTCAAATTTGCTTTTGAAAAAGATTTGTATCCATCATGTTTTTAGTCTTACAACAGAGTCGCACACAGCTAGTTCACTTTATTTAAAATATTAAAAAAAAACCAAATGAATTTCAAATAAATAAGTTTTGTTTAATTAAAATTGAAGTCTGTATATTTTTTTTTTCAACGTTGGAGAACATAACAAAATTTGAAGTCTATATTTTTTTTTTCAACGTTGGAGAACATAACAAAATTTGAAGTCTATATTTTTTTTCAACGTTGGGGAACTCAACAAATTGGTGTCAGAAGTTAAGATAATTCTCGGAAATCATCATGCTGATAATATTGTAAGAACATACATAAACAAATTTATAATTTGAAAATCTCATATTGAAATTGAATCAGAAAATTTTAAACTTGTTGTGCAGAAAATTTATAAAGCGAAAGCAGAAAATCTCATATTGAAATTGAATCAGAAAATTTAAACTTGTTGTGCAGAAAATTTATAAAGCGAAAGCAGAAAATCTCATATTGAAATTGAATCAGAAAATTTAAACTTGTTGTGCAGAAAATTTATAAAGCGAAAGCAGAAAATCTCATATTGAAATTGAATCAGAAAATTTAAACTTGTTGTGCAGAAAATTTATAAAGCGAAAACAGAAAATCTCATATTGGAGTTGAATCAGAAAAATTTTAAACTAGTTGTGCAGAAAATTTATAAAGTGAAAACAGAAAATCTCATATTAATTGAAATTGAATCAGAAAATTTTAAACTCGTTGTGCAGAAAATTTATAAAGCGAAAACAGAAAATCTCATATTGAAATTGAATCAGAAAATTTTAAACTAATTGTGCAGGAAATTTTAAAGTGAAAACAGAAAATCTCATATTAATTGAAATTGAATCAGAAAATTTTAAACTTGTTGTGCAGAAAACTTATAATTTTGAAAACAGAAAATCTTGTATTAATTGAAATTAAATCAGAAAATGTAAAACTTGTTGTGACTCAAATTGTGATTTAGGAAATTTATAATTTTGAAAAACAGAAAATCTTATATTAATTGAAATTGAATCAGAAAATTTTAAACTATTTGTGCAGAAAATTTATAATTTAGAAAACAGAAAATCTTATATTAATTGAAATTGAATCAAAAAAAAAAAAACGTGTGTACCAAAGGCAAATTCGAAAGATTAACTTAAATTAGATTGAAACATGAATCCAGATGGCAATAATGTTGATGGTGAGAATATCTCACTGAATACCCTATTCAAATTCGTCAAACCCTTCGATGGGGACAGACAGAAACTCATTCCGTTTCTGAATTCAATTGACTCTGCTTTTAATTTAGCAACTGTTGAACAATCAAACGTTCTTCTAGCTTACGTAAAAAGTCAACTTTCTGGCAAAGCCGAAAGCTCAGTATCAAACCACGATTTTGATACCTGGGAGGAATTGAAACAATACCTAAAAAGCATATACTCAGATACAAAACATCATGGGCAATTGCTCATTGAGCTATTAAATTGCAGGCAGAATACTGAAACGATTTCGCAATATATTTGCAAAATTGAAACTGCTTTAAAAAAACTGTTAACGTCTACACGACAAAATAATGTAATTGAAGCTGAATTAGTTGGTCGATTAGCGGCTATGAATGATTTAGCCCTTCACACATTTATTTTAAATGTTAAACCAGAAATTAGCAGAATGTTGAGAGCTAGAGATATAGAAACTCTCAACGAAGCATTCAATATAGCGTTAGAAGAAGAAAGAATACAACTACTTATTAACATTAAGAATCCAAATTCTAAAAATTGCACTATTTGCAAAAAATCAGGACATATATCGACGCATTGTTTTTTTAATAAACCTTCAGGTAGTAAACCTAAGCCTATGTATACTCTCCAATCAGAAAAAGTATGTAATTATTGCAAAAAACTTGGGCATTTGATCCAAGATTGTAGGAAGAAAAAATGGAAAGATAATAATAGAAATTCTTTGAATCAGAACTCAACCAGAAACTTTTGAAGGGAACAGGGAAACGTAAATTCACTCGGAATGATGGCAACAACAGATCGGGTGAATTCAAACGAAATTGTTGCGAACAAAACAAATTAATTTTATTAAATGAAAATACTATCTTTATAAATATAGCATCTGAATTTTCTATTTCTTCTCAATTCAAACTTCTAGTAGACAGTGGTGCGAATATTTCTCTAATAAAAAAGGAATTTTTAGTTGATAAAGTCAAAATCAACGATTGTGACATAATTAAACTCAAAGGTATCGAATCAAGCGATAACCCAATCAAAACAATAGGTTCGATTAATATTTCACTTAAATTTAGTGACAGTCATAGCATTAATCATAAATTCTATATCATTGACTCAAAATCCAATGTTCCTTTTAATGGAATCATAGGAAATGACTTTTTAATTGAACATGGAGTTCAAATCAATTACCAAAATAAAAATTTAAAAGTCAATAACAGAACCTCAATACCTTTTTTTGTAAATCAATCAAATCAAACGTCTGATCAGTTTATACTTCCAAGTAGATCGGAAACACTCATTAAAGTAAATATTTTAAACAAAGGAATTAAAGAAGGTATCGTGCCAGATATCGAAATTATAGATGGGGTCTACCTTAGCAGAGCTATTACTAAAGTTGATAGTCATTCTAAAGCATTTGTAACTATAATCAATACCCTTGATAATAATGTAAAAATTCAATCGACAAAAGTTACTCTGGAAGAAATTCCATCGGAAATTTATTCATTTAATTCAAATTCTGAAAATATACAAAACCGTTTCAATCAATTGGTATCTCAAATACGTACTGATCATTTAAATAATGAAGAAAAAGAAAGCTTATTAAAAATTTGTTCGAAATTCTCAAATCTTTTCTATTTAGAAGGCGATAAATTGTCTTCAACTCAAAAAGTAAAACACGAAATTTATCTAGAAAATAATAAACCAATAGCTTCCAAGACATATCGTTACCCAGAAATTCATAAAAACGAGGTCAATAACCAAATCTCTAGTATGCTTGAACAAGGTATAATAAGTCCATCAACTTCACCTTTTTCTGCTCCTTTATGGGTAGTACCAAAAAAAATTGATGGGTCGGGTAAGAAAAAGTGGCGAGTCGTTGTAGATTATCGTAATCTTAATAATGTAACTGTTGGAGACTCGTTTCCATTACCTAATATTTCCGAAATATTAGACCAACTTGGTCATAGTTCATATTTTACAATTCTCGATTTAGCTTCAGGGTTTCACCAAATTGAAATTCGAGAAGAAGATCGTCCCAAAACAGCATTTTCGACCCCCGACGGTCATTACGAATGGAATAGAATGCCATTCGGACTGAAAAATGCGCCAGCCACATTTCAGAGGCTAATGAACTCAGTTCTAAGTGGCTTACTAGGTGCAAAATGCTTTGTATATTTGGATGATATTGTAATTTATGCTTCATCTCTCAAAGATCACGAAGCAAAACTAACGGAAGTATTTACTCGACTTCAAAATAATAATCTTAAGTTACAGCCAGATAAATGCGAATTCCTACGAAAAGAAGTCGTATATCTTGGTCATGTAATATCAGAAGATGGTGTTAGGCCGAATCCATCTAAAGTTCAAGTAGTTAAAGATTTTCCAATACCAAAATCTCAAAAAGATATAAAATCTTTTCTCGGATTAGTAGGTTACTATAGACGTTTTATAAAGAATTTCAGTAAATTATCAAAACCTTTAACTTCACTATTAAAAAAGGACACTGAATTTGAATGGAAAAATCCACAAATCGAAGCATTTAATACTTTGAAAAATATGCTCTTAGAAGAGCCTATTCTTAAATATTCAAATTTCAATAAAAACTTTATTTTAACCACTGACGCTTCAAGTTTTGCTATAGGCGCAGTTTTAAGTCAAGGTAAAATAGGCAGTGATTTGCCAATTTCTTTTGCATCAAGAACATTGAACCGTAATGAATCCAATTATAGTACAATAGAGAGAGAACTATTGGCTATAGTATGGGCAGTTGCCCATTTCAGACCTTATTTATATGGTACGAAATTCACAATAGTTACTGATCACCGTCCTCTTGTGTGGTTATTTAATTGCAAAGACCCAGGTTCACGCCTCGTACGTTGGCGTCTTAAACTCGAAGAGTACGACTATCAAATCGTTTATAAGCCAGGAAAAATTAACAGCAACGCTGATTGTCTGTCAAGAATTAAGGTTTCAAACACTGAACAACTATCAGGAAAAGACGAAGCTATAGTAAATCATATCCTTAAATTAGAATCGTACGATGATTACCTTAAATTTTACTATTCTTCCTTAAAATCTAATGTTTATGACTTCTCCGAAGTAAAATCATCATTTCTTAAATCAAATAATAATATAGCTACTTATGCAGTAACGATTTTGGTGATTGTAATAAATATTTTACAAACATTTCAGATCTATGTGATAACATAGAGCAATTAAGAGTTCATCCCTATGAATTATATGAAGTGGTAAAATCAAAAAACACAAAGAAAGAATTCTTTGTTTATCATTGTATGATAAAACGTCAAAGTTGGCAAAAGGCAAGCTACTCCGATTTCTTTTATGTTTTTCAAAATCTCAAGTATAAATTAGAAGAAGATGGAATAGATAGCATATCTATACCTAATTTTGAAAATGATAAAAATTTATTCAAATATGAAAAATTAAAACATATAATTCAATTCATCTTCCGTAATTCGAAAATTAAAATTATTGTTCATCACGATACAATCATTAATCCAGAGCGTTCAGATATTCCTATTATCCTTAAAGAAAATCACGACGATCCTCAATCAGGTCATTCCGGTTTTAGAAGAACCTATAATCGAATAAAAGAATTCTATTATTGGAAACATATGAAGTCAGAAATAAAAGCGTATATTAAATCTTGTGAAAGCTGTCAAAAGAATAAAACTTTAAGAAGAACATTTAAGGCTCCTATGGAAATAACAACGACTGCAAGTCAGCCTTTTGAAAAATTAAGTTTAGATATTGTGGGACCTCTACCATTAACTATTAACGAAAATCAATTCATACTTACACTTCAAGATGATCTCACGAAATATAGCCAAGCTTTTCCTTTAAAAAATCATTCCGCAGAAACAGTTGCGAATAAGCTTTTCAAATTTATAAGCTTCTATGGCATTCCAAATTCAATTTTAACAGATCAAGGATCCGAATTTATGTCTTCCCTATTAAAACAATTTGCTAAACTTTTCCATATGAAACAAATAAATACAACAGCCTATCATCCACAGAGTAATGGAGCACTTGAGCGATCACATTCTACCTTAAAAGATTACCTTAAGCATTATATAAATGCAAACCAGGATGATTGGGATGAATGGGTACCGTCAGCTATGTTTGCTTATAATACCTCAGTTCATGCTTCTACTAAATTCACACCTTATGAACTGTTGTTTGGACATAAACCTATATTGCCTTCATCATTAACGCAAGCTCCAGAATTTAAATATACATATGAAAATTATATAGATCAACTTAAATTTAGATTGAATAAATCTCACAAAATCGCAAAAGAAAATATAATAGCATCTAAGGAATTATATAAAAAGTATTATGATAAAACTGTTAATAATCAAACTTATAATATAGGAGATAAAGTATATCTTCGTAATAACAGTAATACGCTGAGTAAAAAGCTTTCACCCACTTATAAAGGTCCATTTGAAATAATTCAAACCCATAACAATCAAAACATTACAATTAAATTCAAAAAGAAACCTCTACGGGTTCATATAAATCGGTTAAAACCAGCTTTTAATTAATTAAACAAATTCTTCGAATTTTCAAAAAAAAAAAAATCTGCATTTTTATTGCAGATTGTCAATTCTTCTATGCAACGTGCAAGGATCTGAGATAAATAATTATGAAATCAAGGAAATCAAAAAGGGAAGCGGCCTTTATTATGAACACTTAGGACATGGAAAAATAACTACAACTACATATAAAATGATAACGTACATAAATATTACGGCTATAAATCAAAAACTTTTACTTATTAAGAATATCTATGAAAAAACATCAAACAATTATTATTGTAGTAATCAAAGCGTCAATCATATTAATTTTTACTTTTGTAAACAATCTCTTAATTACTTAAAGATTCAACTTCCTAACCTATTCTTAAAATATCAGGCAATAGAAGACTTAATAGGAAAACATAAAACCAAGCGAGGTCTTTTTAACGGTATTGGAACTATCTTTAAAACTATCTTCGGAACTCTAGATTATGAAGACGCCGAGTTCTTCGAAAAATCTATAAATAATGTTATAAACGATGAAAAATCTTTGACAGAACTCATGAAAGATCAAATTCATGTAGTACAATTGACAATATCTAATTTTAATGAAAGTATAAATAATATGAAATTCCACGAAGAAACTTTAAATAATAATTTTGAAAAACTTTACAATTTTTCACATAGCGCTACTACTGAAATTAATAAACTTAAACTTTCTGAAACAATTTCTCAACATATAATACTTTTAACATATCTTACTACGGAAACAAATGAACAACTAGATAACATTGTAAACGCTTTATTATTTGCAAAACGAAATACGTTGCATCCTTTTGTATTATCACCTATACAATTAATAACAGAACTTAATAGTAACTTACACTTGCTTAAAAATGGCATTTATTTTCCTGTATTAACAATTCTAGAAAATGCACATATTTTTATAGATATTGCTAAGCTCCAAGTTTACTTTTTAAACGGAAAAATAATTTATATTATAAACATACCATTGACAGAATCAACATTATACAATTTATATCATGTTATTCCTCTTCCGATACAATACGTAAATGATAGTCAAACCTATGCATATATACAACCGACATTTACCTATTTGGCAATAACGGATAATTACCAAAATATATTAAGTTTAATAACCTAGATCAATGTGAAAACTTATCAGATTCTGATTATATCTGCAAAGCTAACACTTTTTTCAGTTTTCATTTTGTTTTTTATTCATTCATATAAATTACTTAAAGCTAGATACAATTATACAAATTAAATTAAATTGAATGAAGTAAACAATAGTAATCATTCTTTAACTCAGCCATTCTCTAAGTGTGTTCCGCGGAACCCTAGGGTTCCGTGAGAGCCTTGTAGGGGTTCCGCAAAAAAAAAAATACACCTCTCTCTGTTATCTTTGATAATAAAATAAAAAATTCAAATAAAATGTGTTGAATTGATTCATTTTTGCCAATCGAAAAATTCATTTGTACTATCTGAATGCATTCATTGCATAACCTACATCCATTTTTCAAACACCTCGATTTTACAGTTACATATTTGCTAGGAACAAAGTTTCTGTTGTTTTACTGCTGCATTCTGATTGTATCAATTCTGTACATTTCTTCCATTTCTCAAGGAAAATATTCCCTTCAGCTGTAGACATCGCACGATCGAATTACACCAATTTGATTTCAAAATATTGCGTTTGTGTGACAAAGAATAAAATGTGATAATTACAATTTTTAGGAGTTTAGAGTTTTTTTTTTTGTATTCTGGATACAGACAAAAACTTTTGACAAGGAAATTAAGAGTCTCAAAAAGAAAAAAAAATAGAATTAAACCTTGGAGCTGTCCGGATACTAGATTTTCGCAATTTTTAGTACCAGTGTCCGGACACTTACTTGGGGTCTCCATTGAATATTTCCAATGAAAGGACTGTCAGCCTGTCATCAGATAATCCAATAGAGACCAACAATCCAACATGCAGTCCATGATCCGGTCATCGCAGTCCGGATTTTTCGAGCGGATCAAAATCCTGTCATCAAATTTGACATTTGTGTTGTATGTAGTGGTGAGCGTTCATTTTCCACAGACTTTTTGACATTCGAATTTCATTTCGTTTAATTTGTTGCTGATAGCAAGACATAATATGCCCAGTCAACAAAAGCACTGGATTGCGGATGAGATTGCGGAAGAGAAGTTGGATTGGATTTTACTCTTGTGGAGCCTCAGGGTTAAGAAAATCGATTAAAAAAACTCAAAACTCAATTTTTTTCTTTAGTTATTGGAAGTTCATTACATTTTCTTTGAAACGAACTCCGTTTGATTGTAAGATCTCACAAGATCAACTTACTATTCCCAGTATATTTTTCCAAGGTCTGCCACTATTTTTTTTGGCTAAGAAAAAAGCAGAACAGCAGCGGCTGCTGCTTAAACAATCCATAACTTTTCTGTTATACATTCGATCGGCTTGAAACTTCGTATGTTATGTGGAAAATGTTACTGATTCTGAATTTTGCAAATTCTGTGTTTAGTTTCTCTTTTATTCTCCATAAAGGCAAAATCGACCGGACACTGGGGCCTGTCCGGAAACTGGTGCAGTTACTTGTTATGTAAGGAACTTATAATTGACTGTTCCATTGCACTGTCGCTATGCTAATTAATAAATATTAAACTATTGTTTTATTATAGTTGTATGGTTCCGTTAAGTATTTCGTTTTCCAAAAGGGTTCCGTCACCAAAAAAGATTGAGAACTGCTGCTTTAACTTATTAAGTTAGTGTTGAATGACACGTTTCAATAAATAATTTCAATAAAGATCTGATGTGGGGTGACAATCAGTACAAAGTAAATTCGTTATTATAATTATAATAAATGAACACAATATTTCAATCTATATACAATCATTTAATTTAAGATACAAAAGTAGAATTAAAAGATAAAAATGAAGAAGAAAGATAAAAATGAAGAAAAAAATCAAAAAACGTAGGAAGAAATAGAAAAAAATCAACTTTAACAATTTCAAAAGGTAAATTAATTATTGTTATTTTGTGCTGATAATTAATTTGGGATTCTTAAAATGGATTCAATATGCTCAGTTTCAACAGTGAATAGCCAGTCCTTGACTTTTTTCAAAAAAGAACTCAACCGGGTAGTGTTTCTGATAAAAACAGGCAGTTTATTGAAAAATTTAGGTGCTGTAGCTGTAGCAATGTAAAAAAGTGAAAAATGTGTTCTACGAGTGAAAGGTTCATTCAGGTGCAAGCTGTTTGTGCGTAGATCATAAATTTCTGAGTTTCTACTGGGGATGTTGCCACTTTGTTTAAAAAATTCTTTGAGTACTTTAAAAACATAGAGATGTCTCATTAGTAGAATTTGCAATTCCTTGTATAGGGGCCAACTTGACGCTAATCGATTTTTGTTAGAAATAATTCTTATCAAGTGTTTTTGTGCTATCAATAGAGGTCTAAAATTATTAGCATAGCACCCACCCCAACTGGTTATACCATATTGAAGTTTTGACTGTGCAAGACCGTTATAAATACATTTTAATACTTTTTTTGAGCAAAATGGTTTTATAAGATACATTTTCCGAGAAACCAACATCATATGCGATTTTAAAGTGCGAGTATGTTCCTTCCAGTTCAAATTTGAATCAATTAAAACCCCTAAATATTTGAAATGCAATACTGATTCGATTTTAAAACAACTATTGGAGCATTGAAATCTAGGATTAAAATTGCTTCTACCACACTTGTGAATAGGTAGACAAAATTTTTTGCAGTTATGGTCATGAAAGTATAGGTTGTAATCAGGAAGACTATTTCCAGATACTTTGAAGGTCACCAGTTTTGTTTTTTCGCTGATGATAAGCTTATGAGCAGTAAACCATGTCCTTAGTGTTTCTAGATCTTCTTCAATTTTTGTTATACAATCAAATAACGTGCTAAATTGATAAGTGAAGGCTATATCATCTGCAAAGGCAGTAGATGATCCATTAAGTTTTAATTCGAATATTGAGTTTATATAAATTAGGAAAAATAACGGGCCAAGGATAGATCCTTGTGGAACACCGTTTTTTAAATAACGGGAATCGCTATAGGTCCCATTTACAACAACTTTTTGTTCCCTTTCTCTCAAATAGGATTGAAGCCATTCAAAAGTTTTTCCTCTAAAACCTGCACTGTAAAGTTTATCGAGAAGAATGCTGTGTTCAACCATATCAAATGCTTTTGTCATGTCAACAAAAAGTGCAATGGTGGACTTATTTGCGTTAAGGCTGCCATATAATTCACTACATAATCGTAGAATAGCATCTTCTGTAGACATGTTTTGTCTAAAACCAAATTGGTTTTTACTAAAAAAGTTATTTTTATCCAAAAACGACATGATTCGCACCTTCATAAGTTTTTCGAAAACTTTGGAGATAGTTGGAAGCAAAGATATCGGTCTATAGTTTGATATATTATTTTTTTTACCTTTTTTAAACAGCGGAATTACTTCGGCTCTTTTTAAATTTTTGGGAAAACAACCGCTTTCAACACTTGCATTAAATAAGTACATCAAAACATCCACAACATAAAATGCAATTTTTTAAAGAAGAGTACTAGAAATTCCATCAGAAGTACTTGAATTTTTGTTTTTAAGCGATAGAATAACTTTTAATATTTCTTGTGATGTTATAGAATTATAGACAAAACTATTACATTGTATACCAGTCATTAAAATTGAACTCATCGAGCAATCACAACTACAGTAAGAATCAACTCTAGGCTTAATTTTATCAGATATTTCAGTGAAGTATTCATTAATTTGATTAGAAATTGAACTTGGATCAGTAAAGGAAACACCATCAACTTCTAAATTTTTTATTTCAATTGGTTGCCTTTCTTTACCTAAGATGTTATCAACAACTCTCCATTCATCTCTGACATTTCCTCTAGCTTTTAAAAACGCATCCGTATAGAAATTATTTCGAGCTACCTCAATATGTTTCTTAACAGTTTTACAGAGAGAAATATAGTGTTTTCTAAGACTTTCATTAAGCGGATGTTTTTTACATTTTTTACTAAAAGCATTCTTCCTATTTATGAGTTTGAGGAGCCCTTTATTCATCGAAGGATTTAAATGCTTTAACCTTGAACTTTTGGTTGACGAAGATGTACAAGATTTGATATGCTTTTCTAAGATTGAAAAAAATACATCAAAAGCTTCAGAAGGGTCACTTTCTAAAAACACTGGATCCCAGAATTCATATTTTAAGCACTCATTTAGTAAACAGTAATCAATATAATTAATGGTTTTTTTGAGATTTTTTTGACGTGGCGTTAAGTTCGAATTCAAAAAATTAGTCATCGCTATCATTCTGTGGTCTGTTATCATTAGATCATACACTTTTCCATATGAAGATTTATTGTAATTTTTAAACCTAGCAAATATGTGGTCTATACAAGTACTAGAGGAGTCTGTCACACGAGTTGCTTCGTTTATGTAACTTTTAAGACCATTAGCTGCCAAAAGTAGTAGATAATTTTCAGAATCTTTATCCGTTTCATTTAAAATGTCAATATTTATGTCACCTAATAAAATTAAGTTCTTGGCCTTAGTTATACTCAAGACATTGCTCAATTCATCAATGAAAATACTTTTACAAAAACTATGCAGCCTATATATACAATACATGACATAGCTATCATTTTCATAACAAAATGATAACTTCAATACATCCGCACTTGTAATTTCAACTTTTGAGCTTTCACAAAAAATATCATCTCTTACATAAACAGCTATACCACCTGAGGCATATAATTCATTGCAATTAGCAAACATTGAATAACCTTGAATATTATATAAACTTAATTCATTTTCGTAGATCCAAATCTCACTCAAAACAATAACAACAGGTAAGCTATTAAACGTTTCAATATGCGCTAAAAAAGATGAAAATTTTTTCCTTAAACTACGAATATTTTGTTGTAAACAAAAACAATTATCAACAAAATTAGATGCAATGACTGGATAAACACATATTTCAGGGACTGAAGGAGGGACAGAAATAGAACTATTAATATTCATATTTTATCAAAATCAGCAGCACAAAATATTCTTACTGGTTTGTCACCCTCACTCCTACGCATATAAACTCTCCCATTCTTAGTCCAAACATATTTAAATCCCATCTCAGTCCTCAGTGATAATGCCTTGTTAAGCAATTGGCGAGTCTCATATGTTAAGCAATCGTTCACAAAAATATTTTCTGATTTTCTTTTCGCATCAAACAGATTAGTTGTAAGCTGATCTCTTCTTTCTCTTTTTGTTTTCATGATCTTTTCCTTCATCAGTTGTGAAACCAATTTTACACGAAGAATGTTGGTGTTGGTGCTCTTTACATTTTTGTTAGTAGCATTAGCATTAGAAGATAGTTTTGTTGTTATTTTTTTCATATAACATTATTGATCAATGTCTGCTTTGTTTATGTTTACGTTTAAACCATCGCACAAGACTTTGAGAGCGATATCAAAGTTCGTTAATGTGTTGTTGTTATCTGGAACGTTATAAATTTCAATGCAGTTCGCAAGAAGCTGTTGCTCTAGGTTGTTGACCTTTTCTTCTAGTGTAAGTATTTTTTTATCACTTTCAATGTTTTTGGCGACAAGTGCATCGATTTGTGTCTTGTGATATTGTTTCATCAAGACAACTTCATAATAAACCATTTCTAAGGTCACAGCTTTTATTTCTTCTTCAGGCAATGGTGTGGTGATGAACTCGGTATTGGCGGGGTTTTCTGAGTTTGCGGTGTTGGCTGTGTTGGCGGTGTTGGCGGTGATGGCGGTGTTGGCGGTGTTGGCGGGGTTGGCGGTGTTGGTGATGTTAGTAGTGGTGTTGGTAGCAGTAGCTGTGGTAGTAAAGGTTGATGATGAACCAGATTGTTGTGTTGAAGCAGAATTTGCAATAACAGTGGGCGACGAGGTGGAAGGTGGAGAGTGCTGAGTACCTGGCTCGACGCTGTTTGCAGCAGGAAGGGCACCTCCATGCTATTTTTTCTTTTGTCAGATAGTCAATTTCGTTGGCTGTTAATTTAACGCATTTTGCATGAAAAAACTTTTGACATTCTGTGCACTCCACTTTCGCTTCAGAACCACTGGTTTTTTTGCGGCAAATTCGGCACGACATTGTTGTTTAATTAAGGTTTAGTTTATTTTTATAATTATAGTTGCTCGGATAAAGAATAATTACAAAGTACTAATGAAAAGCCCTCGACATGAGTGTACCCCACAACGTCACGATGAGAACTTTTTATTCAAATGCTTATAATCCTGCTTGTGAAGTATTACTCTTATCAAACACAATAAATACAATTCCTAAAAATTGTGATACAAAGATATTACATGAAAATTTAGAATTATACCATAAACTTAACTCTAATAATTGGATCATAGTATTAACATAATCCAAACAAATAACTTTCCTCTGTGAACACAGTGATAGAATTAATAACGAGATTATAACAGGTACATCTTTAAGAACTATAAATAAGAATTGTGAGGCTTACATAGGATCCAACTTTTTGAAATCTGATAATTATATCTCTTCAAACTATGAATCGATAATTCCATTCGTAAATATAATTGAAGATGATTGCTGCGAAAATAAGCTAACAAATTTATCTCATGAATATGTTAAAATTGAACCGATAAATCTATCAAACGTAAACCAAGATCACCTTAAATTAATCAAACATTCTCTAGATCAAATAAGGAAAAGAATTAATGAGGCAGAAATTCATCCAACACTGATAAAACATCCTTCCTTTTTTCAATATACGATTGCGGTTATTGTTATGTTAATACTGGTATATTTGATACTTAAATGTTTCAAATATTGTAAAAAAATAAGAACAATTTCAATCCTTAATGATGACATTCGTACATCAGGAAATTGTCTTACACGGATCATAAATAATTGTTGTTCTAAAACTAAGCAACAAACAAATGAAATAAAAGAATTAAGCGAAGGTAGTTCAATAATGACGACACCTGAACCAACAGAAGATGTAAACATTAAACCTAGGAAGTCAATTAGAAATCCAAGAAACAATTTCGGTTCAAATTATAACCTTGTAAATTAAAATTAATTTTACATTAAAAATTTAAATTAATTTTATTTTAAGGGGGGACGTGTTATGAACCTAACTACCCCATATACATAACTTTTCGATTAATTGTGAAGTCTATAGAAACATAAGATATCTCGTTGCATTGAATTCAAGGAATAATATTCTTTGTCATCAAAATATCTCTTCTCAAAACTTTGGGATAAACAAATATCTCGTTGCATTGAATTCAAGGAATAATATTCTTTGTCATCAAAATATCTCTTTTCAAAACTTTGGGATAAACAAAATATCTCGTTGCATTGAATACAAAGAATAATATTCTCTGTCATCAAAACATCTTTGTCAGCAAAATATTCTTGATATAGTTTTGCATTCAAATTTGCCTTTGAAAAAGATTTGTATCCATCATGTTTTTAGTCTTACAACAGAGTCGCACACAGCTAGTTCACTTTATTTAAAATATTAAAAAAAACCAAATGAATTTCAAATAAATAAGTTTTGTTTAATTAAAATTGAAGTCTGTATATTTTTTTTTTCAACGTTGGAGAACATAACAAAATTTGAAGTCTATATTTTTTTTTCAACGTTGGAGAACATAACAAAATTTGAAGTCTATATTTTTTTCAACGTTGGGGAACTCAACATTATGTGGATGACATTCTTGTTGCCAGTAAATCAGCTAAACAACATGAAGAGCACTTAAGAACCCTGTTTCAACGCCTTTCGGAGTACGGTCTTCGCATCAAGGCTTCCAAGTGCGTTTTCGGTGTACCTAAGTTAAAGTTTTTGGGATTTGACGTTTGTGAAGAAGGAATTCAACCTTCTCAGGATAGAGTTAAAGCGATTTCAGATTTCACTGAGCCACAGTCCATTAAAAGTGCACAACGATTTTTAGGTATGGTGAATTATTATCACCGATTCATACCTCATTTAGCACGTATTTTGGCACCCATTTACGCTCATCTCGCTTTACTCACACAAAAGAAACCAAAATCCAAAGATTTCACCTGGCCACTCGAATGTCGAGAAGCATTCAAAAATGCAAAGAATGCACTTGCTCAAGCAACTCTCTTGAATCATCCACAAGAAAACGCCAAACTAAGCATAACGACAGACGCGTCCAATACGGATGTAGGGGCAGTTCTTCAACAACAAAAGCATAACACCTGGGAACCAATTGCATTCTTCAGCAAAAAACTTTCACCTTCCCAATCTAAATATTCGGCATTCGATAGGGAATTACTTGCAATTTACCTAGCTATTCAACACTTCCAAAACTTTGTCGAGGGACAGGACTTTTGTATCTACACAGATCACAAACCCCTAACAACTGCCCTTACAACTAAAGCTAAACGCAGCCCTAGGCAAGAACGACATCTCGACTTCATATCACAATTCACAAGTGATATAAGATTTGTAAAAGGTTCGTTGAATGTCGTTGCGGATTCCCTATCAAGACCAAATGCCGATGCAATCGAAGAAACTCCGATTGGCATGGAAGATCTAGCCAAAGCACAAGTGAATGACGAAGAACTGACAAATCTTAGAAATAATATTCCACACAGATCAAATTCCAATTCCTAAAAATCCCTTCAAGCAACTTTTCTCTATGGTGTGAAACATCTACCGACTGCTATCGTCCATATGTACCTAAAGATCTTCGCGAAACTATTTTCCATAAAATTCATTCCATTTCTCATCCAGGAATTCGTGCTACACGCAAAAAGATTGCAAAAATGTATTTTTGGTTCGGAATGAACAAAGATATAAATACATGGACAAGGAATTGCGGGGCATGTCAAAAAGAAAAGGTTCAACGACACACAAAATCACCATTTGAACGCATCGCAATTCCTCCAGGCAGATTCCAACACATACATATGGACATAGTAGGACCACTTCCACCCTCGAATGACTTTAAATACATTTTAACGATCGTTGACAGGTTCTCCAGGTGGCCAGAGGCCTATCCCATTCGGGATATCAATGCGGAAACGATTGCCACAACCTACGTGCATGAACATGTGTCAAGGTTCGGTGTACCAGACACTATCACAACAGACCAAGGTTCACAATTCGAATCGAAACTTTTTAAAGAACTAATCAGGTTTTTAGGCACAACACGCATTCGAACGACGGCATACCATCCACAAGCAAATGGCATGGTTGAAAGATTCCACCGCCAACTCAAAACATTCATTCGGGCATCTGGAAACAGAATAAATTGGACAAGACAACTACCCTTAATTTTGCTAAGGATTCGAACCACGGTAAAAGATGACATAAAACACACACCGTCTGAGCTCCTGTACGGACAAAACATTAAATTGCCTTGTGATTTTTCAAAAAATTCAATTGAAACTACAAATGAATCGAATTTGGTAGAGCAATTGAAGCTTTTCTTTGAAAATATACCAAACACTTCACTAGAAACTAGACACAATCCAAAACAATCTGTCCACATCCCAAAGAATCTTGAAACTTGCGACCACGTCCTGATAAGAAGAGATAGAGTGAAAAGAAGTTTGGAATCTCCTTATGAGGGTCCTTATAAAATTACTAAAAAGCTTCGAAAATATTTTATTGTTTTGAAGGATGGGAAAAATTATTCCGTATCAATTGACCGACTGAAACCATTCTTCGATAACAATAAAGAAAATAATAAAAGAACACAAAACGAAACGTCAAAAACTATTCGCTTTGCTGGAAGGGGGGTGATGTAGCGGCATCTAGCGGTGAAAATTATTATTTTCATAATTTGATATAGTTCATAAGTTAAGACATAGATGGAAGAGATGCGGTAGAAACGGTAACTAACTTAACTACATCTTTAAACATTCTAGTTTTCCTGTTTCCGTTTCCTGATTTGAATTTTATTCTTACTCAACATTTCATTGTGTTCAGATGTGCTCGGGTAAAAATAAATAAAAATAATTAGTAGACTAAAATTTGTAAATTTATTTATGTCATCGAGTTGAATAAAAAGACGAAAGTTTGTTTTAAATAATAATTGGAATCGTTGCCTTTTAATTGACAAAAATAAAAGACCAACGATAGAGTCAAGCCAGTAGAAAATTCTTTTACTGTTAAATCCTTGCACCGATCAAACGAAATTAGATTTAAGTGCTTGGTACATTTATTCAACAAAAATACAACTTTTTTTATTCTCCCTCGCCTCGATAGGTTTGATGGCATCATTGGATGCGACTTTTTACATGAAATAGGTGCACATCTTGATTTAAAGAAGGGTGTTATTAACTATGATGGTCGAGAGGAGAAACTTTTATATTTATTCTGTAGAAATGTTAATCATATTTCTATTGAAAATGATTTTGTACCACCGGATGTACGCCCACAATTCGAAAATATTATTTCAAAAAGTCAAAAAGTATTCGCAGATTCAAATGATTTTTTGCCATTTAACACCAAAGTTGTAGCTACCATTAGAACAACGGACAATGAACCAGTCTATTCCAGGGCTTATCCCTATCCAATCGCAACGGCGCAGTTTGTCAACAAAGAAGTTTCCGATCTTCTTAATGCCGGAATAATAAGGCCATCTCGATCACCTTACAATAACCCGATTTGGGTTGTTGATAAGAAGGGATTTAATGAGGATGAAAGTCGGAAAATGCGCCTTGTAGTTGATTTTAGGAAGCTTAATACAAAAACAACTAGTGATAAATACCCGATTCCGGATACGTCTGTTATTCTTGCAAATTTAGGCCAGTCTTCATTTTTTTCCACATTGGATTTAAAATCCGGGTTTCACCAGATCAAACTCTCTGAGAGAGACAGAGAGAAAACTGCATTTTCCGTCAATAATGGAAAATATGAATTCTGCAGGCTTCCGTTTGGTCTTAAGAACGCGCCAAGCATTTTCCAACGGGCCATTGATGATGTGCTGAGGGATGAAAATGGCAAGTCGTGCCATGTTTATATTGACGATGTAATTATGTTCTCAAAATCTAAGCAACAGCACCTTCAAGATGTTGACAGGATTTTATCCAAGCTCTTTGAGGCCAATATGCGTGTTTCTCCCGAAAAGTCAAAATTTTTTAGAAAGAACGTTGAATTTTAGGGCTTTACAGTTTCAGATCAAGGTATCAAGACTTGTCCAGATAAAGTCAAGTCCATTATTGAATATGAAACTCCAAACACTTTGCGTAGCTTACTTTCATTTTTAGGATTGTATTCTATTATCGGAGATTTGTTCGGGATTATGTTCAAATTACGAAGCCTTTAACAAAGTTTTTGCGTGGGGAAAATGGTAATGTTAGTGCTAGACAATCAAAGAATATTTCAATCGAACTTGATTTTTAATTTTATTCAAGACTGAATACAAGCCAATCTTAAGTTTAATCTTAAATCTAAATTAAAAACTAGTTAACAAAGTAAAAACAATAATAATATTAATAATAATAATAAAATAATTCGGGGTAATTATTGGGAATACGATGGTAAGGTGAGAATTTTGTTCAGGTCAATTTTAGAGAGGTTAAGATCGAAAGAGCTGGTGTTGTTAACTTTTGCAGACATTCTCGTGATTGGTTCGTTTCGGCCATAGTCAGTTCGGTGGTAGGGGATTCTTAACAAGGGATTAGATCTAAGTCGTCGTGGGTTGGTATAAAAAGATATTTTAGACATTATATCTGGACAGTCAATAAGGCCATTGATAAGCTGATGGATAAACATAATGTCAGCATTGTTCCTACGCGTTGATAAAGATTGCATCCCAAGTAATTTCAAGCGGTCTTCGTAAGCGGGAAGGTTTAAAGGGTCATCCCAGCCTAACCCACGTAGGGCGAAGAAAATGAATCTACGCTGTACTGCTTCTATGCGCTTAATGTGAATCTGGTAATATGGGCACCAAACTTGAGAAGAATATTCTAAAATTGGTCGAACGAAAGTTGTGTACAAGGATTTAGTAACGTACGGATCCGAAAATTCCTTAGACCAACGCTTAATGAATCCTAGTGTAGAGTTAGCCTTATTAATGAGGTTGTCAATATGAGAAGTAAAATTGAGTTGGGTATCACATAGAACACCTAGATCACAAATAGAAGAGACTATGACGATAGGTTCATTATTAAAAAAATATGTTCTTTGGGGCAATGGTGGACGCTTCCTAGAATAGGTTATTGCTTGACATTTACTAATATTAAGTTCTAAAAAATTTTGCTTACACCAAGTGAAGAACTTATTCAAGTCAGTTTGAAGCAATTCAGCATCCTTGGGGCACGTTATCTGTTTGTAGATTTTCATATCGTCTGCGTAAATAAGAAGTTTTGAGTGGGAGAAAATTTGGTCGACGTCGTTTGTAGCTAGAACAAAAATAATTGGGCCAAGGTGGCTACCCTGAGGTACGCCAGAAATAGCTTTGATTGAGTGAGATATACACGATCGGAAAATGACTTTATAGTTACGATTGGTTAGATAAGATCGGATCCAGGAAATAAAGTAAAGTGGAAAATTTAATTTCTCAAGCTTAAACAGGATTAAGTTATGTGATATTTTGTCGAAAGCTTTACTAAAATCAGTGGCGATCGCGTCAATTTCTTTACCTTCTTCTAATGCGCAAACGGAAAAGGATGTGAAGTCAACAAGGTTCGTGGTGGTGGAGCTACCCTTAAGAAAGCCATGTTGCCTAGGGGAAAAGATTTGTTTTGAGTGAAAAAACATGAATTCATAAATAATGCTTTCGAAGAGTTTGGGAATACAAGAAAGCTTTGCAATAGGCCTATAGTTCTTAATATCGTTTTTAGGGCCTTTTTTGTGAACAGGAATTATAAATGACTCCTTCCAAAACTGTGGAAAAACGCTAGTGGAAATCGATAGTTGAAAAAGTTTGGTTAAAGGGAGTGCCAGGGTGTCAATGCATTTTTTAAAACAATTGGTGGAACACCATCAGGTCCTGTAGAGGAATCGTCTTTTAAAAGATTAATCTTATTAATCACTGAGGACACGTCAATGTTGATTGAAGTAAGAGATGACTCAGTACAGCCATTCATGTAATGAAAAAAGATTGGATCAATTACTTGATTGTGAGAGGTAAAGGCTTGACCAAAATATTCAGCAAAAAGGTTAGAAATTGTTAAAGAATCATCAGATGATTTATCATTCAACTTTAACACTGAAGGATAACCATCACATTTTCTTTTGCTATTAATAAACTGGTAAAATAATTTCGGATTAGAGATAATATCTGATTGCATTTTGAGGATGTACTCTGAGTATAGCGCGTCACATAAAGTTGAGAATCGATTAGAGGCTGAGATGTAGTTGCAAAGGTCGGTGTTGGAGTTAGACTTAAGATATTTTTGCCAAAGTTTGTTACGTCTATTGCGAAGACTCTTCAATTCTTTGCTGTACCAAGGAGGGGAAGATGTCATGTTTTTAATTGGAACAAGTGGAACTGATTGTGAAAAACAGTCGAAGATGATATTATAAAACCTAAAAATACATACGTCAATGTGTATATTGTGTTCAAAAAGGAAGTCAAAGTTGGCGTTGCTAATAAGTTCATTAAGTTTTTCAAAATTAGCTTTTCGAAAATTAAGTTTTTTAGCATTTTAGCTGATGTAAGCAAAGATAATGGTGATGGGGGGATGGTAGACATCGAGTTTCGATAAGAGGATATTACTTTCTGATACATTTGTATTTTCGGTATCAGAGCTAAAAACAAGATCGAGCTGTCGTCCTAGATTGTTTTTGATACAACTCATCTGAGCCAGCGGCCTGCAAGCGGTCAGAAAATAAAATTTCTTTCTCGGATGTTGCATTATTGGTGAAAAGGAATATCTCATCTTCCGAGTCATTCCAAACTAGGTGAGGAAGGTTAAAATCACCAACAATTAAAATATCGTCTTCAGGGTTAGATATATCAACAATGTAGTCAATTGCGTTTAAAAATGTAATATACATGTCAAGGGGTTGGACTGGGGGAATATAACAGCACAACAAAAATATACAACGTTTTATTAGATTGATTTTGATACCAATAAGTTCGAGGTTTGCAGTATTAGGAATATTAACTAATGAGACATCAAAACTTGAATCTATTGCTATGAGAACGCCGCGGCCAACAGATAAAGTACTATTGGATGAAACAGATGTCAGGATGTCTTTACGGAAAACGCTAAAGTTAGATGAGAAGAGTTCACTGTTCGCAATATCGGGAGAGAGATTAGTTTCAGTAAGGGCAAAAATGTCATGTGAAAATTTTTGTGAGTTTATATAAACATCTTCTGATGAAGAAGCAATTCAGGCTTTTAATCGAGTCAAATATATTTTGGCTTCAGAGGATGTTTTGCTGCTTTATCCTGACTTCACAAAGCCATTTGACCTGACCACTGACGCATCATCGAATGCTTTGGGGACAGTTTTGTCACAAAGTGGAAGCCAATTACAATGATTTCCAGGACATTGACTGAAACCGAAGAGGGCTATGCAACCAACGAGCAAGAGCTTCTCGCCATAGTTTGGGCGTTAGGAAAACTTCGCAACTATTTGTATGGTGCCAGAGAGCTCAACATTTTTACAGACCATCAGCCGCTAACCTTTGCCATCTCTGAAAAGAATCCCAACACAAAAATGAAAAGGTGGAGAGCTTTTGTGGAAAAATTTTCACCGACATTCCATTATAAGCCAGGTAAGGAAAATCATGTGGCGGATGCCCTATCAAGACAATATATTAACATCATAGAGCACTCAAATGAATCTGAATTGATAACTGCCCATAGTGAAGAATCTTCGACTGAAACTATTCGAACGATCAAAAATCCTATAAACTGCTTTAGGAACCAGCTTATCATAACTGAAGGCCAAGAAAACAAAATACGAAGGAAAATAATATTTCAAAAGAAATGCCGACATGAAATTTCGTTTTGTGATAGAAATTATTTACTAAACATACTAAATGAGGTTATCAATCCTAACGTCGTAAATGGAATTCACTGCGAACTAAATGTTTTAGCGTCAATTCAAAATTACATAACTACAGCGTTTCCATCTACCAAATTTTTTCACACGGAAAAATTTGTGATAGATATCTATAATTCAAATGACCAGCAGGAAATTCTCGCTGTAGAACATAATCGAGCTCATCGATCTCTGCGCGAGAACACACAACAAGTACTCCAAGACTATTTCTTCCCTGACATTCGAAAAAAAAATTAAAAGAAATAATAGCTAATTGCAAAATATGTAAAGAAGCAAAATACCAACGACACCCCCCTAGGATCGACATTGGGAAAACCCCCATACCAAATCGTGTTGGTGAAATATTACATATCGACGTTTATTCAACAGATAATTTGCATTTTCTCACATGTATCGATAAATTTTCGAAATTTTCAAGTGTTTTTCCTATAAAATCACGCTCCATAGTTGATATTAAAGATTCGTTGATTCAAATTCTCAACTTTTTCACTGGTACAAAACAGTGGTATGTGATAACGAAAAATCTTTAAATTCAGAAACAATAAAGACGTTACTAAGGGATTATTTTACAATAGATATTTATACCATTCCTCCTTACCACAGTTCATCTAATGGACAAGTTGAAAGGTTCCACAGCACACTATCAGAAATAACCAGATGCATTAAGTTAGAGCAAGGTATCACCGACACAAAAGAACTTATTTTATTATCAACAGTAAAATACAATAGAATCATTCATTCAATCACGAAACATAAACCAATAGACATCACATCATACATTCCATCTCATTAGAATTACAAAGCGAGATACGAAACAAATTTTTTCAAACACAAGAAAAAGATTTAAGGTGCCATAATAAAAACAGTCAAATAAGATCATTTGAGCCAGGCGAGAAAATTTATGTGCGGACAAATAAGCGAATGGGGAACAAGTTTAGCAAGCTTTTTGTTGAAAAAGTGATCCAAAAGGATCTGGGCACTACAGTCCTAATTGAAAATCGAATTGTTCATAAAAGTAACCTGAGGTAAATTTTGTTTTTAATTCCACTGATGAAACATATTTTATAAAAATTGTATGCGAATCTCTAGAGATCTCAAATTTTTTGTTTGGCTCTGAAGAAGTGTTTTTATTTTTTTTACATTTTTTCATGTTGTAAATTTAATAAGAAATATTTTGAAATGCATCAATATATGCAAATAATTACTACTTGCTTATGCCACATTTTCTTGTAAAAATTAAAACTGCTTATAATCTATCTTAATAATATAAATTTTTGGCTGTCACTAATATTTGTATGAAATTATTTGTTTTGTAAGATTTAAGATCGTTTATAATACTGTTGTACTTATTCATTTTTTTTTAATTTCTGTTATTGTGAACCAAATTTTCTTCATTAAGAAATAAGTCAATAAAACGCCTTATAGTCTTGCTTATATATTTATATATATATTTATATAAGCAAGACTATAAGGCGTTTTATTGACTTATTTCTTAATTCAATTAGTCTTGTTGGCCGAACTTCTTTATTAAACAAATTTTCTTCTATGTATCATTTAATTTGACTAAAAATGTGTATAGGTATATTTTGCAAGAAATATTGAAATGAAAAAAAATGATAATACCTAACAAAATGTTGAGTAAAATTATACAAACACATTTGAATTTATTAATTACTTATGTACGTAGTTCCTTTTATAGTTATTTCTATGTATCTTCAAATTATTATGTTAAACTTTATATTTTTCTATCTGAGTTCATGTAAGTAAATAAATGTTCACCATTTATTGGCACTCCGGTTTATTTAATAGAAAATGTAAATAAAAAAGTTAGGTATGTAAATTATAAGTATATCGTAATGAAATAAAAATCTAAGATCTACCGAGGACGGCAGAATTTGAAGCGGGATCAGTTAACACCCTGTACTAATGTTGCAAAATTCACACAAAAAAATTGATGATTCAATTGCATACAATTTGGTAAACAACATACCGTTGTAGATTAATTCTCATCGACAACCAAAATGTGAAAAACAAAATACCGTTCACGATGGGCAAGAGTTAAGCTCTCATCTAATACAAAAAGTTACCGTTCACGATGCATGGGCAAGAGTTAAGCTCTCTAATCTAATACAAAAACGGTAATTTCGGAATGAGGAAGATTAACGCTCTCTACTCGTTAGAAAAAAATCAAGTGGTTGATGAGAAGCGGTGTGCATCGACAGAAGTCACTTCTTGATAGTCAACAGCCAGCTGTAGTTTTCGGTGTCGCGTACCTATTGATTAATAGTGTTCGCCTCAATATATTTTTTTAAATAAATCATTGTTTAAAACTTGATAGTGTCTCTTTTACTAACTTGTATATTTCAATTCGTGAAAGTGCGTCAGCGTTTGCATTCTACGTACCTTTTTTGTAGACAACCTCATAGTCATACTCTTCTAGCCGCAACCTCCACCGTACTAGTTTTGCGCAGGGATCTTTGACGGAAAAAAGCCAAGCGAGGGGCTTGTGATCAGTGACAATCCTGAACTTTCGGCCATAAACATATGGTCTGAAGTATTTTGTGGCCCAAACAATACCCAATAGCTCTTTTTCGATCGTGCTGTAATGTTGTTCACTTTTTAATAGAGTCCGACTTGCAAAACAAATCGGCCTATCAGAACCTAAAGGACCTTGGGAGAGCACTGCACCTATTGCAACATTACTAGCATCAGTAGTAATAATGAAAGGCTTACGAAAATCTGGGTATTGTAGGATAGGGTCATTGCATAGTATATTTTTGCATCCTTCAAAACAATTAGTAAATCTGGAGTTTAAAATAATTTTATTTCCTTTTCGAAGGCACTCTGTTAAGGGTTTCGTAAGGTTTGCAAAATCTTTAATAAATTTGCGATAGTAGCCCAAGAGGCCAAGAAAAGATTTAATCTGTTTTTGTGTGGTTGTTTCATTTGGTGTTTATTAGGGGAAGTCCAAACATGATTTATCCAAAGGACTTCCACGGTGGGGTGGGATACGGCCATGCCGAACAACATCTCGGCGCCCTCTAGTGGCAATGTCCGTCCGGTTTAGTAGTTTCATTTGTGTTTTCTTTTCTTTCTTTCTTTTTCTATCGATGGATTTCGGATCAACCATGGCATGATAAAAAGTAATGGGTTGGTTCACTAGGGAGGCGGACAAGATCCCGCGACATCCGGCGAGCTCGAGCCGGGCAACGACAAGCATGCCAGTCCGCCGACCTAGTGCAAACGGTGCTTAAAGCACATTCTAAAGCCAACGCTAACCTATTACAAATGTATTTTGTCCGGATTTGGCCGGATGCCATCAGAAGTAACAAGATGTCCTAAAAACGAAACTTCCTTACACAAAAACTCAGATTTTTCTATTTTAACTTTCAGATTTGCCTCAGTCAGTTTTTGAAAAAACGGTGTTGAGGCTTTCCATATGTTCCTGCAGCGAGGTCGAATACACGATTATATCATCCATATACACTAAGCACGTCTTCCCTTGGAGTTCTCTTAAGACATTGTCCATGACGCGTTGGAAGGTAGAGGGTGCATTTTTTAGCTCGAAAGGCATGCGAACGAATTCATCGAAAATGCAGTTTTGGGAATGTCTTTTTTTTTATTTCAATGATGAAATCCTGAGGCTAGATCGGTTATATTTGGGATGGGATAACGATCATCTACAGTTTTTTCGTTAAGTTTTCGATAATCGATAACCAGCCTCCATTTTTCTTTCCCGGTTGAATCTTTTTTTTTTTGGAACTATCCAAATCGGAGACGACCAAGGTAAGAAGCTGGGACGTATAATACCTTGTCTCAATAACTCGTTTATTTGTCTTTGCACTTCCTCTTTGTGAATATAAGGGTAACGGTAAGATTTGGAATATATGAGAATCTCATTGGTGGTTTTAATTTCATGTTTTATAGAGTTTGAAAACGTTTAAAAAAAATGTTCTTAAACTTATGACACAACACACAAGTCTATAATTAACTTTTTCTCTTCCTCATTAAGATGGTCAGTTTTTATTGCTTGCCCAATATTTTTCGCCTCAATGCTTTCCGAGTTTTCGATTGCAAAGTTGTGAAATTCGAAATAAGCATCAATAGGCTCAGCTTTGATTGGTTGCTCTATAAGCAAAGTTTGTTGATATACAGATTTGTTTACAACCTCGACTAAGGAGTACCAGTCTCGTGCTAAATACAACCCCTCCGAAATCATTAAATGAGAAGTTATAGCGGTTGGTTTTATGTAAACGCTCCCGGATTTGATATCGATTAGTAGTAAAAAAATACATTTACTGAGCTAAGGTACAATATAGGTTTTTGACATAAGATTAGGTTTGAAATTTAATGGTATGAACGTATTATTTGTTTTTAAATTTGAGTTTTTTATGTCAATAGTTAATCCAAGTTCTTTAATAATGTCGATTCCGATCAATCCATCAAAATAAGAATGGAATTTAAAAATCAGGAATTTCACTGGTTTTTTCGTCAGAAGCTCAGGTAATCCATTAATTACAACTTCTTTATTTACTGTTTCAGTCCCTTTATTAAATAAAACACGGTACGACTTTTATTGTGGGAAAAATATTATTAAAAAACCCACATTTATTATCTCCGGTTTAAAAGGGTTGCAAAACATGACTTGTTCGTCTGATGGACAAAGCAAGACTAAAAACTCATATAAATTACATGTCAAAGAAAAGCAACAAAAAACGCTGATGTGCTGAATTCTCCTGAATTCTCTGATTTCAGTGCTGACATGAATGGCCAGTGTTGCCATTCGTAACAGTCCCGGCTAAAAACATCCTGTTTTTATAATTCCGCCTCCTGGCGAACCGGAAAAATGCAAATCCTTTGCGCCGGTCGTTGTAGTTTATGTTTTGCAGTTTGGACGATAACCTTCCTCACTAAACCATCCCTACCTGGGAGTAGTTTGCATATCCTTTAAGTTCTCCTTGATTTTTTCCCATTTTTTCCGCTCCTGCAGAGTGGTCAAATATTCTGACTGTCATCTAGCCCAGAAATGATTAATAATTTGTTGTCACTCTTTCCATAGCTTAGCTCCTGCTGTATCTGGGGTTCCATCTAATCTGAAAGAAAGAGGTAAAATTAAGGGCTCACCTACCAGGTAATGTCCCGGCGTTAACGCCTGAATGTCCATTGGATCGTCACTCAGAGGGTGACGAGGTCTAGAGTTTAGGATAGTTTCTATCTGAGTAAGAAGTGTTCCGAAATCCTCATAAGGCAATATCCCTTGCCCAACTATCCTTTTTAAATGAAACCTCATGGATCCATCCGCAGCCCCACATATACCTCCTGGGTGTGGTGCGGGGTCATAAAATGCCATTCTGTTCCCTTGTTATGTAAATACTCCAGTGCTTCCTTATCTGAAAAGACTTTTAAAGCTTTAATTAGTTCTTTAGATGCGCCAACGAAAGCTGTTCCGTTGTCACTAAACAATTTTTCACATCTTCCTCTTCTAGCAATAAACCGTTCAAAGCAAGCAATGAAGGCTATTGTGAATAAATCTCCTACGAACTCAATATGAACTGCTCTAGTCCTTAGGCAGACAAATATTGAAGCATAACATTTTCTTCTATTCTTCCTTCCTTCCCCACTGGTGACCTTTAATTCAAAAGGGCCAGCATAATCTACTCCTGTAGCTAAAAATGGTTTCCCAACCTGGACCCTTCCCCTCCATTCGTGCATTTAATCGCACACAAACAACACATTTATGAATGTGATTTCTTAATCCATCTCTTAATTTTGGTATCCAGTACCTTTGTCTTATAAATTGCATCATTACTTGGATGCCTCCATGCTTCATCTGTCGATGAGCGCTATCCATTAGTAATTCCGCCAACCTTGAATCATTAGCAATAATTACTGGATGTTTCATTTCATAATCCAATTCTGACGTACCTAGCCTGCCCCCTACCCTAGGTAACCCGTCTTTATCTATAATTGGTTTCAAACCTTGTATTGGACTCCTGTCCGGTATGTGCTTTCCCGCACTCAAGGCAGTTATTTCCTTGTTATAATTTTCTTGCTGATTTTTCCGTATCAGATATAACATAGCTCCCGCTTTCTCCTCTAGAGTGGGTGGTAAAACATCCTGTTGAACCATACCTCTTTGAGATTTCCGTCATTTTCCCCCTAATAATTCCTTTAGTCGTTTTCTCCAATTAATCCAATTCTGTATATACCTCCCGGCATAACTGAGAATATTTATCGCTTTTATTCAATAAATGGAACACATTTTTTGGATCCTCTTAATCTTATCTGCAGTGGTTCCTTGAAGTATGACAGTGAAAATATCTTCATGTCCTTTTCCATCTCCTGATGAATCTCTTCCATAATTTTGCTCCTTTGCCATTTCGCTTTTTCCATTGTTATCCAACTAGGTCTATGTAGCCATAAATTATTGTTTACCAAATCCTTTGGTAAAACTCCTCTTGTAAGTAGATCAGCTGGGTTCTCCTTGCCATCAAGATGACGCCAGCATTTTATATCTGTATTTGATTGTATCGAAGCGACTCTGTTCGCAACATATGTTCTGAGATCTCTTGTCTCCTTTGTTATCCAAAAATATGCAGGGCTAGAATCAAGCCACAGCCCATACTCAGCGGTTGGCCATTCCATTGATTCGATAACTCCTTTTACCATTCTTGAAAGCAGCTCCGCTGCTGATAATTCCAATCGAGGAATAGTCACCATCTTTAATGGAGCTACTCTAGTTCTTGAAGTTAGTAACTTGCTTGTTATCATACCATTTACATCTTCAACCCTAACGTATATCACCGCCCCTAATGCGGATTCACTGCTGTCAGAGAAACCATGAATTTGTATTTTTGAATAACTCCCCGTTCCCAACCACCTATCTATTTGGAATTTTTCCAAGTGTATAATTGAATTCCAAAATTCGATCCATTTGTTTTCTATATCTATGGGTGGTCTTTCATCCCAATTGATTTTTAATTTCAATAAGTCCTGAATTAATATCTTCCCGATAATTGTTACTGGTGATATATATCCATTTGGGTCATATAGCTGTGCTACATGACTAACAATTTTCCTTTTTGTTATTACACCTTCAAATTTTGGGTTCTTTACCGTAAGGGTGAACTTGTCTTCTTCTATCAACCATTTTAGTCCTAAAATAGTTGTACCTTCCCCCTCTGAAAACAACATAGTTTTTTCAGTCTCAGAATCCATAGCTCTAACAACCGCCTGGCTGTTTGATTTCCATTTGCGCAATTCAAATTTTGCTGTTTTTAGTACAGTATCAATCTCCTTGGCTAATTTGATAGCTGATTTCTCCGTGTGAGATCCTGTCACACAATCGTCCATATAGAAGTCCTCTTCTATGGCTTTACAAGCGATTGGAAATTCTTCTTTTGCCATCCTAGCAGTTTCAATAACTGATCTAACTGCAACGTATGGTGATGCTGTTAGACCGAAAGTGACTACTGTCAACCAATACTCCTGTAATCTTTGGTTAGAGTCCTCTCTCCAAAATATCCTTTGTAAATTCAATTGACTCCTGTCAAGCCCTACCTGATTAAACATCTTGCGAATATCTGCATATATTGCTACCTTATGTCTACGGAACCTCATAATAGTTTCATGCAAATCCTTTTGCAATTTTGGCCCGAGTAATTGAATGTCATTGAGTGACAATCCTTTGTCAGTTTTGCAACTTGCGTCATAAACAATCCTATTATCCTTTGGAATGCAATGATGCGGTATATAATACACCATTTCTCCTATTTGTGGTCTCTCCGTGACCAATTTCAGATGACCTATCTGAATTTCCTCCCTCATCTTTTCTACATAGATTCTTTTTATCTCCTGATGTTTTGCTAACCGCCTCTCTAAATATAAGAAACGTTTTAAAGCAATCTCCCTTGAACTTCCTAGTTCTTTAATGTCTTCATTTAACGGAATTTTAACAATGAATCTTCCTGACTCTTCCCGTGTATACGTTTTCATAAAGTGGTTTTCCACTAAAATTTCCTCTTCTGTCCATTGTGGACATGAATTGACTTGATCTTGTTGCCAAAGTCTTTCCAATGAAGAAGCAATTCAGGCTTTTAATCGAGTCAAATATATTTTGGCTTCAGAGGATGTTTTGCTGCTTTATCCTGACTTCACAAAGCCATTTGACCTGACCACTGACGCATCATCGAATGCTTTGGGGACAGTTTTGTCACAAAGTGGAAGCCAATTACAATGATTTCCAGGACATTGACTGAAACCGAAGAGGGCTATGCAACCAACGAGCAAGAGCTTCTCGCCATAGTTTGGGCGTTAGGAAAACTTCGCAACTATTTGTATGGTGCCAGAGAGCTCAACATTTTTACAGACCATCAGCCGCTAACCTTTGCCATCTCTGAAAAGAATCCCAACACAAAAATGAAAAGGTGGAGAGCTTTTGTGGAAAAATTTTCACCGACATTCCATTATAAGCCAGGTAAGGAAAATCATGTGGCGGATGCCCTATCAAGACAATATATTAACATCATAGAGCACTCAAATGAATCTGAATTGATAACTGCCCATAGTGAAGAATCTTCGACTGAAACTATTCGAACGATCAAAAATCCTATAAACTGCTTTAGGAACCAGCTTATCATAACTGAAGGCCAAGAAAACAAAATACGAAGGAAAATAATATTTCAAAAGAAATGCCGACATGAAATTTCGTTTTGTGATAGAAATTATTTACTAAACATACTAAATGAGGTTATCAATCCTAACGTCGTAAATGGAATTCACTGCGAACTAAATGTTTTAGCGTCAATTCAAAATTACATAACTACAGCGTTTCCATCTACCAAATTTTTTCACACGGAAAAATTTGTGATAGATATCTATAATTCAAATGACCAGCAGGAAATTCTCGCTGTAGAACATAATCGAGCTCATCGATCTCTGCGCGAGAACACACAACAAGTACTCCAAGACTATTTCTTCCCTGACATTCGAAAAAAAAATTAAAAGAAATAATAGCTAATTGCAAAATATGTAAAGAAGCAAAATACCAACGACACCCCCCTAGGATCGACATTGGGAAAACCCCCATACCAAATCGTGTTGGTGAAATATTACATATCGACGTTTATTCAACAGATAATTTGCATTTTCTCACATGTATCGATAAATTTTCGAAATTTTCAAGTGTTTTTCCTATAAAATCACGCTCCATAGTTGATATTAAAGATTCGTTGATTCAAATTCTCAACTTTTTCACTGGTACAAAACAGTGGTATGTGATAACGAAAAATCTTTAAATTCAGAAACAATAAAGACGTTACTAAGGGATTATTTTACAATAGATATTTATACCATTCCTCCTTACCACAGTTCATCTAATGGACAAGTTGAAAGGTTCCACAGCACACTATCAGAAATAACCAGATGCATTAAGTTAGAGCAAGGTATCACCGACACAAAAGAACTTATTTTATTATCAACAGTAAAATACAATAGAATCATTCATTCAATCACGAAACATAAACCAATAGACATCACATCATACATTCCATCTCATTAGAATTACAAAGCGAGATACGAAACAAATTTTTTCAAACACAAGAAAAAGATTTAAGGTGCCATAATAAAAACAGTCAAATAAGATCATTTGAGCCAGGCGAGAAAATTTATGTGCGGACAAATAAGCGAATGGGGAACAAGTTTAGCAAGCTTTTTGTTGAAAAAGTGATCCAAAAGGATCTGGGCACTACAGTCCTAATTGAAAATCGAATTGTTCATAAAAGTAACCTGAGGTAAATTTTGTTTTTAATTCCACTGATGAAACATATTTTATAAAAATTGTATGCGAATCTCTAGAGATCTCAAATTTTTTGTTTGGCTCTGAAGAAGTGTTTTTATTTTTTTTACATTTTTTCATGTTGTAAATTTAATAAGAAATATTTTGAAATGCATCAATATATGCAAATAATTACTACTTGCTTATGCCACATTTTCTTGTAAAAATTAAAACTGCTTATAATCTATCTTAATAATATAAATTTTTGGCTGTCACTAATATTTGTATGAAATTATTTGTTTTGTAAGATTTAAGATCGTTTATAATACTGTTGTACTTATTCATTTTTTTTTAATTTCTGTTATTGTGAACCAAATTTTCTTCATTAAGAAATAAGTCAATAAAACGCCTTATAGTCTTGCTTATATATTTATATATATATTTATATAAGCAAGACTATAAGGCGTTTTATTGACTTATTTCTTAATTCAATTAGTCTTGTTGGCCGAACTTCTTTATTAAACAAATTTTCTTCTATGTATCATTTAATTTGACTAAAAATGTGTATAGGTATATTTTGCAAGAAATATTGAAATGAAAAAAAATGATAATACCTAACAAAATGTTGAGTAAAATTATACAAACACATTTGAATTTATTAATTACTTATGTACGTAGTTCCTTTTATAGTTATTTCTATGTATCTTCAAATTATTATGTTAAACTTTATATTTTTCTATCTGAGTTCATGTAAGTAAATAAATGTTCACCATTTATTGGCACTCCGGTTTATTTAATAGAAAATGTAAATAAAAAAGTTAGGTATGTAAATTATAAGTATATCGTAATGAAATAAAAATCTAAGATCTACCGAGGACGGCAGAATTTGAAGCGGGATCAGTTAACACCCTGTACTAATGTTGCAAAATTCACACAAAAAAATTGATGATTCAATTGCATACAATTTGGTAAACAACATACCGTTGTAGATTAATTCTCATCGACAACCAAAATGTGAAAAACAAAATACCGTTCACGATGGGCAAGAGTTAAGCTCTCATCTAATACAAAAAGTTACCGTTCACGATGCATGGGCAAGAGTTAAGCTCTCTAATCTAATACAAAAACGGTAATTTCGGAATGAGGAAGATTAACGCTCTCTACTCGTTAGAAAAAAATCAAGTGGTTGATGAGAAGCGGTGTGCATCGACAGAAGTCACTTCTTGATAGTCAACAGCCAGCTGTAGTTTTCGGTGTCGCGTACCTATTGATTAATAGTGTTCGCCTCAATATATTTTTTTAAATAAATCATTGTTTAAAACTTGATAGTGTCTCTTTTACTAACTTGTATATTTCAATTCGTGAAAGTGCGTCAGCGTTTGCATTCTACGTACCTTTTTTGTAGACAACCTCATAGTCATACTCTTCTAGCCGCAACCTCCACCGTACTAGTTTTGCGCAGGGATCTTTGACGGAAAAAAGCCAAGCGAGGGGCTTGTGATCAGTGACAATCCTGAACTTTCGGCCATAAACATATGGTCTGAAGTATTTTGTGGCCCAAACAATACCCAATAGCTCTTTTTCGATCGTGCTGTAATGTTGTTCACTTTTTAATAGAGTCCGACTTGCAAAACAAATCGGCCTATCAGAACCTAAAGGACCTTGGGAGAGCACTGCACCTATTGCAACATTACTAGCATCAGTAGTAATAATGAAAGGCTTACGAAAATCTGGGTATTGTAGGATAGGGTCATTGCATAGTATATTTTTGCATCCTTCAAAACAATTAGTAAATCTGGAGTTTAAAATAATTTTATTTCCTTTTCGAAGGCACTCTGTTAAGGGTTTCGTAAGGTTTGCAAAATCTTTAATAAATTTGCGATAGTAGCCCAAGAGGCCAAGAAAAGATTTAATCTGTTTTTGTGTGGTTGTTTCATTTGGTGTTTATTAGGGGAAGTCCAAACATGATTTATCCAAAGGACTTCCACGGTGGGGTGGGATACGGCCATGCCGAACAACATCTCGGCGCCCTCTAGTGGCAATGTCCGTCCGGTTTAGTAGTTTCATTTGTGTTTTCTTTTCTTTCTTTCTTTTTCTATCGATGGATTTCGGATCAACCATGGCATGATAAAAAGTAATGGGTTGGTTCACTAGGGAGGCGGACAAGATCCCGCGACATCCGGCGAGCTCGAGCCGGGCAACGACAAGCATGCCAGTCCGCCGACCTAGTGCAAACGGTGCTTAAAGCACATTCTAAAGCCAACGCTAACCTATTACAAATGTATTTTGTCCGGATTTGGCCGGATGCCATCAGAAGTAACAAGATGTCCTAAAAACGAAACTTCCTTACACAAAAACTCAGATTTTTCTATTTTAACTTTCAGATTTGCCTCAGTCAGTTTTTGAAAAAACGGTGTTGAGGCTTTCCATATGTTCCTGCAGCGAGGTCGAATACACGATTATATCATCCATATACACTAAGCACGTCTTCCCTTGGAGTTCTCTTAAGACATTGTCCATGACGCGTTGGAAGGTAGAGGGTGCATTTTTTAGCTCGAAAGGCATGCGAACGAATTCATCGAAAATGCAGTTTTGGGAATGTCTTTTTTTTTATTTCAATGATGAAATCCTGAGGCTAGATCGGTTATATTTGGGATGGGATAACGATCATCTACAGTTTTTTCGTTAAGTTTTCGATAATCGATAACCAGCCTCCATTTTTCTTTCCCGGTTGAATCTTTTTTTTTTTGGAACTATCCAAATCGGAGACGACCAAGGTAAGAAGCTGGGACGTATAATACCTTGTCTCAATAACTCGTTTATTTGTCTTTGCACTTCCTCTTTGTGAATATAAGGGTAACGGTAAGATTTGGAATATATGAGAATCTCATTGGTGGTTTTAATTTCATGTTTTATAGAGTTTGAAAACGTTTAAAAAAAATGTTCTTAAACTTATGACACAACACACAAGTCTATAATTAACTTTTTCTCTTCCTCATTAAGATGGTCAGTTTTTATTGCTTGCCCAATATTTTTCGCCTCAATGCTTTCCGAGTTTTCGATTGCAAAGTTGTGAAATTCGAAATAAGCATCAATAGGCTCAGCTTTGATTGGTTGCTCTATAAGCAAAGTTTGTTGATATACAGATTTGTTTACAACCTCGACTAAGGAGTACCAGTCTCGTGCTAAATACAACCCCTCCGAAATCATTAAATGAGAAGTTATAGCGGTTGGTTTTATGTAAACGCTCCCGGATTTGATATCGATTAGTAGTAAAAAAATACATTTACTGAGCTAAGGTACAATATAGGTTTTTGACATAAGATTAGGTTTGAAATTTAATGGTATGAACGTATTATTTGTTTTTAAATTTGAGTTTTTTATGTCAATAGTTAATCCAAGTTCTTTAATAATGTCGATTCCGATCAATCCATCAAAATAAGAATGGAATTTAAAAATCAGGAATTTCACTGGTTTTTTCGTCAGAAGCTCAGGTAATCCATTAATTACAACTTCTTTATTTACTGTTTCAGTCCCTTTATTAAATAAAACACGGTACGACTTTTATTGTGGGAAAAATATTATTAAAAAACCCACATTTATTATCTCCGGTTTAAAAGGGTTGCAAAACATGACTTGTTCGTCTGATGGACAAAGCAAGACTAAAAACTCATATAAATTACATGTCAAAGAAAAGCAACAAAAAACGCTGATGTGCTGAATTCTCCTGAATTCTCTGATTTCAGTGCTGACATGAATGGCCAGTGTTGCCATTCGTAACAGTCCCGGCTAAAAACATCCTGTTTTTATAATTCCGCCTCCTGGCGAACCGGAAAAATGCAAATCCTTTGCGCCGGTCGTTGTAGTTTATGTTTTGCAGTTTGGACGATAACCTTCCTCACTAAACCATCCCTACCTGGGAGTAGTTTGCATATCCTTTAAGTTCTCCTTGATTTTTTCCCATTTTTTCCGCTCCTGCAGAGTGGTCAAATATTCTGACTGTCATCTAGCCCAGAAATGATTAATAATTTGTTGTCACTCTTTCCATAGCTTAGCTCCTGCTGTATCTGGGGTTCCATCTAATCTGAAAGAAAGAGGTAAAATTAAGGGCTCACCTACCAGGTAATGTCCCGGCGTTAACGCCTGAATGTCCATTGGATCGTCACTCAGAGGGTGACGAGGTCTAGAGTTTAGGATAGTTTCTATCTGAGTAAGAAGTGTTCCGAAATCCTCATAAGGCAATATCCCTTGCCCAACTATCCTTTTTAAATGAAACCTCATGGATCCATCCGCAGCCCCACATATACCTCCTGGGTGTGGTGCGGGGTCATAAAATGCCATTCTGTTCCCTTGTTATGTAAATACTCCAGTGCTTCCTTATCTGAAAAGACTTTTAAAGCTTTAATTAGTTCTTTAGATGCGCCAACGAAAGCTGTTCCGTTGTCACTAAACAATTTTTCACATCTTCCTCTTCTAGCAATAAACCGTTCAAAGCAAGCAATGAAGGCTATTGTGAATAAATCTCCTACGAACTCAATATGAACTGCTCTAGTCCTTAGGCAGACAAATATTGAAGCATAACATTTTCTTCTATTCTTCCTTCCTTCCCCACTGGTGACCTTTAATTCAAAAGGGCCAGCATAATCTACTCCTGTAGCTAAAAATGGTTTCCCAACCTGGACCCTTCCCCTCCATTCGTGCATTTAATCGCACACAAACAACACATTTATGAATGTGATTTCTTAATCCATCTCTTAATTTTGGTATCCAGTACCTTTGTCTTATAAATTGCATCATTACTTGGATGCCTCCATGCTTCATCTGTCGATGAGCGCTATCCATTAGTAATTCCGCCAACCTTGAATCATTAGCAATAATTACTGGATGTTTCATTTCATAATCCAATTCTGACGTACCTAGCCTGCCCCCTACCCTAGGTAACCCGTCTTTATCTATAATTGGTTTCAAACCTTGTATTGGACTCCTGTCCGGTATGTGCTTTCCCGCACTCAAGGCAGTTATTTCCTTGTTATAATTTTCTTGCTGATTTTTCCGTATCAGATATAACATAGCTCCCGCTTTCTCCTCTAGAGTGGGTGGTAAAACATCCTGTTGAACCATACCTCTTTGAGATTTCCGTCATTTTCCCCCTAATAATTCCTTTAGTCGTTTTCTCCAATTAATCCAATTCTGTATATACCTCCCGGCATAACTGAGAATATTTATCGCTTTTATTCAATAAATGGAACACATTTTTTGGATCCTCTTAATCTTATCTGCAGTGGTTCCTTGAAGTATGACAGTGAAAATATCTTCATGTCCTTTTCCATCTCCTGATGAATCTCTTCCATAATTTTGCTCCTTTGCCATTTCGCTTTTTCCATTGTTATCCAACTAGGTCTATGTAGCCATAAATTATTGTTTACCAAATCCTTTGGTAAAACTCCTCTTGTAAGTAGATCAGCTGGGTTCTCCTTGCCATCAAGATGACGCCAGCATTTTATATCTGTATTTGATTGTATCGAAGCGACTCTGTTCGCAACATATGTTCTGAGATCTCTTGTCTCCTTTGTTATCCAAAAATATGCAGGGCTAGAATCAAGCCACAGCCCATACTCAGCGGTTGGCCATTCCATTGATTCGATAACTCCTTTTACCATTCTTGAAAGCAGCTCCGCTGCTGATAATTCCAATCGAGGAATAGTCACCATCTTTAATGGAGCTACTCTAGTTCTTGAAGTTAGTAACTTGCTTGTTATCATACCATTTACATCTTCAACCCTAACGTATATCACCGCCCCTAATGCGGATTCACTGCTGTCAGAGAAACCATGAATTTGTATTTTTGAATAACTCCCCGTTCCCAACCACCTATCTATTTGGAATTTTTCCAAGTGTATAATTGAATTCCAAAATTCGATCCATTTGTTTTCTATATCTATGGGTGGTCTTTCATCCCAATTGATTTTTAATTTCAATAAGTCCTGAATTAATATCTTCCCGATAATTGTTACTGGTGATATATATCCATTTGGGTCATATAGCTGTGCTACATGACTAACAATTTTCCTTTTTGTTATTACACCTTCAAATTTTGGGTTCTTTACCGTAAGGGTGAACTTGTCTTCTTCTATCAACCATTTTAGTCCTAAAATAGTTGTACCTTCCCCCTCTGAAAACAACATAGTTTTTTCAGTCTCAGAATCCATAGCTCTAACAACCGCCTGGCTGTTTGATTTCCATTTGCGCAATTCAAATTTTGCTGTTTTTAGTACAGTATCAATCTCCTTGGCTAATTTGATAGCTGATTTCTCCGTGTGAGATCCTGTCACACAATCGTCCATATAGAAGTCCTCTTCTATGGCTTTACAAGCGATTGGAAATTCTTCTTTTGCCATCCTAGCAGTTTCAATAACTGATCTAACTGCAACGTATGGTGATGCTGTTAGACCGAAAGTGACTACTGTCAACCAATACTCCTGTAATCTTTGGTTAGAGTCCTCTCTCCAAAATATCCTTTGTAAATTCAATTGACTCCTGTCAAGCCCTACCTGATTAAACATCTTGCGAATATCTGCATATATTGCTACCTTATGTCTACGGAACCTCATAATAGTTTCATGCAAATCCTTTTGCAATTTTGGCCCGAGTAATTGAATGTCATTGAGTGACAATCCTTTGTCAGTTTTGCAACTTGCGTCATAAACAATCCTATTATCCTTTGGAATGCAATGATGCGGTATATAATACACCATTTCTCCTATTTGTGGTCTCTCCGTGACCAATTTCAGATGACCTATCTGAATTTCCTCCCTCATCTTTTCTACATAGATTCTTTTTATCTCCTGATGTTTTGCTAACCGCCTCTCTAAATATAAGAAACGTTTTAAAGCAATCTCCCTTGAACTTCCTAGTTCTTTAATGTCTTCATTTAACGGAATTTTAACAATGAATCTTCCTGACTCTTCCCGTGTATACGTTTTCATAAAGTGGTTTTCCACTAAAATTTCCTCTTCTGTCCATTGTGGACATGAATTGACTTGATCTTGTTGCCAAAGTCTTTCCAATGAAGAAGCAATTCAGGCTTTTAATCGAGTCAAATATATTTTGGCTTCAGAGGATGTTTTGCTGCTTTATCCTGACTTCACAAAGCCATTTGACCTGACCACTGACGCATCATCGAATGCTTTGGGGACAGTTTTGTCACAAAGTGGAAGCCAATTACAATGATTTCCAGGACATTGACTGAAACCGAAGAGGGCTATGCAACCAACGAGCAAGAGCTTCTCGCCATAGTTTGGGCGTTAGGAAAACTTCGCAACTATTTGTATGGTGCCAGAGAGCTCAACATTTTTACAGACCATCAGCCGCTAACCTTTGCCATCTCTGAAAAGAATCCCAACACAAAAATGAAAAGGTGGAGAGCTTTTGTGGAAAAATTTTCACCGACATTCCATTATAAGCCAGGTAAGGAAAATCATGTGGCGGATGCCCTATCAAGACAATATATTAACATCATAGAGCACTCAAATGAATCTGAATTGATAACTGCCCATAGTGAAGAATCTTCGACTGAAACTATTCGAACGATCAAAAATCCTATAAACTGCTTTAGGAACCAGCTTATCATAACTGAAGGCCAAGAAAACAAAATACGAAGGAAAATAATATTTCAAAAGAAATGCCGACATGAAATTTCGTTTTGTGATAGAAATTATTTACTAAACATACTAAATGAGGTTATCAATCCTAACGTCGTAAATGGAATTCACTGCGAACTAAATGTTTTAGCGTCAATTCAAAATTACATAACTACAGCGTTTCCATCTACCAAATTTTTTCACACGGAAAAATTTGTGATAGATATCTATAATTCAAATGACCAGCAGGAAATTCTCGCTGTAGAACATAATCGAGCTCATCGATCTCTGCGCGAGAACACACAACAAGTACTCCAAGACTATTTCTTCCCTGACATTCGAAAAAAAAATTAAAAGAAATAATAGCTAATTGCAAAATATGTAAAGAAGCAAAATACCAACGACACCCCCCTAGGATCGACATTGGGAAAACCCCCATACCAAATCGTGTTGGTGAAATATTACATATCGACGTTTATTCAACAGATAATTTGCATTTTCTCACATGTATCGATAAATTTTCGAAATTTTCAAGTGTTTTTCCTATAAAATCACGCTCCATAGTTGATATTAAAGATTCGTTGATTCAAATTCTCAACTTTTTCACTGGTACAAAACAGTGGTATGTGATAACGAAAAATCTTTAAATTCAGAAACAATAAAGACGTTACTAAGGGATTATTTTACAATAGATATTTATACCATTCCTCCTTACCACAGTTCATCTAATGGACAAGTTGAAAGGTTCCACAGCACACTATCAGAAATAACCAGATGCATTAAGTTAGAGCAAGGTATCACCGACACAAAAGAACTTATTTTATTATCAACAGTAAAATACAATAGAATCATTCATTCAATCACGAAACATAAACCAATAGACATCACATCATACATTCCATCTCATTAGAATTACAAAGCGAGATACGAAACAAATTTTTTCAAACACAAGAAAAAGATTTAAGGTGCCATAATAAAAACAGTCAAATAAGATCATTTGAGCCAGGCGAGAAAATTTATGTGCGGACAAATAAGCGAATGGGGAACAAGTTTAGCAAGCTTTTTGTTGAAAAAGTGATCCAAAAGGATCTGGGCACTACAGTCCTAATTGAAAATCGAATTGTTCATAAAAGTAACCTGAGGTAAATTTTGTTTTTAATTCCACTGATGAAACATATTTTATAAAAATTGTATGCGAATCTCTAGAGATCTCAAATTTTTTGTTTGGCTCTGAAGAAGTGTTTTTATTTTTTTTACATTTTTTCATGTTGTAAATTTAATAAGAAATATTTTGAAATGCATCAATATATGCAAATAATTACTACTTGCTTATGCCACATTTTCTTGTAAAAATTAAAACTGCTTATAATCTATCTTAATAATATAAATTTTTGGCTGTCACTAATATTTGTATGAAATTATTTGTTTTGTAAGATTTAAGATCGTTTATAATACTGTTGTACTTATTCATTTTTTTTTAATTTCTGTTATTGTGAACCAAATTTTCTTCATTAAGAAATAAGTCAATAAAACGCCTTATAGTCTTGCTTATATATTTATATATATATTTATATAAGCAAGACTATAAGGCGTTTTATTGACTTATTTCTTAATTCAATTAGTCTTGTTGGCCGAACTTCTTTATTAAACAAATTTTCTTCTATGTATCATTTAATTTGACTAAAAATGTGTATAGGTATATTTTGCAAGAAATATTGAAATGAAAAAAAATGATAATACCTAACAAAATGTTGAGTAAAATTATACAAACACATTTGAATTTATTAATTACTTATGTACGTAGTTCCTTTTATAGTTATTTCTATGTATCTTCAAATTATTATGTTAAACTTTATATTTTTCTATCTGAGTTCATGTAAGTAAATAAATGTTCACCATTTATTGGCACTCCGGTTTATTTAATAGAAAATGTAAATAAAAAAGTTAGGTATGTAAATTATAAGTATATCGTAATGAAATAAAAATCTTAGATCTACCGAGGACGGCAGAATTTGAAGCGGGATCAGTTAACACCCTGTACTAATGTTGCAAAATTCACACAAAAAAATTGATGATTCAATTGCATACAATTTGGTAAACAACATACCGTTGTAGATTAATTCTCATCGACAACCAAAATGTGAAAAACAAAATACCGTTCACGATGGGCAAGAGTTAAGCTCTCATCTAATACAAAAAGTTACCGTTCACGATGCATGGGCAAGAGTTAAGCTCTCTAATCTAATACAAAAACGGTAATTTCGGAATGAGGAAGATTAACGCTCTCTACTCGTTAGAAAAAAATCAAGTGGTTGATGAGAAGCGGTGTGCATCGACAGAAGTCACTTCTTGATAGTCAACAGCCAGCTGTAGTTTTCGGTGTCGCGTACCTATTGATTAATAGTGTTCGCCTCAATATATTTTTTTAAATAAATCATTGTTTAAAACTTGATAGTGTCTCTTTTACTAACTTGTATATTTCAATTCGTGAAAGTGCGTCAGCGTTTGCATTCTACGTACCTTTTTTGTAGACAACCTCATAGTCATACTCTTCTAGCCGCAACCTCCACCGTACTAGTTTTGCGCAGGGATCTTTGACGGAAAAAAGCCAAGCGAGGGGCTTGTGATCAGTGACAATCCTGAACTTTCGGCCATAAACATATGGTCTGAAGTATTTTGTGGCCCAAACAATACCCAATAGCTCTTTTTCGATCGTGCTGTAATGTTGTTCACTTTTTAATAGAGTCCGACTTGCAAAACAAATCGGCCTATCAGAACCTAAAGGACCTTGGGAGAGCACTGCACCTATTGCAACATTACTAGCATCAGTAGTAATAATGAAAGGCTTACGAAAATCTGGGTATTGTAGGATAGGGTCATTGCATAGTATATTTTTGCATCCTTCAAAACAATTAGTAAATCTGGAGTTTAAAATAATTTTATTTCCTTTTCGAAGGCACTCTGTTAAGGGTTTCGTAAGGTTTGCAAAATCTTTAATAAATTTGCGATAGTAGCCCAAGAGGCCAAGAAAAGATTTAATCTGTTTTTGTGTGGTTGTTTCATTTGGTGTTTATTAGGGGAAGTCCAAACATGATTTATCCAAAGGACTTCCACGGTGGGGTGGGATACGGCCATGCCGAACAACATCTCGGCGCCCTCTAGTGGCAATGTCCTTCCGGTTTAGTAGTTTCATTTGTGTTTTCTTTTCTTTCTTTCTTTTTCTATCGATGGATTTCGGATCAACCATGGCATGATAAAAAGTAATGGGTTGGTTCACTAGGGAGGCGGACAAGATCCCGCGACATCCGGCGAGCTCGAGCCGGGCAACGACAAGCATGCCAGTCCGCCGACCTAGTGCAAACGGTGCTTAAAGCACATTCTAAAGCCAACGCTAACCTATTACAAATGTATTTTGTCCGGATTTGGCCGGATGCCATCAGAAGTAACAAGATGTCCTAAAAACGAAACTTCCTTACACAAAAACTCAGATTTTTCTATTTTAACTTTCAGATTTGCCTCAGTCAGTTTTTGAAAAAACGGTGTTGAGGCTTTCCATATGTTCCTGCAGCGAGGTCGAATACACGATTATATCATCCATATACACTAAGCACGTCTTCCCTTGGAGTTCTCTTAAGACATTGTCCATGACGCGTTGGAAGGTAGAGGGTGCATTTTTTAGCTCGAAAGGCATGCGAACGAATTCATCGAAAATGCAGTTTTGGGAATGTCTTTTTTTTTATTTCAATGATGAAATCCTGAGGCTAGATCGGTTATATTTGGGATGGGATAACGATCATCTACAGTTTTTTCGTTAAGTTTTCGATAATCGATAACCAGCCTCCATTTTTCTTTCCCGGTTGAATCTTTTTTTTTTTTGGAACTATCCAAATCGGAGACGACCAAGGTAAGAAGCTGGGACGTATAATACCTTGTCTCAATAACTCGTTTATTTGTCTTTGCACTTCCTCTTTGTGAATATAAGGGTAACGGTAAGATTTGGAATATATGAGAATCTCATTGGTGGTTTTAATTTCATGTTTTATAGAGTTTGAAAACGTTTAAAAAAAATGTTCTTAAACTTATGACACAACACACAAGTCTATAATTAACTTTTTCTCTTCCTCATTAAGATGGTCAGTTTTTATTGCTTGCCCAATATTTTTCGCCTCAATGCTTTCCGAGTTTTCGATTGCAAAGTTGTGAAATTCGAAATAAGCATCAATAGGCTCAGCTTTGATTGGTTGCTCTATAAGCAAAGTTTGTTGATATACAGATTTGTTTACAACCTCGACTAAGGAGTACCAGTCTCGTGCTAAATACAACCCCTCCGAAATCATTAAATGAGAAGTTATAGCGGTTGGTTTTATGTAAACGCTCCCGGATTTGATATCGATTAGTAGTAAAAAAATACATTTACTGAGCTAAGGTACAATATAGGTTTTTGACATAAGATTAGGTTTGAAATTTAATGGTATGAACGTATTATTTGTTTTTAAATTTGAGTTTTTTATGTCAATAGTTAATCCAAGTTCTTTAATAATGTCGATTCCGATCAATCCATCAAAATAAGAATGGAATTTAAAAATCAGGAATTTCACTGGTTTTTTCGTCAGAAGCTCAGGTAATCCATTAATTACAACTTCTTTATTTACTGTTTCAGTCCCTTTATTAAATAAAACACGGTACGACTTTTATTGTGGGAAAAATATTATTAAAAAACCCACATTTATTATCTCCGGTTTAAAAGGGTTGCAAAACATGACTTGTTCGTCTGATGGACAAAGCAAGACTAAAAACTCATATAAATTACATGTCAAAGAAAAGCAACAAAAAACGCTGATGTGCTGAATTCTCCTGAATTCTCTGATTTCAGTGCTGACATGAATGGCCAGTGTTGCCATTCGTAACAGTCCCGGCTAAAAACATCCTGTTTTTATAATTCCGCCTCCTGGCGAACCGGAAAAATGCAAATCCTTTGCGCCGGTCGTTGTAGTTTATGTTTTGCAGTTTGGACGATAACCTTCCTCACTAAACCATCCCTACCTGGGAGTAGTTTGCATATCCTTTAAGTTCTCCTTGATTTTTTCCCATTTTTTCCGCTCCTGCAGAGTGGTCAAATATTCTGACTGTCATCTAGCCCAGAAATGATTAATAATTTGTTGTCACTCTTTCCATAGCTTAGCTCCTGCTGTATCTGGGGTTCCATCTAATCTGAAAGAAAGAGGTAAAATTAAGGGCTCACCTACCAGGTAATGTCCCGGCGTTAACGCCTGAATGTCCATTGGATCGTCACTCAGAGGGTGACGAGGTCTAGAGTTTAGGATAGTTTCTATCTGAGTAAGAAGTGTTCCGAAATCCTCATAAGGCAATATCCCTTGCCCAACTATCCTTTTTAAATGAAACCTCATGGATCCATCCGCAGCCCCACATATACCTCCTGGGTGTGGTGCGGGGTCATAAAATGCCATTCTGTTCCCTTGTTATGTAAATACTCCAGTGCTTCCTTATCTGAAAAGACTTTTAAAGCTTTAATTAGTTCTTTAGATGCGCCAACGAAAGCTGTTCCGTTGTCACTAAACAATTTTTCACATCTTCCTCTTCTAGCAATAAACCGTTCAAAGCAAGCAATGAAGGCTATTGTGAATAAATCTCCTACGAACTCAATATGAACTGCTCTAGTCCTTAGGCAGACAAATATTGAAGCATAACATTTTCTTCTATTCTTCCTTCCTTCCCCACTGGTGACCTTTAATTCAAAAGGGCCAGCATAATCTACTCCTGTAGCTAAAAATGGTTTCCCAACCTGGACCCTTCCCCTCCATTCGTGCATTTAATCGCACACAAACAACACATTTATGAATGTGATTTCTTAATCCATCTCTTAATTTTGGTATCCAGTACCTTTGTCTTATAAATTGCATCATTACTTGGATGCCTCCATGCTTCATCTGTCGATGAGCGCTATCCATTAGTAATTCCGCCAACCTTGAATCATTAGCAATAATTACTGGATGTTTCATTTCATAATCCAATTCTGACGTACCTAGCCTGCCCCCTACCCTAGGTAACCCGTCTTTATCTATAATTGGTTTCAAACCTTGTATTGGACTCCTGTCCGGTATGTGCTTTCCCGCACTCAAGGCAGTTATTTCCTTGTTATAATTTTCTTGCTGATTTTTCCGTATCAGATATAACATAGCTCCCGCTTTCTCCTCTAGAGTGGGTGGTAAAACATCCTGTTGAACCATACCTCTTTGAGATTTCCGTCATTTTCCCCCTAATAATTCCTTTAGTCGTTTTCTCCAATTAATCCAATTCTGTATATACCTCCCGGCATAACTGAGAATATTTATCGCTTTTTCTAATGTTCCTACATATTCAATAAATGGAACACATTTTTTGGATCCTCTTAATCTTATCTGCAGTGGTTCCTTGAAGTATGACAGTGAAAATATCTTCATGTCCTTTTCCATCTCCTGATGAATCTCTTCCATAATTTTGCTCCTTTGCCATTTCGCTTTTTCCATTGTTATCCAACTAGGTCTATGTAGCCATAAATTATTGTTTACCAAATCCTTTGGTAAAACTCCTCTTGTAAGTAGATCAGCTGGGTTCTCCTTGCCATCAAGATGACGCCAGCATTTTATATCTGTATTTGATTGTATCGAAGCGACTCTGTTCGCAACATATGTTCTGAGATCTCTTGTCTCCTTTGTTATCCAAAAATATGCAGGGCTAGAATCAAGCCACAGCCCATACTCAGCGGTTGGCCATTCCATTGATTCGATAACTCCTTTTACCATTCTTGAAAGCAGCTCCGCTGCTGATAATTCCAATCGAGGAATAGTCACCATCTTTAATGGAGCTACTCTAGTTCTTGAAGTTAGTAACTTGCTTGTTATCATACCATTTACATCTTCAACCCTAACGTATATCACCGCCCCTAATGCGGATTCACTGCTGTCAGAGAAACCATGAATTTGTATTTTTGAATAACTCCCCGTTCCCAACCACCTATCTATTTGGAATTTTTCCAAGTGTATAATTGAATTCCAAAATTCGATCCATTTGTTTTCTATATCTATGGGTGGTCTTTCATCCCAATTGATTTTTAATTTCAATAAGTCCTGAATTAATATCTTCCCGATAATTGTTACTGGTGATATATATCCATTTGGGTCATATAGCTGTGCTACATGACTAACAATTTTCCTTTTTGTTATTACACCTTCAAATTTTGGGTTCTTTACCGTAAAGGTGAACTTGTCTTCTTCTATCAACCATTTTAGTCCTAAAATAGTTGTACCTTCCCCCTCTGAAAACAACATAGTTTTTTCAGTCTCAGAATCCATAGCTCTAACAACCGCCTGGCTGTTTGATTTCCATTTGCGCAATTCAAATTTTGCTGTTTTTAGTACAGTATCAATCTCCTTGGCTAATTTGATAGCTGATTTCTCCGTGTGAGATCCTGTCACACAATCGTCCATATAGAAGTCCTCTTCTATGGCTTTACAAGCGATTGGAAATTCTTCTTTTGCCATCCTAGCAGTTTCAATAACTGATCTAACTGCAACGTATGGTGATGCTGTTAGACCGAAAGTGACTACTGTCAACCAATACTCCTGTAATCTTTGGTTAGAGTCCTCTCTCCAAAATATCCTTTGTAAATTCAATTGACTCCTGTCAAGCCCTACCTGATTAAACATCTTGCGAATATCTGCATATATTGCTACCTTATGTCTACGGAACCTCATAATAGTTTCATGCAAATCCTTTTGCAATTTTGGCCCGAGTAATTGAATGTCATTGAGTGACAATCCTTTGTCAGTTTTGCAACTTGCGTCATAAACAATCCTATTATCCTTTGGAATGCAATGATGCGGTATATAATACACCATTTCTCCTATTTGTGGTCTCTCCGTGACCAATTTCAGATGACCTATCTGAATTTCCTCCCTCATCTTTTCTACATAGATTCTTTTTATCTCCTGATGTTTTGCTAACCGCCTCTCTAAATATAAGAAACGTTTTAAAGCAATCTCCCTTGAACTTCCTAGTTCTTTAATGTCTTCATTTAACGGAATTTTAACAATGAATCTTCCTGACTCTTCCCGTGTATACGTTTTCATAAAGTGGTTTTCCACTAAAATTTCCTCTTCTGTCCATTGTGGACATGAATTGACTTGATCTTGTTGCCAAAGTCTTTCCAATAATTTATCCAACTGAGCTTCTTCCCTATATTGGATGCACGAAGTAGACTGGCCTGTCAAATCGTCCACCGGTTCTGATTGTGTTCCAAAAACAACAATCCCTACTAGCGTTTCTATTAGTGTCATTCCCCCTATATTCCTCTGTACAATAGACGTTACTATTTTAGCGAAAAACCCCACCCCGAAAAGAAGTTGAACTGGATTAGGTTTCCAATATTCTGGGTCCGCCCATGAAACGTTTGATGGATTATGAATCATTATAAATTCAATGCTACTGAAGGAATTGTAGCTACCCAGTTGCTTTCTTTAAGTAAAACCAAAAAACTTTCTTCCATGTCCTCATGGGTTTTTGACTTATACCACGGTAATAATTTTAATTTAATTTTTTGTTTATTCCCAAAGGAACATTGCTAATGCCTACCGCCTTCCTGGTGGTGAGCAATGTTGTTAATTTCAACTCCTGTATTAATTTATAACTTATATCGTTAAGTTCCGAACCAGTGTCCAATAACCCTCTTATCGGCCCATATTGAACCCCCCCCCCCCTTCTTCTATTCTTACTAAAATAGTTGGCATGAAGTTTGTTTTCCCTCCTGAAAATCCCCAAAAAATAAGAAAAAATAAAAATATGTTTTATAAAATTTATTGGTAATTTAAAATACTAATTAAGTATTTCCCCCCATCCCCTTATATTTTATTTAGTTTTATTTTTATTTTTATTTTTATTTTTATCTCCTGGCTTGAATTGTGGGGCTTAATTGGTATTGGAATCGTTCCTGATCCTCTTCGCTCTGACTTCATCTAGTCAGGGCATGCGCTTCCTAGCGATGTCCTTTTGGGCACTCTCCATCCTCAGATTAAGCACCGAAATTTGTTCCTGTTTCACTGGACAGAGCATGCTGTTGTGTGCAGGATCCTTCTTGCATGCTTCCATCCTGCATATGATTGCAGTACAGTTCTCCCTACGATGTCCTTTTCTTAGGCAGTTGGGACATATTTTCCTCCTGGAAACGAAATCCCTCCTTCCAAACAGGTTCAAGGCCTGGAACTCCGAACAGCGGAAAAGCGGATGGGAATCCGTTCCACATCCTTCACAAACACTAACTAACGTTTTGGGTACACCTCCTGTGTACGCTACTATTGGTTTCGTCATTTTCTGCCACACCTGTGGCTTGTACCTGCAACTCCTGCTGCTACCGGCCTGGCTGCTCCCAAAGCTCCTGCTTGTTTGTCTTCTTCTGTAGAAGTCCGACAAATCTTCGACGGTTGCCTCTTCTACTAATGACAGGAAAAGCTCATTAGCCTCTTCCCAAAGCTGAAGTAGTCGATCTGCTCTCAGCAGCATACCCTCCTTGGACGAAGTATTGGTAGTTTCCGACTTCGCATTTGCCAAGGCCCTTGAAATGGCTCTTTGCAGAGTGGCAAACTGCCTTATTCCTCCTCGCTCCTCTTGTTGACCCTCCTGCTGGTACACCTGTACTTGTTCGAGTTGGCACTCCTGTGCTTGATCTGGTTGGCACTCCTGTGCTTGCTCCTGCTCTTGATTCGGCAATTCTTGTGCCGCCTGCTTCTTTTTACCTTGTACAATGAGGAAAAAATAATACTTCTTTTTATTTCATATATCCCTGGATAAATTTTCATTCTCTTAGAGAAGATTTATGCGAAATGTGTGTGTGTGTGTGTTACGTTGACAACGAAAATTAATTGTAACCTCTTATTATCTTATAAATTAATTCTTCCTAGACCATGCTATTCAGGTATTTAGAATTTTCTCATTTATTCCCCAGTCCTTCCAAGACTTTCAATACTTGTCCTCAAGTCCAATATTTAAATTTGTACTTCCTAGTACTTCCCCATACTTGTCCTCAAGTATTTTTTAAATATAGTTCTTCCTAGAACTTCTGTATACTTGTCCTCAAGTAATTTTTCCCAAATAGTTCTACCCTACCTGACCTGCCCTCAGGCAAATATTCCAAAATAGTTCTTCCTCGAACTTTCCTGACCTGTCCTCAGGCAAATATTCCAAAATAGTTCTTCCTCGAACTTTCCTGACCTGTCCTCAGGCAAATATTCCAAAATAGTTCTTCCTAGAACTTTCCAAACCTGTCCTCAGATAAATATTTGATTTAGTACTTCCTAGTACTTTCCTATACTCGTTCTCAAGTATTTTCCATTTTTCTACCTAAATTAATAAAAGATTTAAATTCCTGCTTCCTAGCATAAGTTAATTTCTTCTTTTTAATCTGAATCCTTTCAGAAAAGAAATTAAATTTCCAAATTGCTTCCTAGCATAATTAAATTTTCCTGTTTTCTCTGAATCCGTTCAGAAGGAAAATTATTAAATCCGAATTGTTTGATAGCATAGTTTTAAAAGAAATAATTCTCCGATTTCCAAACATATTTCAATTCACCACTCACTCTAAGATGACTGCGACGACGCACGTTATTGCTTACCTGACACACAAAAAAAAACTTTTAAAGATTTTCCCAAGCTTCCTAGCTATTTCCTAAATCCTCCTGGATTATCCCTTGCTTCCTAGCTATTTTTTGAAATCCTCCCGGATATATGATCACTTCCTAGTGAAATTCTCCTGAATATATAATCACTTCCTAGTGAAATTCTCCTGAATATATAATCACTTCCTAGTGAAATTCTCCTGAATATATAATCACTTCCTAGTGAAATTCTCCTGAATAATATTCAAAATTCCTCCGGGGAGAATTTTCCTTGTCCTCAAGGCAAAATTCATTTTGCTCTAAACACTGACACTGTTTCACGCTTGCAGCAATACACTTCCCTACCTAAATTAAATAATAAAAATTAAGGTTGTGAATCTTGCTTCCTAGCATAAATTAATTTTCTCTTTTTTCGCTGAATCCGTTCAGAAGAGAAATCAATATATCCCAATTGCTTCCTAGCTTTCCATAAAAAATTTTTATTTGCTTCCTAGCACTGTTCATTTCGCGAACATAACGAAATTCTCCTGAATTCTGACAAAATTATACCTACTACACTGCCACTACACTTCTCAAGCTGACGGCGACGACGCGACGCACGCCATTGCTAGTTCTACACACACACACTTTACAATTTGAATTCACTGCAATATATTCACTAATTGTTATTGATTGTTGTTAAAATATTTACATACCTCTTTTGGGCATTTTTCTTTTTATATTTTTATTGTTTATATTTCTTTGTCCTTGTTGTTTTTTTTTCTTTATTATTGTTTTTTCTCAATACTACGACCGCGCACTTTAAAATTCAATTCTGAACTGAAGCAAATGCCAGTACCAGAGGTATGATTTTTCCATTCCTTTTGCATTTGTATTCTCTCTTCTCGTTTGAGATCTGAGAATTTGCAACTGTGTCGACTTCAGCAACAGTTTGCATTTTGGTGGTTGTTTTTCTCTTTTTTTGTCTTTTATGTCTGCCACTGCCTGTGGTGGATACGTAAATTTGTTCGAGAACATTCCGATTCCAGATGTTATTTTTTCTGTTGGCTGCGCGCGCATGCTGCATGTATTGGAATTTTCCGTTGAAATTATTTCTCCTGAAATATTCTTTACAGATGTGTGTTATTGAGCACATATTTTGCATGTTCCTACATGATTCTTCTCCGAAGATTTTTATGTGAGTTGGTTAGTCGCCTATTTTGCATGTTCCTACATGATTATTCTCCGATTTGTTTGCATGCTCCTGCGTGCTTTGTACAGTTTTAATAACCGTTTATATTTGCTGTGTGTGTCAATTCAGCAGACTGTCGTTGTTTATTAGGGTTTATTATTTACCTGCCTGTAAATCCAAAATACCAGAAATTAAACATTACTCTTTGCTCACTTTTTCGGAGCCTTAATGAATAAATGGAATCTCGTTTAAATATGGTCGTCACCATAAAACGTACAAAACCCAAAAAAAATTATATGGTGTTTGTAAGGCACCATTAGACGCAACGCAAAAAAAATTATATGGTGGTTGTAAGGCACCATTAGACGCAACGCAAAAAAAAATATATGGTGGTTGTAAGGCACCATTAGACGCAACGCAAAAAAAAGTTATATGGTGGTTGTAAGGCACCATAAGACGCAACGCAAAAAAAATTATATGGTGGTTGTAAGGCACCGTTAAAGCTGAAAAATGGTGTTTGTAAGGCACCAAAGAAATTTATTTATTTAGTGAAATATAAATATATTGTGTGGATGAGCTGCGCATATCCCTATGCGTAGTTTCTATCCACTTATACCTTGCACCTTCTCCTTTGCCTCCTGGCTTTGTCCTTGGCCTCCTGGTCTTGATGCACTTCACTAAAAAATATTTTCTTTTCACTCCGATTTTTTTTTTATAATCGCGACTCGAAGGACCATAATGTTTCAGTCCCTTTATTAAATAAAACACGTTACGACTTTTATTGTGGGAAAAATATTATTAAAAAACCCACATTTATTATCTCCGGTTTAAAAGGGTTGCAAAACATGACTTGTTCGTCTGATGGACAAAGCAAGACTAAAAACTCATATAAATTACATGTCAAAGAAAAGCAACAAAAAACGCTGATGTGCTGAATTCTCCTGAATTCTCTGATTTCAGCGCTGACATGAATGGCCAGTGTTGCCATTCGTAACATTTACAGTTTTTTTTATCAAAAATAGTTTTGATTTCGATTGGTGCAATATTTATGTTTGAAGTTTGTAGGCTACGTTTGGGCATATAAATGACCTATTGCTTCCAGTATCGATTAAAAACTTGAGCGGACTGTTGTTGATGCTTGTGATAATAATATAAGGCAATAAATGTGAATTGTAATTATTCAAATCTAAGTAACCTATCGATTTTCCGAGGCACGTTAGTGAAAATTTGCGTCATCAACAATCGATTCAGTTGAAAAATGTAAAATGTCTTCATTTTGGTCATATTTTCTAAATTATTTATTCAATTTCGTTAAATACTAACGTGACATGCTTATAAATACATAAGTACTTAAATACTTACTTAAATCTAAATTTAATTTAAACTGTTATAAAACAATGTTTTGAATTTAAGGCTTTTTAAATTGTCAATTGGTGAGTCAATAAGAAAATGAAATTTATTGTATAAGTCAATTAGTTGATTTAGAGGGCTATGTGCACCATAGTTCGATCTGCTAAAAATTTGGTTAATAGGTCTTTGTAGTCGTATGCTTGACCGGCTGAAACTGAAATTAAAATGAACAAGAACCGATGGTGATGATATAGTTCCATTTATTATTTTAACGATGAAACAAAATTGTAGATATTTCCTATGGTTTGACAAAGAAGGCAGGTTAATGAAAGAAAGCCTTTGAGAATACGGGGGCAGAGTAATTCCACGAAACCAAGGAAGAGAACGGAGACAAAAACGCAAGAATCTTCTCTGAATCGCTTCAATTCTAACTATATGTACAGAATAATAAGGTGCCCAGTGGCCCACACTACACAGGCGTATTCGAGAATTGGTCTCACGAAAGCAATAAAAAGTAATTTTAGAACGTAAGGATCACGGAAATCACGACCAAACCTCTTAATGAACCCAAGGACTCTATTTGCTTTTTAACTACAAAATTTATATGTTCAGTAAATGTAAGTTTGGAATCTAAAACTACTCTCAAGTCAGAAAAAATAGATACTCTACTTAATGGACAAGAATCAAACATATAATCAAAAATAATTGGATTTTTCTTGCGTATAAAACTCATGGTCTTACATTTGTCAACATTTAAAACAAGACGATTTTTACTGCACCATTCCCTAAATATAATATTAAATCTTCCTGCAGAAGTAGACAGTCAGATGTAGAATTTATACTTTTGAAAAGTTTAATGTCATCAGCATATATCAGGACAGACGAGTTTTTTATGATCGCAACAAGGTCATTTATAAATAAAATAAACAAAATCGGGCCTAAGTGGCTGCCCTGGGGAACACCAGAATTTACAACAAATGGACTTGAACACTCATTACGAAATATTACACTATAATGTCTATTTTCTAAATACGATGAAATCCAATTTAAGAAATTGTCGTTAAAACCTTGTTGAGATAATTTAGGAATAAGTATTTTATGACACAACTTGTCGAACGCTTTACTAAAATCAGTAAATACACAATCTACCTGCTTACGCTTTTCAAAAACATGTAAGCAAAAGGACGTAAAGTTAAACAGAATAGTAACAGTAGACTTTTTCTTGACAAAACCATGCTGGTTATCACAGATAATAGAACTACAATGAAAGGAAAGGACACTACATACGATACACTCAAACAGTTTAGGTATCACAGATAGTTTGGCAATAGGTCGGTAGTTCATAATTTCATTTCTAGGACCTTTCTTGTGTACTGGAGTAATAAATGAGCTTTTCCAGATAGATGGAAAAGTTGAATTTCTCAACGACATGTTAAAGAGAACAAATAACGGATATGATAAAAATAATGAACACATTTTTTTAGGATAGAGGATGGTACACCATCAGGGCCTGGACTAAAGCTTTCGTCTAAATTCAATATGTAATATGAAACGGTATGTTCACTTATATTAAAATTAATGTCATTTAAATGTGGGTAGTTCAATACTGAAGAAGAAGAATAAGAAAAATGTTCAGTACTAGGCTCATCAAACGCAATAACTTTAGGTTCATGGCTAGATGACGATAAATAAGACATAGAGTTAGGATACCCACTAGTTTTTTTCTTAGAGTTGACAAAATTCCAGAAATTTTCTGGATCAGATTTAAGATAACATTCAATTTTATCAATGTATTCTTCATATAAAGAGTTTGAATAATCATTAAATAATTGCTTAAGAATAAGGAACGTTCTATAATCATCATCAGTTCTAGTCCTATTATATTGTATCCAAGCTTTGTTTCTTTTATTTTTCAAGTTTTTGAGATGAGAATCGAACCATGGTGGAACATGCGAGATCTAACGAGGTTTTTTGAATGGAATACTTTTACTGAAACAGTCAAAGAGTGTTTTGTAGAAGACATTACACATGTTATCAGCATTTAAGTTTAAAAATAATTGGTTCCAGTCAATATGGTACATAATAAATCAAATAAATTGACATAATCACACTTACTAAAGTTAAATTCGAGTCTATTGTTATCGTAATTATTATTTGGAGAAGAAATATTTAATTTAAGTGCAATATCTAAAGCAGGATGAAATCGGTCTTCTACAATAAGTTTAACAGCCGAAGCTATCACTGCAGTTTCAGTACACATATTGTCGGAGAAAAAAACTAGGTCGAGAGCTCTATCCATATGATTTTTCACTCCATTAAACTGGCTTAGACCACACGACGACATACCATCGATAATTGTAAGCTCATTTGAGCTAGATGCATTTATTGGAATAAAAAAGTTGTCGCCATCCATTTGTATCCAGTCAAGGTTTGGTAGATTGAAGTCACCTACGATCAAAATTTCATCTTTTGGCTCCAAGAGGTTATATAGGTTTTCTATACAATCATTAAATTGTTCGTAGATATTGTTATTGCTATTGGGAGGTATATAAGCCGATATTATAAATAAATGTCCGGACTCCAATTTAAGTTTAATACATAGTAACTCGATTTGTAAGGATCAAAAGTCATTAACCAGGTGGCAAATATGACAATTCTTAATAGCAAAGAGAAGTCCTCCTCCAACAGCGTAGGAATTATCGTTGATTTGATAGATTTGTCATACACAATTTCTTGCTGAAAAGTATTTCCGTTTGAATATTGACTTGGTTCAATCTGTTCTGGTGGGTTATTATTGATATAATAAATTGGTTCGATGTTATGTAGCTCTTGTGAGTTATATTTATAGGGTTGAGTACGCGTTTGAAATTGACATTGGTTCAGGTTGTGGATGAATTTTGGGATTGTTTGGTCTGAAATTTGTTGTGTAAGAACTGTTTTTTGGATTACTATTGTTCGAAATGTTTATGTTACTTTTAGGAACAAATTTGTTAAAATCTGGGGGTCGATTATAATTTTGAATATTTGGTGCGAAATTTGTGTTATTGTTTGGGCTAAAGGCAGACATATTTGCTAAGGAAGGCGTAGAAGTTCTTGGTACATAGTTCAGATTTCTAAAAGCACTGCTTGTATGAGGTTGTTGAACGGTATTATATGGTCGTGAATATGATGAATATTCATTTGAAGGCCGTTGATTGGAATACAAATTATTTTGAGAACTATTTTGTGCAAAAAATTTGTGCTGTCCGTGAAAATTCAATCGATTTTGTTCCTCTAAACATAATGATAAGGCTTCACTCAATTTCGTAGGTCTCATTGCACGTATTGTAGATCCTAAGGGTTCCCTAAGTCCACTTAAAAACGAATTTAGGCACATTTCTGCATAGGGAGTCTTTTTTGCCGTTACTACCGTTGGTTCTTTTTCATGTAACCTCACATGATTTATGATAGTAGAAAAAATCTCTATAATCCGGGCATAAAAGGGTTCAACATTATGTGTGTTTTGCCTAATTTGATGTAAGTCTCTTATGAGATTAATTTCATTCCGCTTATCCGCATAATGAAATATTAAATTGTTTTATATTTCGTCCCATTCTATGGACGTTCCATACATGTTTAATACTTCATTTGCTGGTCCGACAACTTTATTGCGAATTTCTCTCAAAATTATGCTAGCGTTATTTGTTCCACTAATTCCTTGCATCAAAGCAAGAAGCTCTTCAACGTTAGTAATAAAATAGAAGAGCAAACGTGGATTACCGTCGAAACATGCACACACAGCATCTGGAATTTTAAGAGAATTGCAGATTTCAAGAGAGTTAGCCATGACTAGCAACTAACTAAATTTACTCAGAGAAACTTTCTTAACTGTCGAAAAAAATAAATTCAATGTATTCAATGATTTCTAGTTAAGCTCTGTTATTTATTTGTACTCTTTTTTTAACTTTCTCTTTAAATTTTTACTTCGTAGCTTTTGTAATTATTGAGAAAAACCCCAGCATAGCATACCGAATTCTATTATGAGACTGTACTTTTATTTTTTGCTTTAAGTAACAAATCCTTGCTTTTTTATTTTTGTATGTGGAATTAATTGTAGGTAGATATATGCATTATGCGTATTTCAACTTATTTAATTTTTTTGTTTTTTCATTCCTTTTAATCTCTATATATATCTCTATATATATAAAAATGGATGTGTGTTTGTTTGTTTGTTTGTTTGTTTGTTTGTATGTCTCTTATAGACTCCGAAATGGCCCAACAGATATTTGTGAAATTTTCATGGTTCATACTGTTGCATTCAGTGATGATTTCTGTGAAGAAAAAAAAATTTGGAAAAACCTCATGGAAGAGTGGAAAAACTGGAAAAACCAAACAAAGGTCGGAAATTTGATTTTTTTTGCTTGGATTTTTTTGTTTCAAAATGGGTTTTCGAATGGAAAAACAGAAAGTTCTTGATGAAAAACTCGGAAAACTCATTGGGAAAATTGCATATTATTGCAGGTGTATTGTTTTTCAAATGGAAACTGGAAAATTTCAGAATGGGTTTTCCAATGGCAAATAGAAAGTGCACTAATTCTCAAATAGAAAAATCTTAATTTTTTGATTGGGAACTCGGAAAACTCTTGGAGAGCACGAAGAACTTCAACACCTTAAATCAAGTTTTTTTATGGAATTTAAGGTGCATTGGTTTGTTTGTATGTCCGGTTTGGACTCTTAATCCGCTCAATCCTCAATGCATTTAAATAAAATTTTCATTGTATAAAAATAAATTTTTGGGACAATCTTACGGGAAAGTCAGCAAATAAGGGGGACAACCGTGAGCTGTTTGGAATTCTGATTTTTGTGAAATAGTCAAAACAGAGAAGTTTTTGAAATTTTCAAAGAAATTTGCATTTTACTTCATGCTTTAATGAAAGTAGAATGTTAGTTGTAGAGTTTGGAAAAATTCAGATAATATGTGGTTCTCTATTTCAATTGGATTCAAGCAAATCACATTGCATTTCAATATCTGTGTTAATCATAATGATTATTCTGGAGTTTCTCTGAAGGGTTGCGAGACGAAGTTCGCGGGGTAAGCTAGTAATATATAATAATTGACTTTATATAAATAATATAAATGAATTGAATAAAAATTTTATTTACACTATTCTAATTATTTATTTTTATTTCTCATTCACAATTTTTTTTGTATGTATACACTTTATCTATAATATAATATAAAACATAAACTTTAATTATTATTATTTTTTCTTTAACTTCGAATATCAGTTCTTTTTTTTTTTTTTTTGGTAATTTTTTCACAGATCTTGTTACTATGTAGATGTCGGTTGTTGTTTTTCCCTGGTTCTCGCCTATACGATAGTTTATGATTGCTACTTTTGTTATTATATTATATGTATATATTATATATATATATTATATTTTCAGAATGTAGGTAATAAATTTAAATTATTATTATTATTATTTTTTATTTTGGTTTGTTAAAAATTGTGTCACAATGTTTTATTTGTTTGCGTGTTGTTTCGCTTTTCATAATAAAGTATAACTTTTTTTTTAGAATAGATATTCGATGCATGAACGTTTTTTTGAGTATCCATGTATATTTGTCTGTTTTTAGTTTTAAAAAACTGTGTCAAAATGTTTTATTTGTTTGTTTATTGTTTTCTTTAAATAATAAATTATTATTATTTATTAAGTTTTAAAGTATTTTACTTTCGAATGCGACACTGTACTTTTTTTAGAGTTTTTTTTTTACCGACTGCACCAGTTAGCTTTTGCCTTCTTATATTTCAGCGGGAGCACAAAAAAAACACGTTTGATATTTTATGAACAGCGATCTTTATTCAATGCATTCTTCTTAAGAACTGAAGACTAATTGTCCGATGTTAATAAACCTTACCACACTACACAGCTTTTTTGTTGCTAGGCCTTACGGACAACGCTTGGCTTTACAGACAAGATCAACTAACAATATATAGTTTGGTATTAACCTTTTGTTCAAAAATGAAAGAAGTTTTTCATTAGCTATTTTATAATACTTTATTAACTTAATATTTAAAGATAGACAATTAGTCGACTAAGCTCAAGACTAGACTGAGGACTTAAACTACATAAATCGTTCTCGATCAACGAACATCGAATTCGAATTTAACATACATACTAACTTATCTCTCTTTGGTATTGTCTTCTCGAAAAGACAGTGCCAAAGAGATGATCTTAATAATTAAAGGGATACTCTTTTCGTATGCGCAGCATACTAGAAGAAGTGTTGTGAGATGGAAAGACCAAAATACTTGAAGAGGTTTCTTGATCAAAAACAATAAGAAGAAACATAGTAATTACATTACGTTACACCTCCCCCCCTTAAGTATTTTTGGTCTCCAAAAATCTTAACAATATTTATTTAACATTTAATATTTAACAATTTTTAACAATAATGATTCAACAAAGGAATTTAAAAGAATATCATAAAGCAAAATTAAATAACAATTTTATTATTTTAACAAAAATTAATTTTAATCAATTGGTTTGTTTTCGTTTTTTTTTTTGTATGCATTATAACATTGAATGATTTGTTCTTTTAAGGTACATATTTATTTTAGCACTTTTGTTGTTTTTTTTTTTTTCAAGTACAATAGTATTACTTTTTGTTTAATGCATTTGGGTACACTGTATGTGTGTGTTCATATTGTAACATTTTTGTTTTTATATTATCATTTTCTTATATTTGAATATTTTTAATGGCCTTATATTATTTAGTTTATACGAACCTCAAACTCTTGATAATACTTTTATTTTATTTTTTTTGAATGTTTTATCCACCTTAAGAGGATTACCGAAATACATCTCAAATGAAACATTGTGAACCGACCTTAATGAAATTCAGCGACCTGCGAGCCTATAAATGAAAATTACATTCCACCCTGAATGCACTCTGCAAATTGTCAAATTCTAGCAGTTCAATTGTCATCCATTCTTGCAGTTAACAACTGTAACTCTATACTTTTACGAATTGGAAAGGAAACATAATTTAAATTGAATTTCAAAGCAATAAATAAAGAGCCGTTTGGAAAGAAAATCTTGTGATTATTAAGGATTATCAGTTTTGTGTTTTTTTTGAACAATCATTGAGAAGTATTATGCGGAGAAAAACAGAATTGAGAAGTGTGAACACAACAAAAATATATCGAGGGATCGCCTGAAGCCCTATACAACTGTTTATTGTGGTATGCATTTTGAATTTACGTTTTTTGATACTTATATTTTCGTTTAAATTGTTTTCTGTGGTATCTTATATCGCGTTTTGTTGATTTATCAAGAACATATTGGCCGTCTTGTTGAATATTTTGCAGTTTCTTATATTTCGGCTTATTTTTGAAAACTGTTCTATTTTGAACAATATCGAGGCATTGGTTTGTAGGTTGGTTTAATTTTTGGTTTGCTTTAAGAATTCTGGATTCTTTTTCACCCTGATATTGCTTTGCAAGACGTTCAATGTCTTCCTTGGACATATTTTTTGAAAGAAAATCCATTGGTCTAAGCTTTGTCGTCGAATGGATTGTGTTGTTGTATATTGAAACAATTTAAAACATTTTTTCACTTAACTCCGATGTATCTTTTGCCACATTCATAATTCTAAGATGCTCATTCAGTGTTCCATGCAACCTTTCGACATCTGAATTGCCAGTTTTCAAAGATGCTATAGTTTTATGAAAACTTATATTTTGTTCCTTCAAAAACTGTTCAACAGCTGAGTGGATGATGCAACTATCAAGATCGGAAACAATTTTCCCTGGCTTTCCAAGGAATTGAATTCTATCTTTGATTGCCTTCAGAATGGCGATCCAGTTTCTGTCAGACAGGTGTTGAACAGTGGCATACTTCGAAAACTTATCTATGGTTGTGAGATACATTTTTCCTCGCTCAGGAAACCAAATGTCCATGTGAATTATTTCATTAAAACTGTAGGTTGTTTCGGTCAACTGCATGGGTATTTTAAGGGGTTTGCCGGTCGTGTTTGGCAAGGTTACATATTTCACAGTTATTAACAAATTTCTGAATTTCTATGTGCAGTTTGGGAAAAAAATAAATTTCTTTCAACTCCATGAACATTTCGTTTATACCTCGATGATTTTTGTTAAAATGTTCGTTTTCAATAATCGTTATAATCTCGTTTTTATCTACGATGTCTTTCAACCTTTTATAAGATTTTAGGATTTTTTTTTTCAAAATTCATTTTTTATTCATTCACTTATATCTACTTACATACTAGACAAAAGAATTCAAACTAGCTTATGATCTAAATCTTATATTTAACTTACTGGCCCCAACCGGGCACTCTAAGAAATTCAGGGTTTACTTAAAACTAATGCCTTTCGGCCTATGAACTATTTTTTTTTTTTAATTAACTTTATTATTTTTTATGTTAGAAAATTTAAAAAGAACTAACTCTTGATCATTTTTATGTTTTCTTACATACTACTTAAAATTAGGTCTTAAAAATAAAACTTAAAAGTAACTAAAACTACCTAATCTACCTAACAACTACTTGCAAACTAGAGCAACCACAGCAGCAAATCTAATTTTTTTTTTCATTTCACTTTTTTTTTTTTTTTTTTGATAAATATTTTTTTTTTATCAATATTTTTTTTATTTCATTTTTTCTGTTTTTTGTAATTTCATATTCGTTGTCCTTTTCAATGTGTGTGCCACCATGCCTACTCTACTTAAACCTAAACCCACAACCCTTAGACTAAAACAAGTATACAAGCCGGTCAAGGCTTTAAACCCCACCCCGACTACCCATTATCAAGTGCTGACTGAAGCCACCAGAACTGGTGCTCCTGCTTCACCCTATCAATTCGGTCCCGTTCGGACACAGCCCTACTGAACCGCAGGAGCTCTGCTCCGTCCTGTGCGAGGACGTCTCGATGGTAAAGGAGCCGCCGATCGACGGTTCTCCGCCTGACGTGGTAGATTAGCGGGATCGCCAATCTGTCCTGTATCAGACCGTATTTATCTAGGTGGAGGAATGCCTCTGGTGGAATGAAGCCGCTCGAGCGTGCAGTATCAAAATATTCGTCGTTCGGATAGAACGCCCCAAAGATCAAATTATTCGTCGAAGTCATAGCTCTCGCAATGTGACCCCGAATAAGTTTTATCACGAAATTGTCAATTCTGTTAATCCGAGCCTCGTTGTACAGAACCTCGTTAGAATAGTAATGTACATAAGAAGATTCCGGTGTCCGATACAAACCGAGACAGCGCCGAAGACACTGCCTCTCGAACACCTGAAACTTCTCCATATGAGATGGTGCAACGTTGAACCACACTGGACAGCCATAAACGATCATCGGCCGTATGAGGGCCATATAGCAAATTACCTTCACTCTGGGGTCAAGCCGACTGTTATAAAACAGCCGTTTCGTCAGAGCGAAGGCTCCTCTGGCCTTAGTCAGAGCAGCATCTATATGTCTGTCGAAATACAGATACTGGTCCAACCAGATACCGAGGTACTTCACTTCACTTTTGCTCGTTAATCGCTGTCCGTGAGGCCCAACGATGACCATCTTGCGCCAATTCTTACACGTATCCCTCGTGGCCCCAGCCAACGAGGCCGGAACAGAATTGTTTCGCATTTCTGGACATTTATTTTCAGTTTCCAGTCATCGCAATATCGCTGAATCTTCTCGAAGTCACGTTGCAAGAGAATTCTAATGACTTCGACCTTTGGGGCAGTTCTGTACGCAATCAGGTCGTCGGCATACGCAATTGCCTGGGAAAGGCTACCTATCAGATCGCTGGTGTAAATGCTGAAGAGGATCGGCGAGTTCACCGCTCCCTGTTGAAGACCGTTTTTAATTTCAAAGGTGGTGGTAGAAGTTACATTGCCACTTTTGACAACAAACTTTCTACCGTTGAGCATATCATGAAGCATATACAACAATGGTTTACTGATGCCTAGTCTGGTGAGCTTTAGGTACAAACCTTCTAACCATACGGTGTTGAAGGCCTTCTCTAAATCAACCAGAACAGCACCCGCACAGAGAAAAATATCGGGATGTAAAATTGACATGGCGAATTGTTGATTTCCTTTAAAAAAGTGATTTTGTCTGGTAACATGATATCTTTTCGATCTAAAATGTTTTCATACATTTTTATCATTTCACAACTTTGATTTAAGCACACATCCAGTTGTTTTATCATTTTTCATATCAAATTGAAACGTGTGCAGCTAGTTTCCACATTTTAAAATGTTGAAATGAGAAGATTTGCGTATGATTTCAAAATTAAATAGGCTCAACTTTGAAACAAATGGTTCTCATGTGAGAGCAACATTAAAAACACTTAACCATCTCTTCCCATTTTGAATCAACGTGATAAATTTCTTGATGGAAAACTTTTAAATCGTCAATGATTCATGTTAAAAGTATTCCATTACGTTTGTTCATGTTGAAATAAAATGAATCGTGTAAAAACGAAATTATTTCCGCAATATTTTCAAATTTAAAATGCACAATGTTGAAACAAATGCTTTTCATGTTAAGCCAACCTTAAAAACACTTAACAACCTCTCCTCCTTTTAAATCAACGTTATATAATTCTTAAAATTAAATTCTTTTAAATCGTTAATGTTTCATGTCAAAAGTATTCCATTACGCTTATTCATGTTGAAATAAAATGAATTAAAACATTAAAAACACTTAACAACCTCTCCTCCTTTTAGGTCAACGTTATGTGAGGGGTCTAATTTCAAAACTCTTGTAAAACCTTTTGAGATTTTGTTAATTTTCAGATGGGAGTTACTCTGATCCTTCAACATATAAGGTGAAGGAACCATTGCATTGAATCTATTTTCATTTCATAATCCTTTAAGCGAATTTGTTTTAAATCAGATGAAGAATATATTTTAAATTGATTTGCAGAATGGGAATATTTCTTGAACAATGCAGTCAAAAATTTATTAACTTCATACAAACTCATACAATGTGAAAAACTCTTCACAACAAATCATCTGCTTGTCGCTTTTATTGTAGAACTCGAAATGGTTTTATTTCTTATATCTGAAAAGAAATACCTACACAGTTATTCTCTAAACATAAAAAGAAAGAAATTTTTTATCCTGTAATCTACCTACCCATTGGTTGAAAAACAACAAAAAACTGAATTAGCATTAAACTCAACATTATTTTATACCTATTTACTTCAAAATTAATAATTTGATAAAGTGAAAAAAACAAAGATTTTATTTTTTATTTTTGCTAAGCTGTATAATCACCCTGTATAGTTTTGTGCGTTTCAAATACATACCATGTTGAATCACCCCTATGCCTAATGTCTACACAAAACAAAATGAAACAACCATAGTTCAAGGGGAAATCACTTCCAACCAACATTGTTTATAGTTGATTTCTACAAATCATAAACGATTCCGTTATTTTACCCAAGCCAGGCCAACCATGGCGGCAACGAATATTTTGAACTTATGAGCCTTTCGTCAATAAAAACGAATGTAAGAGCAGGGTGATACATACAAAATAAAAAAGCAATATTTATTTTTTTTGTGTTAACAAAGATCAACCTTTTGAGATTTTGTTAACCTTGAGATGGGCGTTTATCTGATTCTTCAACATATCAGGTGATACAATGTGGTCAGAAAAATATTCTATAAAGACGAATGGGCAAATCGGACCAAATATTCATCACGATCGAGGCCTGTAACTTTTTCCCCTGATTCTTTTTTAACTTGGCGCTGCATTTTTAACGACAAATTTCTATACATTAATGACAATTCTCCTTTCATAAAAGGAACCATTGAATTTATTTTCATTTCATAATCCTTTTAGCAAATTTGTTTCAAATCAAATGAAAAATATCTTTTAAATTGATTAGAAGAATGGGAGTATTTCTTGAACTATGCAGTCAAAAATTTATTAACTTCAAACAAACTCATACAATGTGAAAAACTCTTCACAACAAATCATCTGCTTGTCGCTTTTATTGTAGAACTCAAAATGGTTTTATTTCTTATATCTGAAAAGAAATACCTACACAGTTATTCTCTAAACATAAAAAGAAAGAAATTTTTTATCCTGTAATCTACCTACCCATTGGTTGAAAAACAACAAAAAACTGAATTAGCATTGAACTCAACATTATTTTATACCTATTTACTTCAAAATTAATAATTTGATAAAGTGAAAAAAACAAAGATTTTATTTTTTATTTTTGGTAAGCTGTATAATCACCCTGTATAGTTTTGTGCGTTTCAAATACATACCATGTTGAATCACCCCTATGCCTAATGTCTACACAAAACAAGATGAAACAACCATAGTTCAAGGGGAAATCACTTCCAACCAACATTGTTTATAGTTGATTTCTACAAATCATAAACGATTCCGTTATTTTACCGAAGCCAGGCCAACCATGGCGGCAACGAATATTTTGAACTTATGAGCCTTTCGTCAATAAAAACGAATGTAAGAGCAGGGTGATACATACAAAATAAAAAAGAAATATTTATTTTTTTTGTGTTAACAAAGATCAACCTTTTGAGATTTTGTTAACCTTGAGATGGGCGTTTATCTGATTTTTCAACATATCAGGTGATACAATGTGGTCAGAAAAATATTCTATAAAGACGAATGGTCAAATCGGACCAAATATTCATCACGATCGAGGCCTGTAACTTTTTCCCCCGATTCTTTTGTAACTTGGCGCTGCATTTTTAACGACAAATTTCTATACATTAATGACAATTCTCCTTTCATAAAAGGAACCATTGAATTTATTTTCATTTCATAATCCTTTTAGCAAATTTGTTTCAAATCAAATGAAAAATAGGTGCGGGGAAATAACTCCACGGGAACTAACTCCACTGAGGGATTTACTTCCCACCAAGTGAGAACTTACTCCACTTTTGTAAAGTGTAGTTAGTTCCCATGTACGGTGAGAACTTTGTTCACTTTCTACTGGGAACTAAGTTCACACATTTATACATGGCGCAGGGAAACTGGTCCGGAAGTCAGAAGTCCCGAAAATGGGTATCGGGGATACATACATATCTACAAACCTAAAAATGTCTTATAGAGCAATTCATTTTCAAAGCTGTTGCCGTTTCCTTTAACTTGGAAAAGCATGCTAGTGTCTGGAAAGCAGGTGCTGCACTGCAATGATTCATTTTGAGCATCTTTTTTCACCTTGGTCTGAGGATGCTGACTATCTGTAACACTCAAAATCAGTTTGGTTTGATTGGGAGCGAAGCGAGCGGAAAAAATTTTGCCAAAAGAGAATCAATTTGGGGTGTGAAAATATTAGTTCCCGTGGAGTTATTTCCCCGCACCGAAAAAGGTGCGGGGAAATAACTCCACGGGAACTAACTCCACTGAGGGATTTACTTCCCACCAAGTGAGAACTTACTCCACTTTTGTAAAGTGTAGTTAGTTCCCATGTACGGTGAGAACTTTGTTCACTTTCTACTGGGAACTAAGTTCACACATTTATACATGGCGCAGGGAAACTGGTCCGGAAGTCAGAAGTCCCGAAAATGGGTATCGGGGATACATACATATCTACAAACCTAAAAATGTCTTATAGAGCAATTCATTTTCAAAGCTGTTGCCGTTTCCTTTAACTTGGAAAAGCATGCTAGTGTCTGGAAAGCAGGTGCTGCACTGCAATGATTCATTTTGAGCATCTTTTTTCACCTTGGTCTGAGGATGCTGACTATCTGTAACACTCAAAATCAGTTTGGTTTGATTGGGAGCGAAGCGAGCGGAAAAAATTTTGCCCAAAAGAGAATCAATTTGGGGTGTGAAAATAAAAAAATTCGCGCGAATTTTTTTATTTTCACACCCCAAATTGATTCTCTTTTGGGCAAAATTTTTTCCGCTCGCTTCGCTCGCTTGCAATTTTTGGTTCAAGCTCCAAATCCTTAATAATACAATTTTTTTAACCATTGTATTAGAGTCAATAAAAAAATGTTTTTCTGATGGAACTTTTAATGTTATTGAAATAACTCAGTTATTTTAGAGGACAAAAAGATGCAACAAGATGAAACTAGTTTTAAGTACAGTGTGCTGTGCTTGTAGAATGCCCTACTCTCACCGAACACCAAACTTCAGAATAACGTTTGCATAGGAAAAAGTTTTCTTTATGTCGTATAAACTTACAGCATGCGGTATATTTCATTTGTTATATACCGTTTTAGAAAATGTTTAAAATTAATAGCAAAGGTCAGAAACCCCGAATTTGATTTCTGGACTAATGAGCCACCATATGGGGGGTCAGATTCTTAAAAATGGGTTTCCGAATGACTAAGTTTTTCAATATTTTTGTTCATGCGATTTTTAAAATTATTTTCAGTCTTAAAAACTGAATTTCGGAATGAATTCGTTTCTAAAAGCCACTTATTTTAATTTGACAATTTTGTTTTGCTCAGTGTACTTGAATTTCAATTTTTTCTCAATCAAAGTGGCAAATTATTTCAAATCCGAAGGGAACTAGATCCACTAATTTTTTGAGGAATTTAATTCCCACTGTACATGGGAACTAACTACACTTTACAAAAGTGGAGTAAGTTTTCACTTGGTGGGAAGTAAATCCCTCAGTGGAGTTAGTTCCCGTGGAGTTATTTCCCCGCACCGAAAAATATCGATGGTAAAGGAGCCGCCGATCGACGGTTCTCCGCCTGACGTGGTAGATTAGCGGGATCGCCAATCTGTCCTGTATCAGACCGTATTTATCTAGGTGGAGGAATGCCTCTGGTGGAATGAAGCCGCTCGAGCGTGCAGTATCAAAATATTCGTCGTTCGGATAGAACGCCCCAAAGATCAAATTATTCGTCGAAGTCATAGCTCTCGCAATGTGACCCCGAATAAGTTTTATCACGAAATTGTCAATTCTGTTAATCCGAGCCTCGTTGTACAGAATCTCGTTAGAATAGTAATGTACATAAGAAGATTCCGGTGTCCGATACAAACCGAGACAGCGCCGAAGACACTGCCTCTCGAACACCCAAAACTTCTCCATATGAGATGGTGCAACGTTGAACCACACTGGACAGCCATAAACGATCATCGGCCGTATGAGGGCCATATAGCAAATTACCTTCACTCTGGGGTCAAGCCGACTGTTATAAAACAGCCGTTTCGTCAGAGCGAAGGCTCCTCTGGCCTTAGTCAGAGCAGCATCTATATGTCTGTCGAAATACAGATACTGGTCCAACCAGATACCGAGGTACTTCACTTCACTTTTGCTCGTTAATCGCTGTCCGTGAGGCCCAACGATGACCATCTTGCGCCAATTCTTACACGTATCCCTCGTGGCCCCAGCCAACGAGGCCGGAACAGAATTGTTTCGCATTTCTGGACATTTATTTTCAGTTTCCAGTCATCGCAATATCGCTGAATCTTCTCGAAGTCACGTTGCAAGAGAATTCTAATGACTTCGACCTTTGGGGCAGTTCTGTACGCAATCAGGTCGTCGGCATACGCAATTGCCTGGGAAAGGCTACCTATCAGATCGCTGGTGTAAATGCTGAAGAGGATCGGCGAGTTCACCGCTCCCTGTTGAAGACCGTTTTTAATTTCAAAGGTGGTGGTAGAAGTTACATTGCCACTTTTGACAACAAACTTTCTACCGTTGAGCATATCATGAAGCATATACAACAATGGTTTACTGATGCCTAGTCTGGTGAGCTTTAGGTACAAACCTTCTAACCATACGGTGTTGAAGGCCTTCTCTAAATCAACCAGAACAGCACCCGCACAGAGAAAAATATCGGGATGTAAAATTGACATGGCGAATTGTTGATTTCCTTTAAAAAAGTGATTTTGTCTGGTAACATGATATCTTTTCGATCTAAAATGTTTTCATACATTTTTATCATTTCACAACTTTGATTTAAGCACACATCCAGTTGTTTTATCATTTTTCATATCAAATTGAAACGTGTGCAGCTAGTTTCCACATTTTAAAATGTTGAACTGAGAAGATTTGCGTATGATTTCAAAATTAAATAGGCTCAACTTTGAAACAAATGGTTCTCATGTGAGAGCAACATTAAAAACACTTAACCATCTCTTCCCATTTTGAATCAACGTGATAAATTTCTTGATGGAAAACTTTTAAATCGTCAATGATTCATGTTAAAAGTATTCCATTACGTTTGTTCATGTTGAAATAAAATGAATCGTGTAAAAACGAAATTATTTCCGCAATATTTTCAAATTTAAAATGCACAATGTTGAAACAAATGCTTTTCATGTTAAGCCAACCTTAAAAACACTTAACAACCTCTCCTCCTTTTAAATCAACGTTATATAATTCTTAAAATTAAATTCTTTTAAATCGTTAATGTTTCATGTCAAAAGTATTCCATTACGCTTATTCATGTTGAAATAAAATGAATTAAAACATTAAAAACACTTAACAACCTCTCCTCCTTTTAGGTCAACGTTATGTGAGGGGTCTAATTTCAAAACTCTTGTAAAACCTTTTGAGATTTTGTTAATTTTCAGATGGGAGTTACTCTGATCCTTCAACATATAAGGTGAAGGAACCATTGCATTGAATCTATTTTCATTTCATAATCCTTTAAGCGAATTTGTTTTAAATCAGATGAAGAATATATTTTAAATTGATTTGCAGAATGGGAATATTTCTTGAACAATGCAGTCAAAAATTTATTAACTTCATACAAACTCATACAATGTGAAAAACTCTTCACAACAAATCATCTGCTTGTCGCTTTTATTGTAGAACTCGAAATGGTTTTATTTCTTATATCTGAAAAGAAATACCTACACAGTTATTCTCTAAACATAAAAAGAAAGAAATTTTTTATCCTGTAATCTACCTACCCATTGGTTGAAAAACAACAAAAAACTGAATTAGCATTGAACTCAACATTATTTTATACCTATTTACTTCAAAATTAATAATTTGATAAAGTGAAAAAACAAAGATTTTATGTTTTATTTTTGGTAAGCTGTATAATCACCCTGTATAGTTTTGTGCGTTTCAAATACATACCATGTTGAATCACCCCTATGCCTAATGTCTACACAAAACAAAATGAAACAACCATAGTTCAAGGGGAAATCACTTCCAACCAACATTGTTTATAGTTGATTTCTACAAATCATAAACGATTCCGTTATTTTACCCAAGCCAACGATGAATGATCGTGTCCGCGTTTCTTTCTTTTTCAGTTCATTCGCCGTGCTCGTGGAGTTTAGTCGTTAGTCGAAGAAAAAATTATATTTTTGAAGCAACATTTTTAATCATGGAGTGTAAGTGAAACAAATTTTATATTCGTGTAGTAAATATTTAAATCGTGGAGTGTGGTTCAATCTATTTTAATAGAAAATTTTCAATATTCGAACCTAGATAACTTTGATCAAAGCCAAAAATTTAACATTGAAACCGACATAGACGGTAATATTGTGTTAAGCCTTCCCGAACAGGAGAGTGAGCCCGAGGAGCCTGAGGAATCTGATAAATTTCCTGAGGAATTCCGGAGTGAGACCAAAAACTTGGATGAATTTCTTGAGAAATTCAATTTAAAGGAAGCGAGGCCTTTCCTTACAAGTAAGTTATTCAATCACTTTTCTTAAATGCCAAAGACATTTTAAATTCGCATAAAAATTTTGAAAAATGTTCATACAAAAGTAATAAAATCACTTTTCCAAAACGCTATTAAGAAAGAAAAAAGTTTTCTAAGAACATTTTTTCCAAACTTTTGTGTGACTTGGAAATGACTATGTGGGATATTTGATGGATACTAACAGTGATTAAAAAACGTTCCAACCATGAGGAAAGAGCCATTATATTGAGATTTATGGCCAAGAACAATTTCCAAATTATGTTAAATAAAAAAAAATATTGAATCGGACAGACATTCCACACTAATTAATAAACTGCACCTGGTTGGTTGTAACGTTTTTTAGTCCTAACGACAGTTCACTAAGTATTCCCCCAAAGACATTTTTAATTCGCATATAAATTTGGAAAAATGTTCATACAAAAGTAATTCAATCACTTTTCTAAAACGCTATGAAGCAAGAAAAAAGTTTTCTAAGAACATTTTTCCAAACTTTTGTGTGACTTTGAAATGACTATGTGGGATACTTGATGGATACTAACAGTGATTAAAAACGTTCTAACCATAAGGAAAGAGCCATTATATTGAGATCTATGGCCAAGAACAATTTCCTTAGTATGTTTAGCAATAAAAATGTCATTGACTAGGGTAACTGTCCCAGTCTCCGGACATATAACTTTTTTGTTTCTTTCAATGTAAACATCTTTATTTTTATTACTGTTTCATTCAAATCTTAATATTTTCCTAAGACTATAGATATTTCTCAGTCGTTTGGTGTACGAATGAATTGAAAGTTACTTTAAACATTGATTTAATATGATGAATTCTAAAACAGGGCGATTTTCTGGAGTCTCCGGACATTTGTACTAGTCTCCGAACGATCTTAAATGGAGTCTCCGGACAGTTCCACTTAAAACTCAACATTGTTTTTTGCTTAAGTGTTGAGTATATAGCAATTCATTGTCTGCATTGATAATTATTTCCTGGTTTCTAATTTATTTAAAAAATATTGCCTTGTTATTGTTATTTTAGACGAAATATAAAGAAACCAGAATCGGTACCAGTCTCCGGATGATCAAAACAGAGTCTCCGGACGACTTTGAACCTACTTCGTCAAACTTGATTGCTGCTTGACTTACACCTAATTTCTTCGATCTTATGTCGTACAAGGCTTGCTTTTAAGTTGCTTGCATTCATCTTCAATAAAAATAAAATAAAATAAGATTATTCATATCCTCTCTATCTACGCTAAACAATTCAACCATGGCAATTTAATGCATCTGAAATACCTACTTACTTGTTTCAAGGTTAACTAGTTATTGTTTCTATTGTTTGTGTGACAGGCTGACAGGGAATAAAAAATCAAAATACAATTTTTAGAGTTTTGTTTCTTCATTTTTAATCCATTAGAGGGATGATTATGGACATTTTTTTATTCCGGATATAAACCAGTACTTTTAACAAGGAAATTAAGGGTTTCAAAAAGAATTTGAACATAAATAAAAATTAAATAAAGCCTTGGAGCTGTCCGGAGACTAGATTTTCGCTATTTTTTCATTAAATTTGCTTTGAAACAAACTCCATTTAATGACAAGATCGCACAAGATCAACAATTCCCGTCATTTTTTTCCAAGGTCTGCCATTTTTTTTTTTTTGCTAAGAAAACAGCAAAACAGCAGCGGCTGCTGCTTAAATCACCCATAACTTTTCCGTTATACATTCGATCGGTTTGAAACTTCGTTAGTACCTATATGTGGAAAATGTTATTGATTTTGTATTTTATTGTTTTTTGCAAATTCTGTGTTTAGTTTCTCTTTTATTCGCCATAAAGGCAAAATCGTCCGGACACTGGGGTCTGTCCGGAGACTGGTGCAGTTACCCTACATCAACACAATATTGCTTCACTCAGTAATATTGCCAACTGCTCGTTTTAAAGATAAAAACAACAAATTAAACAAAAAAATAGCATTCCTGATGCCAACGACAGCTTTGTCGTTCATCTAACCGTAATTTCAATTAAACGAATTTTATGTTTATTTTGACAAGACTTTTTTAAAATATGACATCTTTGTATCAAGACTTGATGTTTGATTTTTTTCGTAGAAGCTGGAATAGACTTTGAGAGTCTACGATTCCTGTCAAAAGAAGACATCCAAGAAGCTATCACACCAATCGGCTTGCGTGCGCGTTTTCGAGAAACACTTTTTATTTGGAGAAAAACCGAAGTAATTTTGTTTTCTTATTTAATGACTATTGTAATTTTAAAACACTATGTTTTAAAGTTTGGAGTGGATGACGAAACCCTTTCACAACGATTTGCGCCGAATGTAGTTTCTTGGTTACGCAGCCAATCCGGTATTTCATCGCCAACGTCAACTTTTTCATCATCAAGCTCGAAACGCAGTGGTTTACAGCTATCAAAGGTAGTCAAAAAAAAATTATAATCAGTTTTGTGTTTAATACCTTCTATTTTCATACTTTAATATGTACAATTAAGAACCTTATACTAACACTATCAGAAAGTCTAAAAGGAAAAGCAATACTGGAGTTTTATGAGAAAAATAACAACTTAATAGATTCCTTCAGAAATGATTTAATAAATATTATCTTGGATGACATTTTTTTTAATGGGATAAAACTAAGTCCCAAAGATTTTCCTCAAATTTTGGATGAAATCATACAAATTTTTCCTACTGAAACAAGGGTAAGCAATTAATCATATATTCTTACTTAGATCGTTATTGCTCCGATGAAAATTACAAGTAAAAATTGGTTAGCGAATTTTAAACCGATAGGTACGGTAGTCAGATATCATTTCAAAGAAGAAAAATTGGTGCATTAAATAAAGAAGTGGTTAAATTTAATCAGTATTTTTAACACAATTCATCCAATTCGCACACGGCCTAAAGATTAAAAAAAATCTGAGACGAATTTTTGAGTTATAAGTAATGAGGAGTTGAATAAATAGTCATTCATGAAATAATTACTAAAAAAAACTAGGCTTTACACAATTTTTTGGTTGAGTTTTATACTAAGTTCCCATTGAGCTCGAAATTGCGCAATTTCGAGACTTTAATAACAAAAAAAAAAAAAATCAATTTCGAACAAAAAAAAATCAATTTCATATTGAAATGAATATTTTGGGAAGTCAACACACGACAAAAATTTAACAGTAGGCATACTTAACATTTTTGTTGTCAGTTTCGTAGCTCTGTATGTTTACTTTATTGAAAAAAAAACTATCATAAACTGATATAAATCCCAATTTCGAAGGCAATTTCATCGAAATTTAGACAATTTGAGTTGATTTTGAAATTGTTTAATCTTATAGGAAATCGCACAATTTTGAAAAAAAATCAAAGTTGCGCAATTTCGTTCAGTGGGAACAAAGTATTAAACAAAATATTTTTACTTCTCTACATTAAAGTTTCGATTGCTTTTAAATTTCAGGAATATTATTTCACTCCCCGCGGGCTTAAAAAAAATCCAGGTGGCAAGCTTTATGATCGATACGTTAATCAAAAAGCAAAACGTTTAAAATTTGACCCCAAACGAAATGATAATGAGTGTTCGAAAGAAATCGCTTCTGTACAGACGAGTCCTCTCACGGAGGTTGACGAATCGATTTTAGCTTCCTTAAAATTTTCACTGCAGAGAAATATAAGCGATTGGGACGAAGTAAAAGATAAGTGGCAGAGAACTTTTATTTTGAGACAAAGGGAACTTAAATCATCAGCAACAAACCTTGATTTCTTGTCAGAATGGCCTTTATTCTCTCACCCAAAAAGCCACGAACTTGTGAGTGATGTTTAATTAAGTATTTTTTATGATATCTTTTTTTACATTGGCATAATGGCACCTCTATCATCTTTTTATATCTTAAGCATATTTAAAAGGTGATAAATGTATTTTTATCTTTTATTGTTTTTTGAGTTGGCACGAAAAATAAAAAAACATTATAAAATATTTTTTAGGTGAACATCGATTTCGAATTTATACATCCCAACAAAGGTAACTTACTTTTAAATAAATGGGAAGATTTCCGTCGAAAAGTTGTTGACTATTACCATACTTCAATCAACGACAAGAGATCCCGTGAATTGTTTTTAAATTCAAAAACAATAACTCACCATGGTAAGATGTTTTAATGTTTCATACTTGTGATATACCTAACAGAAAATAACTTTTTAGATACTTTGGACTACATCAACACAATATTACTTAACTCAGTAATATTGCCAACTGCTCGGTTTAAAGATAAAAACAACAAATTAAACAAGAAAATTAGCATTCCTGATGCCAACGATAGCTTCATCGTTCATCTAACGGTAATCAACGATTTCGAGCGAACCATCAACCAGCTTAGAGACAAGTACTATAATCAAGGTTTGACAATTCAACCGTTTTTAATTGTTGTAGGATTAAGCATATTTCATTTAAGCGAATTTTATGTTTATTTTGACAAAACGCTTTTGAAATATGACAACTTTGTATCAAGTCTTGATGTTTGCTTCAAACTTATGTATGTTTTATCACTTGAATATCCAAAAGGTTGTAGAGGACCATATTATTTTATTCAAGAGTATTTTTTCGAAATACCGATAGAAAAAGGAAATAAAATACCAAGCATTTGCTCCATACTTGACTTTTTACGAAAACATTAACTTTTCACTTTTTTATCCTTTGGTTATTGATAACGTTTTGGTAAAATTTTCCTTTTTTACTACACTTCCTTGCATTGAACTTTTTTACTGTTGATAAAATATTCTAAATCGGTTTCAACTAATTTCTAAATCACAGCTCTTACAAACCAAAATTTTTCTGTCTTAAGAAAAGTTGTCTTGTCTTCTTTTTCCCTTGCTTGACTTATTCAAAATAACGTTATGTAATTGATCCATAGTAATTTATTTTCTTCTTCTTTAAATTCACTTAAAAAATGATTTATTGTTTCATTTGTAAAACATCACTGCCTGATTTTGCCCATATGGTTCATCATTTGAAATTTATTCATCATTTGAATTCAAAAAGTACTGTTCAATGTCAACAAGAAAATTGTTCACAACAATTTTCTAACTTCAAATCTTTCAAAGCTCATATTTCTCGTAAACATGGAAATTGTTCCAATGAAAATGTTCATGAAAAGAGTGAGGAACCATTAAGAAATGTGTGTCATACAAATCACAGTGTTTTCCTTGAGCCACCTGAAAATTTTCACGATCATTGTGTCGCCTCTGAAAAATCTGAATTGAATCCAAAAATAACGGATTTAAGAAATGAAGCATTTAAATTTTCATTATCCTTGTACACGGTTCCGATGATGCCACGAAAAGAAATTCAAAAAATACAAGAACTAATGCTTAAACTATTCACCAACCTTGGACAATGCATTCGATGTTTGCCAAACAGTGAAACTATTGGTTCAGATTTGAGCCGTATCCTCACTTTTTGCGATGACCCGTTCCAAGAAATTTCTTCTGAATATAAATTTTTCAAAGTTTTAAAAGAAAAAAATCTAATTGAAGATCCAACTTGTTTCACTTTCTCCCAGAAAATAGTTGAACGTACAAGTCACGGTAATCCATCTTTTGGAGAAAGATCGTATAACTGTCACTACATGCCCCTCAAGTTTCAATTAAAAAAACTTTTTGAAATACCCGGTGTTCTTGATTTAACTATGCAAAACATTAACAAATTAAAATCACAAAACTCAATAAAAAATTTTATAAATGGCAAAGTCTTCAAGTGCCAAGAATCTTCATTTAATAACAAACTGATTATACCATTGTTCATCTATTTTGATGATTTTGGAATAAACAACCCCTTAGGTTCTCACTCAAAATCAATTTCAGCAGGATACTACAGTATACCTGTTCTGCCCCAAAGGGTTCTCTCTAAGCTTGATTTTATTTTCCATTTAGAATACATAAATAGCAGTGATGTTAAAATGTTTGGAAGCGGTATAATATTTCATTTTTTACTTCAAGAACTAAAGATATAAGAAGAAGAAGGAATCGAAGTTATAACAAATTCAAAATCAAATCAAATATATTTTATCGTTGGATCAATACTAGGGGATAACTTAGGACTTAATACAATGCTTGGATTTGTCAAATCATTTACTTCAAAAAGATTTTGTAGACTTTGTAGGCGAGATCGATGCAACATGCAAAAAGATAGTAAGGAAATTGTAGAAGCCTTAAGAAACAAAGATAATTACGAGTTTGACCTTTTGGTCCAAGATTTTAAAGAAACAGGTTTGCGAGAAAATTGTATTTTTAATGAACTTCAAGCTTATCATGTTACTGAAAATATGTCATTAGACCTTATGCATGACCTTTTCGAAGGTGTATGTATTTACGATGTAAGTAACACTTTAATATCTCTTTTTGAACAAAACATATTAACTATAGATACTTTTAATAGCCGAAGAAGTTTATTTCCGTATGGTGAACATGAAATTGGCAACGTTGGCCCCGACGTGTCACTTAAAAATCTTAAAAAATTTAACATCAAAATGACCGCTCGGGAACTTTGGAATTTAACTGATTTTATTCCCCTCATTGTTGGGGACCTAATACCAATCTTTAATGTGAATTGGAAAATGTTAATTATTTTGGTAAAAATATTTGACTTGCTTTTAAAAAATAAATTCACTGATTCAGATTTAGAATATTTAACTTCATTAGTTAATAAACACAATGAAATGTATGTTTGCCTTTATGGATCTCTCAAACCAAAGTCACATTTCTTGGTTCATTATGCAAGTTTTATAAAAAGGTGTGGTCCTCCAAAATATGCATGGAGTTTGAGATTCGAAGCAAAGCACAAGGACACTAAAAGGTATTGTTCCAATATTACCTCTAGATTAAACGTTCCTTCAACTCTTAGTATAAAGGCAGGTTTAAGTTTTGCGAAGTTCCTTCTTGATTATGAACATGGCATACCTGATTCATTTCTTTTGGATATTCAAGATAAGTCAACCATTGACAGCTGTTTTCAAAATCATTTTGCTGAATTAAACGTCAATTTAACAAAAATTGTATTTTATGATAAAATTACCTTTTGTGGTAAAGTGTATAAAAAGAACTGTTATTTAACTATAGAAAATGATTTATTACGACTTTTTAAAATATATGTTTTTGCATACGAGTGTCCTAAAATGTTTGTTTTATGCTACGAAGTTGAGCTCAATGTTTTTGATAATCATTTTGTATCTTATGAAGTGGGTAAAATAAGAAATGAAATTCTTTTGAAAGATTTTATTGAATTCACAAGTCCACCCTTACACCTCTTTCCTAATAACAATGGTAAAACTTATTTAAGAAACAAATACCTTTAGTTATTACACTTACGTACATCGTCAAAAATTGTAATAATATGTCTTATTTGTATTTTTTGAATAATTATTTATAAAGTGATTATTTAGCTATTGTTTAAATAAATATTTCTTATTTGTATTTTATGAATAATTATTTCAAAACTGATAATTTAGCTACTGTTTAAATAAAAATAAATATTTATTTTAAACTTGAAACAAATTGTGTATATTTTCTTTTCATTGGATGATTTTACTTAAAAACAGTTCCTACTTCTCTACATATCTTCATATTTCTGCTGGACAAAAAGTTAATAACCCATTATTCATCATAATAAGGACTATTAAGATTCAACACGATAGCCTTTGTGGCTAGTCCTACGGTGTTAATCATGATTCAAAATGAATAACCGTCATGATTCAACATAATAATAATCATGTTTCGACATGATAATTATCATGATTGAAAATGATGGTCATCATTTTTTATAATGATTATCATCATGATTTAACATGGTTATAATGTAGATTTAACTTGACTGTCATCGTGATTCAACATGATGATCGTTATGATTCAACATGACAATCATCATAATTCAACATGATTTAACATGGTTATAATGTAGATTTAACATGATTTTTATCATGATTCAACATGACAATCATCACAATTCAACATGATGGTCATCATTATTTAACATGATTATCATCATGATTTAACATGATTATCATCATGATTTAACATGATTCTCATCACGATTCAACATGACAATCATCACGATTCAACATGATTATCATCATGATTTAACATGATTATCATCATGATTTAACATGATTCTCATCATGGTTCAACATGACAATCATCACGATTCAACATGATTATCATCATGATTTAACATGATTATCATCATGATTTAACATGGTTATAATGTAGATTTAAGATGATTATCATCATGATTCAACATGATGATCGTTATGATTCAACATGACAATCATCATGATTCAACATGATGGTCATCATTTTTTAACATGATTATCAGCATGATTTAACATGGTTATAATGTAGATTTAACATGATTCTCATCATGATTCAACATGATGATCGTTATGATTCAACATGACAATCATCATGATCCAACATGGTAGTCATGATGATTTAACATGGTTGTCATTATGATGCAACATGATGATCATTATAATTCAACACGACCATCGTGTTGTTTAAATATTGGGAGAATGATGATTCAATATGGTGGTCATGTGGATACGACACGATGATGAGACGATTCAAAACGCTGATCATCATAAATCAACATGAAACCTATGTTGATTCACCAATAAATTTGTATGAGTTCCATTTAATTTTAATGTGGCGGTAAAGTTATTTCAAAATGAAAATAACTTGATTCAACTTATAGAAACATTTCATTCTAAAATTATGAATAGTTGATTCAACTTGAAAAGAAATCATTTTAAAACAACACGAATGCTCTATGAAGCAAAAACATAGGGCAAAAACTGTTGAATTAATATCGTTTTTGTTGATTTTACCTTGTTTTTTTCTGTGTGCGTGCATTGTTTCTTGGACTTATTCCATTGGATATCAGAAACGAGCTTAGACGCGGCATGAATGGTGTCATGTCCCGCCTTGAACCCGAACTGATTATCCGGAATTATACTGTTGTCCGCAGCCCACTCAGCCAGAGCCCTATTGATTACCTTTTCGAATACCTTGCTGATGCTTGGAAGGAGACTTATTGACCGGAGATTTGAAGGATTGGAGTTGTCCTTTCCCTTTTTCGGGAGAGGATGAACCACAGCTGTCTTCCAACGCTCTGGATAATATGCATTATTCAGCGCGTTGTTGAACAGAGTGGTGTAGATGTCTATTGCCTCAATCGTAAGTGTCTTAGTACAATGTTGGATATACCGTCGACACCTGCTGACTTCTTGTTCTTTATTGAATTGAAGATGGGCTGGAGTTCTACCTTCGTGATGAGCAAGGGACTTGGGCCCGTTCGTTCGGCGATTATAGCGTTTGTTAAGAAATCGTTATTAAACCGGGTAAAACTACGGTTCTCGGATCGCCACTGCGAAATATCATTCCCCAGGTAGAAGTGATGAAGTAAGGCTCTGTTCTCCAGGTCGTGGTTCGGGCGAGTGCAAGCATTCACCTTATACACTTGCTGGTAAGCAGCACCAACTGTCTCCACTTTCTCCTGCGGATCTTCAATTACAAAGAAGTCATCGTCCAAGACGGCTTCCTCAGGATCAATTTGCGCTGTCAGGAGTACGTCTCTGTTCTCTATCGTTCTCTGGAGTTTCAGGCACGGAAGGTCGTTCTGATTATTTTTTCTAAATATCTTATTGATTTGGGGAAACATACTCGGATCGCTAGAATTAACGGCCCGAATTTTGTTGTCTTAAAACAAATTGATAGATAGTCTATAGTTTTCTTTAATCAGTTGGTTGATGTTTTTGATCGACGACTTCAGCGCCCTAATCTCCAGGTCGTGTGGGTCTGTGAAGCGTCTGTACAAGTTTTTCAGTCTTGTCAGTAGTCCACTTTTATGTCTGTGAAGTGCGTCTATAGTCGCGTTTCTGTAGACGTCGTTTTGGTCGCGTTCCTTGTATTTCGGTATTGTCCGTTCCATCGTTCGTTTTATCGTTTCGTCCATCTGTTGTAGATGTTGGTCGATTTCGTTGTTCGTTAAGTTTCTGTTGGTGGGGCTATGTCACTCGAACGGAGTTCTCTCGCTAGGGCGTTGGTGAAACGAGGCCAGCGCATCTTACTGTAATTGTAAGAATACGTTGGAACGTATTCATCCAATTCCACGCGCTCGTTCGGAATCTGAATTACAGCAGCCAAGCCACAGTGATCACTGTCGTACTCGATTGTCTGTAAACAGTTTCGAGGGTGATTACCCACTTTGTCCGTTATTGTCAGTCTGGTATCGAACAGCAAAAGGTCCAGGAAGGAACCGCTCCTTGGGAACGATGGCCTTTCAGTAGCCAGCAGGTCGACACCATATTCAACACTGTGAAGATTCATCAAATTAAAAAGATGATAACCTCTTGGATTATTTGTTTGATTTCCCCAATCTCCATGTTTGGCGTTCAAATCTCCGGCCATAATGAAGTAGTTTTCTTCCAAGCTCAGTTTTAGTACTCTGAAGAGAATCTCGAGCCCTGAAATAAAGATAGTAGCCTGCGGAGCTTCAGCCGCATAAGCCGCAATCATATACATCCGCTTCCCTTGAGTGAGAGAGATGCATACGACGCAAACTTCTAGCGTCCTCAGCTTTCGCAAATCATTATTGTATATGACTTTATAATTAATGCCCTTACGTACGAAGATGGCAACACCGCCTCCTTGAGTAGAGCCGGGTCGATCCCTTCTTACGATATTGTATTTGTTATTAGTCAGTTTATGTTTCTGGTTTAGCTTGGTTTCGCTAGCCATGAACACATCGGGACTGTGGTCTTTCAACAGCTGGAACAAATTAGCTCGGCGTTCAATCCTAATCAGTGAATTCATATTCACCGCTAGGATCTTTAGGCGCGTCTCCGGCAGCGCGCCCTTAACCGTGAATTTGCGGTTGGCCAGCCATCATAGCGTAGAGTTTATCTTCTCTTCCGGCTTGCTCCAAGATCTGACTTTGCAGTCCTGCTAGTTGTCCTTGAATGGCAACCAACAAGGCCACAATGTCTGGCTGCCCCTCCGGTGCATTAGGCACTTGGGCCTGTGGGGCGACCGGTGGTGGAGCCTGTTTCGTGTTACCCATTCCTTTCGCAGAGTTCGCGTAAGAAATATCGGGCCTTACGAATGAATTTGCTTTTGGAGCTTGTCGTAGTGGTCGACTTTCTACGGCCTTCTGACTGGCCTGTTTTTCTTTGATTTGTTGGACCTTAGGGCAGCCCCTATAATTAGCAGGGTGCCCTTCGTTTCCACAGATAATGCACTTGAGCTGGGTTAAGTCTTCAACCCGCTCCGTACCTAACCTGCATTCCCCTCTTATGTGGGTTTCTGCGCACTTGACGCAGCGCTCCTGCATTTGGCAGTTGGCTGCGGCATGGCCGAACCTCTGGCAGCGCATGCATTGTAGCATGTCGTCGTGCCTCATTAATTTTCCCCATCTTACAACTTGGAAGTCTAGGACGGAAATACTCCTTAGACTTTCCAGTTTGCTTTGGGCGATAATGTTACTAGGAACATTGGGAGCTTGTAACCCCCACGCCTAGACTGGACCGTTGAAAACGGCTTGACCCCGATTAACTCGAGATCGTTACCCGCTTTTTGACGGAGCTCATCTAAGAGCGCCTCAGGTTCCGTGCAGGAACTGATGCCCTTTAGAAGGACCGTCTTCAATTTTTCGCTTGGAGGCGTGAAGCTGAAGAACTCAGCTGGGCCTCCCTCAAGAACTCTTTAACCAAATTATATTCGGGCAATGTGAAGCATTGCACCGAATACCTTTTTTCTTTTTCATTAATGATTTTTATAAAGAAATTATTATTTGTGGCCGACTTGCATACCTGTTTAACGTCTTCCAGGTCTATCTTGTGGGTCCTGATAGGTGGCACATTCTTATTTTTCCTTGTGGGCTGTGGCTGCTTCTGGTGTTGCTGTTGTTGTTGCTGTTGTTGTTGTTGTTGCTGTTGTTGTTGTTGTTGCTGTTGTTTCTGTTGTTGCTGTTGTTGCTGCTTAACTGCTGCTGCCGACGTCGTCGTTGGGCCCTCTGCATAAGGGCCTACTTCTGCCGCTGGAGATTTTTCTGGTTGCACCGCTCCTGTGCTTTGTTTGTTTATGATTTTTTGCTGCTGTGGTTGTTGTTGTTGGTTCTTTGAAACCTGCGCCGAACTTGGATCTTGTTGTTTCTTTGCTTGGACTTGCAGTTGTACTTGTTGTTGCTGTTTTGGCTGCTGCTGCTTTTGTTGCTGTTGTTTTTGTTGTTGCCATTGCAGCTTATCGGCTGCCTCCGTTTGCCGGCGCGCCTCCTGTTTTTCTTTGAGGATGTTTATCAGGGGCTTCATGTCCGCCATAAGCTTCTTCAGCAGCTCCTCACACTCGCTGATTTTTGTTTGTTTTTCTTGGAGGGCCTCTTCAACTTCTTCGTCCGAGAGGTCAGACGACAGCCCAGCGATCCTATTGCTGCATCCGGACCTGTATAGACCCTCTCCTTCTTCGGACACATATTCCATCTCCTGCTCCTCATCTGATGACGAGTCTGTATTCATTTGCCTTTGAATTTTTTCGTTTGCGGTAGTTTTCGCTGCTCTGGTGTCAACCACCCCAGCTTGCAGCTGTACTGAGGCGTGGGCTTCAAAGGCCGCCTCCTCTTCGTTGCTACCTCGGTCTTGGTTGCGGTGGTTTTTACCGCTGCCTTATCGTCTGATTTTTGTTTTGCATTTGCAACGACATCTTTCGATGCCGCTGGCTGCCGCCTTCCCCTTCACCATTTGGTGAAACCGAAACATTCACGGAAATAAAAAAACTTTATGTTCCGACCAGGTTTCGATCCCACGACCTCTCGCTTAGTAAGCCGATGCGCTAACTTTGCGCTACCGAACACTTGAAAATATTACTTGCCAAATTACTATATTAGACACTTGCTCCTTGTTTACACTGTTTAAAGTCTATTTGATCCGTGTACGTCCTCACACTAGCGAAGTCAAATATCGACTGTTTTTTTAATTTTGAAACATCTCGATTATTTAAATGACTTGAGAAAAGATTATTTGGGTTTTCGGATATAAATGATTCGCTACAGAATACATTCAAAACTTCTTCGTTTTGGTGTACTAGATTTGAATAAATTTCTTCGTCTTCATTGAAGTATATAGGCATAATTGCATTCTCTGTGATAAGAGATCTAGTCTTATAAGTGATAATTGTGTTCAAATTAACAAGAATATTGTTGCCGATTAATCCGTCAAATCGATCGTGAAATGGATACTCTAAAAAGTTGACAAAGTAATTCGATTTGTTGAATTCCTTAAAGAGAGGTATTCTTAGTTCAATTTTTGTACTAACATTGCGACCAAGAACTTTTATGACATGATTTTCAGAAGGAATTTGCCATTTCGGGTTACATACATTTTCGTTAATTATGTTGTATTCAGCACCGCTGTCAATAATAAATTTTAGGGGTCGGACATCAGTTTTAACGGTTATATAAGGTAGTTGTTTTCGTGGCGGCTTGAAAAATTTTGACATTGAGCGCATTCCGAAAACTAGTGACTACGTAGTCAACTCGTTTTGATTGGTTGATTAGTTGTTTTTAACCAATCAGAACGAGTTGACTACGTAGTCACTAGATTTCGGAATGCGCTCATTGACATTGATTAGACTGACCGTTTTGATTTTCACTCTCATTAAGTGCAACATCCATAGGTTCATAGTAATTACTTTGTCTGTTTCTGTTGTTTGAACTTCGTGATTGAACGCTTCGTGTAAAATTATGATTCCTATTTGAAATTTGGCTACTTCTGTTACTATTTGGATTTTGTTGAGGTGTGAAGTTATTGTTTTGTCTGAATTGATTACTTCGCGTGTTTGATTGATCTGAAGCATTATTATTTCTCGAGTTCGAATAATTATTACTATAGTTGTTGTTTCTGCTATTTCTATAAGGTGGAATGAAATTTTCATGTCGAGGGCTAAAACCAAAATTTCGGTTTTCCTGTCTTTAACTTTGAAAATAACCTTGAGATGTATTATGTCCATATAATTGGTGTTCTAGTTCAAGAATTATGTTAAAAGCTGCATCAAGAGTCTTAGGATCGCGGGTTAGCACTATTGATTTTGTTGGTTCGGGAAGATTGTGCTTGAAAGACTCAAGGGCAATTCTTTGATTAGAGTTTATTAATTCTGTATCATATTGATCTTTAAGTAAAAGGGAGTTGTTAATTCTACTTAATAAGCTATTAATCTATATATATAAAAGAACAGCTTAATTTTTGTGTTCGTTCGCTAACCGGGCACACTGGTTGACCGATTTTCCTAATTTTTTCTCTAAATGCAAGAGGTATTAGGGTAGAAGGTTTAGAAAAAATAAAATGTATATTTTTCAAATGCAATGAAATGAAAAACGGTGCCAATGTTAAAAAACATATTTTTTCACTACAAAAAAAAAACAAATCTGATCAATGTCAAATTATTAAAAATTATATATGTATGCCAAATCTAAAAATTTTTATTGAAAATTTATTCTGATGAAGGCGACACAAAAGAGTAATAAAAAGTTGCTGATGGCTTTATCATCATCATCATTGTCGGCCTGGTGAGTTAAGTTTCCCCCTTCGTCTGCGCCACAACCAGAATCCGGTCTGGGCCTCCAAGTTCTGGGCAAGTAAGTATCTCGACGCCATTCAGGCTTTGGGCTCTACACCATCTTCCGCGCTACCTCCTACTATTAATTGTACCGCAAAGGACTTTCCGGGCCAGTTTGTCTCGCTCATACGAGCTAGGTGTCTAGCCCACCATCAAGTCTTCTTCGCGGTAGGTTCTGTTGGACTAGAGCAGCCGCCCCCGTATTTCTTCCTCCTTATTGTTATCGGCTACTACTACTGACCGAAGCTAATTCGTGCTCTTCCACCAATAGTTGTTCTTCTGACGCGATAGTCCCCCTGATAGATGTTCCAGAGTCACGGATTGCTTTCTCCAACGACAGCTGTAAATTTTCTCACGCTTTAGTTTGAGTGCATGTTGAAGAAGAGAGCGATTTCACAATGTAAGGGATTGATAATGTTAATTGAAGAAATTTTGTTGATGTCCACACCAGTAATGTTCATTCCAATTTCACGAAGTCAAATCTGTGTTTTTGTTATTGTTCTGAAGTTGGAGTTGCCAATCGATCTCAGAACAAGACTTTTGTCACTAGGCGAGTAGAACTTAACTTGAGCTTCAATTTTCATAAAATTGCAAAGTTTGTTAAAAATTGTATGTACATTTTAATTTAGTGTTATTGGTATTCCATGTATACTGTATAGGTAAGAACATCGGCAATTGTTTCTTTAAGTTGCTGTTGTTCAGAAAAGTAAAGTTATAACCCACCATAGTTGGGATATAATTTCCCCAGAAGAAGGTAAATATATATTTCCCACTTGAGGTCGAGTTAGTTCCTTGCAACGTTTTGACATATGTAGGTATTGTTGTTATACATATCTATGTCTTTGAAAAAGCTATTTTAATAATTCTTTTTGCTTTGGAATTTTTTTGTTTCATAATGGGTTTTTAAATAGAAAAATGAAAGTTCTTGATGAAAAACTCGGAAAACTCATTGGTTTTCAAAAGGGAAAATTGCATTATATTGCAGGTGCATTGGTTTTTAAATGGAAATCTGGATAATTTCAAAATTTCAAAACAGAAAGTTCTTGATGAAAAATTCGGAAAACTCAATGGATTTCAAAGGAAAAGTTGCATATAATTGCAGGTGCATTGGTTTTCAAATGGAAAACTAGAAAAATCAAAATGGCTTTTCGAATGGAAAACAGAAAGTTCTTGATGAAAAACTCGGAAATAGGGAAAATTGTTATTGTAGGTGCACAGATTTTCAAATGGAAAAATGGAAAAAGTTTTATTGGGAATTCGGAAAACTCTGCGAGAGCACGAATAACTTCAAGACCTAGAATCAAGTTTTTGCATGGAATTTAAGGTGCATTGTTTTATTTGTATGTCCGGTAGGGACTCCTTATCCGCTCAATCCTCAATGTATTTTTATAAAATTTTCACTGTATGGATATAGTCGGAATAAAAACAAATTTTTGGGACAACCCTACAGGAAATTCAGCAAATAAAGGGGAAAATCGCAAGCTGTTTGGAATTCTGATTTTTGTGAAATAGTCAAAATAAACCGGAAAAACGAGAATTTGTTGAATTTCACAACGAAATTTGCATTTTACTGCACGCTTAATGAAAGTAGAAAGTTAGTTGTAAAGCTTGGAAAAATTCAGACAAATCACATTATCACAATATCTGTGTTAATTATACATACTTATTCTGGAGTTGCTCTAAAGGGCGGCGAGACGAAGTGCGCGGGGTCAGCTAGTATAGTTATAATAATCTTCTATATTTGTTATAATTCTTGCAGTTCGTATTTTATCGATCAAAGTGTGAACTGACTTCCTTTCCCCAAATGCATTAATCAAAATCTTTCTGATATCATTCCAATCATTTAATCTGCCATGTTTTTGTAACTCACATTTAGCTTTACCAACAATTTTATCTTGTACATAACCCGAAAGAATTGTAACAGAAACACTATCAAAGGTTGACAAAGTAGGAATTAATGTGTCTATTCTATTAAGGAAATCTAACAGGCAGTTCGAATTGTCATTAAAATCTGGGATTCTAGAAATAAGATCTAAGACTACCTTAAACTTATCTGCTGGGTTCAGTTCATCCATGACGAGTTGGCACCAAGTGTTGTTTCTTTCACAAATAGTTTTATTTAGAGATGAGTTTTATTTATTTTTGTTCAGGAACTTTCCGATTAATGTCTTATAGTTTGCTTTTTTTTAAAAAAAATTAGTCTTGATCATTCACTGTTAAACGTATTGGAGACTTCAATACATTTTGGAGACTTGGAGTTCGAATTAACTTTGTTTGATGCCGTTCGCTGTTAAGCTTGCTTTTGAAGGTACGCTTGTTTTCGAACAATGATTTCGTTTTACATAAAGCGGCTGGGAGTATGTATAACGGGTTGAGATTAAAGCGTCTTTTGATGACTGTACCTACCAATTGCAGTCCAATTACAATGCATGTAATGATGAATGTACTTTTTTTTTGTTTCTTTTGCTTATTTCTTGCACTTTTGTTTTAACTTTAAGTATCTTTTAAAGATTTTTATTGTTTCTTTGTTTTAGGTAATTTTTTTTTTTTTTTTTACAAAAACTATAGTTGTAATAGGTCTTTTTAAACACTTTTTCTTATATTTTTTTTTCAAAAAAAATTTGATTTTAGAACTAAGTATTTCTTTCAACTTTTATTAACTTTTACATTTAATAGTTTATAACCCGACTTTAACCGACTGCGCCAGTTTGGTATTAACCTTTTGTCCAAAAATGAAAGAAGTTTTTCATTAGCTATTTTATAATACTTTATTAACTTAATATTTAAAGATAGACAGTTAGTCGACTAAGCTCAAGACTAGAGACTGAGGACTTAAACTACATAAATCGTTCTCGAAAAGACAATACCAAAGAGATGATCTTAATCATTAAAGGGATACTCTTTTCGTATGCGCAGCATACTAGAAGAAGTGTTGTGAGATGGAAAGACCAAAATACTTGAAGAGGTTTCTTGATCAAAAACAATAAGAAGAAACATAGTAATTTAATTACATTACGTTACAATATATCATTACAATAAACAAAACATATAGAGAAAATAGATAGAGAGGATAATAGGGTATGTTGTGAATATAACTAAAGCAGAAAATAAATAACATAATGACGCAGGTGGCCATGGTTCAGAGGATAGAGTAGTGGATTCGATTCGATTCGAGTGGAGTCGATCTCTGACTTTCGAGCAGGAAAGACTTAGGCAGTGGTGTATATTTACAAGTGTGTGAAAAATAGTACAAGTTTCAAGTTGTGAGTTAGTCTCCAGTTTTATAATCTAATAGTTAGCCCAGCGCTAGCGTGTCGGCTCGGGAACTCAGGGTCGTGGGTTCGAGCCCCAGTATTGGTGGATTTTTTTTATTCTGAATATAAGTCAGAATGATTAATTTAATCAAGGAGAAGGCGGCAGAGGCATCAAAAAATGCTTCTGCGAAAACATCAGTTGCTAAGCAAGTAGCGGACCAAGAGAAGAATCCCGCAAGCGATGGCGACAACAGAAAAAAAAGGAGGAGGAGCGAAAGGCCAAAGCCAAATTTAAACAACAAAAGGCCAGCCACCATCTTAGCCAAGCTGCAAGCTAAGGTGGATGACAGTTCAAGGGCAGCGAAAGAAACGGCTTCGAAGAAGATTCAACGGCAGTTAGAAGAATACTCTTCTGATGATGCCGTAGAGTACGTGTCCGAAGAGGGTGAAAGACTGTACAGGTCCGGTGGCAGTAACAGATTCGAGGGGCTGTCTACCGATTACACCGACGAGGAGGTGGAGGAAGTCCTCCTCACAAAGCAGAACAGCATAGACAAATGCGAAAAAATGCTCAACACGCTGAAGGAGGAAATAAAGCCCCTGCTGCTCCGCCTGAAGCAAAAACAAGAGGCGCGCCGGGAAGAAGAGGCAGCCGAGTTTAAACGGAGGCAACTCCAGAGGCAGCAACAGCTACAACTACAGCAGCAAAAACAACAACAACAACCACAACAGCAAAAACAACAACAACAACCACAGCAGCAAAAACAACAAAAACAACCACAGCAGCCGCAACAGCAAATGCAAGTTGCCAATAAGCAACAACAAAAGCAGCCGCCTAGACCCATCACAGGGGCGGCACAACCAGGCCCCAGCACATCGGGGGCCACCAAACAATTGGCGGCAGCAGCACCAGCTGTAGTACCAGCAGCAGCACCAACAGCAGAGAGACCAGCATCACCACCACCATCAGCATCAACATCGGCAGCAGCAATGCAGCAACACCAGAAGCAGCCACAGCCCACAAGGAACAAGAATGTGCCACCTATCAGGACCCACAAACTAGACCTGGAGGACGTAAAAGAGGTATGCAAGTCCGCCACAAATGGTAATTTTTACATAAAAATCATTAATGAGAAAGAAAAAAGGTATTCGGTGCAATGCTTCACATTGCCCGAATACAACACGCTTAAAGATTTCTTGAAGGAGGCCACAGCTGAGTTCTTCAGCTTCACGCCTCGAAGCGAAAAATTTAAGACGGTCCTTCTAAAGGGCATCAGTTCCTGCACGGAACCTGAGGCGCTCTTAGATGAGCTCCGTCAAAAAGCGGGTAACGATCTCGAGTTTATCGGGGTCAAGCCGTTTTCAACGGTCAAGTCTAGGCGTGGGGGTTACAAGCTCCCAATGTTCCTGGTAACATTATCGCCCCAAAGTAAACTGGAAAGTCTAAGGAGTATTTCCGTCCTTGACTTCCAGGTTATAAGATGGGAAAAATTAATGAGGCACGACGACATGCTACAATGCATGCGCTGCCAGAGGTTCGGCCATGCCGCAGCCAACTGCGAAATGCAGGAACGCTGCGTCAAATGCGCAGAAACCCACAAAAGAGGGGAATGCAGGTTAGGTACGGAGCGGGTTGAAGACTTAACCCAGCTCAAGTGCATTATCTGTGGAAACGAGGGGCACCCTGCTAATTATAGGGGCTGCCCTAAGGTCCAACAAATCAAAGAAAAACAGGCCAGTCAGAAGGCCGTAGAAAGTCGACCACTACGACAAGCTCCAAAAGCAAATTCATTCGTAAGGCCCGATATTTCTTACGCGAACTCTGCGAAAGGAATGGGTAACACGAAACAGGCTCCACCACCGGTCGCCCCACAGGCCCAAGTGCCTAATGCACCGGAGGGGCAGCCAGACATTCTGTCCTTGTTGCTGAGCATTCAAGGCCAGTTGGCAGGACTGCAAAGTCAGATCGTGGAGCAAGCCGGAAGAGTAGATAAACTCTACTCTATGATGGCTGGCCAAGCGCAAATTCACGGTTAAGGGCGCGCTGCCGGAGACGCGCCTAAAGATCCTAGCGGTGAATATGAATTCACTGATTAGGATTGAACGCCGAGCTAATTTGTTCCAGATGTTGAAAGACCACAGTCCCGATGTGTTCATGGCTAGCGAAACCAAGCTAAACCAGAAACATAAACTGACTAACAACAATTACAATATCGTAAGAAGGAATCGACCCGACTCTACTCAAGGAGGCGGTGTTGCCATCTTCATACGAAAGGGCATTAATTATAAAGTCATATACAATAATGATTTGCGAAAGCTGAGGACGCTAGAAGTTTGCGTCGTATGCATCTCTCTCACTCAAGGGAAGCGGATGTATATGATTGCGGCTTATGCGGCTGAAGCTCCGCAGGCAAATATCTTTATTTCCGAGCTCGAGATTCTCTTTAGGGTAGTAAAACTGAGCTTGGAAGAAAACTACTTCATTATGGCCGGAGATTTGAACGCCAAACATGGAGATTGGGGAAATCAAACAAATAATTCAAGAGGTTATCATCTTTTTAATTTGATGAATCTTCACAGTGTTGAATATGGTGTCGACCTGCTGGCTACTGAAAGGCCATCGTTCCCAAGGAGCGGTTCCTTCCTGGACCTTTTGCTGTTCGATACCAGACTGACAATAACGGACAAAGTGGGTAATCACCCTCGAAACTGTTTACAGACAATCGAGTACGACAGTGATCACTGTGGCTTGGCTGCTGTAATTCAGATTCCGAACGAGCGCGTGGAATTGGATGAATACGTTCCAACGTATTCTTACAATTACAGTAAGATGCGCTGGCCTCGTTTCACCAACGCCCTAGCGAGAGAACTCCGTTCGAGTGACATAGCCCCACCAACAGAAACTTAACGAACAACGAAATCGACCAACATCTACAACAGATGGACGAAACGATAAAACGAACGATGGAACGGACAATACCGAAATACAAGGAACGCGACCAAAACGACGTCTACAGAAACGCGACTATAGACGCACTTCACAGACATAAAAGTGGACTACTGACAAGACTGAAAAACTTGTACAGACGCTTCACAGACCCACACGACCTGGAGATTAGGGCACTGAAGTCGTCGATCAAAAACGTAAATCAACTGATTAAAGAGAACTATAGATTGTCAATCAATTTGTTTTGGGACAACAAAATTCGGGCCGTTAATTCTAGCGATCCGAGTATGTTTCCCCAAATCAATAAGATATTTAGAAAAAATAATCAGAACGACCTTCCGTGCCTGAAACTCCAGAGAACGATAGAGAACAGAGACGTACTCCTGACAGCGCAAATTGATCCTGAGGAAGCCGTCTTGGACGACGACTTCTTTGTGATTGAAGATCCGCAGGAGAAAGTGGAGACAGTTGGTGCTGCTTTCCAGCAAGTGTACAAGGTGAATGCTTGCACTCGCCCGAACCACGACCTGGAGAACACAGCCTTACTTCATCACTTCTACCTGGGGAATGATATTTCGCAGTGGCGATCCGAGAACCGTGGTTTTACCCGGTTTGATGACGACTTCTTAGCAAACGCTATAATCGCCGAACGAACGGGCCCAAGTCCCTTGCTCATCACGAAGGTAGAACTCCAGCTCATCTTCGATTCAATAAAGAATAAGAAGTCAGCAGGTGTCGACGGTATATCCAACATCGTACTAAGACACTTACCGATTGAAGCCATCGACATTTATACCACACTGTTCAACAACGCGCTGAATAATGCATATTATCCAGAGCGTTGGAAGACAGCTGTGGTTCATCCTCTCCCGAAAAAGGGAAAGGACAACTCCAATCCTTCAAATCTCCGGTCAATAAGTCTCCTTCCAAGCATCAGCAAGGTATTCGAAAAGATAATCAATAGGGCTCTGGCTGAGTGGGCTGCGGACAACAAAATAATTCCGCATAACCAGTTCGGGTTCAAGGCGGGACATGACACCATTCATGCCGCGTCTAAGCTCTTTTCTGATATCCAATGGAATAAGTCCAAGAAACAATGCACGGGTGTTGTTCTGGTGGATTTGGAGAAGGCCTTCGACACCGTATGGTTAGAAGGTTTGTACCTAAAGCTCACCAGACTAGGCATCAGTAAACCATTGTTGTATATGCTTCATGATATGCTCAATGGTAGAAAGTTTGTTGTCAAAAGTGGCAATGTAACTTCTACCACCACCTTTGAAATTAAAAACGATCTTCAACAGGGAGCGGTGAACTCGCCGATCCTCTTCAGCATTTACACCAGCGATCTGATAGGTAGCCTTTCCCAGGCAATTGCGTATGCCGACGACCTGATTGCGTACAGAACTGCCCCAAAGGTCGAAGTCATTAGAATTCTCTTGCAACGTGACTTCGAGAAGATTCAGCGATATTGCGATGACTGGAAACTGAAAATAAATGTCCAGAAATGCGAAACAATTCTGTTCCGGACCTCGTTGGCTGAGGCCACGAGGGATACGCGCAAGAATTGGCGCAAGATGTTCATCGTTGGGCCTCACGGACAGCGATTAACGAGCAAAAGTGAAGTGAAGTACCTCGGTATCTGGTTGGACCAGTATCTGTATTTCGACAGACATATAGATGCTGCTCTGACTAAGGCCAGAGGAGCCTTCGCTCTGACGAAACGGCTGTTTTACAGCAGTCAGCTTGACCCCAGAGTGAAGTGATTTGCTACATGGCCCTCATACGGCCGATGATCGTTTATGGCTGTCCAGTGTGGTTCAACGTTGCACCATCTCAAATGGAGAAGTTTCGGGTGTTCGAGAGGCAGTGTCTTCGGCGCTGTCTCGGTTTGCATCGGACACCGGAATCTTCTTATGTACATTACTATTCTAACGAGGTTCTGTACAACGAGGCTCGGATTAACAGAATTGACAATTTCGTGATAAAACTTATTCGGGGTCACATTGCGAGAGCTATGACTTCGACGAATAATTTGATCTTTGGGGCGTTCTATCCGAACGACGAATATTTGGATAGTGCACGCTCGAGCGGCTTCATTCCACCAGAGGCATTCCTCCACCTAGATAAATGCGGTCTGATACAGGACAGATTGGCGATCCCGCTAATCTACCACGTCAGGCGGAGAACCGTCGATCGGCGGCTCCTTTACCATCGAGACGTCCTCGCACAGGACGGAGCAGAGCTCCTCCGGTTCAGTAGGGCTGTGTCCGAACGGGACCGAATTGATAGGGTGAAGCAGGAGCACCAGTTCTGGTGGCTTCAGTCAGCACTTGATAATGTGTAGTCGGGGTGGGGTTTTAAGCCTTGGCCGGCTTGTATACTTGTTTTAGTCTAAGGGTTGTGGGTTTAGGTTTAAGTAGAGTAGGCATGGTGGCACACATTGAAAAGGACAACAAATAAAAAATACAGAAAAATAAGGAAAAAAAAGAAATAAAAAGAAAAAGTTAAAAAAAAAAATAAAAAAAAAAAGTTAGATTTGCTGCTGTGGTTGCTCTAGTTTGTAAGTAGTTGTTAGGTAGAATAGGTAGTTTTAGTTAATTTTAAGTTTTATTTTTAAGGACCTAATTTTAAGTAGCTTGTAAGAAAACATGAAAAAGATAACGAGTTAGTTTTTGTAATTTTCTAACAAGAAACAAAAATAAAGAAAATAAAAAACATAGTTCATAGGCCGAAAGGCATTAATTTTAAGAAATCATGAATTCCTTAGAGCGCCCGGTTGGGGCCAGTAAGTTAAATATAAGTTCATAAGCTAGTTTTGAATTCATTGTCTAGTATGTAAGTAGATATAAGCGAATGAAATAAAATGAATTTTGAAAAAAAAAGAGTAGTGGATTGCTAAGCCGAACGCTACGGGTTCAAACCCCAGCTTCAGCAGCATTATTTTTCTACAAAAATCGCCAGCTTATCTGAGGCCACCTGTGCGATAACATGAGACAATACAAATCTAAGTCTCCTCCTCTGAGCCACGTAGGTTTCTGTTATGTGTGCTTTCTTTCTATGTGTCTATCTGTCTCTCTCTGTTGTATGTATTGTTCTGTCCCAGCCGATGGTCTCAGTCACCAGTGCTGCTATGTGTCTGTAGTTCGTTACATTTATGTGCGAAGTACTGTGAAATGTAATGTTATGTGAAATTGAACTAACTTTAGTTGCCCTTGGCAAAAAAGCACGAGAAGGTAAGCTGCAAGTATCTAATAACCTACTAACATAATGATCACCGACGACGTAATTATATAGAAAATTTTCTTTTGACTAAGTAGGTAAAGAAAACAGTAATATCTCTTAATTACAAAAAGTAAGTGCCTTCTGCAGTGAACTGCTCGTTTTAACTAAATCTGGGAAACAAAATAATTCCCATCTATCAACAAATGCCCAGTTTAACTACATTATCGCTTCCACTGTTTGATCGTAAGTATCAAAATTGTATTGATATAAAAACACTATACTTATACTATCTAATTGATAATTTTTTTCCATTTCAACGTTATAATTATTATAAATCAATCGGAATTCCCTCCATGGGGTAAGCCTTGACGTGGCGGAGCGGCTTACGGTAACTACTACTACGATGCTTAGAGCTATGCGATCGCGGATCTTGTTTTCGCAGAAGGGCCTCCCATATGGTCGACAGGTCGAAGCGGAGTAGGCTGTTACTACTAATTACCCCAAAACGAAGGAGTGTTGCCACTAAGACACTCCCAACGAGGGACGGCAGCGGATGAATTTCTTTTTTGGAATGAACGGTGGCGTCTTCAGTTCCAGTTAGGTCGAACTACTTGGTGAACACCTTTACGGGCTACTTCGACTTATTTGAAGCCCAGGCCTTAAAAGGAGCGGTTTTTTCCGGCTCTTGTACTTGGAGTTGTACGTTGGGGTGACTTCCCGACTACGTAGAAAAAGTTTTAGTTTCGAACCACCAACAAGCCTCGGATACGGACGGAATTAATGATGACGACCCACGCAAACGATATAAGGACAACGAATTTCAGTTTTGTACTTGGAATGTTAGGTCCCTTAACAGACCACGTGCAGCCGAACCTTGACTGCTATAAAGCAGATATAACTGCCATCCAAGAAATGCGATGGGATGGTCCGGGCCTTCGTAAAATGAACAACTGCGATATTTACTACGGCAATTGCTACCGGGAACAAAATCAGCGTCTATTTGGATGTGGATTTGTAGTCGGGACTCGACTAAGGAGGATGGTATTGAGTTTCAACTCAGTGAATGAGCACATCACGAAAATCCGCATCAAGGCTAAATTCGCCAACATCAGTCTCATCTGTGCTCACGGCCCCACTGAGGAAAAGGATGAAGACACCAAAGACAGATTCGACACTTCTTAAGCATGCAAGATGTCCGCACATTCCGAGGTGCCAACATCGACTCGGACGACTACCTTGTTGCAGCCAAGGTACGAATGCGGATATCCCGATCAAGGCCAACACACGAAAATGCTAAGAGGAAATTCAACTACAAACGGCTACAATCGTAAGAGATTGCTAGATCCTTTTCCGATCGTGTCTCCGAAAATCTCCTCAGAAGTCCCTTGCTGCCAGCACAAAATATAGAAATCCAGTGGCAACACTGCCAAGCAGCCATCAGAGATGCCACCTCTGAAGTACTGGGGTTTACACGGCCACCACAACGAAACCCCTGGTTTGACGATGAGTGCCGGCGAGCACATGCGGCGCTGCAAAGAAGGACACGAGCAGCTCGTGAGCTCTACGAGCAGAAAAGGAGAAAGGAGCATACACTTCTCAGAAAGAAAAAAAGGGAGCATGAGAAGCTCGCGATCGAGGGATGTCAAAACAGGAACGAGGTTCGAAAGTTATACAAAAAGGTGAAACAAATCTCCAGGGCTTCTACACCTCGAACCGAAGCCTGTAGAGACCATCATGGGAAAGTCGTAGTGGAACCACAGTTAGTGCTGAGGATATGGAAAGACCACTTTTCCAAGCAGCATAATGGCGATGACAACAATTCTACCCACCCAACATTGACGAAGTGAAGATAGCGATATCTAAACTTAAATCGAACAAAGCAGCTGTAGCAGACGGGCTAGCCGCCGAACTATACAAAGCAGCTGGAGATGACTTGGTAAGGAGCGTGCACCAGCTCATCTGCAAATTTTTTTCGGAGGAAAACATGCCCGACGAAAGCATCGTATGCCCGATCAACAAGAAAGGAGATCCCCTGAACTGCACCAACTACAGAGGTATAAGTCTGCTTAACATCGCCTATAAGATCTTGTCTGCCGTGCTGTGTGAACGTTTGAAGCCCTTCGTCAACAACCTGATAGGTCATTATCAGTGTGGCTTCAGACCCGGAAAGTCCACCATCGATCAAATATTCACCCTACGACAGATCTCTGAGAAGACCCAGGAACTTCAAATCGATACCTACCGCACCTTTTCATCGATTTCAAGGCCGCGTATGACAGCGTCTATAGAGACCACTTATATAGAGTAATGTCTAGTTTTGGCATCCCAGAAAAACTCGTCCGTCTGTGTAAGATGACAATGGAAAACTGACGCTGTTCCATCATGGTCGGAAAAAACCTAACGGACGCTTTTGATGTCAAAAAAGGTTTTAGACAAGGCGGTACGTTTTGTCATGCGATTTCATCAACATCATTCTTGAAAAGATTGTGCAAAGCAAAAGTCCGTCCAGCTACTAGGATACCCAGACGACATTGACATAATTGGAAGAACACAGCGTGATGTCAGTGGAGCGTTTGTGAGTCTTGAGACGGAGGCCAGAAAGATGGGTCTAGCGGTCAACGAGGGCAAGACCAGGTTAATGCTGTCTACAAGAAAGGACTGCCAACATCGACGTCTCGGAGCAAACGTCAACATAGACAGATTTAACTTCGAGGTAGTTAAGGATTTCGTCTACCTGGGATCCGCTCAGTGGCGGATTAAAGGTTGAGGGCGCCATAGGCAAGCATTTCACTGGCGCCCCTATATAGAAATATCTCGTACTATAGTTTGACCGAAATCGCTGCACCGCGCCGAAAGGAAAGGCGTTGAAATAGGGGCCAAAGAAAAAGAGACTTAGTTAACATAAGATCTATTAGTATTGTCGGAAAGATCTTACGAATAATTAATGATCTGCCGAAACGTAAATTTTGTAAACCAAGTTAACTCGAGTTGGTTCTTATGCAAACCTAGTGGCAACTCGATTCTCAAATCGGATTGCCCCGAAAATCAAGCTAGAAAGGACTTAAAAAGCAGAAAAATTAGGTTTTAAATCCGTGGAAATCTTTGCCATCCCCTGATGAACTTCGACCATTAGGTTATTTGCCCATACAATAAGTAAAGTCAATACCTATTCAAAAACGCTTACAAAATTAGAAGAAAGCTAAGTCGATTTCCGATTTGGCAAACCGAGTTGACTCTGTACTGTAAGAGCAATTGCTCAGGACCGATTTTTATTTTAACAAAAGATGCAAGTGCAATTCGAGTTCACAAGTTTGTTACATTAACAACCACGTATGAACTCGCATTATTTGCCACTTGTAAGAATTACTGCGCCCGCGCGCCCCTTTGTTGCCGTGTCCCTAGGCACGTGCCTAGTTTGCCTTTAGGATAATACGCCACTGGATCCGCTATCAACTCAGACAACAACACCAGCGCTGAGATCAAACGAAAAATCACTCTTGCCAATCGCTGCTTCTTTGGACTTAGAAGGCAATTGAGTAGTAAAGTCCTCTCCCGAGCAACTAAAGTGACACTCTACAAAACTCTAATCATCCCGGTCCTCATGTATGGTGCAGAGACATGGACCACGACAACATCTGATAAAACGCTTTGGGCTGCTTTGAGAGAAAAATTCTTCGAGTGATTTTTGGTCCTGTCTGCATTAATGGAGAATGGAGACAAATATTCAACCAGGAACTGTACGAGCTGTACAGCAACACTGACCTAGCCAGAAAAGTTAAGGTCCAACGACTTAGATGGTTGGGTCATGTTGAGCGAATGGAAAATAATGCTCCGGCTCGTAGAGTCTTCGAATCCAACCCGGAAGGACGTCGCAGAAGAGGAAGACCGCGACTCAGGTGGAGCACACAGGTGGTAGAGGCCCTGGTCCGACCTAGACTGTAGTGCCACCATAAGTAAGTGGAATTGCATATTTCTGAGTTCAAAAGTGGATCTTTTCTGAAATTTATATCGTGAACCTTTTGTTGGAAGAAAAAATCTGAGTAATATTTTTGTACTGCTTCATAACGGTATACTCCATAGAACCGTTTTTTTATTTTAAGATTTTCTCGAACAAAAAAAGGCCGATCAGCGTATTTTCTTTTCTGTATATGTATATATTGTCTATTTGTATTTTTAAAAAGTATTTTTTAATTTTTTTTTTTTTTAATTCTGTATCTCGAAAACGGATCAATATTAAAAATCTAAATTTACTTATAAATGTATATTTACTTTTGCATAATATATTATTCTTAAAATCTGCATATCCATATTCATTTTAAAACATTATCGAAAAATTTTATAGATGTATACAAAAATAGTTTCAAAGGATTTCTTATGAAATCTTATGACATCAATTTTTTTCAGATTGAATGTATTTCAGAGGTTCATATCTACCTATTTCAATTTAAATTTTTATTTATGAATTTTAATTACATATTTTTATTTTTCAATGTTTTTTATGAGTTATAATTTGGAATACATTAGCAAGTTCGTACGACCCAGTCGTGCACATATTTTTGTCTCTTGCTACGCAAAAATGGTCGTGATGTCGATTACCGATAGCGCGATAACGCCAAAAAAACAATAATTCTGATGTTCGCAAAAATTAAGGACAATGTCTTGCGAGATAATTCTGTTATATTTTGTTTGTGACTAGTGATTGTTATGTTGATAAAAGAGTGAAAAACATATTTTTGTTTCTTCAATTTATTTAGAGCTCTTCACGTTTTCAGAAGCAGGGTTTGATAAATATTTAAATCAAAATTTGAAATTGTAGGTACAGCCCCAACCTTACAAGTGCCCCTAAAGTAAATATCTTAAAATCTAGAAAAATCTTTTCTACCACCTTTTCAAAAATCTCAAGTTGGGTTCTCCTTCGGCTTCAATGTCGTTACATTTCAATATTGCCCAATAAATTCATACTGATAAAGTGATAAGGTTTTCATGGCCCATTAAATCCACAAAGCTGTAAGCATTAAAAATGTTAATTTTTCCTATGACATGATTTCCGTTCGACTGCTAATCCATCATCCCATGCGTTAATCGAAAATTCAAGAGCAGTGTGCTAACTGTTTGTAATGTTATTGTAATCGTTTTCAAACTCTTAAGGTAAGACATCAAGGCCAAAAATTGGACCAAAGAGCACTTCTGTAGGTGTTCACTCTGTAATGGAACAAACAGGAGATGGAGGATTTTGGAAATGAGCACCCTCTTTTTACGGTGCAAAACGTAATTGCTTTCAAAGTTGATAAAATTTTATCTATCCACCTTGAAGAGTAGGTATAGGTCTTCTGAACACACTTGTTGAGTCTTCTTCTCATATCATGGATTTAGATATTATTACTGTGCTATACTGTATTTTTGCTTCAAGGAGTGTCCTTAGTCCTTACCCTCGAAAAACACAATCTTTGTCTTTATACAATAGCCAAAAGTCACTAACATAATATTCTGTTTCTGATATAATCAGAAGTTTATTAACAAGGTCACGCAAACAGTTGTTCTTACTGATTTCATCCATTACCTTTAATAATTAATACAGCATGAAAATCTCCCTAGCAAGACTTGCACTTCAATCTTTTTTTTTTTTTTTAGAACCTAAATGAGTGTTGGAAGCAAACTTGTGTTTATTATAAGGGTATGTAATGTTGTACATATTAACTTATTTTTTCCAATATATTGGTTACGAAGTTTACGCCCATTGCAGACATTATTTGTTGAATTTGTCTCTACCTCCTTAGAATTATCGTATAATATTGTTTTCCTTCGTTCGACATAAACAAGAAATGGGAATCCTCAAAAGATAATAATGTTGTCATTACGCTGTTCCTGTGTCCTGTGGGTTGGGGAATTTTCTTTTGCTTATATTTTCTTTGCTTCGTTTCGTCGCTGATTTGCGTAATAGAATACTAGCTAATAGCTTTTACAGACAGTCCTAGTCAAATACAGTTGATGTTATAGTTCAGACAAAATAAACATTCGACCCAGAAAAAATTCGCATAGAGCTGAAAATTGGTACAGAGCATTATTATTGATTTGTTTGTTTCTGTTTCTATGTAAATAACACACAAAAAGGTAGACAAAGTTAATCTTATATTTTTTTCATGCGTTGACGTTCCTTAAACGTGCAGACATTGGAATGCTTCATGATTGGGGCCTAATATGGGCCTAGACCTGGACCTAGATCATGGAAGAGACAAGAGATGTGTTTAACTATGCATTTGGAATTATTCGGATTATATTTTGGCAAATCAAAATATTGTCGTGGTTATCATGGTGAGGAGGCTTACACTCAAACCTCAAGCAGGCCAGTAACAGTCTCTAGCTTTCGGGCAGTTTCTAAACTACCAGCTAGGGTTTGGGCAAACTAAGAGAGGCCCACCCCTATGAAATATGGAAGAATTAAAAATAAAGAACAAAACCATAGCGGGGATATACGCTAAACGGTCGGTAGTAGTCACGACTGCCGGCTTTGGCTTTGCCTCGCGATCTCAATATCGAGAGGAGAAGTCGCCAGTGACATCATTTTTTCATATTTATTTATTTTTCATGACATTCCTACTTATTTTTTCGAAACTTTTTCTTTTTTCTTTTTTCTGTTTCTTTTTCTTTTTCACCTCATTTTTCCCAACAGTTTTAAAAAATAAGCAGAGTAAGGAAATCAAAATGAGCACTTCATCGAAGCACGTTCCACTAACTGAGGAGGAAGAAAATCTTCTCCTCGACCCCTTCTTGAAACTCGACATGGTTGACGGAGCTAGTGCGACTGACGTCGATGACGCCAGCGAGGTCGCCTCAGTCACTAGCTCGAACGTCTCCAACGTTTCGAATACTTCCAGGCGGAGTAGAATCTCCAACTGTAAGCGAACAGTAAAAAGACTTGGGAAACTAGACTGGGACCAAATGTCAGAAATGGAAAGGATGAGGCTGCACAACGCTCGTGCTTTTCTGGACAGGGAGGTCTTGGTTAAGGATAACCTGACATCAAGTCACCCCTCTCCAGAAAACTCGGGCGGTAAGTCACAGATGGGACCGCCTGCTCCTTACGCTAATTCCAAGCGTGGGAAAGAGTGTTCCCCATCAACGTCTGGTGCTAAGACCTCAAAACCAGAGAACAAAGAGCAAGCTGTAAACAAGGCGAACAGTAAGGAACAAATCGGGAGGACACACATCGGGGAGTCAACCTCAACCACCGAACTAATCCCGGAACCTAGGGGTCCGAGTAGTCAAGTGAATGTGGTAGGCTCCCCTGATGAGGGTAAAGATACAAGGGAGTGCGAGGGTATCCTAGTAGGCCATTGCTCACAAGGCAACCTCAACACAAGCTCCGTATCCGAACCCGAAAACCAAACGAATAACACGACAATCGATAGCCTAGCTACGGTAATTCTAAAAAGGACAAAACAACGTAAAACCGGCGCACTCAACGAAGTCGACATCCGAAGACGTCAGCAGCGCAACGCTGAGAGGATTGTTCGACGGTTTGCCAAAAGGTCTCCTGAGTCTCTTACGGCTAAGGAAAAGACAGCGTTTGAGAAGTCCAAGCTCCGTTTAGAAACAGCGTCGGAAATTCCAGCTGACAAGGCGGTTTCTCAGCAAGAAACGCCATGCTGCTCGAAAAGGGCTAGGAATGTCAGCAACTCCCCAACAACCTCCTCGCCACACACAGCAGCGAAGAGGATAAAGACATCTCGGGCTATCGTGAAGGGTCACCAAGTCGCTATAGCTGATTATGGTAAACCCACACGTAGGCTAACCGAAGACGAATGGCAGCTCCTTGAACTAAGGATCCTTGAGGAAGTCAATGAGGCCATCGTTAAGAGTAGGCAAGTGCCACTCTTCGGCAACCTCATGACAACTCATGGTTTCAAGGTGATGAACTGTGAGAATGACGTGACTCTCGAGTGGCTCCGAGAGTTCATCAAAAACACGTCAGCTCCATGGCAAGGCGCCGATCTTCGCCTCATTGAGGTGAAACAAATTAAGGAGCTGTGCAGACCGGTAGGAAAACTAGTGGTCAAAGGCCCCACCATCCCCAGCGAACGGCTGGAGAGATACATCCTATCTCTGAATAGTCATCTCCTAAGCCAAGACTGGGAGATTGTCAAAACAGAAAAGACCAAGGAAGGCACCGAGGTGGAAGTCAGGCTGACTCAAAAGTCTATTCCACTTCTCAGGAAAGTAGACTTCAAAGTGCGCGTCGGGATAACTCGATGCAAGTTGAGGTTGATTGCCAACAAAAAGAAACAGGTTAGTAAAGCGTTGAACAAGTACTTTATTATATGATGGAATTGAGAATTTTACAAATCAATCTCCAACACAGTAAAGCCGCCAGCGCTAACCTAGTCTACCTCATGGAGAGTAGACAGTACGATGTAGCCCTTATACAGGAACCCTGGGTATCAGGCGGCAAAATTAAGGGACTACACTCGAGAGAACTTCTGCTGTACAAGCCCAACCTTGACAGCCGAAACAGTAATCCCAGAACATGCATTATAGCAAGGAAACAGTCTAATCTTTTTCTTCTGACTACTTATAGCAATATTGACCAAACAGCGGTAAAACTGGAGCGAGAAGGGCTCCCAACGCTCATTCTCTCGTCCACTTACATGCCGTACGACGGTACGGAAGGACCACCGCTGATATCACTAATCTATTGATATCTTATGCAAGTAAGAACAAGTTTAACGTAGTCGTAGGGTGCGACTCTAACTCACATCATGTGCAGTGGGGAAGCACCGATACTAACACAAGGGGCGAGTCCCTTTTTGAATATATTATTGATAACAACCTTATAGTAGCTTACAGAGGTAACACTCCCACCTTTGTTACAAAAACCCGTAAGGAGGTGCTCGATATCACCAAAACAAGCAACTCAGATACTTGTCAGGTAGAGCAATGGAAGGTACTAGAAGACGCATCTTTCGCAGATCATCGTCTAATCGAATTCTGTATCCCTGATACTAAGCGGGAAAACAAACCTTTTAGAAATAATAGACGTACTGATTGGCACGTCTTCAACAGCGAAATTATTAAGAACATAGGTCAGCTTAATACCGATACTAATCTTAATTCAGATAGCTTAGATGAATTAACTGTGGAATTCACGGGAATTATGCGGAACGCCTTTGACAAAAGCTGTCCACTCATTACAACGGCGAGGAAAAACAATAAGCCGCCCTGGTGGACTACTGAGCTCAGTAATATTAGGAAAGTAACAAGGAAACTTTTCAATAGGGCTAAACGCACTAGACTAGATAGCGACTGGGAATGTTATAAAACCAGTCAAAGAAAATTCAAAATTGAAACTCAAAGGGCGAAACGAAGCTCATGGAGAAACTTCTGTAGTAGCATTGAGTGTACTAACCACTCAGCAAGACTAAGGAAAATACTCTCCAAAGTAAACACACCCATAGGCTCCCTAAAAGGACCTAATGATCAATGGACAGAGTCTTGTCAAGAAAGCCTAGAACTCCTGGTTCAAACACACTTCCCAGGATGTAGTGCAGACTTAGTAAACGAGTCAATAAACACCATATACTCGGTACCTGAAATTCATAGGGAATTGATAACAAAAGAAAAGTTAATCTGGGCTATTAACTCATTCTCTCCTTACAAATCCCCAGGCCTAGACGGCATCTTCCCCTTGATGCTGCAAAAAAGCAGTGATATCATCACTCCACATTTGATAAACATATTCCTTAACAGTCTTAAGTTAGGATATGTTCCAAAGGCTTGACGTGAAGTTAAAGTCGTCTTCATACCAAAAGCTGGCAAGCCCAGTCACACAGAACCAAAAGACTTCAGACCTATCAGTCTAACCTCTTTCGCACTAAAAACACTTGAGAGATTGATTGATATGCACATCCGTAGCAACTTAAAGCCAGAATCTTTATCACCATTTCAGCACGCCTATACAAAAGGCAGAAGTGTAGAAACAGCCCTACACTGTGCAGTTAGAACAATAGAGATGTCGCTCGCGGTGAAAGAATACACCCTTGCCTCTTTTCTTGATATCGAAGGAGCATTCAACAATGTCCACAACAGTGCCATAGAAAAAGCTCTCACTGATCTTAAAATAGAACCTACACTTATAAAATGGATTACGTGTATGTTGAAAAGCAGACAAATCCATTGCGTACTAGGTAGCTCTGATATAAAGATGTACACATCTAGAGGGACTCCACAAGGCGGAATCCTCTCACCCCTCCTCTGGACTTTGGTGATGAATGAAATTCTCATCAAACTCAAAAACAGCGGTGTCAGAATTATAGCTTATGCCGACGACTTAGCGCTTCTAGCGACGGGTAAATACCTGACCACGGTAAGCGAACAACTAGAAGGCGCATTAACTATGGTCAACAACTGGACCAAGAAATGCGGTCTGAAGGTTAACCCCCGGAAAACAGAACTGGTACTTTTCACCAACAGAAGGAAAATACCTTCTTTTGAGATACCAAAAATTGACAACACCCCACTTATAGTTTCAGAAAAAGCAAGATACCTCGGAGTTATCTTGGACAAGAAACTCAACTGGGGTCTAAACATACAGGAAAGATACAAGAAAGCCATGATTGCACTCTACTCGTGTAACAGGATTCTGGGAAGAAACTGGGGGTCAAATCCAAAGATAATCATGTGGATGTACACAGCCATTGTTAGACCCATTCTAACCTATGGCAGTTTGGTTTGGTGGCAAGCTCTGGAGAAATCCACGAACTTAAAAACCCTTACCAAAGTACAAAGAATGGCATGCATTAGCACTACGGGGGTGATGAGGACTACCCCAACTGCAGGTGTCGAAGCGATCCTAAATCTCACCCCCATAGACTTATTTGCACAAGAATCAGCAGCAAACAGCGCTCTCCGACTTAGTCAGACCGATATTTGGAGATCTAGTCAACACGGCCATACCACGATCCTTACAAAATACGTTGGCAATAACGTTCGTACTGATTACATGACCCCTTATCTAGACTTCAATAAAAACTTCACTACCAGCTTCCCTAATAGAGAGGACTGGGAAAACAGTGTACCCTACACTAACGAATCGAATCTTACCATCTTCACCGATGGTTCGAAAATGACTACTGGGGTAGGGGCAGGTTTCTACTCAGAAAATCTTAGCCTTGCCAGTTCATTCAGACTTCCTGACCATAGCAGCGTTTTCCAAGCTGAGATCTTGGCAGTGAAAAACGCTGCTAATCAAATATCCATGATGGCGATACCACACGCTGATATCACCTTTTTCATTGATAGCCAAGCAGCAATAAAAGCGATCTCTGCCACGCAAATCAAGTCAAAGCTTGTTTCTTGCTGTCGCGAAGAGCTAAGGGTTCTTGGTATGCAGCACAACGTAAGACTCTGCTGGGTTCCCGGTCACAGTGGTGTGCCAGGAAATGAAAAAGCGGATGAGCTTGCAAGAGAAGGCTCGGTACTTGACCCCTCTCTCATAGACCACAACATCAGAATCCCTCAATGCGAACTAAAGAGAAATATTAGTAATAGTATCATTCAAAAAGCAAATGATAGATGGAACCTACTAGAAACCTGTGGTAACACCAGGAAACTCTGGCCTCATTATGACAAGGAAAAATCCAAAAAGATTTTACTTCTCAAAAAACCGTCCCTAAGATCCCTCATAAGTGTGATAACGGGACATAATCTACTTGGCTACCACAAAAAGAAGATGGGGCTTAGTACGGACGACATTTGCAGAGGCTGCGGCGATGAGGATGAGCACGAAAACACGGCTCATTTCCTATGCCACTGTCCAGCACTCTGCCGTACCAGATCAAAATTCTTAGGCAACTACTTCTTCAATGAACTAGAAGAACTATCTGAACTCCCAGGCAATCGCCTATTGAACTTTATCAAGTCCACCAAATGGCTCGATCAACCATAGAATTCATAGGTTAAATCATTCTTTCAGAAGTTACAACACTTCAGGGTATCACAATGGATCTACATTGATCTAAGTGTGACGGTAACAAAATCAACTGTCAGCCCATATAACCTAACCTAACCTAACCGTGGTTATCATTAAATTTAATCGACTAGGTATGTTCTTTTTGAAATTCAAGTAGTTGTTAAATTTATGACTCAAGAAATATCAATACCAGTTCCCTACTAAAGTACTTAACGTAAGACAATTTCTTTCAACCGCATACTATGTTATGTTTTTATTGTACTAATTGTAATGTATCATAACAATACACACTACTATTTCATACGAAAGTACTTAATATTATGACCAAACAGCATAATACCTGGTCCTGGTGTACTCAGCGTCAGCGTAACCTATGCTACCTTATACCAATTACTAGTGTACTTAAAATTGGACTATAAATAGACCTGCTACGATGGACCAAAAATCAGTCTGGTGCCAATCGCTAAAAATACTAACAATAAGACTTCCCCACACTAGTGGTAAGGGGTCTTATTAAAAACTAACCTTTGCCGGATTTATCCATTGACCACCGGGTTCACCCGTTGATAGCCGGATTCGTCCGTGACCTCCGGGTTCGCCCGTTAATAGCCGGATTCGTCCGTCACCGCCGGGTTCACCCGTTGATAGCCAGGCTCGCCTGTTGATAGCCGGATTCGTCCGCGACTGCTGGGTTTGCCCGTTGATTGCGAGGTTCGCCTGTTAATAGTCGGATTCGTGCGTGACCGCCGGGTTCGCCCGTTGATAGCTAGATTATCTTTTGATAGCCGAATTCGTCCGTGACTGCAGGGTTCACCCGCTGATAGCCGAGTTTGCCTGTTGATAGCCTGATTCGTCCGTAACCACTGGGTTCACCCGCTGATAGCCAGACAACACCAACTGAAGCATTTGGAGTAACGGACACCATTTCTCAACCTTACAAGAAAAAACGCTATAAGCCTGAATCAATACCCAGGACGCAAGGAGAACGCTTAACTAGCAGCACCATCTTAATTTAAGATATTCTGAAGTAAAATAAAGAAAAAACCTTTAACTAAAGTTTCGTACTTTTTTTAGTAACATCCTGGACATATCTACCGGCGAGCTAAACTTCAGCCTTAGACCCAAAGTACATCACAAGATTTAAACGCAAGAGCAATCATTTAAATAATTTTCTTATGAATTTTAAAGAAAAAGTTTTTAAATGATATAAGGGATTGTGAACAATTTACAAACATTTTATTACTCGTATACAATCCTCAGAGCGTTACTTTGGAAAACTATTTCTTACCCTGTCAAAATCGTACTCTAATTTCCATCAATGTTCCACAATAGAGATATAAAACACAAATTTGCAGCACAAAATAGGCATAATATGCTCCAGGCCAGTCTCCCTTCATAACAAACAAAGTGTAGGGACATTGAATTGCAAAACTCAAAAAAAAAAAAATTTCAAAGTAGCACCCTGTAGTGTAAACGAATAGAATTCCACATGCAATCAGCTGTTCGCCTTTCGTTGAGATGGCCGGAAATAAAGTGACATTTTGACGTAAGACTGAACGATATTATTTCGGAAAGAAAACTTGGAAGTTCTTTTCTTTTTTTGATCTGGCCGAGTGCGGTTGCCCAAGGAATTTTGTGCTGCTTAAATGTAAGTAGGTAGAACAAGAACGATAGGTGTATATGGCACCTAATCGAAATAAAAACCACACGTAGTTCTTTTTTATTCTTTATGAATTAAAAAAGTTATTTTCCAATCAGAAACAGATTGGTATCGATCGCAGGAGATTCACATTCATCTGATCACAAGATCGGCTCAGAATCGTTGGGTAGAGCTATAAAAGGAACAACTAGTGCCAGGTGGGCACACTTTCTAATTTCTCGACGCTCCAATCTGATACCAGAAAACGCCATCTTATACAAGGAACGGAGTCCTTTGTCGTCGCGGTCGTCCCAGGGGATCGATTCCGCAAGCGAGGAGCGACGGATTCCAGGCAACACTCGCTCTCGATTTTCTTGTGTCAACGAAATATAGCTAAGTGTCTAAAGTACTTGACTTCTATTTTGGGGAAACGAAAACGATAGAGCTGACAATACCACCTAGGCAATCGACTGCAAGAGCTTGTAGGTGTTCTCAGCCTGAATAAGTCAAGGGAAACGAGTTGTGGGCCAAGGGATACGAGTCGGAATTGTCTAAGAGATCATTCAATCGACGTGGTGCTTCTCTTCAGCAAACATACGTCATCTCCGGCAGCTCCGTTGAACGAAGGCTCACTCAGGGCACCTGGTTGAGGAGAGAGACAAAAACACTCGGGACGAAGCGGCGTATAGTAGGCTTAATTAATAGATTTGACAAACCAGTCTGTGATCGGAAGAACGACATAGCTAATTTAATTGGCCATAGGAATCGGCGAGTTTCGTGGCAACCTAGAAAGTCCAGGGAGGTTAAGTGTTCCAATTAGTTTTTTTTTTATGTTTTCGCTTTGAGAATAAATGTATGTTGCTTTTATTATTCTTCTTTTGAAGAAGCTTAGAATAAACGAGACCACACAAGTACACTCTTATGAATGCTGTGCACACCATCCATCGGAGCTGCAATCGTCATCGTCGGTAAGATTTCTTAGTTTAATTTGAAACGTACATTTTAACGAATAAGCGAAGAGAAATAACTAGAGACAGGCAAACTTTCTATATACAAGCTAGACAAAAATAGAGAAAAAGAACAAACCAAAATAACTAGTGAATACTTGTGTAAAAGCAGTTCAAGATTTTGTAGAATATCGCTGGATGAATTTTACAAGATTTTTTTTTTTTTTGAAACAGATACATACTTAACTTAAAAGAAGATAAAAGAAGATTCGAGTTTTATAAACAAGATAACTTTTTCTCTCTTTATAAACTAATCAAAGTATGTTTCGAAAACAAAAGTACAAGAAGAAAAATATGAATACGAACGTGAAATATATTTTATTGAAGAGATCACAGATTGGTAGTAGAAGTTTATTGAGATTTGCTTTGTAGTTGTAAGAGAAATTTTTAGTTGTAAGAGATCAAAGGTTAAGAATACCATTATTAAAATAAATCAATGAATTTTTAAATGTTCATCAAGTGGATGTATATAAAAAGAAAAAAAAATTAAAGTTACTTACGAATACTCATACATCGAATTTAAAGCCTCCTGAAAGAACGTATATGGTAGACAAAGATAGATTTACCTTCTAGTTTAGACCATACATATATTTATATTGCGATCAGGAGAGTTCGAGTTACAAATTTAAAAGAAAAAAATACAAGAAATGAAAAAAAGAGGCCAAGCCACAAGCAAGAAAGTCACTAATAATAACAACCCAAAAGCCGTTTCAATGTCTGAATCAGAGTCGATCCAAGAGGATGAGAGGCCTCACGGGTCCAATAGTAAAGCGGGTGGCGAAGTCCACTTAGGTAGTCGGAATTATGAAAGTTTGACTGCACACATTCAATCCGTTGTCAACGCTGCAATCGGTCTGAATAGAACTGCTGAACTTCGTAATAGAAAAGAGGAATTTGATAAAGGAAAAGAAGAGATTCGAGAACTTGTGGCTCTGACGATCCGCGAAGCTATAAACGTAGCACTTCCTGCACGGAATCAAGCGGAGGAGTATGACGTCGCAAGACAGCCCAACATCCAAGATCCAATAGGTCAACGCCGAACCGCCGCGTCTACTCAGACTCAGCGATGTGAACAGATTTAAAAAATGTTCAAGACTTTATTAATCGGCTCGATACTCTTAATTTAAATTCCGAAACACCGAATCCTCTACCACCGAGCAGAAATTTATCATCTTCTTCATCGGTCAAGCCCACAGACTACCATAAATGGGGGTTGAAGTTTGACTCAAAAAAGATGACAATCGACGACTTTATATTTCGTCTAAACAGATTAAGAGAGTGCTATAATGCCACTTGGCATGACATATTCTTAAATTTCCATCATTTCGTTACGGGAACAGCCGAGACCTGGTACTGGATGTATTTGCATGCCCATCCAAAGGCCGATTGGTCCACTCTCCGGTTAGCTTTGTTTGAGCAATATAGGAGCTTAGAGACTGATTCCGAGTTGTACCGCATAATGTTCGACAGAAGACAAGGACCAAATGAAAGCTTTGATGAGTTTTTCACAGACATACAAAAACTCAATTCTCGACTCTATCAACCCAAGCCTTCAAGAGAAATTATCGATCTCCTGAAACAAAATGTCAAGAGGCGCATAGGGGAACTTTTGATCACGTTTTATACGAATAGTTTGCCAGAAATGGTCCATGTATGTCGAACTATAGAAAGGTATATTAACCAACAAGATTCTTCACGAATAAAAGCTACACCTTTTACGAATATAAGGAGACAAGTCTCCGAGTTAGAGTTGGATCCAAACTCCAATGAGGCTCAAATTGAAGCCATATCGACATTCGTATCTAAAACCGACGCTACTTTCTATACATGCTGGAATTGCCGGCAAAGGGGCCATTCTTACAGGGACTGTCCCAGCTCACAAGCCAACTTGTTTTGCTATAAATGTGGCTTACAAAACACGACATCTCCTAATTTTCCGAGATGTGCGGGAAACAGAGTGCGGAGCGATGTGAATTCTGGGGACAATCGCTCGCCAGAGCAGAACCCGGAAAATCACTAAATAAAAATTACCAAATAAATTACTTACCAGAAAGAACCAACCCACATGACTTACCTTACTTACTTAATTTCACCGGACTTAACTATTTCACCAGAAATAACCAAATCCACTGATTTTTCATACTTACCCGAATTGTCAGAAAACAAAATGAACCTTGAAAGTGGACATAAAAATGACTTAACATCCCAAACGAACTCTAATATTGTGCAAATTTTAAAAAGGGCGCATGAGGAACAGAAAGAACCGGTAGCCAGAATCGAACCTAAATCACTTCATGAAAGACTTCAAAATTATTATGAAATCAGAAACCGTATCTTTGAGACAAAACCCTCTAAACGCATTTTAAACCTTCGTAAACGATTTAAAGAGAAAGCCAGTGCTTTTAAAGCTATTTCGGCAACGTGTCTTTGTGGATCTGAGGATCCCCGTCCTTACGCGAATGTATCTATCTTTGGTAAAAATATACTCGGCCTTCTGGATAGCGGGGCGAGTATAAGCTGCCTTGGGTCAGGTTGTTTGGAGTTGCTAGAAGCAATGGGTATCTCGTATAAAGCTTTCAATTCACAGGTTAAGACCGCTAGTGGCCAAAAACAAGCGATTGTGGGTGAGATTTCCACTGAGATTACGTATAAGGGGAAGACACACGTCTTAACATTTTACCTTGTGCCATCTTTAGAGCAGCGGCTGTACTTGGGTGTGAATTTTTGGAAAACGTTTGATATCGCTCCCGAGCTACTTGCGGAGATTACAACTAGTTCAACACTGAACCAGAGCGATCCAAACGCACACGAATTGTCAGAAGATCAATCCAAAAAACTAGAAAATGTGATCCAAATGTTTCCATCTTTTGCTAAGAGCGGCCTTGGACGGACACATCTAAAGAACATTATATTGATACAGGGAATGCCGAGCCTATAAAGCAAAGGCATTATCCCGTGTCTCCAGCGGTACAGAAACTTATGTACGATGAATTGGATGCGATGCTGGAGATGGGCATTATTGAAGAGAGTTTGAGTTCTTGGAGCTCTCCTATTGTCCTGGTTCAAAAACCAGGAAAGAATCGATTGTGCCTAGCCTAGTGCTCAAAAACAGACGCGTATCCACTTCATCATATGGAGGGACTGCTGAGTCGCGTTTCAGATACACACTTCATCTCTAGTGTGGACCTGAAACACGCCTTCTGGCAGATACCGCTGGAGAAGTCATCTCGGGAGAAAACCGCGTTTTCGGTGCCCGGTAGGCCACTGTATCAATTCGTGGTTATGCCATTTGGTGTTCATGGGGCAGCACAAAGATTGTGCCGGCTCATGGACAAAGTTGTTCCACACCGTTTGAGGCAGAATGTATTTGTATATTTGGATGACCTTTTGGTCATTTCAGGTTCATTTGAGGAACACATCAATATTCTCAAGGAGCTGGCGGAATGTTTACAAAAATCAGGGCTAACGATAAACCTGGAAAAATCTAAGTTTTGTTCCAGACACTTGAAATATCTCGGGTATATAGTAGGGGAAGGTTGTTTAAAGACTGATCCTGAAAAAGTAGCAGCGATTCGGGATTTTCCTATACCCAAAACCGCTAAGCAAGTTCGTCGTTTTTAGGTTTATCAGGATGGTATTGGCGATTTATTAAGGATTATTCGCGAATCGCGGCACCAATAACAGATACCCTAAAAAAGGGAAAAACTTTCATTTTTGGCCCTGAAGCAATTGCTGCCTTTGAACAACTTAAATTGGCCCTTACGTCAGACCCAGTATTAATAAACCCGGATTTTTCAAAACCCTTTATTATTTCGTGTGATGCTTCTACGACCGGCATAGGTTGCGTCTTATGTCAAGAAGACGAAGACGGGTCAAAGAAGCCTATTTACTACTATTCCCACAAGCTTAACCCAGCGCAACGCAATTATAGCGTTACGGAGTTGGAGTGCTTGGCGGCAGTCTTAGGCGTCGAAAAATTTCGATCCTTTGTAGAAATGCAGGAGTTTAAAATAGTGACGGACCATGCGAGTCTGAAGTGGCTCATGGACCAAAAAGATTTGAGCGGTCGTCTTGCAAGGTAGAGTCTTAAGCTCCAACGATTCAAGTTTGAGATAGAACACCGTAAGGGTTCGCAACATGCGGTGCTGGATGCTCTTTCACGAGTCTACGGAGTTGACGAGATAGTGTTCGGAAACCCGAATGATAGCGACTCTGGCGAGAGTCTTCACGTTAACTTATCGGATCCGGCCTTCAGATCTGACGAATATGAGAGGTTGATAGAAACGATAGAGAAAAACAAAAGCCAATTGCCGGACCTTGAGGTAACCGATAATTTTGTTTATAAAAAGGTCAAATTTAGTACCGGAAATCCGATTGAGGACGACCGAACATGGAAGTTATGGATTCCATCTGCAATGACAAACAACTTAGTCCGTTTGGCTCATGACACCCCGAAGGCTTCGCATGGTGGCGTTGCGAAAACGCTGTATCGCCTGCGTGAACGCTTTTACTGGCCAGGTATGGCGGTTCAAGTCAAAGCGTTCATCGCGAACTGCAGCGTGTGTAAATCATCTAAGTCACCGAATTCGACGCTAAGACCGCCCATGGGGAAATCATTTGTAGTAAAAAGACCGTTCCAACATGTTTTTATAGACTTTCTTGGGCCTAACCCGCGCTCAAGAAATGGCAATGCGTATATAATTGTTTTGCTCGATCAGTTGACCAAATTTGTGGTTATTCAAGCCATCCGAAAAGCTACAAGTGAAAGCGCGATAAAACTTCTTGAAGAGAGTGTTTTTTCAATCTTCGGAGTGCCTGAATCTTTGCTCTCAGATAATGGAAAGCAGTTTATCGGAAAGGATTTCCAGAAACTTCTGTCCTGCTACGGTATACGTCACATAAAGACTGCGTCCTATTCGCCACAGGCTAATGCGAGCGAACGGGTGAATCGCTCGATTCTCTCAGCCATTCGTTCGTATATCGCCAAAGATTCCAATCAAGTAAATTGGGATAAGCATGTCTCTTCTATAGGAAGCGCCCTGCGAACAACCACCCACTTGGCGATTGGTATGTCGCCACACGAAGCCCTCTTCGGGCAAAGTAAAATTGAGCATGGAAATGACTACACCCTTCTTAAAAAACTTGACGGGCTTAAAAATTCCGAAATAGACATATTACCCAAAAGTTGTCGAATGAACCTGATTCATCAGCATTTAAAAGAATCTATAGAAAGAGTCCATAAAAGCTTAAGAAGCAAAAGATCCAACTTTGTCATCGGACAGAAAATATTTAAGAGGAACTTTGTTTTGAGTGATAAGGCAAATAAGAGAAACTGTTCCCAAAATTCGTTCCGGCAATCGTGAAAAGCATTCCTAGCGAAAATTTATACGAACTGGAAGATATGAAGGGGAATAGATGAGGCGTTTTCCACGCAAAAGATTTGAGGAATTAGGTACCAACCTTTTAGGAAATGTCCGGTTTCATTTCACTTTTGTGAACTTGCGCTCCCAAAACTGAAAAGTTTTGTAGGGACATAGAAATGCAAAACTCAAAAAAAAAAAATGTTTAAAGTAGCACCCTGTAGTGTAAACGAATAGATTTCCACATGCAATCAGCTGTTCGCCTTTCGTTGAGATGGCCGGAAATAAAGTGACATTTTGACGTAAGACTGAACGACATTATTTCGGAAAGAAAACTTGAAAGTTCTTTTCTATTTTTGATCTGGTCGAGTGCGGTTGCCCAAGGAATTTTGTCCTGCTTAAATGTTAGTAGGTAGAACAAGAACAATAGGTGTATGTATATGGCACCTAATCGAATTAAAAACCGAACGTAGTTCTTTTTTTTATTCTTTATGAATTAAAAAAGTGATTTTCCAATTAGAAACAGATTGGTACCGATCGCAGGAGATTCACATTCATCTGATCACAAGATCGGCTCAGAATTGTTGGGTAGAGCTATAGAAAGGAGAACTAATGCCAGGTGGGCACACTTTCTAATTTCTCGACGCTCCAGTCTAACACGAGAAATAGCCATCTTCCACAAGGAACGGAGTCCTTTGTCGTCGCGGTCGTCCCAGGGGTTTGATTCCGCAAGCGAGGAGCGACGGATTCAAGGCAGCACTCGGCCTTGATTTTCCCGTGTCAACGAAATATAATTGAGTTTCTCTCGTACTGGACTTCCAGTTTGGGAAACGACAATCGAGAGCTGACAATACCAACTAGGCAATTGACTTCACCAGCCTTGTATGAGTTCTCGTCCCGACTAAGTCAGAGAAAACGAATTGTGGGCTAAGATATACGAATCGGACTTGTCTACGAGACCATTCCATCGACGTGGTGGTGCTCTTCGGAAAACTTACGTCGTCACTGGCATCGCCGTTGAACAAAAGCGCACACAGTGCACCTGGTAGAAGAGAAAGGCAATAACACTCGGGACGAAGCGGCGTATCTTAGGCTAAATTAAAATATTCGACAGACCAGTCTGTAAACAAGTCTGTGATCAAAAAAACTACATACATAATTGGCCATAGGAATCGTCGTGTTTCGTGACAACCTAGAAAGTCCAGGGAAGTTAAAAGTTCCAATTAATTTTTAGAGTTGTCTTCGCTTTAAGAATAAATTTATGTTTTTTTTATTCTTCTTTTGAAGTAGCTAAGAGTAAGCGAGATCACACGAGTACACTCTTATGAATGCTGTGCACACCATCCATCGGAGCTGCAATCGTCATCGTCGGTAAGGAAGTCGAAGTTCATAAAACATAGAACAAATCTATTCAAACTGGGTGAGTCCGTAAGATTTCTTAGTTTATTTTAAAACGTACATTTTAACGAATAAGCGAAGAGAAACATCTAAAGACAAGCAAACTTTCTATATACAAGCTATACAAAAATAGAGAACAAAAAAACAAAATAACTAACGAATACTTGTGTAAAAGCAATTCAAGATTTTGTAGATATATCGCTGGATGAATTTTACGAGATTTTTTTTTTTTTTTAAACAGATAAATACTTAACTTAAAAGAAGATAAAAGAAAATTCGAGTTTTATAAACAAGATAACTTTTTCTTTTTCTATAAACTAACCAAAGTATATTTCAAAGAGAAAAGTACAAGAAGAAAAATATGAATACGAACGTGAATTATATTTTATTGAAGAGATCACAGATTGGTAGTAGAAATTTATTGAGATTTGCTTTTGTAGTTGTAAGAGAACTTTTTAGTTGTAAGAGATCATATCATATTAAGAATACCATCATTAAAATAAATAAATGAATTTTTAAATGTTCACCAAGTGGAATTCTAAGGTTTTTATTGTAATTTTGGTGAAGGACAAGATCTTTCAGATGTTTTGATTGATTTCTAGATGCATTAAGGGGGAAGGCCATACAAAACATAAACAAAGGGTAATGGGGGAGGTTCAATTAAATCACTCTGGTTTAAATTAGGGGCTAGTGCCATAATATTTCTGCGGGGCGTTAGCCACGGATGGTCGTCGTTCTTGGAACTCGACTGAGGGAGGGGCCCGCAAAGGAAACCTGCATCATCTTTGGTTTCCGACTATCTGCAACAATCCGCGGAACTGATTAACGATTTTACGAGTGTTTTGAATAGTGTGAATTGAATTAAAGTAAATGGCATGTAAAATTTAACGGGTCCGGATAAAAGTGCAAGATCCTACGACGCCGTCGAGCTAGCGCGCGCATATGCAAGCATGCCTGCTGCACTTCCTTACTCGGACAACCCTTCCTGCGACTAATGTGAACTAATAGGTTCCTGTCCTTATTTTTTTTTCATTGGTAACAAACGAAAGTCATTCGTTCACAGGAAGGGGACAACTTTCCGTTACAAAAGTCAGCATAACAGAAAGCGATGAAGTGGCTACTTCGGTTAGTATCACCCAAATAAATATCCTATTGCCTGCGTCAGCGTGTCACACACCTATTGTCTGTATTTACCGCGAATATTTTTGATGCCATTCTAAAATATCCTTGAGTTTCGAAGCAACGATATTAGTGTTATCCGAATCTCCATCTAAAACTTATTCTTAAAACCAGTGTTCCACGTTCTTAAATGTTTTTTTGTATTTTTTGTATTGTTTGTCTCATTGTAATTTTATTTTTGTTATGTTTGTTATTGTGTACGTGTTTGTTTGTTTTAGATTAGTCTACTAACATCTAACACTGCACTAAGTGATGAGACATTTGTCGTAAGATTTAGCTTGCTATAAGCTCTCTTCGGCATTATCTGATAGTGTGAAAAAAATTCCTCAATGTTGAGCTTAAGAATGTTCGAAAAAAGCGTCACTTCACATGCATATGGTTTATGATAAAAAGTAGATCTCCAGCATAGTTTCCGAAACCGTTAAAAACCAATATGATATCCAAAATCCTCGTTAAGGTCCAAGCCGGGAAAGTATAATAGAATCAATAGGTAACGTTTACCAAGTATTCTGTTCATTACTGTGGGAGCCACAAACATCCATACGTAAATAATCAAGTAAACTAAGACACTGATGACAAGTAGATATTTTCAAAAGTTTGACGAAGCTTTCATTTTTGGCCTCGAAGTTCTTATAGATTGTTATTAATTTGATGTTGATGACACATAATGTTTTCGAGTAGAAAATACCACCAATAAGTTTTGCAAGTCCCAAACAACGACTATAAGACCCAGCAGATTCCAACTCTACCTGAAAAGCTGTGCCACACAAAGATAATGCTTCCAAGAGCACTTTCCAATCTTCGGCGATTTCAACTGCAATGTGTGCATCAAACATGTGAAATACATCAGAATACAAATTATCACAATCACTGTGACTGTCATGAAATTCATGTGGTAATTTGGATCAGTTACATCTGCACCACAGATTTTGGCGAGACTACGAGCCATTTTCATCATTTTCAGATGTTTTTCAGAGGGTTGAGGCATCTTTTTCAACGAAATATCTATACATGCACATAGTTATTACTTGTAACAAAAAACGTTCGAAAACGTCTGAATTGAATGGGGTAAAATTGCCTATTATAAACGAAGTATTCACTTGAATTCTCCTTCATCTAATTGAGTTATTTATTTGACAGGATAATTGCATTTAATTTACTAAGTAGTGTCCATTATATCGTAGGGTGAAATGAGGGTATTTGTCCGCTTGACAAAATATTCGATATTATGGTCGAACAGTTTTTCTGGAGGATAAAACAACTTCTTCTTAATTGGTGTCAGTCAATAAAAGGTGTTCCTTAATTGAATTGACTGAATCTCAGAATAATCGAATAGAGTTTGAACTTGACATTTTTTTTTTTCATTTTGTACGGTGGAAAAAAGGTTGATCGTTTACTGAGCTAAGCACCAACGTCTAAAAATTTTCAATAAATTCTTTTTCCACAAATGAGACAAAGGTTATATGGACCGTAATGTGTTTTATACTTCTTACAACTATCTTTTTTCTGTTAAGTACTTTTTTTCTGTGTCTGTCTCTCATTCTCTTGCATGAATATTTTAGTGCACTAGCCGATAGCCTCGGTGGCCAGCTCTATATGTAAGTATATCTTCTTTGTGTTACAGAACTTTCAAGTAGTTGAGAGTAAATAAAAGTAACGTACTAAGTTCTCATTCATATGCTACGAAATACCTAAGACCCTTGAGAAAGAAATAACGCATACGATGAAGTCATCGGCATCGCCACAACTTCTACCTAGATTAGACCGAAACATATACAAAATACTCATACACAGTAAAAAATTATGGAATAAAATAATACCAGAAAAAAATTGCTCGAGAGAGGGCTTTTCCACTCAATTAATTTCTTAGCCCAAAGAAACAGCGATTAGCAAGAGTTATTGTTCTTCTGATCTGATCTCGGCGCTGGTGTTATTTAATGTGTTTTTTTTGGAAAAGCTATCCGTATCCGCAGTAGTAGACTACATGTATTATAAATACAACACGATACTGCCGATAAATGTAGAAGTAGAATCATACTGCGGAGAGAATTTAGAAAAATTCAATAATCGTCTTTAAAATAATAGCAGCGACCAGCGACCAACTTCTAAATACAAAAATTTAACAACTACGGATGCGTTTTTTTTTTGTTAAATCCTACTGCACTGCGGATAAATTTGCCAAAAAAACACACATATTGTTAATGTTATATGCGTCTATTTTGACGTTTTTTTCCGAGCTGTCGGTGTTTGGTGTTCTTCCTCGAAGACAGCACATGCTTAGTTTCGCGCTCATTCACCGCTAAACTCATTTTTGCCGCTTCTGCCTCAATTCTCACAAAGGTGCCAATGACATCATGCTGCTGTATTCTTCCCATTATATCAATACCATCGGCGTACGCGAGAACTTGAGCAGACTTTTGGAAGATAGTGCCTCTGGTGTTGACGGTGGAATTTTGCACTATCTTCTCAAGAACGATGTTAAAGAAATCGCACGACAGTGCATTGCTTTGCCTGAATCCTTTTTTGACATTGAAAGATTCCGTAAGCTTGTTGCCAACCTTGATGGCGCAGCGTGAGTTCTATACGTCGTCAGTTTGCACAAGCGAACGAGCTTGGCATGGATGCCAAAACTAGACATAGTTTTATACAGTTCGTCTCCACCGTAGGTTGCCAGAGGAAAAACCATTGAGAAGCTATAGTTAATAAACATCCATCGTAAATTTTGGATTGGGAACTCGGAAAACTCTGCGAGAGCACGAAGAAATTCAAGACCTAAAATCAAGTTTTTGCATAGAATTTATGGTGCATTGGTATGTTTGTATGTCCGGCAGGAATTCTTTATCCGCTCAATCCTCAATGAATTTTTCAACTAAATTTGCATTTTACTGTATGCTTTAATGAAAGTAGAAAGTTAGTTGCAAAGCTTGGAAAAATTCAGATATGTAGTTCTCTATTTCAATTGGATTCAAGCAAATCACATTGCATTTTAACAATATCTGTGTTAATCATTATTATTCTGGGGTAGCTCTCAAGGGTGGCGAGACCAGGTTCGGTTGAAATATCTGTATCTGAAAGCACTTCAGTATGGTAAAACGTGGTTAGCTAAGGATTAGTATAAACAATAAAATGGTTGTATGATGATTTGCTTGCTCTTAAGCCACCCGACGCGACGTATTTGTATACAATTTTTACATACGCTAGCTTATAGCCGAGTCATGGTTTCTGTGAATATAAGTTTTGGGCAAATCTTACGGGAAAGTGGATAAATGGAAACAATTAAATGATGGTCGAAAATTATACTTCTGAATTGGATTCTAGGTGCAACTGTCCAAATTGCTTTTCTAACGGAACAATTATTTTAGTGAAAAATTCGGAAAATTCCAAGAATTTTTTTTTATTTCTTTTAGATTTGATTTGAAGGCAGGCGAGACGAGGTTCGCAGGATCGGCAAGTATCTAATAATAGACGATTTTGGAGGCGAAGAGATGAGGTCTATCAAATTAACCACAAAGCCAGGCAGTGGGCAGGACACGTAACTCAAGCGCGTTAAAGCGAAGAGGAATCAGCACTGAAAGTCCTTTGCAGTAGGAACAGTGCATAGAAGAAGACAGCAGACAGCACTGCATATCAGTTATTCTATCAAAAATTATAAAGAATTCATTCAAAATGATATGAAAGACTTGCCTTTTCGCTTTTAATTGTACTTCAACTTAGATTAGATATAACTTTTTTCAAATACAATAAGCTTAAATCATTCCCTAAATATCGCCGCATTCCTGGTATAATTCAAAAATAGACTAAACTGTTTAACAAATATAGAGCCCCAGGACCTAATGTCGGCATTACTCCATCACCTCATTGTTGAAATATACCTACATTCACCATTCTCCATCGCCTCCCTATAAGACAAAGAAATTCATAAATGTACATTTATACATACATACATGCTTCCCAATTCACCGAAGTGTTTGCAAATAAACTTAACACTCCTTGCGTTATCTTGTTGCTTTGCAAGGCATAACAAAAATAAATGTAAAAGCTGTCTGCAGGCTTTGTGTCCCCGAGCTCATACACAACATCTTAAACAAAGCTTCGGCCACCCCAAGTGAACAAACAAGATTATCTTGTCAAGGAATTGAAATTAATTTTGAATAGAGTTTTGCATTAAGGGATGTCCCAAAGAGGCTGGGGGGATGTTACGCATTCGAAATTATTTTTTTTAATATCTTTCGTTGTAAAATGACGAGATGAGGTCATGGCGATTATGCATCATTATGGTGTGTTGAATTTTCATGTTGTTTCCCACCACAGGATGTGGAAATTCTTTTGGTTGCTTTAATTAATGTTAAAATCTGGGAAATGTTCATTTTCCAATTTATATGCAAATCCGATCGTGAAGCCTTTCAAAAGACAGAGAGTACGGGGGACGACAAAAAACAAATAACTTTGACAAATTGTTAACTTCGTTGGCCGTATTTAATTATTCGTCATATTTGTCCTCTGCTTGTTAATGTTAAAGCCAGTCAAGGGAAATTAATGAAATAGCCTGTTGAATGAATGCGTGCAGCTGAAAGGACATCCTTAAAGTAAGGATATTTGTTTTCTGTTGGTTGATTCTTTAATTGAAAGTGAGCTTTATACACTTTCACTTTGAGCCAGTAAAAATGTAAATAATGTTAAAAGAAGTTAACTTTATTTATGCTTCAGGCAGAAAACAAATTATATTCTTATTTATGTATGTGTATAAAACGCATATAGTTAATTGAAAGTTAAAAGGTTTCCCGACAGACTGAAGCTGAAGCTCCAGGCTAAGCGGGAGACTTGAGCCAAAAATCTGTTCTCACTTATTTTGCTTTTGGCAAAAATCACTTGACTGTACATAAAGTTTATGAGCCTAATTTTGAAGTAGATGAATATACCTTTACAAAGATGTATGCAACATTTGGCTGAAATGAATAGGGACATTTTTATGAACGATTTAACAAAAAGTGGCTCAAGTGTTCCGCCTTTCCCCTACCCAATTTTGCCGCATACTCCCCTATAGGCCAATGCCCTGTGCAAGTTGCAACAATCCTGGCTATGTCATGCCTTGGTTTGCAAATTAAATATATTGATTTGGGTTTGTTATAGGTGGGCCAGATTTCCCTAGATATAACGCAACTGGTTAGGTAAGCTATTTCACCTAAAGTTTGCTTCTGATGTGTATTTTGTCAGGATATTGCCCTTCACAAATCACAACTACAAAGGGTGCATATGCTCTCAGTCTCAACGCCAATGAGTTGTGAAGGGCTGATCCTTGCCTAGCTAGCTCATCTAAAATAAAAAAAAATAGAGTGGCGCGACAGCTCTTGAAGAGCCAAGGCCTAAGTGGCTTACTCTCATCAACAATTCTCTGAGTGCGTGTGGAGAATTGAGGGGACCTACAATTTAACGCCGATTCCGAACGGCAAAGTTGAGAAGCACTTTTTTCATGACAGATTGATACTCTTGGAAGATTTGTCAGGTCTTCGCAAGAGGCAGTACCCGTGAAAGATGAAATAAAAACTTGGCCTGAGTAGGACACGAACCAACGACGTTCTGCTTAGCAGCCAACGCACTTACCAACTAAGCTACGGGCAACTGCTAGCTCATCTGCCTTCTCATTTCTCTCATAGCCCCAATGCCCCGGAATCCATGATTAGAGAAACGCTCAGGTATAGTTCCTTGAGGGCCTCTCTGCATTGCTGGGCCAATTTATATCATTGATCATACTAAGTGATAGATGAATGAAAACCAGGGTTTCAGAATTTGCGCTGGTAAGTTGAGTTAAGTAATTCGTATCATTATTATGTTAGCAAAAAAAAAAATAATGGATACCATACCATTACACATTTTTATGACATTTTCGAAAATATTGGAATTTCTGGAAAAAAGGGAAAATCAAATTTACCTATCCGTTTAGACGAATTCGGTCCAATACCTTGCAGTAACTTAAAAGTCAATACAAATAGGAAGACGAATATGTATTTTCGCTTTGCCGACCGGTTTGTCTTGCCTGTTACTCAAAAAACAAATAAAAATGTCAGACAAAACATAAAAACACTGGCGCCTCACACACTTTAAGTGCTTCTTGTCTACCCGTCTCGCAGGAATAAATTCAATATAACTCAGCTAGAAAATATCGTCAAAAAATAAATACCTACGACGCCGACCGACGCACGTCTCATTTAAGGAAAAAAAGAAAACGAAGCAACACATTTCCATGAAAAAATAATACGCAAGAAAGAGGGAAACGCCCTGATATTTCATTTACGTCAGACGTATAGCAAGACGTGAGCAAGCTTTTTTGGATATTTGTGTGGACAGTTTGTCCTTAGATTATGTTGTTCTCCTCGAGCCTTTTCAGATCCCTCTTTTTATTAGATGAAACTTTCGGCTCCTTCAATTTTTATATGTTATATCCATGTGTCTGCATGTATACAATTTGTTGTGATTAAAGTTAAAAATAAATAAAAAGGCGCGACAGCCCTTACTCTCATCAATAATTCTCTGAGTGCGTGTGGAGAATTGAGGGGAACTATACAATTTAACGCCGATTCCGAACGGCAAAGTTGAGAAGCACTTTTTCCTGACAGATTAATATACTCTTGGAAGTTTTGTCAGTTCTTCACAAGAGGCAGTATCCGTGAAAGACTTTCTTTCTTTTCTAAAACTAATAATTCAAGAACTATTCGTTGCCTACCGGGAACTCTAATCAGAAATCCTTGATTTTGATTTTTTTGGATTTTTCAAAATGGGAACCTAAAGTAACCCTATCTTTTACAATTTTGCAGAACTCTTTCTTAAAGTAATCAGGAACTCTAGAACTCTTGCTTTTAAGTTGAAATACATCATCAGAACTCATTTTCTGAAAAAAGTCCTTGCTGCGTGAAATTAGCCCAAAAAACTTTTTTTTTCGAATTTAAGCCTTAATTCGCCAAAACTATTGAGAAACAGTATGAGGAACACTACAACTCTTGGTTTGCTACCGGGAACTCCCATTTTTTATTAATTTTTCAACAATCATTTTGCTAAGTTCATAGGACTCGGAGGATGTCATTAGTACAAAAAATGTGCTTACTTAATTAAAAAATATGAAAATGTCAAACCAATCAGTGTATTTATTTCATATTTACTTTCTTAAGATTAAGGGTATTAGGTCAGACTAGAGCTTGATCCAACAAGTGCTGTCTCTATCACTGGTTAATTGTGTTCGATTAAGTATCTTAGGCCCATAACCAGAGCAAAAAGTGTGTGGTTTCTGTTGCGTCTTCATCCTTCGACGTCAGATTGGATGGCTTTTCGGGCTGGTTCACTGTTGTTCAACCCATCCAAATATGACTTAGGATCAACCACTGCACGATAATAACCCTCACTCAAGAATTTTTCTCTCAAGGCACCTCTTTTGCATAGCATTGGAAAGAATGATGAAGGCCTTATACAGTTATGCCTTATCGTTAATTGAATAATGACCTAAGAAGCTGCGATTTTGTCCAATTTCTTTCACTCCTTTTCTAAATTTTAGAACCTTTAACCATAACCTCAGTAGTTCTTCGAAAGTGGAAAGAACTTCATCAAATTGTCTTGCGCTTTCGTTAGTCGACAAAGAAAAACTAGCCGTAATATTTGGCAACTGACAAAATAAAAACTTTTATCGACACAATGTTCTCTTAGCCCCGATCTAGGTGTTTGTTTGAAGAATTAGGTGAATCAATGGGTGAGATTAAAAACTTCAAGATTTTAATGGCTGTCGAAAATAGGAAGAAAAGGAAACGCACTCTTTGAGATTTGGTAAAACAGTGGTTAATTTTTATTGCCCTCCATATAACCTTCAGCATTATTATTTACAATTCTTTATACATAAGATTTTTGGTATAATATTACAATACAAAAGCAAAACATCGAAATAACCAATAAATGAAATTAATTGACAGTGACGTTTGTGACAATTTAGGCTGTGTTGACATATAAATTTAATGGCAGCATTCAACATTCTCCGCCCCCAGTGAGCAACGTGAACGATCTTTGGCATACAAAATTTGCAGTGAGCAAAGGGAACGACGTTTATTTGTTTTCTCCTTCACGCATGTTGTCTCACATGAAAATAAAGAAGATATTAATAAATACACTGTATAAATTTAAATTTCAAATAATCTGAATAAATATCCATAAAAATGTTACAAGCGCCATCTATGTGAAAACCTGGTGAAATACAATACGTTTAGTTAACACACGCCCTTAATGTTTCTCAACCATGATAGTTCGAGTCTCGAGTCTCGCTGTCAAACTGCAATTGATTTCCGCCATCGTGATCTATTGTTGTAAAAAATTCCATTCATCGTGTTGTGTTGTGTTGATATTTGTTTGTTTTTTCTTCGTTTTTCTTATATTTTGCGTGAATTATATTAAATTAAATTCGGATTGAGATTGAAAATTTAGTATTTAGTATTTATTTAGTATTTATTTTATTTAACGATAACCTATACAGCAAGAATATAATTCTTATAAATTAGTATGAGGCTTAAATTTAAGGTTCGTATATGAAAGAAACTACTACTTTTAAACTGAAATACAAATAAAAGTGGGTTTTAAGAAAATAGAGAAAAAAGAAGAAGAAAAGAGAGGAAAGAAAGAAAAGAAAATAGTTTAGTTTACATTACATATCCTTTTTAGCTTAATTACCATCCTGAAGATAAGTTTTCAACTCACTGCGAAACTGACTCCCGCTTGTAACCCCTCTCATTTGTCTCGGAAGAGAGTTCCACTGGCGAATAGCGCTGACGAAAAATTGTCTTTCTGATACTAAATAAGAGAAACGTGGTTGTATTATTTGTAGAGATCTGTTTGAGGAAGCAAAGTGGATTCTGTTAAATAGGCTACTAGGTTGTTGCGTCTGAATGATATTGAACAAGAGAACTAGACATTTGTATTTCATCAGTTGATCAAATGATAAACCGTAAATTTGTTTCGAAAAACTTGATATGTGGTCGAACCTTTGAAGCCCAAAAATGTATCTTGCAATGTTGTTAAAGGCTACATTAAGCTTTCGCTTACTCACCGAATCACAATTCCAAAAAATTTCACATCCGTATGTTAAAATTGGTACTACCAGACACTTGGCCAAGAGCAAACGGGTTCTAACAGGTGTAAAATGTTGTGAAGACCAAAGCAATCGTAGAACACCATACACTTTTCCAACCGTGGCATTGATGTGAGTATCCCAAGCTAGTCTGTTGTTAAATAGAATACCCAGGTTATTAGCGGATGAAACGTAATCAAGAGGTGATCCGTCAAGATACAATTTGGGAAAGTATTCTAAATCCAAGGGTTTCCTGGAAATAATCAAACACTTTGACTTTTTTGGGTTGAGCCAGAGGCCGTTTCGTGCGGACCAATTTAAAATGTTTTCGAGATCTGTGTTAAGATTGTACGCACAATCCTCGATAAGCCCTAGTGGACAACTTCTTTGAAGTTGGACATCATCAGCATACATCTGAACGGAAGAACTTGTAATTAAAGACGGAAGTTCGTTAATATATAAAGAGAAAAGGACTGGTCCTAGTATCGAGCCTTGAGGAACTCCTCTAGTGATTGAGAGAAAACTAGATTGACGATTTCCGGCTACTATTGCCTGTTGGCGATCACAAAGATATGACGAAATTAAATGAACAGCTGATGGCGAGAAACCAAACAGCATCGATAGTTTGTGGCAGAGATTTTCATGATGCACAGTGTCAAAGGCTTTCGAAAAATCAAGGAGAACCATAAATGTCACTTTATCATCATCCATAGCACGTCTAACTTCTTCCGAAATACTTATGACGGCGGTGGTACAGCTATGTTTTTGTCGAAAGCCAAACTGCTTCTCCGATAGGAGGTTCTTTGTTTGTAAATAAAAATTTATTTGTTTTTGGGCAATTCTTTCAAAAACTTTTGAAAGAAATGGTAGCACGGAGATAGGCCGAAAGTCATTGGTACTTCCAGTTTTCGGAATCGGGATGATTTTTGAGAGCTTCCAAAGATTTGGATACGAACCAGTCATAAAGATAGAATTAAAGATGTGCGTGATATGAGGGAGAATAATGGGTAAGATGACTTTTAAGAATTTAGGACTGATACCATCAATACCAATAGCGTTGGACTTAATTGATAAAATGCTTTCTACGACTGCAGTACTTTCAACACAGGTAAACCCAAACATCTCTGAAGGAATTAGAGAAAGCGTTTCTGTTACGGTTGGTATTTCAGTGATAGTAGGTAAAGGAAGTGTGACAAAGTTTCTGTTGATTGACTCAATGTCATTTAAATCAATATGGGGTCTACTTTTGTTACCTATACCAAGAGCTTTTAAGTTATTCCAAAGCTTGCGACCATTTAATTTTGGGTTTAACTTACATTTATAGTAAGCAGTCTTAGCCATTTTTATTTTGCTTACACATTTGTTACGTAATCTACGATAAATTTCGTGGTGATCTTCTAATCCGTACCGTTTCCAATCTTGATATGCTTGATCACGCAGGAAGATTAATTGTCTTATTTCATTAGAGAACCATGTACGCTCACTCGATTTTATTGTTTTTTTACGCAAGGGAACATAATTGTTAAATAGGAATATAATTTTGTCATTAAGAAATTCAACTTGTTCATTCGGTGATAAGAGCAAATAAATTTGTTCCCATCGTATACTTCGAGCAACACGTTCTAAGCTTACAAAGTCTATGTTTCTAAAATCCCGATATTCATAAGAGGTTGAGGCACTCTCGAGTTTAAAATTAAAGGTCAGAAAAATAAGGTCATGTTTGGAAAAACCACTAGCTGACAGTTGGTCGTACAATAGAACATCTGATAAATCATTAACGAAGTAAACATCAAGAAGTGAAGTCGATTCTCGACTAAAATGCGTTGCATTGGAAGTGTTGACCGGAAAGAGGTCAAAAGTTCGAAAACTGTCAATTAAAATAGTTTGAGTCAGCAAGTTACTATTTAAATCACCGCAGATAACCACTTTCTCTGATCTCAAGGTTATGGTTTCTAAAAGATTTATTAAAGGGTCAATTTGAACGTTGTTATTTGGGCGATAAACTACACCTAAAAGAAGTGAACCTTCACATCCTATGATGTTAAGAAATAAGTACTCAATCTCACTTCCAAGTTCTGACTTACAATTTAGAGTACAAGTTATTCCATTACGTATATAAACTGCTACTCCACCTCCTCTTCTACCTACTCTATCTGCACGAAATAATCTGAAACCATTTAAGTTATAAAGAGCGTCGTTAAATTTATCATTAAACCAAGTTTCCGATACACACACTACATCCACCTTGGATCCCTCAAACACATCTCTAAATTCATCGATCTTGCAGAAAAGGCTTTGTGCATTCAAGTGACAAATTTGTAATCCCGATTTTTGTTTCGACAAGATACTTATCATTGAGCGCAAAATTCCATCAGCGTCATTCGAAGCAGAGCCAACATTATCAATTTGACTCATAGCCATCATATAGTAGTAAGAAAGTAATGAAAGGCATTAACAGTCGGGAGAAATGGTTTGTCAGCTTCGTAGAAAACATTATAATGAAATAATTTGAAAGGAGAAAGAGATAAAAAAGAACAATGCCAGATATGTAATGCATTACAATAGGAATTGTAAAAGAAAAGAGAAAAAAAGAAAAAGGAAAATAAAAAGAAAAAAGAAAATAAGAGAAAAGAAAACAGATTTTAAATAATAAGTAAAATGAATAAGTAAAAATAAACTTAATTACAAATTTTCTAGCTTAAGTGTGGTGAAATAAAAAAAGTTAAATTAATGAGCTGCATGCGTAGGGCTGGCAATTCCCTTCAGAGTTTCTAAATTGTTAATGACTGTTCCATTCTCATCGGTGGGTTGACGTTTAACGTAAACAAGTCCTCTTAATGAGTAAACAGAAGCGATGAGTTTTTGTTTTTTCATTTCCAGTGCGGTCCGAAACAACAAGTTGTTTTTATAGGAGAGACATTCGCGTACATAAATAATTGAATTAGATTTTAGTCCGACGTCGTTTAAACAAAGTTGCGAGTTTCTGCTTCTCCGGATTTTAGCAATCGAAGTTAGTACATAATTCTTCTCATACGCCGATTTGAATTTAAGAATTATTGCAGTGTTGTGATTTTTTCCTGAAGCCGGGCGAGTTCGAAAAATGTCATTTAAAACAGGTGGTTTAATTCCGGTGTTGTGACATAGCAGATTAAATAGTGATCTCAAATTTTCATCGGGCATAAAAGGAATCCCAAATAACATAGCATCAGCTGCGACTCTCTTATTTTCCATTTCATCTTGGACAGTTGTAATCTGAATAACGGAATCAGAAAGGCTTTCAATCTGAGTTTTGATAGCAGTGAAGCATAGTTTTTGTTGATTTAATTCAGTTTTTGTTTCAGATTGAGCAGTGACGGTGTTGTTTACGATTAATTTAAGGTTATTGTTTTCGGTTTTTAGATCATCAATGTCTTTTGCTGAATTTAAAATCGAAGACTCAAGTTGAGAAACTTTTTGTGTAACATCGGTGAGATTATTTGAAAGTTCGATAAGTTGTGTTTCTAACTTATTTGACAACGAATTTAAATCACTTTTGAATTGCTTCGATAATAGTGATATTATAAACTCACTTTGTTTTTTTAACTTTTGGTCAATGTTATCCAGCAAAGTCTTTTCAGCAGGAGTAAGTTTATATTTTGTGGGAAGTTGTGTGCGGGGAGAATTTGTGGAGTCAGTGATTACAGATGGTGAATTAGATCGTTTGTTGTTGAGATCGGTCATGACGAAGTTCGAATCGCGGGACAAGGTTTTAAGGTTTGAGTGATTTTTCTATTTACTTATTTGCATATAGGTACACTTTTTCTCTCTTTTAATTGAACTGTCAATATACAAGAGCAATAAATTTGAACTTGAAAATTTAAATAAAATGCGGAAAAAAAAAAGGAAAAAGCAATTTTTAACACTTTGTATTGAGAACGAAGACAATGAAAAATCGATGAGAATGAAATTTAAAATATTTTAAGCTTTAAAATGTACAAAAACTATCTAACAATTGCCCGCCAAAAAAAGTTCGACTACTCAGTAGCTCTCTTCATACTTTTTTCCTGAGTGGTATGGTAATGGTATAAATGGTAAGTACAATGTGTTTATCTGTTTTGTGCATCTTCATATGTAAATGTTTTGTTGCATATTTGATTCCGTAATTGTGTTGTTTTTGTAATTGTCGTATTCATTGAGTAGTGTATTAATTCGAGATAAATTAGAGATGTACAATCTGTTTCGTGTTGATTTTTGATTTATAAGTGATGATTAATGATTGTTTATTTTATTTTCAGATTCTTCTAGATGATTTTTGAGTGGGTGAGTGTGGGTGAGTCATTTTGTTGAATTAGTTGAATTGGATATTAATTAATTTTCATTTTCAGATGCATTTTATCTATGGTTGCCACCTATGGCGAAATGAATTATATGAGTGAGTTGTTTTTATATGCATTTTATTGTTTTCATTTTATTATATTTCATTGATTTCTTAATATTAATTGATAATTGCTTTTTTTTTTTAGGTCTTTAGGTTATTTTAATTTCTTGTTTGGACCTTGTGTTGATTTTAATGTGGTGTATGAATGGTTGTATATAGTGTTGAACGCATGAATGTGATATCGATATGTAGGTGTGTGTATATATGTGCTTTATATGTATGTGTGTGTGTGTGTTTATATGTGTATGGGTACACTCTTAGATTTTATTTGCGATTTGTATGCTTCTTGAATTGAATGTTGAGTTGAATTGTTGAATGGACTAATATTTGATGAATGTGTTTTAGATTATTTTGTTGGATTAAAATGCTTTTAATTGAATGGAATTTTGAAAATTAAATTAAAGTGTCTTCAATTTGAGTATTATTAGATGGTAGTGGGCATATTTTAGTGATAGTTCGTTTGAATTCATTTGTTGGGGTATTAACTTTTACTACGCGGATTAGATTGTCTACGCCAGGGTAGGCTTCAATGATTCTGGCCATTGACCATTTTGATGGTGGGAGTCTTTCGTCGCGTAGTAAGACCAATTGTCCGACCTTTGGTTGTTCACATTTGTCAAGCCATTTTGGGCGATTTTGTAGCCTCGTTAAATATTCACCACTCCATTCCTTCCAGAATGTTTGTAGAGTAGCTTGAATTTGCTTCCATCGGTCAAGGTGCCCCATTTTTTCGTTTGAAAGGTCGGGTTCCGGAACAATATGACATGATGTGCCAATCAAGAAATGTGCTGGTGTAAGTGCACTAAAGTCATCCAAACTGTCGGTTACCGGACAAAGAGGTCTTGAATTCAGACAAGCTTCTATTTGAGTTAGAAGAGTGCTGAGTTCCTCGAAGGTGAGCGCTTGGTTCTGGGCTATGCGTCTTAAATGGTATTTCACGGATTTTACTCCAGCTTCCCATAACCCACCGAAGTGCGGAGAAGCGGGAGGAATAAAATTCCAGTTTGTTCCCAGTTGGCAAAGTGAATTGGCGATGTCTTTAAAGTCGTGCTTTGCACCGTTTAGTAATTTTTGTCCGTATTAGCACCTTTGAAGTTGGTTCCACAGTCGCTATACAGGTTGGAGCATATTCCTCTTCGCGCTGTAAAACGTCGGAAAGCGGCTACAAAGGCTTGTGTGGTTAAATCTGTTACCGCTTCAAGGTGGATTGCCTTAGTTGACAGGCAAATGAAAATAGCGAAATAACCTTTGAATCGCTTGGCACCTCGTCCTTTCCAGGCTTTGACCTCAATGGGTCCAGCATAATCAACGCCTGTATGAGTGAAAGGTCGCGATATGTTGACCCTTGGTGCTGGAAGATTTCCCATGAGTTGTTGCATTGGTTTCGGCTTATTTTTGAAGCATATAAGGCATCTGTTTAGGTGTTTCTTGACGGTTCTCTTCATATTAAATATCCAAAATTTGTTGCGAATGTATGATATTACTTGTTGTATCCCACCATGTAGCGTTTTAAAGTGTGCGTCTTCAATGATGAGTGTTGAGATCTTATGATCTGGTTTCAAAACAATTGGATGTTTTTGTTCGTAAGTAAGGGTGGCATTTTCTAATCTGCCTCCAATTCTTATAAGGCCACATTGGTCGATAAATAAATTGAGGGATTTGTTTAATTTTGTTTTTTGGTTTTTCCTTAATTCATTAATAGCATCAGGAAACATTTGTTCTTGTGCATTTCTTATTGCTGTACGCAGCGCAATATCGAGTTCTAGGGGTGAGAGTACGGATGTGGTTCTAAGACTTTTATCAACTCGAGTGTTGTTTTTTTTTTTTATAATTTGCACCCACTCAAGGGATTTTTTTACCCTTTTTATGCCAGAGACACAGTGAGTGCATTAGGAAGAAGGGAAGGGGTTGGAAAGGAGGTGTCGGTGTACATTGGTCTTGAATTCTTGAACATTGCAACGATTGGGAAAGACAGAGTGTGGAAGAGAGTTCCACATTCGCGTAGTACGGCTAAAAAATGATTCTCTATACTTGACAGTACGTCCGAAGTTGGGCTCAAGGGTAAACTGATGGGCATTCCTAGAAGCGCGAGTATTACGGGTGAATTGTTTGAGGGGAGGAATGCAACTGGCTATTTCACTAGAGCAATTACCGTAGAAGTAACGGTAGAACAAGGAGAGACACGCAACGTTACGACGGTGGTCTAAAGGGGTGAATGAGTCAGTGATCTCTCTATCACCAATCATTCTTACAGCTCTTTTTTGTATTCCATCCAAGAGGCTTAAGTAAGTAGCTGGAGCACCAGCCCAGAGATGGGAATTGTACTCAAGCTTTGGACGGATTTAGGTTTTATAGATAATAGCCAGATCAGACGGGGAGAAAAATTTCTTGCATCGTCTTAAGAAACCCAAACATCTTGCGGCATTTTTGGCAACATCGCATATGTGCTCGTTCCACAAGAGGTGGTCAGTGATGCACATACCAAGAATCTGGAGATGTTCGGTCTCGTTGATGCAAGTTCCACTCATGGACAGTGGCAGGGGGGGTATATCTCGCTTCGACGATACAAGACAGCATTGAGTTTTCGAAGCATTAAACTCTACGCGGTTTTTAATTCCCCATTGTACAATGCTGTTTAAGTCAGAGTTTAATGAGCTTATCATATTTTGCCGCTCCAGTTCCACATCCGAAGAGGAGGGATGTGAGTCCGGAAACGAATAAGAAAAGCTAAGGGTGCTATCGTCAGCGAAACAGTTTATTGGATTAGAAGTTACAGACAAGAGATCATTAATGAAAATGAGGAAGAGGGTTGGAGACAAAACGGAGCCCTGGGGCACACCAGCGTTTATATTGTGGGTTTCAGACTTGAAACCGTCCAATACAACTTGTATTGAACGGTTCGAAAGAAAGTTTCTAATCCAACGAAGAAGGGATTCATCGATACCGAAAGCACGCATTTTCGATAAAAGAGCAAGATGCCAGACTTTATCAAATGCCTTTGAAATATCAAGTGCAACAATCTTACTTTCTCCAAAACGATGCAAAGATTTGTTCCACTGTTCGGTGAGATAAACCATCAGATCACCAGTGGACCTGTTGCTGCGAAAGCCGTACTGCCGGTCATTAAGAAGCTTTCGGTCTTCGAGATATTTCTTAAGCTGATAGTTTATCAGCGTTTCCATGACCTTAGAAAGAAGGGACGTAAGTGCAATCGGACGATAATTGGAGGGAGAAGAAGATTCGCCTTTTTTTGGAATTGGCTGGACAAACGCTGTTTTCCAACTGCTCGGAACGAGCCCAGAAGAATAGGATAGATGGAAAAGCTTACGCAAGGGTTTTGCCAGCGTGGAAGAACACCTCTTCAGAATAATAGCGGGGATACCATCCGGACCAGCGGATTTATGTATGTTGAGATCCTTTAGGACTCTCGCCACTGCACGAGTGCGAAAGAAGATTTGTCCCATGGAATCATTGACGCGCTCAAGAACAGGCGGAGTCATGACACTCTCTGGCAGCGAAGAGTTGGCGGCGAACTGCCTAACAAAAAGGTTAGCTTTCGCGAGCGAGCTAACAACTGGAGTGTCATTGTCAACGAGCGTAGGGACTGAGGAAGAAGAAGAATTCTTCATATTTTTTACAAATGACGAAAAATTCTTACTGCCTTTGGGACATTGCAGTATTTTTTGCCTTAATTTTTGGTCATGAAAAAATTTGGTCCGACGAATATGGGCATTGCAGGCCTTCCTGGCTTGTTTAAACTTGTTCCGGTTTTCCTCAGTTGGGTTGGCTCTATAACACCGGAACTTCACTTCTTTTTCCCTGATAACCTCTTTACAGCTTGAATCAAACCATGAGTTTTCCTTGGGTTTGATGCTTTTAACCCTATTCGGGATAAAAGTTTTCATTCCCAAAATAATCATATTAGTAATCATATCTGCGCTGGAGTCTACGTCACTATCGAGGAAGCATAGTGACCAGTTAAAGATCCGGAAAAAGTTATTGAGACCGTCCCAGTTGGCTTTCTCGTATTGCCATACGGTTCTCTTCGGAGCTCTTTCTTTAACTGGATAAGTTTGACACGAGAAATTTGAAGATATGATACTATGGTCAGATCTGCATAGAGGCGTTAATACATTAATAGTGTATTTATCAGGGTCAGAGGTAAGGAACAAGTCAAGAGTATTTTCCGCTTGGCCATCGATATCCGATATTCGAGTGGGCTCGGTGACAAGCTGAGTAAGGTGGTTAAACTCAGCAAAGATTTCAGCACACATTCCTTCGGGTGTTGTCTGGCCAGAATGGAGAAGCCACGAAGAATTGTGTACATTGAAATCGCCCGTAACAACGATTTCAGTGTGAGGATATAAGGATACAATTCTTTGGATGGAGTCAGACAGAGCGTCAAATTCGCAAGAAGTTGAAGCTCTGTCCAAATTTGGGCTTCGATAAAGAAAACAATAGTGAATGATGTGCTTATTTATGGTGAACTTGAACCACATAATATTGAAGAAAGGGTCGGAGCAGTGTCCATATTGTGGGAGGAATTGGTAAGCTACATCATTCCTAATGTAAACTGCGAGACCATGGTGGAGGGAGAATAATGGCACTAAGCTATACCCATGAATGAGAAATTCAGTAGGATTGGAATTCTCACCTACTTGGGTTTCACTCAGTGCCAATACAGCTGGCCTGTTGTGCACGAATCTGTGCAGCAATCCAATAATTCTTAACGCCTTAAAGAGCTTTGATTGCTTACATAAAATTTCTAAAATTGAATTTTCGTTTTGAAAGGTTGCGTGAATTTTGATTTCTCTGATCTCTTCTTCTGTGTCAAGTTGATTAGGTTGAACTGGTATACAAAAGTTGAAAACCACAAGTAATTTGGTTGTGGTACTAGCTTCTTTGATGACAGCATGATGGGGAACCACATAGTGAAAGGGTGAGTTGAAGGTTTTATCATTTTGCATGTCAATTTCCTCCATTTGATTCAGTTGAAGATATTCTATTATACAGTCGTTATATGCTTTGTGTAGTGTTGCATCTTGAAGCAATTTTTGCTCTTGCTTGTAAAACATCTTAATTGCGCTATGCTGTGTATATTTGAACTCGGGTCGAAGATTCTCTTTGAAGGGCAAAGACACTTCAAATCGCCCTCCCGGCAGCCTTTTGATTCTTGATTTCACTTGTGTCAACTTTAAATGTGCAGATGTTTTAAGGGTCTCCATTGAAATTAATCATGATGTTTATACCATACTTTGTTTCTATAGATTCCACTTTTTTGATTTATGTATATTTATGGAAGAATTTTCTGGTTTGCTCGATAAGGAACACTCAAAAAATCTAATCATTTTAGGAGATTTCAATATCAATATCCTTGAACACAACGAAACTAATTCTAATTATTTATCGCTCTTAGCTTCTCACGGGCTTATTTCATTTATTAATGTGCCTACTCGTCAAGCATCAGGTAGTTGTTTGGACCACATTTATGGTCGTTTTGGTAGGATTTCTGAAGTAGAATGTGAAGCGTGTGTATTCGATCTAATGATAAGTGATCACTCTATGACGAGTTTACTCATTAATAACATACATAAAAGAAAAAAATTTCGGTTCTCTAGTAGTGACAATGAAAAAGGATCTTCTAAAGTAAATATCTGTAAATTAAAGGATGCTCTTGTGTATGAATTTTGGGAAGATGTGTACTCGTGTGCTGATGCGTCAATGTGTTATATGTTATTTATTAGTAGCTTAAGTAATCATATCGCAAACTCTACGGAGGTGATTCAACCTAAGAAACAAATCAAAAGACTGAAACCCTGGATTACTAGTTATTTAATTAACAAAGTAACATTAAAAAATAAATTAAGGCATAAATGCTATAAGAATCCTAACAATACTACGCTTAAACGCAAATACAAAATTCTGTGCAATGAATTGAAGAAAGAAATTCCGATTTGCCGAGATAATTTTTACATGAATCAGTTTAATTCTGTCAAAGGTGACTTAAAAAAAGAGTGGAGAATAGTTAACAGTATACTTAACAATTCCACTGTGTCTAAAATGCCGGAATCTATAGTGGTTGACGACTGCAAAGTCACAGACAAAGTTTTGGTTGCGAATGCGTTTAATAAATATTTTATTGGTGTTGCTGGTTGTTTACAACCCTATCCTTGTGAACCTTTTCTCGAGTTGAATGAGCCAATTCAAAGATCCAGTTTTGTTTTTGAGTCGATTTCCCCTTTAGAGATTCTAAAAAGTATTAGTAGCCTGAAAAACTCTAACTCGTCTGGTGCTGATAATATATCTAATTTGGTTGTCAAGCAAATTGCCTTTTTAATAGCTGATGTTTTGGCTTTCATTTTTAACAGCTGTGTTTTCGCAGGTGTATTTCCTGAATCTATGAAATGTGCTGATGTAATTCCGTTGTTTAAAAAAGGTTCCGCAAGTGATATGTGTAATTATAGGCCTATTTCCCTTCTTCCGGTTTTCAGTAAGGTTTTTGAAAAATTAATTAAGACTAAAATGATAAGTTTTTTATCAAAAACAAATTTCTTTAGTCCTGTGCAATTTGGATTTTTAAACGGAAAATCAACGGAAGATGCATTGTTGCAGTTCTGCGACCAAATTATGTCTAATCTAGACAGAAAGAAGTGCACAGCGGGCTTATTTGTAGATATAACGAAAGCCTTTGATATGGTTAACCATAACTTTTTATTGAGAAAATTACACAAAGCTGGTTTTCGTGGTTTCATGTTTAATTGGCTCAGGTCGTATCTTGGGAATAGAAGTCAAAGAGTGAAATTGAATGAGTCCAAAAGTGATATTGGTTACCTTAACCTGGGTGTTCCCCAAGGTTCGGTTTTGGGTCCAATTTTGTTTCTGGTTTACATAAATTCACTCTTTTCACTTAATTTTAGAGGTAGGCCTACTGCGTTTGCAGATGATGTTGCCTTGTCATATGGTTCAAACAGTCGTTTGGATCTAGCATCTGACATAAATTGGGATCTAGATCTTTTGAGAACTTGGTTTGCTGAACATAATTTAATTATAAGCTCAAAAACGAAGATTATGTTTTTCAGTCTAACCTCAACTCAAAATTTTGATGTCGAGTTCTATTTTCACGCTCCTGAGTGTCAAAGATTCAAACTGGCTTTTATAAACTGTTCACCTGACGTTGTATCGAACTATTCTTTTATAAGTAACATTAATTGCTGTGATAACTGTTTTCTAGTTGAAAGGGTTAATGATTTTAAATATTTAGGACTTACTATTGACGCTAATATGAATTTCTTTAAGCACACGATGAATTTAGGAAAGTATTTACGCTCTACGATAAGATACTTTTATTACCTTCAAAACATAGTATCAGCGGAATTATTAAAGAATATCTATTATGGTATCTTTCATTCTAAGATTCAATATGGCATTGTATGTTGGGGTGGTACTCATTTGAATAAAATTAAGCCTTTGTTAATTCTACAAAAAAAAGTAGTGAGGAAAATCTATCGCAAACCGAGAAGTCACCCTAGTTTCCAATTGTTTAGTAACCTGAAAATTCTTCCCTTGCGTCATTTATATTGTTTCAAAGTCCTGAAGTCCTTTTTTATGAAATCGGGTAGCCGAAATTTTAGGCTTATATCAAATTATAATTTACGTGGAAATTCTTCAAACCTTATAACAGTTCCTGCATTCCGTACAACTGCGTTTCGTAATTTCTATTCAATCTCTTGTTGTCGTCTATTTAATAAGCTTCCATCATCTTTGAGAACAATTACTACCTCTGGTCTGTTCACTCGATGCTTAAAGCTATGGTTATTGGGCTTAGATTATTCTAGTCTTGACATTTTTATTTCTGGTATTCTGGTTTAAATCATTTGAATATAATAAGTTTGTTTTTTGCTTTTTTTTTCCTCTTTCTTAAATTAATATCTAAACTTACTTCAATTAGTTTATTTATTTAGCTAATTTTATTATGTAATTATCTTTAATATTAAATAATTATTGTTTTTTCTACGACACACATATATGTGTTAAAATAAAAAAATTGAAATCTGTATTAAGGGTCACCCCACCCATACTTAACACAAATCATTGTTTTTTTAAATATTGAAGTGGCATTCAATACTATTTTATTACATTGTAATTAAATATAGAATGTCTCATATTTTTTCTTATTCACTTTTAATTATTATATATTGTTATGGAATTTATGATTCATTATTAAGAAAATAAAATAAATGAAATGAAAATGAAAATGAAATGAATTTTGATGTTCTCTATAAAATGCTTTTCGCATTGGGTATTTTCTTGAGTATCAATCTTTTCGTAGGGTGATTCTTCAATCTCCCAAAAAATCTTCATTTGAGCGTCTATATCTACAACTTGGCTATAGACTTGCAAAGGTCTATGTCTTTCAATTGGAACCTTTCCTAAGATTACCCATCCAAATTGGGTATTTTGTGCTATTGGAGAAATGGGTTCTTCTCCTCTTAATATTTCGGGTAAGACTATTTCGCAATAGACATCACTGCCCAGCAAGAGATCGATCGGTGCAGGTCGGTAGAATGTAGGGTCGGCTAGTTTCAAACCGCTAATGTGTTTCATTTTGTGTTTTAAGATTTCGTTACTTGTTAACAAACCAGTAAGGGTTTTGTAAATGTATCCCTTAGTTGTTGTGACAAAGTCCGAATAATTCGACTTCAAACTAAGTTCGACAACATTTTGGCATGAAGCTGCTTTGGTTTGACCCAAAACTGATACCTCAAATGAAGTTGGATATTTTTTGAGTCCTAGTATTTGAGCAGCGGATTCGGTTATGAACGTTGCTTGTGATCCAGGATCAATTAGTGCTCTTAATTTCATAAAATCTCCTCTTACTGATTTAACTTTTACAATTGCAGTTGCGAGCAGAATTTGCGTACTTCTATATTCATTTAAATAGTAGCAGTTTGAGGAACTTGAGGCGGGAATTTCGTATGGATTAAATGAAGATGCATTTGGATTAAATTCTGTTGAAACATGATGTGTTTGAGAGCGTGATGTATTTTGAGGTGTTTGATTAGCATGATTCGTTGAGTTCGGATTGAAATTTTGTTGCGTAAATGAGTTCGATTGCGGTTGAGGGCGAGAATTTCTTGTAAATTGTTTATTGTTATGAGTGTTGAATTGATTTTGGTTGCTTTGTGTGAATGATTGCTGTCCATATGAATTCGGGTGTGAATGTGAATGCAAGTATGATTGTGGGTTTGTATTTTCAAAGTTTGAATTGTATGTGTTGGGAAAATGAAGAAGCGAATTATGTGGCTTTTGACAAAAATGACAAGTGTAGTTGCTAGGACAACTACCAGTTCGATGAGTTGAAGCGAGACAATTGAAACATAATCCGCATTGTTTTACAACTCGTTGCCTAGCTTGTACATCCATTTTTAAAAATTTCGCACAAGTTCGTAATGAATGGGCAGCTCTATTGCATACTTTGCATGTAAATTTTTCTGTTGATTCCGTGCTGACGTGGAAGTTATGTCTTGCTTGTCCCTTTTTGGTGGACATTGAGTTTGAATTTTGTTGATCAACCATTTCTAAAGTTCGAAAATTTGTTTCTAAGAACTCGGCAAAATCTTTGAATGAGGGAATTTCCTTTTTTGTGCCAAGTGTTGTTTCCCATTTTGATTGCAGCGTAGATGGAAGTTTTTTCAGTAGAAGGAACACAATTATTGCATCCCAGTGTTGAACTGGCAGTTCAAGATTCGTGAGAGCGTGTAGAATTTTTGTTGAATTATCCAATAATTCACGAATACCTTTGGAGTTTTCATCACGGACAACAGGCAGTTCATATAATAATTTTAGTTCGTTATTTACCAAGATTCTTTTGAAGTCATATCTTGACTTTAAAAGTTCCCAAGCCTTATCGTAGCTTGCGTCATCCACGCTTATATGTTCGAGTAGAATACCTGCTCCCTCTTTACAACTAGACTTTAAATAATGTAATTTTTCTATTTTAGTAAGCGAAGTATTACTGTGAACCAGATACACGAACTGGTCATGGAATGAACGCCAGTTCTGGTACTCTCCATTGAATATTGGCGGTTGAATTTTTGGTAAGCGGACGTCGTGCGATTTTTGACTAACCAAATGTTGGGCTGCATCAGACCCGGAACGATTGTCATTTGGTTTTGTTGCAACATCAAGTTTATCTAACTCGTCTAGCAGCGAGGCTTTATACATGGTATACATTTCATTTGCGTCACTAAATGACTCTTCCATTGAAATTAAAATATTTATACAAATAACTATATTGTATTGGGAATCAATAGTAGCCCAATTACTTTCCAGAGTTTGAAGTCTTGTGGTGACGTAGTTTTTTGTTCGACGACTCGGATTCACAGTTTTTTTGAAATTTTCATAATCTTTTGCAATCTTGGCACACATACTTTTGAGAATTTTTATAGCATTCATTTTGTTATTTAAATATGTGTGTAATTATGTTTTAAGTATATGTAATATATTGAAATTTGTATAAAATTAGGAAAAAAGTAAGTAAATGTACTCACTGTGGCTTTTTCTTTCTTTGCAGAAGCGTGATGTGATGGTGTTGATGCTGAAGTCTTGGCGAATGACGATGGATTGGATGGGTGGCGATGGCGGTTTGCTTTTTGTCCAAAAATGTTTGCTGCTGATGATGATGTCTGCCCTTTTTTCGGGCTTGGTGGATGATTTCGTAGTTTTAATTGCGTTTAAATGTTTATTTTAAGTTGTGAAATGTATGAATTTAGAAATTTATCAACTAATAACCAATAAATGAAATTAATTGTCTTGTTTTTGAACAAACTTGAATTACACACACGACAAGATGTCGTCACACTGTCTTTGAATTCGAAAGGAATAAAGTTTAGAGTTTTGGGAATATGACACAATTCAATATTTAGTGTCTTTTAAATGTTTTATTGTGGTTCTTTATTTTAAAAGGGCTCGAAGGACCAAATGTTTGTTTGAAGAATCAGGTGAATCAATGGGTGAGATTAAAAACTTCAAGATTTTAATGGCTGTCGAAAATATGAAGAAAAGGAAACGCACTCTTTGAGATTTGGTAAAACAGTGGTTAATTTTTATTGCCCTCCATATAACCTTCAGCATTATTATTTACAATTCTTTATACATAAGATTTTTGGTATAATATTACAATACAAAAGCAAAACATCGAAATAACCAATAAATGAAATTAATTGACAGTGACGTTTGTGACAATTTAGGCTGTGTTGACATATAAATTTAATGGCAGCATTCAACACTAGGTTAAGGCATTATTAAATAAACATATGGCAAATACCAACAAAGATAGATAAACTTTAACTATTTCTCCATGAGGATTAATTTTAAGAACAAAGCCCCCACAAAACAACAACTAGTCCAACGGTAGAACTTTTCGCACACCCAGTACAATGAGGACGGTCGACACATCATCATAACAACAAAACTTATCAGCCCAACAACTTGTATGGATCAACAAGTCCTGTCACGTTTTGGTGCCATAATTGTAAGAGACGTGAGGAATCTGACGAAAGCTACAAAAAGTCAAATTAAGCGAATGAATGGAACTCCTACTCCAGTCTAGTGCTACAATTATGCTTCCAGTTCCATGTGTAGTTCTTGTAGTTATTCTGCCGCTCGAATGAATTGCATGCCGGGCGTTTTGATTTGATATTCGGAGGTCAGATGTAGATGTAGAATTTTGTAGATATAACCTTTTCTTGAGCTCTAAATCTCATCTCATTCGTAACCAACGATTCCATAATATTCTTGAGATTGTTTTTTTTTTCCAAAACCCTTGAACCGAAATAGAAACGCATTAAACATTCATAACTTAGTCCAAGAAGTACACCATATACATTATATAGAAAAAGTCCTTATATGAAAATGCTGAACTTTATTCTGAATACTTACATGCAACATCCGGTGGATACACTAATGCAACATTTTATATTTTGCTCCACACATGAAGTAGGAAGCCATACCTAAAGCTAGACTACGTAATATCCTCAGTGGAATGATATCAACGTTTTTGCTATACATGTACATGAAGCCGAACCAAGGAGACACCTTAACTTAAAAGCAAGCTTTGTTGTTTCCGAGTCCAGGTCCATGGTGATGCTTAATGAATGTTTGTGGCAAGTAGGTATCATAATATTTACAACAGTTATAGAAAGCACACCTATTGTAGAACTCGTTGAAAGCAACCACCATTAGAGAAACAAATTCTTCTGGAGATAAGTTGTGTGTTGTTTGGTATCCTGTGGCGTTGTCCACGGTCTGTAAAATATCACCATTTATCCATATAAACCGTAAAAAAAAAATGAATCCAGTTCCTTATTAATTGTAAAGACGAAGATGTTGCTAGTGCTACCATCGTCCTGTCGCGTCGTAGTAAGTAGTCCGTGCGGAGTGCAGGCCCGTAGCCAGAGTTGAATTAAAGGTAGGGCAACGGTCATATTAGGTAGGGCATTGGTAAATTTTGTATTTCGGTCATTCCATTATAACTTTGAGGATATTTTGACGCATGTTATCCAGTTTATCCGTTAAAGAAGCAATCTTTTTTCTTGAAACTTGGTGAGTCGTAAGGGCTCATGATAAAGTTGATGTTCTAGAAGTTTCACAAAAAACTAATTAAAATAGCTAAATTATGCACAGTTACCGTCTTTATCTGGGTATAATTTGGCTTTATGATAAGCCCTTTAATTTCACCAAGTTTCGAGAAAATAGATCGATTCTTATAAGAGATAAACAACTGTCAAAATGCCTTCTCCGTTACCTTGGTATGGCTGATTTAATCTGATGTAAGAAAGGTTCAAAATAATAAAGTGCAAAGCATTAAGGTATTCAAGTTTAAATATTTTACTGTTTTTCCAAATAAATTATATTTACAAAGTACAAAAATAGTAAAATATAAAATATTAATATTATTCTTCAAAATAACTGAATTTTTCGATTGCTCATTCTATTAAATACACGAAGGACTTAGTTCTTTTTTTTTCAAACGCGAGAAATACATTCTTTCATGTCCCATTGACATCCTCTGGGGCCTATTGATGGCAGTTAAAGTTGAAAAAGTGGATTCACATACTGCTGTGCTACATTCTATAGTCGCTACCGACGCAAAAAGTTCGTATGTATCTTTAAAGGCCTCTCACTGTCTGTACAAAATCTGCATTAGGTTTTCGGTTTAGTCTTCGAGCCTACTTAAATAATTTTTGACAACAGTAGCCTCTTCTTTTGTTGGAATTGTTATACCTGAAAAATCAATTGAAATAACTGAAATGCATTTGCTGAATCTTAACTTCAAGAATAATGTGTTAAAGATTACAGTTTATGCAGACGAAAAAATTGATATATGGCTTGGAGTGAAAAAGAGCTAACTCCACTTTTACACTCCCACACTGCAGGCACCAGCTTTCGAATACAAAAAATTGGTTCACCCAGTCCAAAGATATGAGGTAGCAAACATAAAAAAAAACAGACGAGTTGATAACATCCTCCTTTTTGGAAGTCGGTTGAAAAAGAAAATATTTCTAAATGTGTTAATAAATCCAAGACAACATAAAGTTATTTTTTAGAATCCATACTATTAAACGAAAAAGAATTTGATAAGATTTCAAAGCTTTTTGTAATTTCAATCAATTATGTAAATCATTTTTATGAGGAGTTAGGAGGTGGCAGTTAACAGGTTTGCACTCTTAGCCGACGATATTATTCATTTATCAAAAATGTGGAAATATTTTATTTATTTTTTTCAAAATTAAAAATTTTACGAATAGATACGTATTTTTTGTTTAAATAAAAAGGATCCATCTATAAGTATACCTACGCGCTGCAATCTCAGCTTTAAATGAAATATTAACGTTAAATTGCAACAAATTATTTTTATAAAAAATTGAATAATTTGAAGAGGAACAACTAGATACTCTTTAATAATTTTCGTTTAGAAGCGAATCAGTTTGTTTGAATATTTTTGTTATTATGTTTAAGACATCAATATAAATTGCATGCGCGTTAAAAAAGGTTATGCAGCGCACGAAGAATAGCATGAAATCATAAAACCTCACTCTTTCAAAAAGTTCAGTTTTATAACAACCCAATTTTTTTTTAAAAAAGCCATAATATAGTTTTATTTTCACTTACCAAGGCTTTTTAACGGTTTGATTTTTTCGGTATCCAACTCGTCGATACTCGCATTTGAGTTTATTAATTCGTCATTTTCTAAAAATCTTCTTTTAAGTTCTGATAACACAATGTCCAAGGTTTCGTAATACTCGGACTTAAATGGCTGGGCGTCCTGGTTTTCAGCACTTCTTTTCACGGTGGAACAAGAAGGGCCATACATGAAATTGTCATCCATCCTATTTGATTTTTTAATTTGTCTTTTTTGAGACTGCGTTCTATTTTTTAATTCGTCGCCGAGGGCCACTGATTTAGCTTCTTCTAAAATGGTACGGTAGATTTTAGATTTGTTATTTCATTTTGTACACTTTTAATTATTCCAATGGCGTCTTTCAATCCTGCACTTCTAGCTTGTAAGGCTGCAGGTTGAGGCATGGTTAAAATTGAATTAATTGGTTAAATTAAAATTTTTGCTATTACCATAGCCATTCTAAATGCCAAATTTATCATAACTTTTTTTATGCCTACACTTTTTGCAACATCATCACCGTTAAATCTATCATTTTGAATGTTATCTAAAGTCGAGAAAATTTCTGAATAATTATCGAATATGGTTTTTGTTACGGCTAAGTGTCCCGACCAGCGTTGTTCGAGTAGCCGACCAATCCTTTTTCCACCATATATGGCAGCTATTTTGCCATGGTGAAAAAATTCATGTAACATGATACACTGATCGAAAAACAACCGAATAAAGGGCATTTCAGATATCGTGCGAATAATAATCAAATGCAGCCGATGGTTGTAGCAATGCACATAAGGAATTTTCCTGTTTAGCTGATTTTCAATTCGCGTGGCAACACCGGAAACCTTCCCATCGTAGCATTGGCTGAGTATTCTAGACAAGCAACTATTATTTTCTGGGAGGCAGTTTAAATTGATTTCGGTAAAAGTGGCAGCGTCAACTTTTTCTGTGGTCAAAACTGTCAGCAACGACTCCTGGACGATTCCACCTTTGACATAGCGTATTGCTATTGCTACATTTTCTCTATTGTTTTTGTCCCTAGTACCGTCCTCCATCAACGTAAACCAATTTACATCAGATTCCTGGATGTCTTTTACAATCGAACTTCTAACGACTTGAACCATTGCCTGAATTAGTTGGTTTTGTATATCAGGTGAGCGATAAGTTGCGTTGTGAGGGACATGATTTACAATTTCTTTCAAATTTGAATCTTTCATGCAAGTAAACTCAAATAAGTTTTGGAACAACCCTTGTTCTCTTTGATTGTTCAGCTAGAAATTGAATGACTTCAAGAATGGATTTCACATAATATCTGTTTTTTCAAGTAATGGGTGATTTTTTAAGAGCTTGAGAACTTTTTAAAAAAAAAAAAACGCATAAAATTTGCAAAATCTCATCGATTCTTTATTTGAAACGTTAGATTGGTCCATGACATTTACTTTTTGAAGATAATTTCATTTAAATGTTGACCGCGGCTGCATCTTAGGTGGTCCATTCGGAAAGTCCAATTTTGGGTAACTTTTTCGAGCATTTCGGCCGGAATAGCCCGAATTTCTTCGGAAATGTTGTCTTCCAAAGCTGGAATAGTTGCTGGCTTATTTGTGTAGACTTTAGACTTGACGTAGCCCCACAAAAAATAGTCTAAAGGCGTCAAATCGCATGATCTTGGTGGCCAACTTACCGGTCCATTCCTTGAGATGAATTGTTCTCCGAAGTTTTCCCTCAAAATGGCCATAGAATCGCGAGCTGTGTGGCATGTAGCGCCATCTTGTTGAAACCACATGTCAACCAAGTTCAGTTCTTCCATTTTTGGCAACAAAAAGTTTGTTTGCTATTCCGGCCGAAATGCTCGAAAAAGTTACCCAAAATTGGACTTTCCGAATGGACCACCTAAGACGCAGCCGCGGTCAACATTTAAATGAAATTATCTTCAAAAAGTAAATGTCATGGACCAATCTAACGTTTCAAATAAAGAATCGATGAGATTTTGCAAATTTTATGCGTTTTTTTTTTAAAAAGTTCTCAAGCTCTTAAAAAATCACCCGTTATTTTTGTATTTATTAATGTGTCCACACTACTTATTGTGGAAATTCTGTGTAACTTATCTTGCCACATCGCCATGGCTTGCATGTGGCAAGTAGATTTTTCATGTTTTGGAAAACCCGTTTTAGAATCTGTGGCATTTTTCCAGTTTTTAAATCCTGTGGAAGTGTATGATGTTTGTTTGCTGCCGTGAGGCAAAAATTGTTGACATGGATAGCAAAAAGCTGCATCTTTTTCAACAGAGTACTGCAACCACTTATATTTTTGGAACCAAGCCGCTACAAAGGCCCTGTTATTTTCTTTTGGATACGCATCTAAAATCATTTGTTTTATCGGTTCTCCCATTTGAGCAATGTCAGCAGGAATACCACTACTAACATTAGCAACCTGCGGATATTATTGATAATTTAAGAGTAGCTTATAAGTTTTATCATTGAATAATTATATATAGAAGCATTGAATAATTGTGTATATGTGTGTAGAATGAATGAGGTGTATCGCTGCAGCCGCTTTTGTATTCGATAGCCAAAAAATCCCTGAAAAGGACTTTTTGGTTACGAAGTAACCAAAAATAAAATAAAATATTATATTTGTATTGGTTATGTTCTGTGTTAGGCTTGTATTTATGTATTTGTTTTTTTGTTTCAAAATATTTAAAAAAACAAGCAGAATTAACGAGCCTGAAGAAATATTTTTAAATTTTTGATTCTTAGCTATGATTTTTCAATCATCAGTTAGACTATCAAACGAATAATCTATATATATACATAGCTGGGCACCGTTAATCAAAAAGTTAACTTCGTTAATCGCTAATCCGTTAATTAAAAATTTAACTTCGTTAACAGTTAAAACGTTAAATTTTAGAAAAATTAACGCAAGTTAACGTTAATCGTTAATCCGTTAACACGCCATAAAAATTTTATTTTCTAATAAAAATTGGAAGTTGGAAACAAGAAAAGACAAGTAAATTTTTGTTTTTAATATAGTAAATTATATTTTATAAGAGTTTAAGGTGTTAAAACAACAATTTATTCAGTCATGTACATGAATGTGATTGTTCCCCTTCATGAACATCAGCATGTTGAAATTCTCGTCGGAAAGCGAGGCTCTTTTCGGCTGAAGTATATCCTTGCCCGTGGACAGGAGACGTTCAACAGCAGCACTTAAGGGTATGGCAGTATTGTATTGGAGAAACAGATTTGTCAATACTTGTTCCCCGAATGCCGCTTCATTTAACGAGTCTTTTGACTTCAAATCTAGCCACGTTCTTAATGATTTGTTGTTCTTAGGGTTTTCTGAAGATTGAGTAACAGAGTTGAAAACTCGTCGTTGTTACTCGCGTTGCTGCTTCCGCCACTTACACTCTCTACGTCCTTTGACTGACGACCAGTAGATTCTTAATGTAGACATTCTAAGCTTTCATTTGATACCCCATTTTCCCGATGAGGTAGGACGACACCAAAAATACCGTTTTTAAGATGGGCGGACAAATTGTATTTCTGTCCGACCATGATTTGGTATCTTCGACGAATTGTCTATTGACTTCTACTTACTTTTTCCAATTTCCCCATGGTATAAGCTGATACCAAAAAACGCAACCGGAAGTGCAATTTAGCCACCAAAAGGCCCAGGAAAAGTCTGTTTGACCACTGGTTTTGAAAATTTCATGTCATTTACCATTAGATGGTGGCTAGATTTTCCACTCTGCTGATGAGGTAGGTAGTCTTACGGTCGCATCCCCGACTACAATAATCTAATTTGAATGTGCATCTGTACCTATGGTAATTGTGTTCGATTAACGATTAACGGACTTTGGAAAATGTAACGATCGTTAACATTTTTTTGAAGTTAACTGAAAAGTTAATCCGTTAATGGGAATGTTAACTTCGTTAATTAACGATTAACGGATTAACGAAAAAATGCCCGTTAATGCCCAGCTATGTATATATACATCTATATATATAAAAGAACAGCCTAATTTTTGTGTTCGTTCGCTAACCGGGCACACTGGTTGACCGATTTTCCTAATTTTTCCTCTAAATGCAAGAGGTATTAGGCTAGAAGGTTTAGGAGAAACAAAATGTATAGTTTTCAAATCACAAACGGTGCCAATGTTAAAAAATCCTATTTTTTGTTCACTTCAACAAAATAAAAACAAATCTGATCAATATATGTAGAAATATTTATTTTCGTTCAAAAATTTTGACAAATAATATTTTTTTTCATTTCATAGAGGCATTCGAACACTATTTTACTATAGCTACATATGTATGTACATACATACTTGATTGGTCAAGCCGGCGCGGCGTAAAGAAGAAGGGACATATTTTTCGATTCAAGGCAAACGCTTGGAACGATCGACCAATATATGTATGTGCATGGGTTTGTATTTGGCGAGCCGCTAAATATACGCTACATACATACATATGTATATGTACAGTCAAACGATCTCCAGTGGACGGTCTAATTTGGTCGTTATAAGCGATAGATAATAACCGATATGAAGGTAATAAAAGTTAACCTGTTTTTAGAGATGCGATTTTATTTATTTTTATAATGCATAATATATGTACATATAGATAGTTCCCTAGTCCATGGATTGCAGTACCAAGGTAGTATTTGGTGGAAGGGATTAAGACCGTATTGCTTAAGTTATAGCATATTGTTATCTCTTATGCTCCTTTTTAGTCGGCGATACCAGTTTTGCAGATATTTAACAAAAATGGAAGATATCATCCAGGCTTTCTTATTGCTCTTATAATCTACTGGAAACTTTTTAACACTTTTAAAGCATCTGCTCCCACCAGCACAGTTTGCGATCCATAGCCGTTTTTCCCCCAATACATTTTTCACCTTAAAATTGACGGAAACGCACCCACTGATGGATATACCGCAACTTCTCTGTACTTTATAGCATATAAGCTAAGCAGAGTCTCTTCAACGTCAGGGTCCAGTGTGGGCAAAGTCTCTTCGGCGACGCCCTCTTCATACACATTATGTATACTATTTCTTATCTTGGCCAAGTTCTGTCTCTTATTACTCGCAAAAACGAGGAGAAAAGCGATCGGAACAAAACTAAATATTTGTTTTCAATCTATTGTTTATCACCTAATTCTTTCGAGTGATAAGTTACCATGGGGGCCCTGTTCTCAAAATTCTTCTCCATAATTTTTTTACTACATTTGGGTATGATACTGAAAAAAGTGCAAGTGGGATAGATGGGGAAAGTGAAAAATAATACTGATATGAAAGAAGAAAAATGAACCTACGTAAACATAGTGTTACGTTGCAATTTTACAAAAGCAATGTTTCATCTAATCTGCTTCTAAGGGTTTAAATACTGATAGGCGTTCTTGCTTCAGATTGCAAAACGAGGAGATTCGAATTCATGGTAGGAAACATATATGTATATATATATTTTTTAAACGATATGCAATGGTCAACCCCTTCCCCTTTCATACGATTTTTCTTAACTTGACCCAACCGAAACGCTCAAGCTTCGAATCTCATCATCATCATCGTCAGCTTTGCTAAAGCAGTTTCTCCCTTCGTCTGCACTACAACCAGAAGCTGGTCCGGGCCTCCTTCAGCAAGTTCTTAGAACGTCCTTACGTAGACTAGCTTCCCCAACTACCGTTTATAGTAAACATAGTGTTACAAAATGTTAAATAATTATAGGAAGTATCAATAAATTGCCAGTTTAAAAAGACGAAATTCCAGGACTAGCCGATTGCTAAATTAAAAAAAAAATATATTAAGAAAAGATTAAGATATGCGAATTCTCTTAAGTCCTTGCAAACGAATGTTTATCCATTGACCTTCTCTACAGAAAAATAAATAAATAAGTAGAGTGCTGCGATAGCTTTTGAAGAGCCAAGGCGTTAGTGGCCTTTGAATGCGTGTGAAGAAGCATTTTTTTATGGCATGTTTATACTCTTGGAAGTGTTGTTAGTTCTTCGCAAGAGTAAGTACCCGGGAAAGATGAAATAAAAATCACTAATAATTACGCCACGGGCACCACGATCAACAATCTTTAAAAAAAAGGGGGATAGGTGATCATAAGGCTTACAAAAATCAACTTAGAGGGCCATTGTGTCATACAATTGGCTTTGAAATGTTTAAACAACGATTATTAAGAAACTTTTCTAAATGATAAGAAAACAAAAAAAAATTTTACTGTCTGTGTAACCAAATATGTAGTTGCAAATTATAGTTTCACATTTCAAAAATATATACATATATATATATAGAAACATAAATATATATAGAAAAGTAAGGAAAATACAAAACATTAAAAATATTGTTGAGACCAAGATCTCAAGAACTGAACAACTCTAAGCAAAAACAATAGATTTGAAATTAAAATCACATCTGTCAAAATTTTGCATTTTGTTTGAGAATTGAATTGAGATACATATAAAGAAATATTCAGAATATTGATGTGGTATTTAGTTTCAATCCATAGTCATCCACATTTGCATTTTTAATATTTTTAAGAACGTCTTTTCGTTAAATAAAATTGTTATATTATTTTGAATTATTTAACGCCGACCTTTACTCTGAGATTGCAAAATAGAAATTCACAGAAAATTTATTCACAAAAAAACCGTGACGAAACAACGTTCGTCGGGTCAGCTAGTTATTATATATATAAAAGAACAGCTTAATTTTTGTGTTCGTTCGCTAACCGGCCACACTGGTTGACCGATTTTCCTAATTTTTTCTCTAAATGCAAGAGGTTTTAGGGTAGAAGGTTTAGCAAAAATAAAATGTATATTTTTCAAATGCAATGAAATGAAAAATGGTGCCAATGTTAAAAAAATATATTTTTTTCACTTCAAAAAAAAAAAAAAGAAAAAATCTGATCGATTTCAATTTTCGAAAATTGTCAATTCGAAAAAATTTTAGACAATTTTATATTTGCTATAGGTATGTATGTATGTATGTATGTATAGGTACATATGTACACACATATTATAGTATCAATAATATAATATTAGACAAAGTTACGCAAAAGAAGGATTTAGGAGTTGTATTAGATCGGAAGTTGACTTTTAGTAATCACATAGATTATATAGTAAATAAAGCATATAAAATGTTGGGTTTTCTGAGAAGGAACACAAGAGAGTTCCCCGACCCATATGCTCTCAAATCTCTTTATATGGCATTTGTAAGATCGACTCTTGAATACTGTTGCGTGGTTTGGAATCCTTACTATGTTAATCATTCTTTGAGAATTGAAAGGGTTCAAAGAAGTTTCACGAGATATTGTTTTATAAAGCTAAATTGGAACATTGTTATGCCTGCTTATAATGTAAGATGTCTTCTTTTTGGTATGCAAACGCTTGAAGTCAGAAGGAGGTACTTTTCTATTATGTTGATTAAGGATTTAATTGATGGTCACATTACTTGTCCCTACTTGCTTGAGAAAATAAATTTTTATTTTCCGAGCAGAGGCCTCCGTGTGGGCTTTCATTTTCGGGAGACTTTTTCAAACTACAATTATGGTAGAAATGTACCAATTTTGCGTTGCATCAGAGAAACCAATGCTGTGATTGATATAATTGATATTTTTATGTACTGTGTGCGTGAAACTTTTAAGAAAAATTTAATGTTATTATTATATTTGCATTAATTATTATACTATATTTTAACTTTATGTTTTCTGTATATTTTATCACTATTTAAATTATTTCTTGTTAACTATTTATATATTTTTTGTAATCTAAAAGAGAATTTAATCTCAAATTGATGAAATAAACTAAACTAAATATACATATTTATATGGACAAAGAAGAGATAATGAATTTTACCCCTTCATCTGAACCACAACCGGGATCAGCAAGTTCTTCCATATATCCCGGGGAAATCTGTCCTTAATTGCAAGAAGACCTGCTATTCTTTCTATTCTACACAAATAATGGTGATGTTATGCAATTGATGGCCGCTGCAGAATAACATAATCGAGAATGTCGGTATCACATAGAAGATAAAATTTGGATAACTCGAATTCCAGGTCTAAATCAATATGAAAAGAACTGTACAAAAGAACGAGGAAACTTTTGTAACTTCGATGCACAGACTTGGAGACGAATGTCCAAGGTTTTCCAAATCGATGCTAAGAATTCAGATAAATGTCCTAATATAAGTGCGTTTATGAACTTAAATGGACAATCTGTATAATAAACAAAATCGAAATCAAATCAAGTCGAAATCCAGTTTCACACCCTCAGGCTGTGAGTGTCGTGGTGTGCATTCATACATATGTATACTATCCCAGCGCAAATTTGGTTTGTAACGCTGTGTTCTACCATGAATTGTACCTCAAAAGACTTTCCGACCCGTTCCTCTTCGGTCATACAACTTGGTGCCAACTAGAGTCTACCACGCTAAATTTTTTTAGATTTCATATACATACAAAGCTCAAGGTTATATCGTCTCCAGAATCGTCCTTCCTCACAAACAGGGAGAACTAAGAATTCAGAGTGCCATTGGCTAAGCACCCAGGTCTCAGATCCGTAGGTGAGTACTGGTAAGACTATCGTCTTAAAGCAGCAGTTTAGAAGTAATGCAATGGTAACCTTTTAGGATATAAATAGCCTTGAAAGACTTAAATAGGTTCTGTGGGCTTTGAGCAGCTGGCCGCCTGCGTATTTCTTCTTCCATATTCTTATCGGCTGCTACTACATATCCAAGCTAATTGAACGATAGCACCACTTCGAATTCGTGCACCTCCACCTTAATAGTTGTTCTTCTACTATTGCTAACGTTTTCATCAGACGGGGCCACCATGTACTTAGTTAAGTGGATTCCTTCCAATGTCGTCTGCGTATGCCAATAATTGGGTGGATTTGGTTACGATAGTCCCGCTGATAGATGTGCCAGAACCACGGATTGCTTTCTCCAACGATAGGTTGTCAATATTTTTTTGTTCAGAACATTTGTTTTTTTTTTTTTTTATTCGAAGAATTTGAGAAAGGACGGTTGGACGAAACTTAAGTTATTGATTCAATACTTATTGTGAAACACCAATGAAAATTAAAAAAATATGTGCTCGACTGGGTCGTACGAACTTGCTCCTGTATTACAAATTATCTTCTTCTTCTTATAAAAATGTATGTATATATCCAATGGAATCCGAAATGGCCCCTCAGATATTTGTGAAATTTTCATGGTTAATACTGTTGTATTCAGTGGTGGTTTCTGTGAAAAAAATTTAAGAACTTCATGGAAGAGTGGGAAAACTGAAAAAAACTGGAAAATCCAAACAAAGGGCAGATATTTGATTTTTTGCTTGGAATTTTTGTTTCAAAATGTGGTTTCGAATGAAAAATAGAAAGTTCTTGATGAAAAACTCGGAAGACTCACTGGTTTTCAATGGGAAAATCGCATGTAATTGTAGGTGCAAACGGAAAAATGGAAAAATTTGGATTGGAACTCGGAAAACTCTGCGAGAGCACGAATTTAGCATAGAGAGAGCATAGAATTTAAGGTTGCAAAGCTAGGAAAAATTCAGATATGTAAATAGTTCTATAATCAAGAAAAGCTGTGCTTTCCCATGGACAGCTATATGCGATGCGTTTTCACGGGTGTTCAATGCCCAGAATCTTTTCATTGTTTCACCGTACATCCTGTATAACACCATATTAAAATAATAAGTTAATTTTAACTTAACGCGGGCAAAGCCGCGGGTACCAGCTAGTACATATATAAAAATGTAATGTTGGTTTGTGTACGCTCGAAAAACTCAAAAAGTTCTGCACCGATTGAGCTGAAATTTTAATGTGGTATAAAATCCGTATCAAGGATTGTTTTTATTTATTTTTTGCATCAGTCACTAATCACAAACAGTGCCAATGTTAAAAAATAATGCTTCTCCACGGTGCAGGGAACTAACTTCACTGGGAACTAACTTCACATGGGAATTAACTTCACCTCAAGTGGGAAATATTTTCACTTTTTTCTGGTGAAGTTATATCCCAACTATGGTGGGATATTACATCACTTTTCTGTGGGTAATAACTTCACTTTGATGTGAAGCTATTTCCCACAGAAGGTGGGAATTAATTTCACTTTGTATATAAGAGTAACGCACTATAATCATGTTTTGTAGTTTACTTTCGCATCAAAATCAGTGACAAATTTATTTCCAATCGTAGGGAAAAAGAAAGTTTGGTGAGGTCAATGGTGCTCTTCTGTTTTAATGTTTGCATTGAAAAGTCTGCTTAAATTGGGTGTTAGGCATATTTTTTAAGAGTAGGTAGGTACCGTATTCTTTGAATCTATATAAATTAATAGCTTTTTTGTCTGTACGTCCAATACCGAGCCAAACCGGTTGATCGATTTTCTTAACTTTTTTTTTTAACTAAAGAGCAATAATGTAGAAGGCTTAGGATAAACAAATTGTATACTTTTCAAATCAGAAATGTTAAAAAATGATACATTTCCTACTACAACAAAATATGAACTGAGTTGATCAATAAAGAAATGTGTAGGTAGGTACCCAATTTCGTTCGAAAATTTTTTCAAATTCTTTTTTTTAAACTACATATTATCGTACAAAAAATAAATGTTAGTGCAAATTGTGTAAGAGAACTTAATTGTAGCACTGAAAAGCGAGCGAAGCGAGCCGAATTTTTTTTTGCCAAACAGAAAAACAATTGTTTCTCTGTTTGGCAAAAAAAATTTCGGCTAGCTTTGTATATTGTATTTCACGAAGAAGACCTCAACGATGTTGGTTCTATTATACGCGGGCAATCCGCAGAAGGATGTGCAAACTCCACGATATTAAAGCAAACCTGACATCCAATCCCAATATTTCTAAATGGTACAAAGAGCTCCTGGTTTTACCATTGTTTAGTCTTAATAACATACAAAGAGCCTTCGATTTATTAACAATGAACTTAACCCCTTTCCCTACTCTCGTAGCTTATTATCAAAAACATGGCTTTAGCGAATTCATATATTCATAATTTTTTTTCATTCGGCTGGTCGTTTCTCTTAAAATCTATTAATAACGGGTGGGAATTAACTTCACACAAATTTCTGATGAAGGCATTTCCCACCATATAGTTGGGAAATAACTTCACCAGAAAAAAGTGAAGATATTTCCCACTTGAGGTGAAGTTAATTCACATGTGAAGTTAATTCCCAGTGAAGTTAGTTCCCTGCACCTTTCCCACTACAACAAAATTAAAACAAAATTGATCAATTTTCAAATACTCAATTTCAATTTATGTAAATTGTCAAACATGTTTTTTAATTGTGAGAATAAACTTTGTTTAATAAAACGGTAAGCTATTGGCATCGCCTTGTCTGAATCCTTTTTTGACATCGAAAGATTCCGTAAGAGCAGCGTGAGTTCTGAATCCTCATTTTGCACAAGCGAACGAGCTTGACAGGGATGCCAAAACTGGACACGGCCTTGTACAGTGCTTCTCAATAGATGCTTTCATACGCGGCCTTTAAATCGATAAAATGATGGTATGTGTCGATTTATTTTTTCCAGCACCTTCCGTAATGTGAATATTTGATCGATTGTGGACTTTCCTGGTCTAAAGCCACTGATATGGACCTGTTAGTTTGTTGACAAACGGTTTCAGGGAAGTGGGTAGCGGGTAGCGGGAGTGAGTAGCGGGTAGGGTAGCGGGGTAAGGGAAGCGGGAGTATGTAGAGGGTTACGGGGTAGCGGTTAGCGTGTAGGGTAGGGTAGCGAGTAACGGAGTACCGGGGTAGCGGGTAACGGATAGCAGCTTATGTCTTTTATTTATCGATTGAGGCAGAACGATTACATATATGTCGATAGACACCGTTGTGGAAGCAGATGAAGTACATAGTTAATTATCGAACAGAATTATAAACTCACTTGATCTGCCAGGGATACCACCACACATATTAAAATTGAATAACGTAGTGGAAGCAACGATTTAAACGGGGCCACTGCAATGCGTGGCAGGGTACAGCTAGTTTCAATATAAAAAAAAATGATATTCCTAGAAACAAGCTCTACTTGAGGTTTATCTAAGTATTGTAAAATTGGCTTTAATTTAAAAAGAGTCTGATTTTTTGTTGGTTTATTAAAATTAGTTAGCAATAAAATGAACATTTTGTTCTATCCCTGAATGCAAGTTTTTATTTAAATGCCAAAGATTATTTATAAAAAAGTTGTAATTCACACTATTTGCAGGTTGCCCACATTCACTGTGACGTATGCGTGCTTTTTTTGTCCGTTTACTTATCGTCGCTTCAAAGGAAAAACTCACTAACTGCTATTGAAATCCTATGTAGTTAGTGAGTTTTTCCTTTGAACTGACGTTATGCTCTTGCATAAACAATGACTAAGGCGGAGGATCTTTTAAATTTGGGTTCATTCAAATTGGAGCCATTTTTTGAGAAAAAAAATCTTCTTTCATTTTGTCATATGACAAGGACCGTCAATTTTGATCCTTATTCAATTTCCTCCTCTAGGGAATAGTCCAAACCCCTTTACTGCCAAGTTTGAAGTAAATTCCTTTAGTGTTTTGGGCTGAAGGTTAAGATAGAGACAGACAGACAGAATTGCGATGCCCACTTTTCCATCATCGTAATGACATGCCTTATTGTTCAATTTTTTTAACGAATCCTAAACATGCCACAAATATCGCAATTAAAAGCTTATGTCACTCATTTATAAATTCTGTTCTCTATTTTTATTATATTTTTTAAATATAAATTATTGTTTTCTTAAAAAAATAAAATGCACGACTGTGTCGCACGTACTTGCGCTTGTAATTCGAAGTACACTTATATTAGTTAACCATTCAAAATGGAAAATTTTAATTAGGTTACATATTAATATTTAATACTGCCGCATCGCAAATTTATATATCTCATATGTTCTTGAGTTTGGAATTTTGTAACTATTTAATGATTTATCAAAAAGGCTATTATATTAATTTTTCGCGTCGGTTTTTTTTTTAATTTTATAAAAACATTTTTGTAGAGTGTTTCGAATTTATTGAAAAATTCTAATACGATAGTTTTAGGAGTTTCACAGTTAAATGAAAGGATCTGTGAAACCAAAAAAACAACATATAATACAAAAAATTCGAAAAGTTTGCCAAATTTTTTGTAAACCCAAATAATTTCGTTAAAAATTGAAGGTAGGGCATTTTTAATGCAGGGAGTAAATAAAGTTGGAGCATCGTTAAATTAGGGCATTTTTAAAAGTCGAACGTTATCATACGAAGGACATTTTTGAAGGTAGGGCATTTTTAAAGCTAGGAATTTTTGAAAGTCGGACATTTTCATAGGTAGGATATTTTGAAGATAGGGCATTTTTAAAGCAGGGAGTTTTCAAAGCTGGAGCATTTTTTAAAGTGGGGCATTTTTAAAAGTCGGACGTTATTATACGTAGGACATTTTTGAGGGTAGGGCATTTTTAAGAGTCAGACGTTATCATACACAAGGCATTTTAGAAGGTAGGGCATTTTTAGAAGTCGGACGTTATCATACGTAGGACATTTTTGAAGGTAGGGCATTTTTAATGCAGGGAGTTTTTAAAGCATTTTTTAAGGTAGGGCATTTTTCAGACAGGAAATATTTAAAGCTGGAACATTTTTTAAGATCAGAATTTTTATAAGAAGGGCATTTTTAAAGGTGGGGCATTTTTGAAGGTTGGGCATTTTTAAGGTAGGGCATTTCAGATTTAAGGTAGGGCATTGCCCCTCAATGCCCCCCCCCCCTGGCTACGGGCCTGGCCTGAATATTTCTTCTTTTTTAATAGAGATTTCCATTTAGCTTCAGCTTCAGGGTAAGTTAATTTTGTGCTTCTCATTCCGATTTTGCTTTTGAACAGCTTCTTCATAAATGTATGCAATTCTGATTTTGACTTCTGTGGGTTAGGATTGGTTAGGATAACCTGAAAGATTTAAGCACATAAACAAATGGTTTTTGAAGCTTTTATTGATAAAACAGCGCTTAGTAACTGTTTGTAACTTTCAGCCTTTAATCCCTGCAACTAACTTATTTATTATGTAGAAAAGGTGTTCGAAAACTTGGAACAATGAAACAAGACTATTCACAAATGATTATAATGTATAACCCTCGGAAGCTGCAAATTCCAGAGCTCGGTTGCCAAATTCTAAAATACTATAAACTGCCGACAGAAACTCAACATCAGTCGACTTAGGATACATATACAGGGTGATTCACGAGCGTTGTGCCAAAAAGCTAGAGCGTGTAGGTTGAGTTGAGACAAGAAAAAAATCGTATGGGAGGGGGGGGGGGGTCTATGCCCCCCCGTTTAGCCAGGAGGGGCAATTTTCTGAAAAATTGACTTATTTTGTAAAAAAAAAATATTAAAAATCAACGGCTTCGTTTACAACACCGTGCTATACTTTTCTGAAAAGCCAAAAACTTCTTCTTTTACTTTGTTTTTAAATAAAATTGATTTAACGAATAGTTTAAAAAAACTAAATTTTCAAACTCAAAATTTTCAAAAAAAAAGCAAGAAAAACGTTTTTGAACTAATTTTTTTCAAAATTTTATGTAATTAAGTACTAATTTTGATTTAAAAATTCAATGTCTTTGTTAATTTTTAGTCGAAAACAGAAAATCCGATGCAAAAATGTCTTTTCGTTTTTGAGAAATTAAAAAAAAACCAAAACCACTTTTTTCTAAGAAAATCTTTGTTTTTATTTTTACCTATCTGGACTTTTAGTTTAATTTATTAGTTTAATTTATAAATTTAATTTTTTGTAATTGGAGTCTTATGAGGACTCAATAAAGTAGAAAAGTATTGGACTTTCCCTGGATTAATCATTTTGTTCATTGATAACGTCTGCCATCTAGCTCTCCGTGCTCTCGTCGGTGGATTCTTGAAAACATGCTACGACTTGGGCGCCATCTATTGGGATATCTTTCAGCGTTGAGTCTTTTGGCTTCCCAATCTCGACAGCAAGTTAAACCGTAGCAGAAGGTCCTGTCCGCTAACTCTTCTCGAGCGTATGAGTTTGTTATTGTTATGTGTTGATGAGTTAATATTTTAATTGCAAATGGTTTTTTAGTAAATATGTGATGCCTTTTATTTACCTTTAGGTTGTTAATTGTTTTTTTTATTCAAGACGAAATTGCGGTTTAATTATCTTAAGCCCCTAGCAGGTAGAACCCTTCGCCGGCGAGTGCGGCCCCAGGTATAGTTAGAAAAAATTGCAGGTCAGTTTTTAGACGTTATCAATGAACAAAATGATTAATCCAGGGAAAATCCAATACTTTTCTACTTTATTGAGTCCTCATAAGACTCCCATTACAAAAAAATTAAATTTATAAATTAAACTAATAAATTAAACTAAAAGTCCAGATAGGTAAAAATAAAAACAAAGATTTTCTTAGAAAAAAGTGGTTTTGGTTTTTTTTTTTTATTTCTCAAAAACGAAAAGACATTTTCGCATCGGGTTTTCTGTTTTCGACTAAAAATTAACAAAGACATTGAATTTTTAAAACAAAATTAGTACTTAATTACATAAAATTTTGAAAAAAATTAGTTCAAAAACGTTTTTCTTGCTTTTTTTTTTGAAAATTTTTGAGTTTGAAAATTAATTTTTTTTAAACTATACGTTAAAACAATCTAATTTAAAAACAAAGTAAAAGAAGAAGTTTTTGGCTTTTCAGAAAAATATAGCACGGTGTTGTAAACGAAGCCGTTGATTTTTAATATTTTTTTTACAAAATAAGTCAATTTTTCAGAAAATTGCCCCTCCCGGCTAAACGGGGGGAATAGACCCCGCCCCCTCCCATACGATTTTTTTTCTTGTCTCAACTCAACCTACACGCTCTAGCTTTTTGGCACAACGCTCGTGAATCACCCTGTATAATCGCACCTTTCATCGACCCTCAAGAGACGACCAAGTTATTCATCTTGACAACATAAAACACGCACAGAGCCACAGAACAACAAAAGAAGAGAAGCAAACAAAGCATAGAAAAGAGCTTGCCAAGCTCAAATAATATTACGAGGAGTCACGTGCTAAAAGCACAACCGAAAAGTCTAGAAAACAAAGAAATTGTAGATGCAGTTATAAACCCGACGAAGGTGACCTCATTCACTTGGTGGACTTACTTAGAAAACCTTTAGCTCTCAGCCCAAGTTCGAGGCCACCAGAAGGACTGAACAAAAACTATTAAAGAACCTGACTCATCCATTCTTTCTCTAGCTACGCAAAAAAGATCGTGATGTCGATGACCGATATCGCGATAACGCCAAAAAACAATAATGCTAAAGATGGCAAAAATTAAGGAACAATTTTCAAGAAGCCAGCAGCGAACGATTTTATGTATTTCAAGATGGATACGAAACATTCGCCAAGCAAGACAATAAAAACAAATTTCCGTCTTTATTTATGTTATCCCAACAATCGCTGAATCCTCGCTCTTTGAATTTTATGTTCACTATACTCGTTACGAGGGTTTTGACTTTGTCGTTCGTCGTCGAGTTCCTTCCGTTTTTATTTAATTTTTGCAGATATTCAAGTCGCGTAGAACATTGAAGAGGAAGAGGATGGCAAATATGCAGGAAAAATATAAAATAACAATAATCTCGGTCTCGAGAGAAATTCTCATATGAGAGGAGGCTGAGGATATAAATGTCTGATCTACATGTTTTTGAGTCGCCAGCGCTGCCTTAATTTAAGGCAAGGATTAGGTACACAGAGATTTATGGTGCCTCAGACATTTTTCAAAGGAACGCAAGAACATGGTTTTCATATTTTTTATAACCATATGAGGTATGACTGCACTTTTGACATGATTTCATGGTACTTACATGTATTTTCTGCCAAACATGACAATTGAATTAGGATTAAATCCTTTGGAAAGGTACATAGCACATACATTTCATTTCATTTCATTTATTTATTTATTTCATAACTTACACAGTAAGATACACCATCTCTTCAAATAGTGCAAGCTTCGACTATGGTTCAATTACAATTTTAATTTTAAGTGGAATGTTTTACGTTTTAAGTTCTTACAAAATAACCTATTTTATTTTTTATGTAAATGTACTTTTCCACATGGCATTTATATATCAAACTAAGCAGGTGGCCATGGCACAGAGGATAGAGTAGTTGACTGCTAAGCCGAATGCTACGGGTTCATGCCCCAGCTTCGGCAGCATTCTTTTTCTACAAAAATCGCCAGCTTATCTGAGCCACCTGTGCGATGATATGAGACAATTAAAATCTGTGTCTCCTCCTCTGTGCCACGTAGGTTTATGTTATGTGTTCTTCCCTTCTATGTGTCTATCTGTCTCTCTCTGTCGTATGTCTTGTTCTGTCCCAGCCGATGGTCTCAGTCACCAGTGCTGCTATGTGTCTGTAGTTCGTCACATTTATGTGCGAAGTACTGTGAAGTCAATGTCAATATCAAACTAAGGAGTAAGAAACAAAACTATTTCAATATACATATTACATTTCATTTTTTATATAAAAAAGTGGAAAAAAAATAATCCTTTTAATGGAAGAAAATAGAAAAAGAGTAATGAAAGGAAAAAGAAAGAAAAGAAAAAGAGGGAAGGGGAGAAGGGAAATAATATACAGTCGTCATTCGGATGTCATCAGGTAATTCCCAAGCTTATTCTTGAACAAAGCTGCACCACTTATAAGTCTAATGGTTCGAGGGAGGGAATTCCATAGACGTATCGCGTGGATAAAAAATTGTCGTTTGGAAATCAAAAAATTGTAATGGATAGGAATGAGATTTAGAGTTCTACTAGATTGAGTGAAACAGATCCTTTTGTACAGATTCGCTGATTCTTTTAATTGTATGATATTGTGTAGCAAGGTTAATGTTCTCATTTTAAAAATATCAACCAGGTCAATAGCAAAGATTGACTTTGAATACGCTGAGATGTGATCATACCTTTTTAGCCCATAAACATATCGTGCCATACTATTATAAGCCACGTTTAGTTTGCGCTTATGTTCAGAATCGCAGTTGTTGAAAATTTCACAACCATAAAGCATAATTGGTATAATAAGAGTTTTAGCTAGAACTATTCTAGTTTTAAAAGGTGTTAATGTGCTTGTAGACCATAGGGTACGCAGACCAGCATATATTCTACCCAAAGTAAGCCTTATGTGGTTACTCCAGGTGAGGCTACTATTGAAAACCATACCAAGGTTTTTTGCGGATTCAACAAAGTCGATAACCCTGTAATTCAAGTACAGGTTTGGAAGGCAGGACGTATCAACTGCTTTCCTGGAGATAACCAAACACTTTGATTTTGAAGGGTTTAGGCTGAGACCATTCACTTGAGACCACTGATAAACTCTATTAAGATCTTCATTAATTTCCCACGCAGCATTTTCCACGAGGCCCAGAGGAAAGCTTATTCGCATCTGCACATCATCTGCATACATATCAACTGATGAACTCAATATGCATTTCGGTAAATCATTTATATACATTGTAAAAAATATTGGTCCTAAAATCAAGCCTTGCGGAACTCCTAAGGTTAGGGGAAGAAAATCGGACACGGAATTATTCGCAACAACTGCCTGTGATCTGCTGTTTAGGTATGAGGCAATGAGGTTCGTTGATGATGATGAAAAATTAAACTGGTTCCGAAGTTTGATAAATAGAACATTGTGATTTACTGTGTCAAATGCTTTAGAGAAGTCTAGTAAGACCAAAAAAGTAACTTTATTCTCATCAACGGCTTGTCTTATGTCTTCTGTCACATTTAATAGAGCAGTTGTGCAACTATGCTTTGCTCGAAACCCAGACTGATTGTCACATAATAACTTATTGTTTTTTGTATATTGTAGGGTCGCCACGGATCAAAAACATACACCAATACACATACTTAAATTTAACATAATCAGACATACATATTTCACATTAATCCACTATACATTTTCACACTCAACATAAAATAATTAAAATAATCAGAAATCTCTGACAAATATTTTGCTCGTTACCTAGGTAACAAAATAACAAAGAAGAAACATTTTTTTTACTGAAAATTTTATTCGGGAAGAAATTTTTGAACTGAGAAGAATAAAGAAGTTTGCAAAGGAAGATAAAATTTTTGGGCGTGCATTTTAGATTCCGAAACGTTTAAACTTTTAAAGTCGGTAAAAGAAGTTTTTTTTGTTGTTTGTGGTCGTTTTTGTGTCTCCCGATTTGAGTGTGGTTCACATACAGACAAAAAAAAAAGAAACACAAATTTTTGATGAAAATGGACTATGTGGGTGTGTCGTTAACACGTAAAAATATTCGCGATGGTGGTTAAAGCTCAACTGGGTTAAATCTGTCCAATTCCATAGCGAAATTTTTCCGGGGAAGCCAATAAGCATCGAACTCCCTGAAGACGTTTTCCAATGTGATTGCTACTAACATAGCTTCTTTGTTTTGCTGACCTCTCTCCCCCACCACCCCAAGTGCCTTAATAAAACGAATTTTCTGTGGTCTCAAAACTTTTAAATTCCTCCGCCACAACAAAATCAAAAAAAAAAAAAAATAAGTGCTCAAAATACCCCAATGAAAGTGTTCTAAAATCTTACATAACTATTATCGCATAAAAAAAAGGTGGATCATTGAAATACTATCATGAATAAAGCATGAATTTATCATACTACTTAATTAACTACCCCTAAAACGTACCTTCCGGAAATATAACTACATATATATATATTTGTGTTCAAGCCATCGCATCGCATCGTTTCAATTCATCAATCAACACTTTTTTTCACATTTTTAACTACCACCCTATTGTATAGTTTCATTTTCCATTCTCTTGTGGGTTTAATATTTTGTTTTTTGTTATTCTTTCTGCATGTCATCTTGCATGAAGTTATATTATAATAATAATTCTATATTTCCCTATCGATATCGAGTAATTTTTAGTTTGCTTTTGTATCTATTTCCCCTTAACTCTTATTCTTTTTGTGTGTCTTCTTTTCTTTTGTTTTTGTGCGTGCGTGTGTCACTAGGAAATTCTCTCGGGTTGTTTTGTTATTGCTTGTCCACTATTTATGATATACATTCACAGGTTAAACTGAATCTTCTACGTGTGCGCACAAGTGGGGATGCAGAAAAAAAGAGGTATGTGAATGTGTTAGTTTTTGTTTTGTTTTGTTTTGTTTGTTTTGAACATTTTATTCTTTTGTCATAAAATTATAACCCGAGGGCATTGACTCTTGATCTTGACACACTTTTTATTTTGCATGGAATTTTGTTTGACCTGGTTATTAGTTTGTTTTATAAGGCATTTAACTCATATCCTTATTTATTTTTTTTTATATCTCTAATACCTACATATTTACTTATTTTATTACTAATCATTTTTAACTAGATAGTAGTAAGAATTTTTTTTTTGAAATTACGCAAACAAATACATACATATAAATAATGATATGAAACTGATTGTTGTCATTTCAAATATGAACATGAGAAAGTTTTAAATACATTTCAGGGGGGTGCCAAATGGTAAATGAACCATGAGAGTCATGGACAGGTGAGTTTCCGCAGGTGAGGTCGTTGACTTTTTTGGGGCTGTCGCATATTTTTGAGCGCGCGGCAGCCAAGGTGCAATCTCGAATCTGAGATTGGCAATGGGGAGGGTTGCTCAAGGGTGCCGTTAACACCTAAGGCACCCGTGTATCGAAAGGACTAATAAGCAAATCAGTCCAGAAATTGTTGTTCATTTTCAAACATATTTAGATTCTTTTGATTAATGTAACGTAGCTTACTTTTAATGTTCGTATTTTGTCCGTCCTTGTCACATTATTTTGCTGTCCTAGTTTGTTTAATTTTTCTTTTTTTTGTGTAAATTGTGATCTTTTTAAATCATTTTGAAACAGGCATGATGTAAAATTACGGTAGTCCAGTCTGGCGGACCAAGAACCCACTCCCACATCCGACGAGCTCAGCTAAAATAAAGCATGCCTGGCCTGGTCGCTGCCAACTGGACACTTTTCCATCCAAGGTTTTTCGTGTAGGATCTGTACCTACAGGATGGAAAAGTTAAAGAAAATTTTATACCGTTACAGATGGCGCCCAGAACGTGGGGCTCAATTTCTTTAAGGGTACCTTCTGTGCTCTTGAAATTTTGTTTGCTCCATAAATTTTTTTTCTCCGGGTAATAATTTTTTTTAATTTCATTTCGTCATTCTTTCATTTCATTTTCATTTTGTTTTACATGTTTGAGAGTGAGAAAACGATTTCTGAAATCTTCTTTCAAGGCTTTTTAGTTTGGAATCCTAGTCCAACAATGGGTGTTAGATTCTGTTGTCTGCTGCTTTGATTTTGAATTTTGTAGTTTTGTTGGGAGATAGAGAATTTAAAATGTCTTTGATTTGAATTCGTTTGGATCAAACTGCTTTTGAATTTCTCGACACTGTTGAGGTTTTTGCCAGTTATTTAGCTCATTGTCCGGAAGAGGATGTTTTAACATCTCTTTGTCAGTTGCGGTGGACACATGCTTGCAAATTCTTTAACAAACTTGATCTTTGTTTTGATATCTTTATGGTGAAAGCTTAATATCTGCTGTCCGGGTTGGAAAAATACAATGTCTAACTGTCTGTTGCGGCATTTACTTTTGCAAACACCATAGGTTGTGTCTGAGCAGGATCAAGGTATCTGATGAGCTGAAACTCCTTTTGGTACACAAGCGGATCTCACTGGGTGGGTAGTCTTTTCGTGGAAAAGCCATTTGTCACTTCCCTACATTTTTATGAATTGTCAATAAATCGTCGCCCGAGAATTGGTTTGTTCCATACGCCATTGGCACTTTTTCGAGAAAAACGCTTTTAAAGGTTCGCGTGCTTAGTACTCCGAAACTGTGCGATAGGATTTTTTTTATTTTTGTAAATTGAAGTAAGTCTTATTAAAACTTCACCTACCAATTTTCAAAGTGTTTTGCCTTACCGTTAACAAGATACCTTTATCAGCACAAAAGTCTACTTTTTTGGCTTGTGTCCCACCTCATACATTTTGAAAATGATTTGTTTTTCCATACACGTTGGACACACAAAAATGGATATGGCACAAACCAATTCGCATCAATGCATAATGTGAAAGGCAAGAATGCATGTAGCTGGATGCTAATATTTTAAAAGAAAATCGATTATATCTTTTTTTTTTAAACATTTTTCTTTAAAAATAAAAACAAAAAAGAAAATTAAAGCAGTTCTACTGCGGCTATCACAAAGTTTAGGGGTATAAATCGTACTTTTAACAAGCCGAATGCATTTTCAACTACCATTCTTGTAGCTGAATGCAGGTTGTTAAATGCTAGATGTTGGTCCGTAAGTTGGCCGTAGTCCTTGTAAGGTGGAACTATTTTGAAGCAAGGTAGGCTGAATCACCCAACAGAAATGTATTGTTGGACAACAATTGGGCAAAGTAAGAGTGAGCTCTTCTATACAAAGCCGATCTTCGCAAAACACGACTATCGTGTAAAGATCCTGGCTCGCCAACACAAATGTCAATTAATTTTTTTTTCAGCATCGACGCCCCCTTGCAAAACAATGGTAAAGTTTTGCTTACGATTGTAATAGCACTCTTTGTTTAATTTTGGTGCAGCAATCGTAATATGCGTGCAATCAATGGCACCGATTACACCTCGTAGTTTCTTTTTTTCTTCGAACTGACGGCAGTTTTCAGAGATACGTTTTCCTTGTGGCCACTTTATATACACATCTGCTTTGGAAAAAAGCCAGCTGCTTACTCGACCCACAACACCCCAGGCTAAAGATTTTGATACATTGAATAGATTTCCCAATTGCCTTAAAGTGATAGTGTTGCTTATGTACCTACATAGATTAGTACCTCTATTTTTTGCGCCAATACTAGGTTTTCCAGCATAAAACGAAGTTTATGGATTTGAGATGAATTCCGACTATGAATATTCAACTAAAAAAACGCAGTTAAATAAAAATAGTAGGTACAGCAATTCTTAAGGAAGTAATGTACTTGTTAATTGATTTATAGTCAAGCGGTTCAGCCGCAGATGCGACTTGAAATCTTCTTCACCGTATGCATCTATAGTTTCAATGAAGTTTTCACTTTGATTGACCATCTTGCAAAACAAGGGCAGAGTCATTTGAACTTAACCTTCTTCGAAAAAAGTGTTCAAAATTGAATTCATTACCATCTTCATCGCTTGAAGAGTCAAGTAGTTGCCAAGCCAAGCCAGGACTAAATGATTTCATACAATAATCTCAGGATATCTACACAATTGTAATGGATATGGCACAAACCAATACTAAAATTTTGTTTGCGATGATTTTCCCATAAACATAGCATTTCTTTAACACAAGTGCACGTAGGACAAACCAATTCTCAACATTCTTAGGATTTTTTCTATCCCTTGTCACCGTAATATGCACGTGGAACAAAACAATTCTGACAAAAAACTTGACAAATTTTATATGGAAAAAATGTCCCAAACGCCAAAAAATGGTTTATGGCACAAAACAATTCTAGAAAATGTTGATTTTGGTGGATATGGAACAAAATTGATGTTGGATATCTCGGGATTGAAAAGACGTAGCACAAATCTGATCACAGATTTAGAAAGAGCATACAAAATTCCATAGAATCCATTCCTAACTCGAAAACGACAAAAGTGGCGTATGGAACAAACCAATTCTCGGGCGACGAAATCCTTTTAAGATTTTTTTTTTGTTTGTTATCTTTTTAACGTATATAATGACTGCTAACCCTTTATTTAAACATTACATATTTCAAAATGTCTAATCAGGAAAAACAAGCTTCTTCAAAGCTCTTTAATGACGAACTTCCATCCTGTTCTCGAAAAGTCGCTGCAAATAAAGAACTCATGTTTTCTGAACCACCAACTCAAGTTCGATTCCATTCAACAAATCCTTTCTCTCTATTTAGTGAGGTTATGCCGTATCCCAATATAAACCCTAAAAAGAAAGGTGACTCTATTGATTTAACTTTTGAAAAGCCACAACAAACTTCAACACCTTGTGTTAAATCACGTCCATTAAACGATTTTTCCGATCTTAACGATAGAATCCGGGAATTGGTTGTTTCAAATGCACAGCAACAAAATGATATTGTTTTGCAGAAAATTGAGCAAAAATTAGAAAATGAGAGAAGGATTCTTCGTGAAGATTTCGTTGAGGTAATCCGGCAAACAGTAAATTCTTCAGCCATTTCATTCTTGCCCACAAGCGCTAACACTCAGTTCTCAGACCATACAAACAATAATCAACAATACTCACATGCACACAATATACATTTGGAGGAACAAAACCATAACCATTCAATCACAGTCAAGATCAACACTTTTTACACAGACAACGCCATACAGCTAGACAAAACAAGCAAACACATGACTTCCACAAATGGGGCCTCAAATACGACAACATAAACATGACAATCGATGATTTTTTGTTCCGTTTAGGACACCTTCAGCAATCGTATGGGGTGTAGTGGGAAGAAATCCACAGCAATTTTCATCATTTCATTGACGGTGAGGTGACTGTTTGGTACTGGGTACATTTGAAGACACATCCGGGACAACTTTGGAATGAATTTAGGATCGCGTTAACAGAACATTTTGGAACACCTGAGGCTGAGGACGAACTGGGTAGGAAACTGGACGATAGGAAACAGAGTTGGAATGAGCCATTTGACAAGTTCTACTCTGACATTTTTAAGCTGAACTCGAAGCTTAGAACACCTAGGAATTCTGAAAAGCTAATTTTCCTCATTCGCCAGAACGTACGTCCTGAAATCGGAAGCAAGCTTTTAACTTTCAAAACAGCAAGTTTACCAGAAATGGTATATACTTGCCGAAACATCGAAAAGTACAACTTGCAACATATGAGACAGAGACAAATAACAACTAATCAGCCACATATACACAGAAGGATAAACGAACTCGATTTTGAAAATTTTGACGAAGCCATCGAGGCACCTGTTGAAGCCGTCAAGTTTTCAGGATCGGGGGAAGTTGGAAAAACGGTAGAATGCTGGAACTGCAGGGCTATTGGTCACACATTTAGAGAATGTCAAAGTTCCAAGCAATCACTGTTTTGCTTCAAATGTGGACGTCCAGACGTAACCTCTCCTTTTTGTCCCTGTTCGGGAAACGTGAGAAGGAGCAATTTAAATCCCGGAGAACATTGCTCTCAAGTAAAGAGACCGGGCAACCTGTTCAGGAGACAGTAATCTCTGATAATTCAAAACCACAACCGGATGTATCAAGAAACGGACACATACACATATTACAAAGACAACCTCAACATGACACCATTACATACCTATTACACCGACATCTAAACAACACAACAACTCTACGCGACCCACACTACACGAAAGACTGTTGAATTACGAACAAGTACGCGCTCGCCTTTTCGACTCCGATTCAAGCCAACACTTTACAAGTAGTTGCAAAGTTGCTAAGCTACGACAACGCTTTGCAGATAAAAAGACAATGTACAGAGCCATATCGTCTACCACTTTGTTGAACAATGACGATCCAAGACCTTATGCAAACGTTAAGATTTGCAACAAAAATGTCTTGGTCTTCTCGACTCAGGAGCGTCAATAAGTTGTCTCGGGCTAGATGCTTTGGAGTTCCTTCGGGAAAACGGAATTCCTTATAAAAAGCTCTCATTGGCGGTCAGTACGGCGAGTGGACAGAGACAAGACATTATTTGTTCTGCAACTGTAAGTGTTGAATATAAGGGGTTGGAAAGGCCGATGTGTTTCTTTGTAGTTCCAAAATTAGAGCAAAAACTTTACCTGGGGGTCGATTTTTGGAAGCTATTTAACGTTGCTCCTCAAATAATTTCTGAGTTAAATCTTCAGACTACCCAAACCATTCAAATGAACCCAAATGCTCATCAATTGGCATCAGAGCAGTTAGCAATGTTAGAGGAAGCGAAAACATTGTTTCCATCTTATGCGGTACATGGCCTAGGACGGACAAATTGTGAGGGTCACCACTTTGACACTGGTGACGCAGTTCCCATTAAGCAGAGGCACTATCCTGTTTCTCCGGCGGTACAAAAGCTTCTGTATGAGGAGGTAGACCGCATGTTTCAGTTGGGCGTAATTGAAGAAAGCACTAGTGCTTGGAGCTCTCCTGTGGTTTTAGTCAAGAAGTCAAACGGCAAACACAGACTCTGTCTAGACTTTAGGAAGGTCAATTCCGTTACAAAGAAATAAGCAGGTCCGGTTCCAAATATAGAAGGCTTGCTTAGTCGGCTTTCAAAGTCACATTTCTTTTCGAGTGTGGATTTGAAAGACGCCTTTTGGCAAATACCGTTGGATGAAAGTTCAAAAGAAAAGACTGCTTTTACTATTCCGGGACTGCCTCTTCTCCAATTTACTGTTATGCCATTTGGTTTATGCAACGCTTCACAGCGCATGTGTAAATTAATTGACAAGGTCATACCGCATCAGTATAGAGAAAATGTTTTTCCTTACGTTGATGACCTGGTAATTGCTACCCCTACTTTTGAAGAGCATATAAGGATGCTCAAGATAGTTGCTGCGTGACTGAAACAAGCGGGGCTTACTATTAATTTAGAAAAGTAAAGTTTTGTTTCAAAGAGTTGGATTATCTTGGATATGTTGTGGGTGAGGGATGTTTGAAGACCAACTCAGAAAAGATTTCAGCGATCACGGAGTTTCCAGTTCCTACAAGCGTTCGTCAGGTAAAGCGATTTCTTGGGCTTTCTGGTTGGTACCGTAGATTTGTGAATAATTATTCAGGACTTGCGGCACCAATCACGAATACCTTGAAGAAAGGTGTTAAATTTGAGTTTGGTGAAGATGCACTTGTTGCATTTAACCAGCTTAAAGAGGCACTTACTACTGCTCCAATTCTACAGACACCCGATTACACTAAACCATTCAAGATCCTTTGTGACGCCTCAAGTACCGGTGTTGGTTGTGTGCTTTGCCAGGAGGACGATGAAGGTGTGGAACGCCCTATTTACCTACTACTACTCCCATAAACTCACAAAATCTCAACAAAATTTTTCTGTTACTGAACAGGAATGTTTGGCTGCAGTTTTGGGAGTTAAGAAATTTCGACCTTACGTAGAAGGACATACTTTTAAAATAGTAACCGATCATGCTAGCTTGAAGTGGTTGATGAACCAGAAGGACCTTCACGGTAGGTTGGCACGATGGAGTTTGAAGCTTCAAGGCTTCGATTTTGACATTGAACATCGAAAAGGATCTCAACACGTTGTTCCTGACGCATTATCGCGAGTATACGCTGTTGACGCCCTTGAAAATGTTCCTTTGTTAGAGAGTCCACATGATGTCCTTCATATTGACCTGAATGATTTAAGCTTTAAATCAGAGGAATATATGAAGTTAGTCGAGACAATCAAAGAAAACGAAGGTCAGCTTCCTGATCTTCAAATCTCTGATGGGTTTGTGTACAAAAAAGTCAAACACTGTACCGGCAACCCAGTTGAAGACGACATGGTGTGGAAACTTTGGGTTCCATCAATGTTAACTAAATCCTTGATTCTCCTCGCACATCAACCTCCTAAGGCTGCGCATGGTGGTATTGCTAAGACCTTGTATCGTCTTCGTAATAGATTTTACTGGCCAAATATGGCGGCTGAAGTAAATTTTATTGTATCGAATTGTGACGTGTGCAAGGTCTCGAAAGCTCCTAATACGATTTTAAGGCCGAAAATGGGAAAGGCGTATGAAGTGGAAAGGCCGTACCAAAACATTTTTATCGACTTTTTGGGACCTTATCCTAGATCAACAAATTGACATACTCACATAATTGTCTGCTTAGATCAACTGACAAAATTCGTTCATGTTCATCCGCTTCGACAGGCTACCACTGAGAATGCTGTGCGTTTTCTGGAGGAAGAAATTTTCTCGGTTTTCGGTGTTCTGGAATCGTTGTTGTCTGACAATGGCAAACAATTTGTCAGCAAGGACTTTTCCAAGTTTTTGGATTCATACGGAGTCACTCATGTTAAAACAGCAGTGAATTCACCACAGGCGAACGCAAGTGAGAGAGTTAATCGGTCTATACTCAGTGCTATTCGATCCTACTTAGGGAAAGATCAAAGGCACTGGGATAGACAACTTTGCTCTATGGCTTCTGCTCTGCGGACGACGGTTCACTCTGCCATAGACATGTCTCCATATGAAGCACTATTTGGACAGTCAAAAATAGAACACGGTTACGACTACCAATTACTGAGGAATTTGCATTCCATAAATAATCCCGAATTTGATGTGGTGCCGAAGTCGTCAAAGATGAACATGATCCATAGCCGCCTGAAAGACTCATTGGATCGTGCCCATAAAGTGTACGAACAAAAAAATATAATTTGAGAAGTAAGGACGTGCAATTCCAAGTAGGCGATATTGTGTTTTAACGTAACTTTGTACAAAGCGAAGCTTTCAAGCGCCTGAATGCAAAGCTTTGCCCAAAGTTTGTTAAGGCCAGAGTGAGGAGTAGTCACGGAAACAGCCTTTATGAACTTGAAGACATGAAGGGTGTTTCCTTGGGTATTTTTCACGCCAAGGACATAAGGACTTGAAAACACACTCGGACAACACATGTACACATCACAATGCACAACACGACATTGAAAATTGACAGCCGACAAACGGAACAAACGGCTCCTTTTCCATTCCATCCCTGGAGCGCTGGCGTTCGGCGGAATGCAATGTTTTGTAGGGTCGCCACGGATCAAAAACATACACCAATACACATACTTACATTTAACATAATCAGACATACATATTTCACATTAATCCACTATACATTTTCACACTCAACATAAAATAATTAAAATAATCAGAAATCTCTGACAAATATTTTGCTCGTTACCTAGGTAACAAAATAACAAAGAAGAAACATTTTTTTTACTGAAAATATTATTCGGGAAGAAATTTTTGAACTGAGAAGAATAAAGAAGTTTGCAAAGGAAGATAAAATTTTTGGGCGTGCATTTTAGATTCCGAAACGTTTAAACTTTTAAAGTCGGTAAAAGAAGTTTTTTTTGTTGTTTGTGGTCGTTTTTGTGTCTCCCGATTTGAGTGTGGTTCACATACAGACCAAAAAAAAAGAAACACAAATTTTTGATGAAAATGGACTATGTGGGTGTGTCGTTAACACGTAAAAATATTCGCGATGGTGGTTAAAGCTCAACTGGGTTAAATCTGTCCAATTCCATAGCGAAATTTTTCCGGGGAAGCCAATAAGCATCGAACTCCCTGAAGACGTTTTCCAATGTGATTGCTACTAACATAGCTTCTTTGTTTTGCTGACCTCTCTCCCCCACCACCCCAAGTGCCTTAATAAAACGAATTTTCTGTGGTCTCAAAACTTTTAAATTCCTCCGCCACAACAAAATCAAAAAAAAAAATAAGTGCTCAAAATACCCCAATGAAAGTGTTCTAAAATCTTACATAACTATTATCGCATAAAAAAAAGGTGGATCATTGAAATACTATCATGAATAAAGCATGAATTTATCATACTACTTAATTAACTACCCCTAAAACGTACCTTCCGGAAATATAACTACATATATATATATTTGTGTTCAAGCCATCGCATCGCATCGTTTCAATTCATCAATCAACACTTTTTTTCACATTTTTAACTACCACCCTATTGTATAGTTTCATTTTCCATTCTCTTGTGGGTTTAATATTTTGTTTTTTGTTATTCTTTCTGCATGTCATCTTGCATGAAGTTATATTATAATTATTAGGGCAACCAAAAATATGCTCGAGCATGTTTTTTTTGGAACGTTGAATTTGACAATTGACAAGATAGAAATACGTTTCACGAAAAAACAAGCATTTTGGACCCCATTCGTTAGAGCATATTTTAGCATATTTTGTTATAAATGCATATTTTTGCATATTTTGCTTTAAAATGCATATTTTGGCATATTTCATCATTATTTGTGATTTTTTATGCAAATTTTGGAGTTAATATATTTTTTTTTTGCGAAAAATTCGAATGTGACAGGTGAGGCCCACAGGCTCCATAGAACTTGTGTAACACTTCGAGGTCAATTTCCAGAAGCTAATATTTTCATCGCAAACGTAAAATAAGTGTTTAAAAGCTCCGTCAAGAATAAGGGTATTCAAGGATATTGCACCGGAAACACCACTTCCTTCGCAACCGATTACGACTAGTTGGCTATCTTGAAGGGAAGCAGTTTACTGTGTAGGAATGTTTAAGAAAAGTGGAAAGCATTTTCGAAACATTAAATACGAGTTGTTAAAAAATTGTTTAATTGAAGTGGCATTAAATGTGACTTGATATTTCTATCATCCAATTATACATTTTTATCGAAATGTATTGCACAACTGGAAACAAGCGGCCTTCAGCTAACTTAAAATTATTGATCGATGTCCAAGTTAAAGTTAATACCGTCGACTCCAATATCGAAATAAAAAAAAATTATCGATGTTTTGCAAAAATTAGAGGGCTCAAATTGTTTATTAGGGCAGAATTTATTCGTAGAAAAAAAAACTGCATCTGAAATAATGGCATTAAGGCTTGCACGTAGATATAACTGGCGGATGATGTGCCTACAAAAATGTTTTCAGAAAAAATTTAAGTAAAACTGTTTTCCTTTATTGCAACAGAAATTTTAACAAATATTTTTTTGTTAATTATTCTGGTTTATATTTTCATTTTTGATTTTTGGTATTTATTTTTTTTTTTTTTATGTTTTTGTTTTATTGTTCTTTTATTTGTCTCTAAGGATATTTTGAGCACTCCTGATTTTGTTGACAAGTAAATAAATAAAAAAACAACACGAAATTTCATATTTTTTGGTATTTCGAAATTTTTTAGAGCATATTTTTAGAGCATATAATTGGCTTTTTAGAGCATATTTAAAGCGCTATAAATGGTTTTTATAGAGCATATTTTTGGTTGCCCTAATAATTATAATTCTATATTTCCCTATCGATATCGAGTAATTTTTAGTTTGCTTTTGTATCTATTTCCCCTTAACTCTTATTCTTTTTGTGTGTCTTCTTTTCTTTTGTTTTTGTGCGTGCGTGTGTCACTAGGAAATTCTCTCGGGTTGTTTTGTTATTGCTTGTCCACTATTTATGATATACATTCACAGGTTAAACTGAATCTTCTACGTGTGCGCACAAGTGGGGATGCAGAAAAAAAAGAGGTATGTGAATGTGTTAGTTTTTGTTTTGTTTTGTTTTGGTTGTTTTGAACATTTTATTCTTTTGTCATAAAATTATAATCCGAGGGCATTGACTCTTGATCTTGACACACTTTTTATTTTGCATGGAATTTTGTTTGACCTGGTTATTAGTTTGTTTTATAAGGCATTTAACTCATATCCTTATTTTTTTTTTATATCTCTAATACCTACATATTTACTTATTTTATTACTAATCATTTTTAACTAGATATGTAGTAAGAATTTTTTTTTTGAAATTACGCAAACAAATACATACATATAAATAATGATATGAAACTGATTGTTGTCATTTCAAATATGAACATGAGAAAGTTTTAAATACATTTCAGGGGGGTGCCAAATGGTAAATGAACCATGAGAGTCATGGACAGGTGAGTTTCCGCAGGTGAGGTCGTTGACTTTTTTGGGGCTGTCGCATATTTTTGAGCGCGCGGCAGCCAAGGTGCAATCTCGAATCTGAGATTGGCAATGGGGAGGGTTGCTCAAGGGTGCCGTTAACACCTAAGGCACCCGTGTATCGAAAGGACTAATAAGCAAATCAGTCCAGAAATTGTTGTTCATTTTCAAACATATTTAGATTCTTTTGATTAATGTAACGTAGCTTACTTTTAATGTTCGTATTTTGTCCGTCCTTGTCACATTATTTTGCTGTCCTAGTTTGTTTAATTTTTCTTTTTTTTTGTGTAAATTGTGATCTTTTTAAATCATTTTGAAACACACATGATGTAAAATTACGGTAGTCCAGTCTGGCGGACCAAGAACCCACTCCCACATCCGACGAGCTCAGCTAAAATAAAAGCTGCCAACTGGACACTTTTCCATCCAAGGTTTTTCGTGTAGGATCTGTACCTACAGGATAAAAAAGTTAAAGAAAATTTTATACCATTACAATATTTATTAATCTGCGAACTCATAATCTTTTCAATTACTTTCGAGAGAAACGGCTAAATTGCAATTGGTTTAAACTCATTCGTGTTTTTGGGTACTGGAATTATTTTAGAATATTTCCAGGAATGAGGAAGCACGCCCGACATGAATACTGATTTGGATATATACGTTACTAGCTGACCCTGCACCGTTTACACCGCGAAAGATACGATGAATTATGTGAAGAAATCAAACTTGATGTATATATTTGTAAAGAAAATTTTTATATGGACAAGTTTCATAAGGCTAAAGGTGACTTAAGAAAGGAATGGGGCATAGTTAATGATTTGTTTGGCAAACATAAATTTTCTGATATTCCTCCTTACTTGATTCACGGATCTGGAATTATCTTTGATCATGCAGGCATAATTAACTCTACCTTTAATTGCTCCGAAGCTTGCTTCAATGAAAATTTTCAGCCTCGTAGTTTCTTTTTTGTACCTATTTCTTCTATTGAAATTTTTAGAGCGATTCAAATTCTTGATAATTCCAACTCATCTTCATCTAATAGTTTTTCAAACAATTTAATCAAACAAATCTGTCTAAATATAGTTGATACCTTGCCCCTCTTATTCAACACTTGTATTTATCAAGGTATATTCCCAGATAGTTTAAAACTTACTGAAATTACTCCAATCTTTAAAAAAGGGGATAAAAAATGTATCACTAACTATAGACCTATTTCTATTCTTCCTGTTTTTTCAAAATTTTTTGAAAAAGTTATTAAATCTAGAGTTGTGAGCTATCTGGATAGTATTTCTTTCTTTAATGAAAGGCAATTCGGCTTTAGAGCCGGAAAATCTACTGAAGATGTACTCTTAGCTCACTGTAGCTTAGTTCATGAATCTTTGAATCAAAAGAAATTTACTTCCGCTCTTTATATTGACATAAAAAAGCCTTCGATACAGTTGACCATGACATATTAATACGTAAATTAGAAAAAAACTGGATTCAGAGGCTTTATGCTAAACTGGTTTTGTTCTTACCTCAAAAACAGAAAACATAAGGTCAAAGTAGGTGACAAATTCAGCGAAGTGAAAAATATTGACATAGGTGTGCCACAAGGTTCCGTCTTAGGTCCATTACTATTTCTGATTTATATTAACAGTATATTTAGTCTGAACTTTAAAGGTAAAATAGTTGGCTTTGCTGATGATATAGCTTGCGTTTATTCTAGTCCCAGTTTACTTGATATGGTTTCAGACATTAATCATGACTTAGAGTTACTAAGACATTGGTTTGGTATACATAAACTTGTAATTAGTGAGAAAACAAGAATTATATTTTTCAAACCACATACTTTAGATCTGAATCTTCCATTACTAGTTCCACATAGTTATGACTGTAAAAAAATCCCACTGAGTATAATTTCTTGTTGTAATTCCGAAGAAGTTCAACTTATTGCTTTAGATAATATTTGTTCTCCAAACTGTTTCTGTATTGAAACGGTTACTGAATATAAATATCTGGGAATACATATTGACAACAGAATGGACTGGAAAGTTCACACTCAAGCATTAAAGAAATACTTATCTTCAACCACTTATATCATGTTTCATTTGAAAAAATTATGTTGCAGGAAACTCATGGAAACTTTGTATTATGGGTTAGTTCAATCGAAATTACAATACGGTATAGTTTGTTGGGGTGGTTGTTACAAAAACCTTTTTCAACCTCTTTTAGTAACACAAAAGAATATAATACGTACCATATGGAAGAAAAGGAAATATGAACATAGCTTTCCATTATTTGTCAGATCTGGCATTCTTCCTCTGAAACATCTCTATTTCTATAAAGTTTTAAGAATATTTTTTTTGAGAAGTGGCTATCTTTCGAGTTCCAACATTCCAACTTACACACTGCGCAGTAATGAAAGAAACCTTGCTCCCATTCCAGTACATAATACTAATCAATTTTTAAACTTCTTTAGTTCAATAGCACCTAGACTTTTCAATGCATTATCCTTTGATTTACGTTGCACTCATTCTACTCATATATTCAATAAAAAAGTAAAAAAATGGCTCTTTAGCTTTGATCTCGATGGAATCGATAATATTATCAGGATCATTATCTAATTTTTATTCACATACTTTTCACTTCCATTTATTAATTTTTAATTTTTTCTTCTTAACAGATTATACTGAATCTCGCATCTAGTGTTCACCCCAAAACACTTATTTGTAAATATTTATTATAATCTTTCTATTTTCTCTATTTTTTTTATTCTCGGTACTTCGATTCTTGTCTTAAGGCTACAGATTGTACTTACCTTCCTACTACCTACTTCTTTTTACCTTATGAAAAACACTTAAGTATTAATTAAATCATAGCTAATTTGAATTATTATTTTTATATTTAAAATTTGCAAGATCATGTTAAAAAGAAGTAAATGAATAAATGAAAAAAAAAATTCAATGTAAACATTATCGTATTGATGGTTCATAATACGGGATGCACTATCATTAATTGAAGAAACTGAGGCAAAAGTCCTATTGAACTCATCACAATCAATGTCAGCAACATTCCGTTTGATATTTTTACCTATCCCAATTTCCCTTAAGTTTTTCCAAAGATTTTGTTTAGCCAGTGAAGGATCACGGCGGGGAGCATAAAAACGTCGTTTAGACTCACGTATCTGACAAGTAACCCTATTTCTAAGTATTGGATAAGAGTTGTACAATAAGTCGATTCGAAACTTTTTCCACCAATTGTACGCTTTGTCTCTTTGATGAATAAGGTTTTTGATTTCTGTTGTTAACCAAGGAGGGGCATCTCTTGATTTTATTAATTTTGTTATAAGCGGGAGTATTAAAAAGATTTCTGATATGATCTTGAAAGAAATTAACTTGATCATCAACATTTGGCATTCTAAAAATTCTATCCCATTCAACTATGGAAACATCATATTCTAATTGATCAATATTAATATTTTAAAAACGCGGAGTCATTAAGTTTTCAGATTTAACTGCATCAAACTGAAACGTTAAATGTATCATGTCCTGACGGGAAAAACAGGGAACCGAAAGTTGGCTAAAATGCAAAACTTTGTTTGGACAACTAACATAAAATACATCAAGAAGAGTACTAGCTAGTATCCCTCGAGAAATGAGTTGGAATAGAAGTATTTAACATTAAGAGGAAGAATTCATACGCAAGACTTCCTTTTGAACTTTGAAATAATTATTCCGAGTAAATACTGACTTTAAATTGATGAGACTACTACGAATTATACGCACGCTGTAGAAACCTCAAAATTTTTTCAATGCCCTAAACCTGAAACCCAATTTTGTTCAAGTAAACGAACAGGCCTACTGTCAACCAAATATTATAGCAACAGAGAGTTGCAATTTTATAGCAACAAATTCGAAAAGGAAAAGAAAACAACGGGATCGAAGAAAACGAAAACGTGATGGAAAAGTTTTCTTGTAAGATTTTAAATCTTTCAGTTGGGTTTTGAATTTGAGACCGAGTGGGTCTTTTAAAGTGCGCGAATTTTTGGTATAAATTAGGAGTTTGAGAAATCCGCTGTGTAAATTTTTTTTGCTAATTACCAAGCAACGAGATATCTTTCCTCGTGAAAACGAGACTAGATACGTGCGTGTCTAAATCACGTAGGCCACAGATTCCCAGCCATTTTGCTACCACCAAAAGTGCCAATAAAAACCCCATCATCATCTGCCGCCACCACCATCATCACCAGCACGGTTCTCGTCGTCTGCGAAACAATTGCCACCAACGCTGCCAGCGAATCGTCCACATCGTCAGACAGCAAGGCGTTATAATATCGCCACCGCCACCAACCACCAGCGCTCGCCAAATTATCACCTAGTTCACGTTCCACGTGCATATAACCCTCCCCACGTGCGTCGCTAAAACACGTGTCGGCCACCGATCCTCGAGCAATAAAAACTTCGCAACACTATCTGTAGCCACCACCATCAACCACCAGCTCTCGCTACTCCTCGTTTGGCTGTGAAGATCCGACTGCAATGTTTTTCAGTCGAGGTTCCACATAAGCCCATCACTACCAAGCCATCGTCTCTCATCGCAAGTCAACAATCAACACCTATGTTTAAGTATTGCTTGTAGTCTATTGTTTATACTAACTTTGAATTTTGATTAAAATATTTAAACATAAGCAGCCTTACTAAAATCGGTAAATTCAATTCAATCATTTCATTGTTTCTTTCCCTAACCTTCTTACATAGAGACGACAGAGCGGAATGTGGTGCACCTCATCTCTCCTGTTTGGAAATACACTTAATATGTAAACAGCAAGATAGAAATACAAACAGGTAGCGTACAGTACCTGCCTAAAACGTGAGTAGTGCGTACATTACGGAGTGACGGGGTAAGTCCGTTGTTTTTTCCGATTTTAAAAGAAAATAATTTAATTGAATTGCATACGTAAGGTTGTAAAAGATTTAAAGATAAGTAATTCGGTAGGTTTAAGTATTTCTTTTCTTGGTGCGTTGCATACGCCAATATAAATTAAGTTTCTTAGTTTCTGCTTGTTTCATACTAAATTCAAATGAGATTTATAAATAACTATTGCTTGTTTCATACTAAATTCCAATTTGAAATTTATAAATAACTATTGCTTGTTTCATACTAAATTCCAATTTGAAATTTATAAATAACTATTGCTTGTTTCATACTAAATTCCAATTTAAGTCATTTAAGTCTCATTAGGTACTTGTTTTAAACTGAATTTTGATTGACCGATAACGGCAAATAAATTTATTGTTCATCCCTTAAGTGTTGATTTTCGATTGGCATGAGAAGTGAAGATCGGTGCTGTATTTGTTTTGGATTGTAGGGTTGATTCGGTATGAGCGTTTGAGATTTGAGAAGAAGTGAAGGGATGGGTAGGGTTATGAGAGGAAAGTAGGAATAGCATACCTGCGCGTATGTGATCAAGTGCATGCGTTTGGGAAAAGGGGCCGTTGTTAAAACAGAGCGAAGCAGCGGCCTAGGTTGAAAGGGAAGGGAAGCTCAGAGAGGAATTTTTCATCTATTCCTCTCACTTAATGTTGACGTCAGATAGGTTACTGTGAAGTGGAATTCGGGCCGCAGAGAAAGTTTTGGTTAGACTTTGAACTATGTAACCCAAGTTTGGGGCTTGCAGCAAGATCCCTCACCCACCGATGAGCTAGCGGGAGGTGGATTATGCCTGAGCTGCAAGTGCCTAGACACCCTCTCGTCTAGTTGCCCGGTTTGGCCTAAGAGTCCTGTGGCTTAGGTCAGAAGGGTGAATAGAGAGGACGGGAGGTTCACGAAATCGGCTTTTGGAATACACAAGGACAACCTCGGTCGGTGACGTTCGTTACAGGTGGCGCCCAACGTGGGGCCCGAAATTTCGCATTGTAATTCACAGTGACTTTAAACAAAATTTAGAAACTCAGAAATTTATTTTCAATCTTATCATCTTTTCTTTTGTGAATGAAACTTGGCTGGTAAATGAATTGAAAGCGATCTACATTTACGGATCACTGCAAGTTTTATTAATAATAGAATACTTTTACTTCTCTAGATACGTTTGATACTCACAAAGGTCATGTGGCCAATAGATTTATCGACTCTTGAGTTCCGCATCTATGATTGATGCACCTTTCGTTTGTGAGACTTTCTTACGTCTTGTAGATCAACAAGTGTCCACGACCGGTAAGTGAATTGGAGAAGGCCCTTCGCTTGCGACTGCAGCGTGGCATGATGTTTCCTCTACCAGGGAGTAAAGACCATCTAAGACAAGAGAGTCCGATCATTGAGTTGAAATCTTTTCACTCTCGATCGCAGCTCATTTGTTACCTTGCTGGTCATGTCCTTGAATAAAATTTGGAGTTTGACGTCAATATTAAAAATAATTCTTATCCCTGCTTTCCCTCTGACCCAGCACATCCCTTTTGCGATTGATAAGTTATACATCACAACAAAACAAAATTTAAAGACTTTATATGTTAAAGAATAAAAGAAAACAAAACAAACATTTTAAATTATAAGATAAGCCGTTTTTAAGAGATTTGAAATTTCCTGGGAATCGAAATTCCAGTTTCCAATTGAGTGTATACATACATACGTATGCCCAGACGTCTATACATCTATTTACAAAATATATGGTAATCGTTAGTTCCTATCCTACATTGTGCTTTATTGAATAATAAATAAAGGAAAAAAAATTAGAGTAGAGCCGTACCTTCTTAGGATATGTCAAATTCTGAAGATATTACTCACAATAGCAGATATCCTAGTCGAAAAACCAAGCAAATTTATTCAAATCTCAATCAGAGTACACTATTCAGTAGACGTAAATACACAGCAAAAAACCGAAATAAACGAAATCTTTCTGAGATGGCCGACTCTCAGGCTAGTGGAGGAGTGCATCCTTCCGTCGATTCATCCGCGAATAAGTCAGATCCACCCCATACGTCCAGGCTTGCTGGTACAGTAGAAGGGTTCCCACCCGTATCTGGTACCCACCCGCAAATGAAACCTAGTGGTGCTCAGGTTGAGGATGATAATAGTAACGGAGAGGTAGAGAGATTTGAACATTACGTTCAGGATGTCGTGGCAGGATCTATAGGTCTTAGTCGTACCGAAGACCGTAGATTTATCCAAGAAGAACTTGATAAGACCAGGCAAATTCTTCGTCAAGAACTAGCTGCTATTGTCACCGAGGCTTTCAATAAACCTTCGAGCAGCCCACTAGCAAGAAACCCGACCACGGAGGGGGACTTGGCATCTTTTCCAACTCCTCAGATGCAAAACAATCCTGCCGCAGCTAGTTCACGTGATCCTCCACGCCATAACCCAGCTTTGAATGAACCAATTTATCCTGTTAATATGCCTCGAAGTTCCAATGTTGATAATTTCTTATCGCAGTTCAGAAACATGAATATAAGTGACCCTTCACCTCCAACGGGGTTAGATTTTCGAGCACCTTCCCATGCCCCTAGCTTTGGTGGGATGTATCCAAATTATCACAAGTGGGGAATAAGCTATGATAATAAAGACATGGATGTAGATGATTTCCTGTTCCGTTTAGAAAGGCTTAAGTTGGCTTACGATGTAACGTATGATGATATTGTGAAAAACTTTCACCTCTTCGTAGCGGGGCCTGTGAAAACGTGGTTTTGGATGTATGTTAAACGGAATCCTTCCGTGAATTGGCCTACCTTGCGACTTGCACTCATAGAACAGTACCGAAGTCTGGATACTGATTTCGAGTTGTCCCGCCGAATGTCTGATAGAAGGCAGGGGCCTTTGGAATCCTTCGATGCGTTCTACGAAGATCTTATGGTTCTGAATTCTAAACCCTCTCGTCTAGTTGCCCGGTTTGGCCTAAGAGTCCTGTGGCTAAGGTCAGAAGGGTGAATAGAGAGGACGGGAGGTTCACGAAATCGGCTTTTGGAATACACAAGGACAACCTCGGTCGGTGACGTTCGTTACAGGTGGCGCCCAACGTGGGGCCCGAAATTTCGCATTATAATTCACAGTGACTTTAAACAAAATTTAGAAACTCAGAAATTTATTTTCAATCTTATCATCTTTTCTTTTGTGAATGAAACTTGGCTGGTAAATGAATTGAAAGCGATCTACATTTACGGATCACTGCAAGTTATATTAATAATAGAATACTTTTACTTCTCTAGATACGTTTGATACTCACAAAGGTCATGTGGCCAATAGATTTATCGACTCTTGAGTTCCGCATCTATGATTGATGCACCTTTCGTTTGTGAGACTTTCTTACGTCTTGTAGATCAACAAGTGTCCACGACCGGTAAGTGAATTGGAGAAGGCCCTTCGCTTGCGACTGCAGCGTGGCATGATGTTTCCTCTACCAGGGAGTAAAGACCATCTAAGACAAGAGAGTCCGATCATTGAGTTGAAATCTTTTCACTCTCGATCGCAGCTCATTTGTTACCTTGCTGGTCATGTCCTTGGATAAAATTTGGAGTTTGACGTCAATATTAAGAATAATTCTTATCCCTGCTTTCCCTCTGACCCAGCACATCCCTTTTGCGATTGATAAGTTATACATCACAACAAAACAAAATTTAAAGACTTTATATGTTAAAGAATAAAAGAAAACAAAACAAACATTTTAAATTATAAGATAAGCCGTTTTTAAGAGATTTGAAATTTCCTGGGAATCGAAATTCCAGTTTCCAATTGAGTGTATACATACATACGTATGCCCAGACGTCTATACATCTATTTACAAAATATATGGTAATCGTTAGTTCCTATCCTACATTGTGCTTTATTGAATAATAAATAAAGGAAAAAAAAATTAGAGTAGAGCCGTACCTTCTTAGGATATGTCAAATTCTGAAGATATTACTCACAATAGCAGATATCCTAGTCGAAAAACCAAGCAAATTTATTCAAATCTCAATCAGAGTACACTATTCAGTAGACGTAAATACACAGCAAAAAACCGAAATAAACGAAATCTTTCTGAGATGGCCGACTCTCAGGCTAGTGGAGGAGTGCATCCTTCCGTCGATTCATCCGCGAATAAGTCAGATCCACCCCATACGTCCAGGCTTGCTGGTACAGTAGAAGGGTTCCCACCCGTATCTGGTACCCATCCGCAAATGAAACCTAGTGGTGCTCAGGTTGAGGATGATAATAGTAACGGAGAGGTAGAGAGATTTGAACATTACGTTCAGGATGTCGTGGCAGGATCTATAGGTCTTAGTCGTACCGAAGACCGTAGATTTATCCAAGAAGAACTTGATAAGACTAGGGGTGCCAGCACGTAACTTGTTACAATCGAGCTTTGTTCATCGTCTATCAACTCGAAACAAATATTTCTAGGCACCACGTAACTTGAAACGAGTTTTTGCTTAAAATTTTCATTGTGAATCATTAAATCAGAAAATGTCAAACATTTTTCAATTAAAATTTGTAGGTAATTTTTCAAGTCAATACAAAAATGATATTTTTTGATGCTAAATGTGAGGATGATTCATCCTGGATGAAAAAGAGTCCAATGCAAGAATAAAGAGAAGATATTTAAGCGACAAAAGCAATCCCCCAGAAATGAGTGATAGTTGGGAATGCATCAAAAAGAAGTGCAGAAATATGGTTTAAAAATAAATATTGTCATAAAATGAGTAAAAATACATTTTGTTCTTTGTTTATGGCCCGATTTGGTTCCGGTTCTATATTTTTTCCAAAAAGAAATGCTTGCTCGATAACTATTTTCTATCGACTATTTTTTTCTGTTTCAAACGTCTATTTCAAAATTGTATGCTGTGAAATATGACGATACAATCGAGTTCATTCGATTGAAACAAATTACGTACTGCCACTGCTCGATTGTATCGAGTAAACTCGATTGTATCAAGTTACGTGCTGGCACCCCAGGCAAATTCTTCGTCAAGAACTAGCTGCTATTGTCACCGAGGCTCTCAATAAACCTTCGAGCAGCCCACTAGCAAGAAACCCGACCACGGAGGGGGACTTGGCATCTTTTCCAACTCCTCAGATGCAAAACAATCCTGCCGCAGCTAGTTCACGTGATCCTCCACGCCATAACCCAGCTTTGAATGAACCAATTTATCCTGTTAATATGCCTCGAAGTTCCAATGTTGATAATTTCTTATCGCAGTTCAGAAACATGAATATAAGTGACCCTTCACCTCCAACGGGGTTAGATTTTCGAGCACCTTCCCATACCCCTAGCTTTGGTGGGAGGTATCCAAATTATCACAAGTGGGGAATAAGCTATGATAATAAAGACATGGATGTAGATGATTTCCTGTTCCGTTTAGAAAGGCTTAAGTTGGCTTACGATGTAACGTATGATGATATTGTGAAAAACTTTCACCTCTTCGTAGCGGGGCCTGTGAAAACGTGGTTTTGGATGTATGTTAAAGGGAATCCTTCCGTGAATTGGCCTACCTTGCGACTTGCACTCATAGAACAGTACCGAAGTCTGGATACTGATTTCGAGTTGTCCCGCCGAATGTCTGATAGAAGGCAGGGGCCTTTGGAATCCTTCGATGCGTTCTACGAAGATCTTATGGTTCTGAATTCTAAACTTAGGAATCCAAAGACGGATAGGGAGTTCATCGAGATTTTAAAGCAAAATGTCAAAAAGAAGTTGGGAGAGCATTTCATTACTTTCAGTACACATAGTATAGCAGAAATGGTTCATGTGTGTCGCACCATTGAAAAGTTTTTAAACGACCATGAGGCTTCTCGCCAGAAATTTCAGTCAAACCTACCTTTTCGCAAGATGGTCAGCGAGATTTCTGGTTCCGCAGATACCGAACCAACCACGTCTCCATCTCAAATTGAAGCCGTAAACTTCATTCGCCGTGACCCAAGTTCTGTTAAATGTTGGAATTGTAAGGAACTAGGTCATACTTACATTACATTACATTACATTTCACAGTACTTCGCACATAAATGTAACGAACTACAGACACATAGCAGCACTGGTGACTGAGACCATCGGCTGGGACAGAACAAGACATACAACAGAGAGAGACAGATAGACACATAGAAAGAAAGCACACATAACAGAAACCTACGTGGCTCAGAGGAGGAGACTTAGATTTGTATTGTCTCATGTTATCGCACAGGTGGCCTCAGATAAGCTGGCGATTTTTTGTAGAAAAAGAATGCTGCTGAAGCTGGGGTTTGAACCCGTAGCGTTCGGCTTAGCAATCCACTACTCTATCCTCTGAACCATGGCCACCTGCTGTCATACTTACATATACTGCCCACTTGATCAGCGCATTCTTTTCTGTTACAAGTGTGGCCAAGAGAATACGACCGTTCCTAAATGTCCGAAATGTTCGGGAAATGTATTGAAGAGTACTCTTCCGACCGGAGAGAAATACTCGATGAAGCCAGATCCGGCGAACTAGTTAAAAACGAAAATCACCATCCATCTTTCAAAGTCTTGCCACGCTCTGAAAATCCTCTTTCTCACGGTAACATAGAGAAAGAAAAGACAAAAATAACACAATAGCCACAGAAAGATTATCATCAACGCCTAGAAGAATATAATACAGTTAGAGATCGCATTTTCGGTACTAATAGTGCCCCGATTTCTCCAAAAGTAGATAAGATAAGAAAACGTTTTAGAAGTAAAAAGCAACTACATCGGTCTATTGCTGCAACTACTTTACATTTACCCCGTTCAAAAAAGGACCCTCGTCCATATGCCACTGTTGAAATGTTTAACAGAGAATGGCGTGGCCTTTTAGACAGACGACCAGTTGTTGGAGCTGGACAAGGTTATTAACATGTTTCCTTCATTTTCAAAATGTGGGTTGGGGAAAACATGTTTTGAAGAGCATATAATTGATACCGGGGACCATGCTCCGGTAAAACAGCGCCATTACCCCGTGTCTCCAGCGGTAGAAGCCCTCCTAGATGAGCAATTGAAGCGGATGCTTGATATGGACGTTATCGAAAAAAGTAGTAGCTCGTGGAGCTCTCCGGTCGTTCTCGTTAAACGCGGGGACAAAATGCGAATGTGCATCGATCTTCGTAAGGTCAACGAGAAAACGAAAACCGATGCATATCCCATGCCGCACATTTCTGCCATTCTCGGCCGACTCTCCGACACCTTCTATATTTCAAGCGTAGATTTAAAAGATGCGTTCTGGCAAATACCGCTGGAGCAAAGTTCGCGGGAGAAAACAGCGTTCACGGTTCCCGGTAGGCCGTTATATCATTTTAAAGTTATGCCCTTCGGGCTTTGCAATGCTCCTCAACGTCTCTGTCGGCTCATGGATAAAGTTATTCCGCATGAGCTACGAACCAAAATCTTCGTCTATTTAGACGATTTACTAATTTTCTCAACTACCTTCGAGGAACACATGCAACTGTTAAAAGTTGTTGCTGATAGACTTAAAGATGCAGGACTCACTATAAATGTCGAAAAGTCCAAGTTTTGCTATAAAGAAGTTAAATATCTCGGGTTCATCGTAGGACATGGTTTGTTGAAAGTAGACCCGGAGAAAATAGCCGCGATAAATAACTTTCCCATACCGCAAACGGCCAGGCAAGTCAGACGCTTTTTAGGGATGGCCGGCTGGTATCGAAGATTTGTTCGAAATTTTTCAACCTTGGCCGCGAATCTGTCGGACACACTGAAGAAAGGAGTCAAATTTAAATTTGACGAAAAGGCCATCGAATCGTTTAACGCGATTAAAGAATTGTTAACATCGAAACCAGTTCTGGTCAATCCCGACTATACAAAGCAGTTCATTATAGTTTGCGATGCTTCGTCCACAGGTATTGGTGCAGTCTTATGCCAAAAAGATAGTAGTGGGGATGAAAGACCAAAGATTTGCCCGGTGGAGCCTAGAGCTGCAAGGATACTCTTTTGAGATAGAGCACCGGAAGGGCAGTCGACGCGCTATCCCGTGCATATGAAGTTGAGGAGTTAAGCTCCGTAAGCAAAGAATCTTGCGATGTACTACATTTGGATTTGTCTGACCCGAGCTTTCAATCGAAGGAGTATCGGCAAGTTTTGGAGACCGTTGAAAGGAACAAGGACCAGTTCCCGGATCTTCGTCTTTCTAACGGTTATGTTTATAAGAAGATCAGACATTCTACCGGCAATCCTCTTCAAGAAGATCTTAATTGGAAGCTTTGGGTTCCGCCGGGTCTTGTCAGTGACTTGGTCCTTTTTGCGCATTGTCCACCGAGGGCTGCGCATGGTGGCTTGGCCAAAACCCTTTACAGATTGAGACAACAATTTTATTGGCCGAATATGGCTACGCAAGTAAAGGAACTGCGAAGTTTGTAAAACCACTAAAGCCCCTAATATGATTCTGAGAGCCCCTATGGGGAGAGCTTTTATAGTAGATCGCCCTTTCCAACACATATATATAGATTTTTTGGGACCGTATCCCCGCTCAAAATCTGGAAACACCCACATATTTGTTGTGTTGGACCAACTCACTAAATTTATATTTATAAAAAGTCTTAAAAAAGCAACTTCGGAAGCAGCTCTTAATTTCCTTCGTCATGAAATTTTTCTTACCTTTGGTGTGCCTGAAACCCTCTTGTCTGACAACAGCAAGCAATTTGTGAGTAAGGAGTTTGATAAATGTATGGCTAATTTTGGAATAACTCATTTAAGAACCGCGTCATATGCTCCTCAGGCCAACGCCAGTGAACGAGTAAACCGTTCCATATTAGCGGCGATTCGGTCTTACATCGATACCGACCAATCAAATTGGGATGTAAACCTTCCCCATATTGGTTCGGCGTTAAGAACGGCGGTGCACTCGGTAGGGATTTCACCCTACGAAGCACTGTTTGGTCAACGCATGATGGAGCATGGTAGCGATTACTCAATTCTGAGGAAATTAGATGGACTTAATAACTCGGAGTTAGAACTCTTGCCAAAATCAGCCAAAATGAATATTCTCCATTCCTACATAAAAGATTCTCTCGAAAAAGCTCATCAAACCTATGAAAAGGTCTATAACACCAGAAGTACCGCGGTCAAATATAAGGTCGGAGACCAAGTTTACAAAAGAAATTTCGTACTGAGTGATGCAAGCAAGGGCTTCAATGCAAAGCTTTCTCCAAAGTTCTGTTAGGCAATAATTAAAAAGGCAGTAGGAAATAATTTGTTCGAACTGGTTGATGAAAATGGTAGGAGCTTAGGCGTAGCACATACAAAGGATATCAGGAAATAAGTCAGGTGGCATGATTTATGGACACGATGTAGAATTAGAATGACCAACTAGTAAACAGAGGAATAATATGTACACATGCGTTGCACCGTGGTTGACGGTTATAAGATACTCAAAACAATCTCGAGAATTCCCTCCTTATATCCGTAGGTTTTTGGGGAGAGGAAACTTTATACAAAAAAATTTCTTAGATGAATTATGTAAAATGCCTTGAAGGACATCTTTTTTTTAGAGTCAAAAGCATGTATGAACGAACATACCTATTCTTCCTGTCACTGATTTTCTTGCTTATCTGTAATTAATCACACCTGGCAATTCCGTAGGGGTGGGTTCAGAATTTGGTGGAAGATACACTGACCATCAATTCGATATTTACACGAGAAGATAGAAGTGTGACTTTCTAAGAGGACATTTTCTTATATTCCGCCGTATTACTTCGCATAGTAATGATAATGTAAGGCCCGACTAGTTCAGCCTGAACATGAGTCTCGTTGAAATTAGAACTTCCGATTTTCGTTTGACGGCCAATCGTTTCCATTCTTGAACTTTTATGCACCAGGGGTTGTAAAAAGTTCAAGTTTTGTAGAAACCTCAAAATTTTTTCAATGCCCTAAACCTGAAACCCAATTTTGTTCAAGTAAACGAACAGGCCTACTGTCAACAAAATATTATAGCAACAGAGAGTTGCAATTTTATAGCAACAAATTCGAAAAGGAAAAGAAAACAACGGGATCGAAGAAAACGAAAACGTGATGGAAAAGTTTTCTTGTAAGATTTTAAATCTTTCAGTTGGGTTTTGAATTTGAGACCGAGTGGGTCTTTTAAAGTGCGCGAATTTTTGGTATCAATTAGGAGTTTGAGAAATCCGCTGTGTAAATTTTTTTTGCTAATTACCAAGCAACGAGATATCTTTCCTCGTGAAAACGGGACTAGATACGTGCGTGTCTAAATCACGTAGGCCACAGATTCCCAGCCATTTTGCTACCACCAAAAGTGCCAATAAAAACCCCATCATCATCTGCCGCCACCACCATCATCACCAGCACGGTTCTCGTCGTCTGCGAAACAATTGCCACCAACGCTGCCAGCGAATCGTCCACATCGTCAGACAGCAAGGCGTTATAATATCGCCACCGCCACCAACCACCAGCGCTCGCCAAATTATCACCTAGTTCACGCTCCACGTGCATATAACCCTCCCCACGTGCGTCGCTAAAACACGTGTCGGCCACCGATCCTCGAGCAATAAAAACTTCGCAACACTATCTGTAGCCACCACCATCAACCACCAGCTCTCGCTTCTCCTCGTTTGGCTGTGAAGATCCGACTGCAATGTTTTTCAGTCGAGGTTCCACATAACCCCACACGACACCTTCACCAGTAGTCCCTCGTTGATCGTCCAGAGAAAGTAACCACCACCACCAACCACCAGCGCTGGCCAAATCCTCGAATGCGCATTCCACGGCAGACACTACTCCCCACGTGCGTCTCTAAAACCCGGGACGGCCAACGAACTCCAACCAATTGTGGCCACCAAAAGGAGCAATAACCACCGCTCAACCCCATCTAACGTCACTGTTAACATCACCAGTGAGTCCGCATTGTGTCGTCCGTACAGCGGCAATATTAATACAACACAATCGACACCACCAACCCACGATATTCTCGTCGCACACGCAGCCACAATCAAAATTGCGTCTTCAACTACCTGGGAACGTCCCTCGAGCAAAACAAAATTTCCGCATCATCAGTCATCACCAGAAGTCCATCGTCGTTCGTCCAACGAAGAAAAATCACCACCACCAACCACCAGCGTCCGTCACTTCTCGTTTGGCTGTGAAGATCCGATTGATATTCCTTCAATCGAGGTTCCACATAAGCCCATCACTACCAAGCCATCGCACACAGGTAAATTTTCCCAAAAAGCTGGCCATAACTATAAAAAAAAAATTTGCGATTTGTTGTAATTTTTTAATGCAAAGTTGCTTACAAATAGTGTAAGCATTAAGCCTCATATATCATTCAATGAAGATTATAACGGTTTAACCAGCAGATGCTTTCAAAGTGCAAACTTTAAGGGAACAAATGCAGTAGCTGTTTTGATCTGGCGAGAAGAAGTCATTTTGGTTTATTTTTTCTTTCTTTTTTTGGGTGTTTTAAAATTTATTTAACATGGATTCTGTTGCTAGTGGTATGTTTTATTGAGATAATATTTTTTTTTGTCATATTTTAAGTTGGTAATTAATTTTGAGGCCTTTTAAGGCAGAGTATTTTATTGGTACAATATTTTTATCATTTTTTAACTTTAATAATGCAAAAGTTAAGTTTTTCTGCGGATTTCTGTAATGAAAACAGTCTTAAAATTTGCGTTTGCATTTCCTCAATCAGAAACAGTCAAAATATTTTGCGTCATTTTGCGTTCTTTTTAAATATTCGCACTTAAAGTTGACGCGGAAGGGCTTTTTTTTTGTTTTTTTAATATAAACTTTTTTACTTTTTACGCAAGATCGCGATCAAGTTTCACTTTTCTTTCTAAAAATGAGCTTTCTGAATGTTTGAGAAGATGCACAACTCGTGACATACCGAAAAAATCAATTTTTTGACAGAAACGTAGGAAAATGAAACTAATGTTGACATTTCAGAGCAAACAAACAACTTTTATGTCCGATTTTGTCTATGACCACAAAAGAAGGTGGTTAATTGCCAAAAAAACATAAAAAATAATAAAAAAATTATTTCTGAAGCTATTCTTCCAATTGGACTCCGTAAAGAAGCACAAAAGTCCCGAAACAAGGACATAAAGCGTAAAGTGTTGCATACATACTGAGTTTTTATAAGGAAATTAAAACACTTATGAAATTTTTTGGTATGCAAGATTAATAATAAATTGCATTTAAACGTGTTGATAAAATTTCCAAAAAATTGGCTGAGCCGTTTTTGAGAAATCTGGAAAAAAGTGTTATAAACCCAAAAGGTACTACAAAAATGGATCTTTTTTCCGATTTATTTGTTATTGAAGAATATATTTTAAATAATATTTTGGAATGCAGTTTCACTAAGGATAATGTTAAGTATAACTGTGCAAATATTTAACAAAATTTGTAAAGCCGAAATGGAGATATACGGGAATAATCAAAAAATCAGCCGCAAAGTCCCTAGTATTAGAATTTCACTTCGATACATGGCTATTAGGGGTATAGATAAAAATCTGAAAAAAATAGGATTTTTTTTATATTTATTTGGAGACGATTGAGCAGATACCTTCATTAATTTTCGAAAAAAAGCAAATAAGAACCACCGTAATGTAGATAATTACTTATTTATTTATTTATTTATTTATTTATTTATTTATTAATAAATTTATGTATTTATTTATATATTTATTCATTTATTTGAGTATTTATTTCTTAACTTATTTACTATAAAGTCCTAATTAATTTATTTATTATTTTCTAAAAAGCAATAAGCATGCAATGCAATACAAAGAAAATACCAAATTTAAAAGCACCCTTTTTCATCCTTTTTGCATGGTCTTTGGCGAATTTGGTTGTATATTTGGTTGAAAAATGTTGTTTCATTTGAAAATTAACTTTTTATGAATTTCCATGCAACAATAAAACAAAAAAAACCCAAAAAATAATTTTGGCCAGCTTTTTGGGAAAATTTACCTGTGTGCATCGTCTCTCTTCGCAATTCAACAATCAACACCTATGTTTAAGTATTGCTTGTAGTCTATTGTTTATACTAACTTTGAATTTTGATTAAAATATTTAAACATAAGCAGCCTTACTAAAATCTGTAAATTCAATTCAATCATTTCATTGTTTCTTTCCCTAACCTTCTTACATAGAGACGACAGAGCGGAATGTTGTGCACCTCATCTCTCCTGTTTGGAAATACACTTAATATGTAAACAGCAAGATAGAAATACAAACAGGTAGCGTACAGTACCTGCCTAAAACGTGAGTTGTGCGTACATTACGGAGTGACGGGGTAAGTCCGTTGTTTTTTCCGATTTTAAAAGAAAATGATTTAATTGAATTGCATACGTAAGGTTGTAAAAGATTTGAAGATAAGTAATTCGGTAGGTTTAAGTATTTCTTTTCTTGGTGCGTTGCATACGCCAATATAAATTAAGTTTCTTAGTTTCTGCTTGTTTCATACTAAATTCAAATGAGATTTATAAATAACTATTGCTTGTTTCATACTAAATTCCAATTTGAAATTTATAAATAACTATTGCTTGTTTCATACTAAATTCCAATTTGAAATCTATATATATAAAAGAACAGCTTATTTTTTGTGTTCGTTCGCTAACCAGCCACACCGGTTGACCGATTTTCCTAATTTCTTATCCAAATGAAAGAGGTTTTATGCTAGAAGGTTTAGGAAAAACAAAACTAATACTTTTTAAATCACAAATGGTTGAAATGTTAAAAATGTTAAAAAATAATTCTTTTCTCACTTCATCAAAATAAGAATCAAGCTAATCAATTTCAATAATTGAAATTTGTGTATGTCAAATCTCAAATTATTTAAATTCAAAATTTATTATTTTATGGATGGAGGCGACATAATAAATAACAAGGACAAGGGCATAACAAATATAGGGATCAGCATTCTAGCAGAGCTCCATAAAGTTCGACATGGCGTGCAAATGTTTACAACCTTTTCTAATAAAAAAGTAAATCTGTCCATGGCGAAGTAAGATTTCCTAAAAATCCGCAGTTGTTGGTAGGTACAAATGTCAAAAAAAAGTCAAGAGTTCTGTTTCCAGGGTTTAAGTTAGAATTTGAATTTTTCAACATTGTTTTTAATAGGAACATAGTCGATACAAATGCTGTCGACAGCGTTTATAACTTTTTTGTTTGACGTTTAGTTGAGTTGCATTCTGTAAACGTTATAGGCTTGAACTCTTAGTGAAAATAAATTCTACCTGAACAAAAAACTATGAACCGATTTCTACGCTTAATTTTTAACCTCAAGTCTGCTTCGCGGTAGCCTGTGCTTTAATCTTCTCCGGAATTGTCCTTTCTCACAAACGGGGCAACTACTATCGAAAGCGGCTGAGTTCTGAATGCCTTTGGCAAAGCACCCAGGTCTCGGATCCGTAATTGAGTACAGGTAAGCCTGTCGTCTTATGCAGCAGCAGTTTTGAAGTATGTTATTTGTAATGGGATTTTTGGATTTAAATAGTCTAGAAAGGCTAAAGTAGGTTCTGTTGGATTGCGTTTTTTCTTCCATATTGTTAGCGGCTGCTATTACTGACCCAAGGTAATTGAAGGATCACACTACTTTGATTTCGTGCTCCTCCACCTTAAGTTGTTCTTCTATTATTGCAGGCAGCGGGGCCACCATGTACTAAGTTTTTCACAAGTTTTTTTGCCACATACTCGATCGGCATATAAATGAGGAACGAAGCTGTACGTTCCAAAGATGTTAATGTCGTTTGCGTTAACAATAATTGGTCGGATTTGGTGACGATAGTCCCCTTGAAGATGAGAAAGACCATTCCATCCCGTCGCGTCGTCGGAGTCCATTGAAAATGCGAGTCGATATTGTTTTTCAAAAGGTTTATTTTTTATTCGTAGGTTTGGAGAATTGATTTGACAGATTTTTGAAGATTCGACTAAGCCTTAGTAATATTGATTAACTCAGAATATTGCGAAACACCAATGAAAATTAAAAAGAAATAGTATCTAATTTTGTTATGGGCAGATTTGTTGATTTGTTTGAATTTTGAAGATTATTTGCAGCAAGTTCAAAGGTCAAAGTTACGATAGGGGTAATTTCAATGAATTTGTTGTAAAATTTTGCTGTCGGTGTATACTACAAATAGATTAGAAAAAAACAAAGCAAAAAACATTTTTTTTGAACGATTAATAAGAATGATAGATAACAGACTTTTGTAGCTATTAGGACATACTGGTGGCTGCTGACATACATAAGTCTATGTAGGAGAGTTAAAAGTAAGGAAATAATCACTTCAAACAATTTACCACTACTGTTAATGATAAAACTGGCGGACTACCATTCATAAATACAGATCATATAGGAAGTTCAAATTTTGTGGGAAGGAAAAGGCAAAACAAATAAATTTACCAAATGATATCAAGGCACTCAGGAGGTTGAGAACAAAAATACCACTAACAGATAACACAATACTAATGACAGTAGTAAGTAAAGCTGCATTTTATTACGAGCTGACCCAAAAAACGCTGCTTTGTTATACAAATATTAATCTTCGGAAATACCGAAAGGTAAAAAAAAATTATTTCAAGGAAAACTACCATAAATATTTAGGAGTTATATAGGCTGTATTTTATTGAGTTAAAACAAATCATATAAATCAAAACGGGCGACAATAAGACACAAAACAAAATAATTGTAAATCAGAGCAGTCATAAACCTTAAAAAAAAGCAAAAGATTATAAGTCAGAGCAATAGAAAAAGAAGGACTTTATGCTTATCCCAATTACACAAACTAAAAAAATCGATTCAAAAAAAAATTAAAAGTCATAACACTCAAATAAATTTTACTTAGAACGATGTGAACAGAAATGATACCTACGAGAGCTTTCATTTTCTAAAGTTTTGATCTCTTCTAAAGTTTTGATGACTTTCAACGACTATTAGTCTGAACTAGCAAAGGTTAAATTATGGGAAAACCTTTAAGTTACCACTTACAATTTCTTGAGTGCGGGTACAACGTCCCGCGGGTCGGCTAGTAATTTATAAATAACTATTGCTTGTTTCATACTAAATTCCAATTTAAGTCATTTAAGTCTCATTAGGTACTTGTTTTAAACTGAATTTTGATTGACCGATAACGGCAAATAAATTTATTGTTCATCCCTTAAGTGTTGATTTTCGATTGGCATGAGAAGTGAAGATCGGTGCTGTATTTGTTTTGGATTGTAGGGTTGATTCGGTATGAGCGTTTGAGATTTGAGAAGCAGTGAAGGGATGGGTAAGGTTATGAGAGGAAAGTAGGGATAGCATACCTGCGCGTATGTGATCAAGTGCATGCGTTTGGGAAAAGGGGCCGTTGTTAAAACAGAGCGAAGCAGCGGCCTAGGTTGAAAGGGAAGGGAAGCTCAGAGAGGAATTTTTCATCTATTCCTCTCACTTAATGTTGACGTCAGATAGGTTACTGTGAAGCGGAATTCGGGCCGCAGAGAAAGTTTTGGTTAGACTTATTCATTAATTTAAATTTATTCAGGCAATGTTTGAACTATGTAACCCAAGTTTGGGGCTTGCAGCAAGATCCCTCACCCACCGATGAGCTAGCGGGAGGTGGATTATGCCTGAGCTGCAAGTGCCTAGACACCCTCTCGTCTAGTTTCCCGGTTTGGCCTAAGAGTCCTGTGGCTTAGGTCAGAAGGGTGAATAGAGAGGACGGGAGGTTCACGGCTTTTGGAATACACAAGGACAACCTCGGTCGGTGACGTTCGTTACAACGCAAACAAGTATAGGATGAATCGATAAGATTTATTTCGCTTTGTCTAGGTATTGAGAAAAAAATAGGAACACTTTACCACAACTCTTGTGGAACGCATAGAGCATCAACAATTGCCTAGAAACCATTAAACCCAATCATAAGACAACGTTTATACACTTATGCTATTTAAAAAAAAATTAACACAATTTTGAAGCTAGCTTTCTGAAGAGTATAATGTTGTTTGATGTTTGCTGTTCAGCTCTGTTTTTTTTTCTCTAAACATCGTAAATAGGTATATGAATTTGTTTTTGAAATTGAATTTCCAAATGCCCAAAAGCAAACCTACTTGTTGCACAATTAAAATAAAACTGAAAGGTTAATCTTGATCTGGCAATTTCATCGATTGAATTCAGTCAATTAAACAAAAATACTTAGTGTACCGAAAACAAAATAAAACGTCCAATTATTTGAACAGAGACGAAAATCTTATGACACACGTCCTTTCGATAATACTTATCAAAAATATTATATGTTATCTCATGTGTCTTGTCTTGCAATCTAATGCCAAACACAATATGATCTTTTTGGTGAACGTCAGCTCATCACTGAGTCAATACTCTGGCGTGTGGTTTGTTCATATATTGGGAATATATGGCCTTCATGATATTGATAAATTCACTCAATCAAAGAGAACAAGCAATGATGTTTCTTCCCAAAGCCCTGACAAAGTCTAGACATCTTGTTACCCAGGCCTGCATCTCAGAGATTTAGTGACATCTCTACCACGTGTCAGTTATAATCACCTTTAATACAATCTCTATAGTTCGTTGGGCCTTTGTAACGTCTGAATTGAAAGGTAGTGCGGCAGCAACACAATATATCTAATTGTATATTGGGCATCTTCTTAAACGGAGCGAGTGGCAAGATTTTTATATGAAGAGAGGTTTAACTTCTTGACTGACTAATTGCAAGTTCATTGTAATTTATGCATTGTTTGAGTTCTTTGCGAGTCCTCGTCTCCTCGACATGATTTACCCATCTTCAATGATTACTTGAATTTCGGATATGAAAAGAACATATACCCCATCGAGTAAGCAGTTAAATGTGCAATCAAAAGTTTTATTTTTCTTAATTATTATTGTTAGAGAATCAGTAACAGTCCTGTCACGTACGATTTTCGTAATTACGTGGTACGTGATGTATGTCAAAAAGCTTGTGGTTTTCATGGCTTTTTATGGTAAATATTACTGCAAGGAATATTCGAGGGTTTGGGTCTACCCTTGCGAATTTGAAACCAAACCATTGAAACGGCAATTGGTAAATATTATGAAACACATGTATGATGCGGCGACAGTGGTGCGGATTTAGTTTCGTAATGTGGAGATATTGTGCTGGTTAATATTGAATTTTATATGGTTTTTCGTATATTCTCGTAAAATTAAAGTTTATGGAATCCAAGGGAGAAACATCTGAATACTTTAGGCTCATTGATCTTCTTAACATTCTTAACAGAGCGGTGCTTTATGTATAAAGTGAAGTATAATATTTAAATGTATTCAGGATTTTACTTGCGACATATAGAATATGTTAGGGCTCTTGATTCTACCCGGGTAATACCCATTTTAACAAAAACCCTGTAACGGGTTACGGAAAAGATGAAAGATTTCCATGGTATGTCATCGTCTGGCACTTCTCTTCCTTCTAGCTCAGTTAGATGGGATGGGTAATGATGATTCCATAATAACCTTTACAAAATAAGTTCGTCCCAGATAAAGAAAAAGTAAAAAAAAAAATAATCACCAAATAAAAGCTAAATCTCTAATTTACATCAAAACGTATCAAGTCAGATGTTATGACTGATTTGTAGCAACAGCTACACGACATGCCCTTATCCATTAGTGTTATTAACACCTACTTGCAGTGTTCGCCGTTATCAATCTGTCAACACTGCCCCTTAGCACAAACAAATGTTCCCTCACCTCTCCCTCTGATCACTCACATTATCTCCAACATCATCACTTACTCACCAAATTTTGTCTCTAATCCGTCATTCTCAAATAATTAAGTCACAATTTAAATTCATTGCATTTTAATATAAACATTAATAATAATCATATAGAAAAGATGAACTACATACTAAACTTGCATCTCAATATTCAAATAGAGAGCAATCAAATTAAAATAAACAAAATAAAGTAATAGATAATGAGAGCTTAACACCTAACCAATGAAGTGATTATGATCACAAAAGAAATATCTATGTAAAATAGACAAGTAAAACTTATCAAGAATTGTACTTACTCAATCGTACTTTGTTGCTGGAATCCGGCTGGTGTGCGCACATCCACCGATGATCCGCTATCGTTGAGTTTGATTAGAATTTTTTTTGATTATGGTTGGGATTATAATGATGATGATCACTTTTTAAGGTTAGGTCAGAATTCGATTGGTTAATAATATTGAAGGTAGGTCAGAGGTCACAATTTATATATTATTATATTATGAAAAATAAAATGACTTAATATTTAAGTAAAAATAAATGGAAATTATTTAACAAAATTAAAAAAAAAAAATCTTCAATTAATATTGTTCTTGGTTTGGTTTTTTTCCAGGTAAGTTAGACTTTAATTGGTTGTTTGATTGGAATTTCAAGGTTATATGGGTATGTCCGGGGATTGGTCTTGATAGGTAGCGGTTGCACGTGTGTTGCACTGCAAGTCTTCTTCTGGGTTTTGATTTTGGTGGCAGTAATTCGTGCCAAATTGTATTTCAAGGTTATGTGGGTATGTCCGGGGATTGGTCTTGATAGGTAGCGGTTGCACGTGTGTTGCACTGCAAGTCTTCTTCTGGGTTTTGATTTTGGTGGCAGTAATTCGTGCCAAATTGTATTTCAAGGTTATGTGGGGTATGTCCGGGGATTGGCCTTGTTAGGTGATGGTTGCACGGGTGTTGCACTGCAAGTTTTCTTCTGGATTTTGATTTTGGTGGCAGTAAGTAATGCCAATTTGTTTGACTTTTGCCGAATTTCGCGTAGGCACGCAGTTCTTATTTGAACTAATTTGGCCACGCACCAGAGGTGCGTAGGCTTGACAAAACGTGGTTTCTGTAGCCTGGTTTTCTGGTGCTGATATGGGATGAAACGGGAATGGATTTTAATAAGAACACCTCAGAGACGAGAAGTGGCCAGAATCTTACCTGTGGCTTGGTTTGATCGTGTTTAAAATTGATCTTAAAAGATCAGTTTGAAAGTTTGTGGAAGGATTTCACAGGTTTTTATGGTTCAGGACTGGTTCCTCACTGATACACTATTTTCTATCGCGATCGATTAATTTGCTGTTCGATTTCGTGGCTAAACTCTTTCTTTTAACTTGTGGGTCGCAAATCAAGCTCAAAATTAAAAAGCTCTAGATCACGTCTTTACTTGTGGCCGATTAATTTGAAAAGACAGAATTTTTTCATTCTCAGCTCAACATCGATCGTAGGCGGAAATTATTCAGTCGAGTTCGAAAAAATGGGAAATGCGTTCAACACGTAATACTCATTTTCGAATTCCGTGTGTCTTCATTTGTTTTTCTGTATAGATGAGCAATGCGAATTTACACATAGCGATTGTACTAAAGTGGTTTGGGAAGTAAAAAACAAAAATCATGACAATTCGTTCAGCGGGAGGATAAAACTAATTATATTATCTGTCAATCAGACATGAGCTAAATGTTACCAATCACAAAATAAGTACAAGTTGAAAAAAAACATAAGATGGTGGACCCTTTATATCAAACTCCACTTTTGGTATTTCAATCCGATGCCTTGACTTCAAAATTTGATACAGAAATGATAAGAATAATAAGAGAATTCACTACGGCGTATACGTACTATTTATTTTGAATGTAAATCTCAATGTAGCAATCAGTTGTCCAAGGCACATATTCAAGCTTCTTTCTTATGAGTGGTTTTGGGAAAGAAAAATCATGACAAAACCATAGATTTTGAAACGTTTCAAAGTGAAAAGCTATGGAAAATAAGAATATTTTAAAAGTCGTGTGGCTTCGACCCAGCACTCGAGAAAGACGTCTCATGTTCGTTTATGCCTTGAAATCTTTGGCCTGAAAAGTGCCACTGAATTTTCCTTCCACTTCGTATAGAGCATTTCCTTTCGATCTAATAATGCGACATTTGACAAATTTTGGACTTAATTTTGGGCTTAGGTCTTTTGATGCATCACTTTGCACGAAGTTTTTTCTGAAAACTACTTGTCCTGGTGAAAATTTTTTGTCGCATGATCTCAAATTGTAGGTTTTTGAATTTCTTTGGAAGGCTTGTACTATGTGTTTTTGAAGTTTTTCCCTTATTAGAACTATTTTATCGCTTCTACCTATCAACATGAAATCTGCATCATTATGCAAACCTAATTTTTGTATGACCGAATACATTTTTCCGTGGGTTATCATCTGATTTCCGAAAAGAGAAAAGTAAGGAGATACTCCAGTGGTAGGAACATAATGCCTGCTGGATCTCATAAATATGTTTGTCCCATTCTTTGTGATTGTTTTTCAAATACGAACGAATACCAGATAAAATTGACTGGTTTACACGCTCGGACGCATTGGCCTGTGATGAATACAGTCCCGTTTTGATATGTTTTATGCCGTGGTTTTCTAGAAAATCTTGAAACGGTTTAGATACAAATTACTTCCCATTATCTGAATGAATATACTCTGGGATTCCAAAAATACTACAAACAGTCTGCTCAAAGAAATTAAGGACTGATTGGGTGTTAGCTTTCGACATTGGTTTCAAAAGGACGAACTTGGTAAGGTGATCTACCAAAACAAAGAGATAAATATTGTCCTTTTTCGATCGAATGTAGGGACCCATGAAGTCAATATAAACTTTTTGAAATGGTCTATCAAAAGTCCTTAATGTAGTCATTGGTGGCTTAATCGTCTTGTTTATTCTCTTACTTTCCTTAGGTTAGGTTAGGTTACAGTGGCTGCGGATTCAGAATCCACACACTTAGGCCAAAAGGAAAGGCCCATTGTGATACCATGAATCTAGAGAATTACTTCTTACTAGTCGAACCATTTTGAGCTTTTTATAAAGCGAAGAAGATATTTGATATCCTTATTAGCTAGTTCACTGGGGTTATCATAAAAATACTCTCCCAGATGAAGTTTGCGTCTTAGTGAAAGAGCAGGGCAAGTGCAGAGAAGGTGAGAGATTGTTTCCTCTTCTTCCTCATCCATACAGCTCCTGCAGAAGTCATTTGAGGCTACACCAAGTCGTATTGCGTGTCTGCCTATAAGGCAGTGTCCCGTAAGGACACCTATCAGGGAGCTAATATGAAGTCTGCTTTGAGATAACAAGTCTTTAGAGCGCTTTAAGTCCAGTGAAGGCCATATGAGTTTCGTAGCTGCGCACGTTGGTAAATTGTGCCACCTATAGTTTGTTCTCGTTAAAGCTGCTTCTTTTAGCAAAAGTTTACATGTAGCTATCGGTATACCTATCTTCTCCCTTTCAGGTGAAATAGGTATGACGGTTCCATTTTTAGCGAGTTCATCGGCTCTACAATTTCCTTCGATGTCTCTGTGACCCGGCACCCAACAGAGGTGAATGTTAAATTGCTGCGCCATCTCCATCAGAGACGATCGGCAATCGAGGGCCGTTTGAGATTTGGTTGAGACACCATCGAGAGATTTAATAGCAGCCTGACTGTCAGAGAAGATGCGGATATCAGAAGTTGATATCACGTTTTCTCTTAGCCAGGAGAGAACCTCTTTGATCGCTAAGATTTCCGCTTGGAAGACGCTACAATGATTGGGAAGGCGGAATGAGATGCTTAGATTAAGCTTTTCTGAGTACACACCACTACCAACTCCATCACTTGTCTTGGATCCATCTGTATAAAAATAAATGCCTTTGTCATCCAGAAGTTTTTTGTCTTCCCATTCTTCTCTGGATGGAATGGATATCTGGAAGTTTTTACCAAATTGTGGTTTTGGAATGGTGTAGTCTATGTACTTTGGTATAGAACCGAAAGAGTTCAAAATGATGGAGTGTCCCACGTTATTGTTGGTCCATTGAGATGAGGCGTTGAGTCTTATAGCTGTACTCGCTGCCACTTGTTTGCTAAAAATGTCGAGGGGTGCCAGATGGAGGAGAATGTCTAACGCTGCTGAGGGTGTGGTTATCAAAGCCCCGCTGATGCAGAGACAAGCAGTGCGTTGGACTCTGCTGAGTTTGTCGCAGTAAGTGACTTTCTCCTGTGCAGTCCACCATACTGCAACCCCGTACATGAGAATTGGTTGAATGACCGATGTGTATAGCCAATAGGTTATGCGAGGTTGAAAACCCCATTTGCTTCCTATGGCTTTCTTGCAAGAGAAAAGAGCTATTGTGGCTTTCTTAACTCTTTCCTGAATATTAGGTTTCCAACTTAATTTTTTGTCTAATATCAGACCAAGATATTTGGCTTCATTGGTAAAAATTAGTGGTACACCTTTTATTGAAGGGGGTACAATTACTGGGATCTTGTATTTCCGTGTAAAAAGGACAAGGTCCGTTTTTTGAGGATTAATACTAAGTCCACAGCGATCAGCCCATCTAGTGAGCATATTAAGTGCGTTTTGGAGGAGGTCTCTCACTGTATTAGGATGTTTTCCTGTGACGGCGATAGCAACATCATCGGCATACGCAATCACTCTGTAGCCTTTCCTCTCGAGGGATATTAGCAATTCGTTAACTACTATGTTCCACAGGAGAGGGGACAGAACACCACCTTGCGGAGTGCCTCTACTGACAGACCTTTTCGTACAAAAATCCCCCATCTCAGAGTTGATGATCCTGCTTTTAAGCATTAGATTGATCAACTCACAGAGTGAGTATTCGACGTTTAGGGTCGTCATAGCAGAAGTGATAGCAGATGTGTCAACGTTGTTGAAAGCACCTTCGATATCTAGGAAGGCAACCATAGTATACTCCTTTTGCTCTAGGGAGTATTCGATAGTTCTTACCAGAGTATGCAAGGCTGTTTCTACCGATTTCCCTTTGCAGTAAGCATGCTGAGACATCGATAGTCCCTTATCAATGCTATTACGTATATGGATATCAATCAATCGTTCCAGCAGCGTTTTGAGAATGAAAGATGATAAACTAATAGGTCTTAGATCTTTAGGGTTGACATGCGAGCATTTGCCCGCCTTGGGAATGAATACTACTTTTACCTCTCTCCATCGCTGAGGTATATAGGCCAGATCTAGACAACTTTTGAACATCATCTCAATGATGGGCAGAGTTATGTCGATGGTGTGTTGTAGCTCAGCTGGTATGATTTGATCTGGACCTGGAGATTTATAAGGTTTGAAGCTATTCAGAGCCCATGTCAATTTTTCTTTTGTGACAAGACCTTGAGGAAAAGTTAAGTTAATACCCGATCCAGGACGGTTTATTGTATTAACGGATTTGGAGCTATCTGGGAAGTGGGTATCTAATAGCAGGTTTAGCGTTTCTTCGCAAGAGTTAGTCCATGTACCATCTGAGTTTTTGAGACAACTTGGCATGGTTGGATTTGTCGAGAGAATCTTCCTTAGCCGCGATGCCTCCGAGGACTCTTCTATTGAGCTACAGAAGGATCTCCATGAGGATCTTTTGGCTATTCTCAATTCTTGTTTATACTTTTTGAGGGATTCCTTATATGACTCCCAATCTTGGAGGTGTCTAGACTTTTTTGCACGATTAAAAAGCCTTCTACAACCTTTCCTGAGTATTTCTAGTTCAGCAGCCCACCAATGTGGTTTTCTCTTTCCTCGCACTGTAGTGAGGGGACAGGCAGTTTCCATAGCTTTATTGAGGGCTGCTGTAAGCTCATCAACTTTTTTATCGAGTTCAAGAGCGCATAAGGGAGGATCATTAAGTTCTGGTTTAATCAGACTTTTCAGAGTTGTCCTATATTTTGGCCAATCTGTTTTCCTATAGTTCCGGAAAGGGATCGGTTTTGGGGACTCTTCACTAAGAGTGAATTGGATGTACCTATGATCGGAGAACGAGTGCTCCTTTGATACTCTCCAATTCAATACTTTATTCGAGAGATGCAACGAGACAAGAGTGATATCTAAAACTTCTTGTCGATTTTTAGTAACAAAGGTTGGTTCATTACCAACGTTACTTACTACCAGATTAGTTGTTAAGATGTAATCAAAAAGAGACTCACCTCTGTCATTTATATCGGTACTACCCCACGTAGTATGGTGCGCATTGGCGTCACAACCGATAATTATGCTGGTTTTGAGTCTTGTTGATTCAGCGACCGTCTTCTCCAGAGTGGTACCAGGCAGTGGGCCCTGGTGGTCGTGGCCCAAATACGCTGATACCAGCCAGTATGTATGGTTGTCTATTACCATACTGGCTGTGGTGACGTCTTTATCACTGAAATTAGGGAGTAAAAATACATTTAGACTACGTTTTACTAGTATACAGGACCTTGGGTTACCTTTTCCCGTTACATATAAGACGCAGTAGCCAGGAGTTCTCAATCCTCGAACCAGGGATCTCACAATCCAGGGCTCTTGGATGAGAACGACATCTTCCCCAGTTTTTGACAGGCGGAGAAGAAGGGAGGCCGAAGCCTTAATAGAGTGTTGGAGATTAATCTGTACTATTTGCAGCATTTTGGCTACAACTAGGCAGATCAACCTCCACCACTGTTAAATCCAGTTCATCCAGATCGGAAGAAGAGGAACCTAGCAGTTCATCTTCATCCTCACTGGGGAGAACTTTGTTGGATGAGTCATCAGTCTCCATTAGGGATAAACTTTTGACGGTTTCGGAAGAAGATTGTGCCGCGACAGAAGAGGGCCCTGGTACAACATCATCCCCATCCAAGGATGGGAAAGTGATGATAGCACTGGGACCCCCCCACGTCTGGCGACACAGCTTCTGAGTGTGAGGAAGAAGATTGTGCCGCGACAGAAGAGGACCCAGGTACACCATCGTCCACATCCATGGATGGGAAGGTGATAGTAGCACCAGGACCCCCTACGTCTTGCGACACAGCTTCTGAAGTGGGTTGTGGAGGCTCGCATAAAGCGTCTACCTCATCTTTTTTGTATATTCGGAGAGTAATCGTCTCGAACCCGTATCTTATCACTCCCTTGTCTCGCACCAGAGAGGCCGCAGAGTCCTTATTGATAACGATAATCGCACTTCGATAAAGACCCTTCGGCTCCTCCAGTTTCGCGATCTTCCAGTCGTGACAGGAGAGGTCCGGGTTGCTAAGCCTGATCATCTCATGGATGTCTTCAGGACATGCAGGCTCAATCGGGATCCAAGCACGAGCTCTCGGCCTGCAAGGAATATCTTCCTTTGCAACAACCTCGAGTTTTGCGCCTGGCCAAACTTCGCCCAGCATGCCGACAGCAAGCGTATATAGATCGCGTGACCTCTGATCGTTACAAACGATGAGTTTGAAATGACCTTGATGCCAACCCCCATCGCTTGTTACAGGTGGTGGACCCGGATGCTCTCGCATGACTTTGAGAAAGCCAGCCGAGAGCTTCAGTTTCACCATCTGCCAACGGTCAGAGGAAATCGCGTTGTGTTCCTTAAGCACATCACTAAAAGGTTTAGTGAGAGGTACTTTAGGAATTTTGGGAGTGCTGGTGTTCTGCACTTTGGGTTTCTTAGGGATGGGAGTGGACTCCTCCAGAGACCTTTGTCGCTTTGACGTGGAGTCGCAGCTGGTCCTAGATTTGGCTAAGATGGATTTAGCCCACTCAATCTTTTTGCTATGAATGGGATTACTACCATCCCCCAATGTTGCACCAGAGGATTTTAGCAATCTCATCGCATAGCGACGCTGTTTATAAAGGTCCCTAGGTTGGATGGCTGTCTTCGTAGTGGAGGCAGGGTCGTTATTCACGACGCTGCTAACACCACGGAGACTACCACTAGGACCATCCTGGAGAGGTTTACTCTCTTTGGTAGTGGAACTACCGACATGAGGAGGCGCTTTCGCCAGGGATACCTTCTGTACCTCCCTAGAAGCTGGGCAATGACTTGGCACAGACCCCTCTCCTATGTTTGGCACAGGATTTACGACAGCCGACATTATCGCCGAACTGTCGCCCGGTGTAGATACAACCTGTACCACACTCGAAGTTGGGCAGTGACATGTCACAATCCCTTCTCCTGTGTACGGCACAGGTGTAACGACAGCCAACGTTGCCGCCGAACTGCCGCCCGGTGTAGATGGAATACCGGCACCGGTTTGAATTTTTGTTTTTTGTTTTTGTTTTTGTTTTGGCATTAAGGTCCCACGAGTAAGCGAAGTAAAGGGGGGGTCCATCTGCGCAGAGATTCGCATACACAGATAAGGCTAGTTAATCCGGAGGTCGCCTGGTATCCGGATACTCCGTTAGTGACTGAGCTATTTTTAGAAATTGGGCCCTCAGCCTGGCTGATCATCGGCACGGGTCGTATAACACCTTGAATCCAGCCCAATTGGGAAGTTGAAGGGGAGGATATGATTTGGAAAAGGAGAGACGAACAGCAATTGAGCCATAAGCGTCCCAGGAAGGAAACAAGGTACTGACAGAAGTGATACACTATACAGTCAGGGGATAAGGAGACATCTGCCAGTGTAATGCACAAAGCCGATGGAGGAGGGGATAGGGATCGGGAAGGGGAGGGGCGAGCGACCTTTGGTTTCAGGACTCTTCTGGAGAAATAATTCCCGAGAATCATTGACCTTACTCAGCTTCTACAACTCGACAAGTTCGACGCTCAGGTAGAAGCTTACTTTCCTTACAAGTGTCACAATTATTAATACAATTTTTAACATCCCTGGTCATTTGCGGCCAAAAATATGTTTGTCGCAACCTAGCTAATGTTTTGGCAATGCCACCATGGGCACAATTTGGAGGGCAATGGGCATCTATCACCAGCTTTTCGATGAGTCCGATTGGTACCCATAATCGCCATTGGTACCTAGTCCGTCACATTAACATCTGAGTCATTATTAAAAAACTTTTTTTTTTAAATATATAAAACGATCAGATTTTTCGTTGATGTTCTTAATAAGATTTAAATAATTTTCATCCTTTAAATTTCCAGATTCAAACTCGCACAAGGTTTGTGAACTATCTGTACTTTCAAGGCTTTCTATAAAAGCCCTCGGCAACGCATCTGGTACAATATTTGCTGAGCCTTTTCTGTGCTCAATCACAAAATCATAGGCTTGTAATTTTAGTGACCATTTGGCTAAACGACCACTCAAATCTTTTAATTCCATCAGCCATTTGAGACTGGAATGATCTGTTATGATTCTAAAATGGGACCCTTCGATATATGGTCTGAATTTTTTAACTGCAAGTACAGCCGCCAGGCATTCCTTCTCCGTGACGGTGTAATTTGCCTGACAAGAATTAAGTTTTTGAGAATAAAAAGCGATCGGTTGTTCTTCGCCTTTCTCATTCATTTGAAATAAAACCGCCCCTACGCCTTGATTGGATGCATCGCATTGAATTGTAAAGGTCTTCGTATAATCGGGATTATAATATTATATAAAAAAGGTGCTGCCAATAATGCTGCTTTGAGCTCTTTAAAAGCCGAAATAGCTTGAGGTGACATTTCAAATTTTCTATTCGACTTTTTGAGTGCGTCGGTGATGGGGCTGCTAAACTAGCAAAGTTCTTGACGAACCTGCGGTACCATCCACACATTCCTAGAAATCGTCGTACTTGTTTGACGCTTTTTGGTATAGGGAAATCTGTTATACCCTGCACTTTATCTGGGTCTTTTTTAACATGACCATTTCCTACAAGGTACCCAAGAAATTTCAATTCCCTAAAACAGAATTTAGACTTTTCTACATTAATTGTTAAGTTCGCACCTTTCAAGCACAATGCAAGCGTCTCCAACCGCTGCAAATGTGTTTCGAAGTCTCCTGATATAACTAACAAGTCATCGATGTACATAAATATAAATTCTCTAAGAGCCGATGGAATCACTTTATCCATTACCCTGCACATTCTTGCTGGGGCATTGCAAGTGCCAAATGGCATCACTGTTAACTGCATCAGTGGCCTACCCGGAACGGTAAATGCAGTTTTTTCACGAGATTCTGGGTCAAGGGGGATTTGCCAGTAGGCATCTTTCAGGTCAATGCTTGATATGTAAATATGTTTCACCTCAGGACGGAATCAATGTGGTGTATTGGGTTGGCGTCTTTTTTTGTCAACGCATTAACCTTTCGGTAATCAATGCAGAGCCGATTTTTCCCTGGTTTCCGGACGAGGACCACTGGGGACGACCAAGGGCTTTGGCTCTCTTCTATTACACCTAATGCAAGCATCCTATCGATCTCTTCGTTTATGATGGTTTGGATAGCTGGTGACACCGGATAATGTCTTTGCTTTACCGCATCGGAATCGTTGGTCTTTTATTTTTGTCAATTAAAAGGCAACGATTCCAATTATTATTTAAAACAAACTTTCGTTTTTTTATTCAACTCGATGACATAAATAAATTTACAAATTTTAGTCTACTAATTATTTTTATTTATTTTTAACCCGAGCACATCTGAACACAATGAAATGTTGAGTAAGAATAAAAATTCAAATCAGAAAACGGAAACAGGAAAACTAGAATGTTTAAAGATGTAGTTAAGTTAGTTACCGTTTCTACCGCATCTCTTCCATCTATGTCTTAACTTATGAACTATATCAAATTATGAAAATAATAATTTTCACCGCTAGATGCCGCTACATCACCCCCCTTCCAGCAAAGCGAATAGTTTTTGACGTTTCGTTTTGTGTTCTTTTATTATTTTCTTTATTGTTATCGAAGAATGGTTTCAGTCGGTCAATTGATACGGAATAATTTTTCCCATCCTTCAAAACAATAAAATATTTTCAAAGCTTTTTAGTGATTTTATAAGGACCCTCATAAGGAGATTCCAAACTTCTTTTCACTCTATCTCTTCTTATCAGGACGTACAAAGGTTGTGTCAAAAAGGGCACTAAGTATAAGTCAATGTTGTGTATTTTGTTGTTAAAATTTATTTGAACATTTACTCTACCTATGATTTTTTGATTTTGACCATCAGCAGTTCTTAGTCCAGATTCGAATTTTATGACTTTCAGTTTATTGCGTTGAACGAAATCTTCACATCCCACACGCAGACACGAAATCGACGCACCGCTATCGAGTAGGCCTCTAGTGTCTTCGTTGCCTATGCGAATAACCAAATATGGCCGCCGATCGGATCCGGTGGTGATGCATGAAGATTCCACTAAGCGTCTATAAATCTGTCTTTTTTTTATCTATTGTTAGATTTATTTGTACCTATTAAGGTTGCCCTGCGAAGAGTGGGTCGAGTTATTTAGAAAGTGTTGCTTTGCAATATCGAGTAAATATTTCTCTAAGCTCAAGTGCGGAAAAGCCAACCTCCGCGCGGTGCAGGGTGGAAACTAGATGACGATCTAGGCGAATGGTTTTACGCTAAAGTCATGCAGTCTTCCAGAATTGTTCAACCGCTCTGACAACTGGCAAGAGGCTGCATGACAAGGACGCCAGCGGATCCTTGTTAATCCATGATAAGAACGAAAGTTGGGAAAACTCCTATTGAAAAAGTGTAACGTAAGAGTACATATAATCAATAGAAAGACTACCAGGTCTATTGAATAAACTGGTACTCTGGGGTAGTTGGAGCCCCGTTCATTGTGTCTTAAGACCTGTTGAGCATTAAAAACATTGTTCTTAAAACTCATTTATTTATATTTATCTCAATGATTTAACATTTTTTATAAATTGCACAAATGAATTCATTCCATGAAGTTACACCCTGTATTTCTTATAATTTCTATGTCTTGATTTATCGATTAATCTGTCAACAATTGTCAAATCTTAAAATAACCCTTCCGGTTGTCAAGCTATAATCTTGTATTACTACTCACTCTTAATAAAGTCTCTAAGCTGTAAAGACCGTGTCTTTTAAAATCCGAAAATATTTAAGTAATCCATCAAGATCGTATCTTCGATTGGATCTATACAACAGGGAAACAAAAACGCTTGCTTTCTCTCAACATATTTTGGTGACCCCGACGTGATTTATCACAAATTCATCACAACTTTGATCTTACCACTGTTGCACCTTACACGATGGCTGAAGACGGCAATGCATCGAAACCCACCAATTCGAAAAAGGGTGTAACAAGCGAGGTTACGGACGAAGCTGCTTTAGAGGCGCAACAGAAGAAACTCAAAGGTCTAGAGGCTCTAAAAGCTCGAAGATTTGTCGCCATGGACCAGATTGAAAGAGTGAGGTTATTTTCTGTTGAAGCCAAAGAAAATCCTGCTTCCACATCTGTGCCCGATCTGCAAGTCAGAATTGAAGCTCTAGAGTCTGCATTTAACAATTTTAAAGTCGTACAATTGAAAATTGAAGAAGCGGATTACGAGGAAATCACAAATCCAGAGCGTTCCCAGAATGAAGAAGTCTATTATTCGACTAAAGCAACACTAAAAGTTCTCTTGAACCTCAAACACGTGGGCAACGATGACGCAATGGATGTATCCCAATCAACTTCGAATAGACATGATTCCATCAAATTGCCAGTAATTGAACTTCCTTCATTTTCAGGTGACGTGACTAAGTGGACGGTGTGGTACAATCGTTTTTTATCATTGGTGCATGAGAATCCCAAACTTTCGAAGCAGGCTAAGTTTCACTACCTTCTCTCGAAGCTTAGCGAAACGGCGATCGCCCCAATTGAGGGACTTAAAATAGAAGACGAAAACTACGACGTGGCATTAGCAAGATTAAAGGAACGCTTCGAAAATAAGAAGATAATTGCGCAGGAGCACCTCCAACGCATTTTCAACCATCCCAAAATTCATAAGGCATCCGCAACAGATTTAAGGAACCTGGTGGACAAAATCAGCAAACATCTAACTGGATTGAGCAATCTTAAAAGACCTGTCGAGTACTGGGACGATGTTGTTGTTTTTATTATGACATCTAAGTTGGATCCTGCAACTCTTAGCAAGTGGAATGATGACGCGCCAACAGATCGCTTACCAATCCTCAAGGAACTTTCGGATTTTCTTAAAAGGAGAGCACAGCATCTTGAAGGTAATGTCATAAATCAATTATTTACTCAAGATTCTTCATCTAAACATGATCAGAAAGTTCAGAAACCTAATTTAAAACACAACGTCAAAACATTTATTGCCACAAAATTTGTTTGCATTTACTGCTCAGCTCACGGCCACTTTATTTATCGGTGTCATAAATTTCTAAATCTTTCAATTCCTGAACGTATACACAAAATTAAAAATCTTAATCTATGCTACAATTGCTTGAAGGCTTCAGATCACGGTAGCGCTGATTGTCCATCTAATTGTTGTCGTCATTGTGGAAAGAAACACTACACACTTTTACATCTTATTGAAAATGCACCCAGTTTTGTACCACAAGCGCCACTTAGTGCAAGTAGTCGCCCAACGTCTTCTGAAAACGTCACTGCTTCTGACGAAATGCCTGTCTCAACATTACATTCAATGTACTCCAGCTCTACCGAAAATAGTATTTTAGGCACAGCGGTCATAAATATAATGAATAAATTGCAACAAAATGTACCTTGTCGGGTGCTTTTGGACTCAGGGTCCCAAACACATTTAATTTCTGAAAGGTTCATGCAATTCCTCGGTGCGCAACGTCTTCCTTCTCATACCACTTTAACGTGTGCAAATAACGCTGTAACAACGGTTAAACACAAGGCTGTTCTTAACATCGGCTCTCGTATCAATGGATTTAGAGCTACAATAGAGGCACTAGTGATTCCTCAAATAACGGGGCTGCTACCTGATAAGAAAATTGATATCAAAGAATGGAACATTCCAAACAACATTAATTTATCTGATCCCCATTTCAATATTCCTCAGCGTATAGATCTACTACTTGGCGTAGACTTATTTTACACAATATTGTGCATAGGACAAATTAAATTAGGATCGAACTTACCTTCATTGCAAAATTCGTTATTCGGCTGGATAGTAGCAGGTCAGTTGCCGAAATCAAATAACCCGAGCTCTTCTAATCAACGCAGTTTTGCTATTCGAGACAATTCGTACAACTTCGAATCCGATGATTCACTTAACAACACGTTAAAGGCATTTTGGGAAATTGAAAGCTTCAACAGTCAAACAGATGTTACATCAAGAGAAGAGACGGAATGTGAAAATCATTTTTTGAGCAATTACTCGCGTTTAGAGTCTGGTCGATTTAGTGTGAGGCTTCCCTTCAAACAGAACCCGAGCTTATTAGGCAATTCCTACGATATGGCAAAAAAAAGGCTACTGTCACTTGAAAGAAGGTTCCGCAAAAACCCAGACCTATTTCAACAATATTCTGCCTTTATGAACGAAATGCTACTGAATTCTCACATGGAATTGGTAAACAACGTAGACCTCTCCTCTCCACATTATTTTCTGCCTCATCACTGTGTCATGAAGCCATCAAGCTCATCCACAAAACTTAGAGTAGTGTGTGATGCCACGGCAAAAACGAGTTCTGGGAAATCACTGAATGATATTCTCATGGTAGGGCCCGTTATCCAGCCAGATTTATTCTCCATCGCTCTGAGATTTCGGAGACACAAATTTGTAATGACAGCAGACATAACAAAAATGTATCACCAAGTGCAGCTTCATGAGTGTGATCGACGATTTCATTATATTTTATGGAGAAACAAGGAGAACGAGATTGTCATTTATCGCTTGTGCACGGTGACTTTTGGAACAGCCTGTGCTTCATTTTTGTCAACACGTGCATTAAAGCAACTGTCGATCGACGAAGGGAGAGAATTTCCTGCAGCAGCTAAAGCTATAAGCTCAGAATTTTATGTCGACGATTTGATCACTGGTTGCGACTCTCTCAATCAATTAAAGTCATTGAAGACTGAATTAATATCGTTGTTGGGAAAAGGTTGCTTCATTCTTAAGAAGTGGTGTGCAAATTCTCTTGATATTTTGGAAGAAATTCCAGTTACTGATCGCGAGAAATATTTCAAGATAGGGGGTAATGATGTAATCAAAACATTAGGTACCTATTGGAACCCAGTCGAAGACAATTTCCACTATGAGATGATTCCACTTAATTCAGAGTGCGTTACAAAAAGAACCGTTCTTTCCGATATAGCACACCTTTTTGATCCGTTGGGGTTAATAAACCCTGTGATTGTACTTGCCAAGATTTTTATGCAACAGCTGTGGCGTCTGAAGCTTACATGGGACGAAGCTTTGCCCCAGCAATTTTACCAATCATGGTTAAAGTTCCGAAAAAATCTACATGAGCTTAATAATATGCGCATTGGTCGACGGGTATTTTTTGGTCATCCCGATAACTATCACCTCCATGCCTTCTCCGACATCTCAGAAGATGCCTATGGCACATGCGTCTATATACGTTCCGTTGATGATGATGGTACAGTGAGAACCAACTTGCTATGTGCCAAATCTAAAGTAGCGCCGGTACGCAAGGTTACGCTACCACGGCTGGAATTATGCGCTGCGGTTATGATGGTTCAACTTGTGAAGCGATTAAAGGAGATCTTTGGTTCCATTTTACACCGTATAACATTTTGGACGGACTCATCAATTGTTTTGAATTGGATCGCTGAGGAATCATGCAACTGGCAAACTTTCGTCGCTAATCGCGTTTCCATTATTCATCAACACTCATCAGTTTCTCAATGGCGGCACATCTCTTCGGAATTGAATCCTGCGGATGTGATATCGAGAGGATCATATCCATCAGCATTAATTCAAAGTGACCTGTGGTTCAGTGGACCCTCTTTTTTAAAGTTGGAAGAAAGCGACTGGATTTCGTCAAACGCAATGTTGAATGCTGAAGACCCTCGGCTTGAACGCAAAAGAACTAAAACCATTTTAAATGTTTGCATGGAACCTGATTTTATCACGGACATAAAATACCACAACAATTACTCTTCTTTGCTCAGAATAGTGGCGTATATGTTCAGATTCCGAAATAATGGTCTCAAGAAAGGTACAAGGGCGTCTGGACCACTTACTGTTGAAGAACTCACACAATCTTTGAAGGGTTTGGTGAGATACGTGCAGTTCATTAGTTTTCAAAGAGAAATCGAAGCACTTTCTAATGGTTATCAATTGTCCTCAAAATGTCACATCAACTCGCTTTCACCATTTCTGGACTCTGATGGAATACTTCGTGTAGGAGGAAGAATTTCTAATTCTCATCTGAACTTCGATGCGAAATATCCTATTTTATTGCCAAAGGACCATACGTTCACCACAATTCTAGTTCGGCATCTGCATGAGAAGAATTTTCATATTGGTCCGCAGGGGCTTCTTAACATTGTTCGTGACAAGTTTTGGCCCATACATGGTAAGACGGTGACTCGAAAGGTTGTTCACAAATGTGTTCGATGCACACGCGCAAACCCGTCCCGTAATTTTCAAATTATGGGTGATTTGCCTCGTCAACGCGTACAACAGTCGAGGCCATTTAACATCGTTGGAGTTGACTTTTGCGGCCCATTCAGCATCCATTTTCGTCGTAGAGGCACATCGCCTGTAAAATCTTATGTCGCAGTGTTTGTTTGCTTTGTTACCAAAGCAGTCCATCTAGAGTTAGTGGAAGATCTAACTACATGCAGTTTTCTAGCCGCTTTAAAGAGGTTCATCGGCAGACGTGGGTTGTGCTCAGTGATCTACAGCGACAATGCTACAAATTTCATCGGAGCGCGAAACCAGCTACATGAGCTCTATGAGTTGTTCAAGAAGAGTGAAAATCGCGATAAGATTATCAAATCATGTGCAGCAGATGGGATAGAATGGAAAACTATTCCTCCTAGGTCTCCTCACTTCGGGGGTTTGTGGGAGGCCGCCGTCAAAAGTTGCAAGTTCCATATGAAACGAACTTTACAAAACTCCTCATTAACATATTCTGAATTTAATACTATTTTAATACAAATTGAGTCTATTTTAAATTCTAGGCCAATTACACCTTTATCTGAAAACCCTAAAGATATGCAAGCTCTTACTCCAGGGCATTTCCTGATCGGAACACCTCTGAATGCAGCAGTCGAACCACAGCTACACAACTCTAACTTCAACACCTTAACGCGTTATCAGCAGTTACAGTGGTACTTCCAACAGTTTTGGTCTAGATGGTCTCGAGAATATCTACAAAACTTACAAGTGCGAGCTAAATGGGCTAAGTCGGGGTATCCAATTGCTGTCAACGACCTGGTTATAATTGAAGACGATAATCTACCACCACTGAAATGGAGACTTGGTAGAGTTGTTCAAGTTCATCCTGGAAAGGACAACGTTGTGAGAGTCGTGACCCTAAAAACATCAACTGGAGAGGTGAAACGAGCTGTTACGAGAATTCGACGACTTCCGATTGAAGAGCCTTCGTCCCTTCAAGGGCGGGAGAGTGTTGAGCATTAAAAACATTGTTCTTAAAACTCATTTATTTATATTTATCTCAATGATTTAACATTTTTTATAAATTGCACAAATGAATTCATTCCATGAAGTTACACCCTGTATTTCTTATAATTTCTATGTCTTGATTTATCGATTAATCTGTCAAAAATTGTCAAATCTTAAAATAACCCTTCCGGTTGTCAAGCTATAATCTTGTATTACTACTCACTCTTAATAAAGTCTCTAAGCTGTAAAGACCGTGTCTTTTAAAATCCGAAAATATTTAAGTAATCCATCAAGATCGTATCTTCGATTGGATCTATACAACAGGGAAACAAAAACGCTTGCTTTCTCTCAACAAGACCTTTGAACGCCAACTACAGAAGCGGTAGGCCCCCTTGTGGGAGTTTCAGAGGGGCTGTTGGTTGACGAGAAATTCGTTCTCGGTAACTGAGTTACCTTTCTCAAGCTCAGTTATATAGATAGAAAAACATTTACCATTATGGTTTCTTCATGGAAGAAATAAACTGGTACTTGAAAACACAATTTAAATTTATTATATTAAATGCGATGAAGGGATAACATACGCAAAAGTTTGATAACGATGAGTTTCAAACAGTGTGATTAAGGGAGAGTATCAACTCTAACAAACAGATACCAATGTGAATGGTCACACGTCGGATAAGGCTTAATTTCTAGGTTCCGACGTAAAACTGCTCACTACTACTGTACCTCAGGTACTCAGTTCATCGATGGAGAAAATCCTCGATCGAAGTTCTTTATAATTTTTCAAGCGTTCTTCATAGGTCTTATATGGTGCTTTTGAGTTTTTATTTTATTGATTAGATTGACCGAGAAGGTCCTTTGTTGGGGAGCTTCTATCGCTTGGACTTGTCCCGGGGTTACCTGAGTTGAACGAGTTCCCCCGAGGTTCATCTCGCTCAACTTCGTGTTTTCCGATTTTGGATTACAGGTGGGGCACTGAGGGGTTGTAAAACCATCCAAACCGCATCTATAACAAAACAGTCTTCTACTGGGTGACGGACAAACAAGGAAGGTACGACCTTCCTTTTTGCAATTAAAACATTTCTTGTTCCTAGCCGGCATTAATTTATTGTCAATGGCGTTAACGCTATTCTCTTGAAAATCTACATTTTCATGCTCATATAACTCATTGACATGTCTGTGAGTGGTAATTGGAGTGTAACGAGATCTTGGTGTTTCTCTTGACTGAAGCATTTTTTCGGTTTTTCTACATTCTTCTCGCAAGTGTTGCAAGTTAAAAATGGACATTGGGTAAATGTACTGCATAAGTTGTTGATTTATATTTTGCCTAAGTATATTTAAGAGGTCGCTATCTCGAATCTGTTCTTTCAACCGATTTCTAAGCCCTAATATCACATTATAAACGTCATCGAACGACTCATTTTGAAGTTGGCGCCGTTCCATAATGCGTTTTATAATTTCAAAATCTGTTTCAACACAACAGAATTGATGCAGTAGAGCCCTACGAAGTGTTTCCCAGCTTGAACTAGGATTATCTCGAAGGTGCTGACAGAACCAATTTTGTGCATTGCCGACTAAAAGAAGATGGAAATTCTTCACTACTTAAACCCAAGGCATATTATAATTTTCTTTAAGTGTTTCCACTCGAAAGATTAAATCCTCGATTGCCATTGATTTATCAGTACCATCGAATTTGAGACCCCATCGATCAAGATCAAATTTTTTTGAATAAAATGCACGTAACATGTGATCAGGTTGTTTTGACAAGGTACCTGGATCATTTTTCGCTGCGTTTGGGAGATTTAAATGCTCACCTAGCAGCTGGTTGATATTAGTAACATAATCTACACTAGAATGTTGTTGTTGACATGTGGCTAACGGAACATTACCATCGAAAAGAATGTTTGGTCTTGTATTTTCAGAGTTTTGTGACACTTGTTTATCTTGTTGATGATTTGGTTGGTTTTGATATAGTTCTTTTGCTAGACCTTCCGCCTCATTAGTATTTTGTTCCATTTCGTAACTTTTTTTTACAGTCTTAACAACTAGCTTTTCAATACTGGTAAACCTATCATCTAAGGAGGCCATAAGGTCACTATATAAGCTTTGAAAACCCCTTTCCATATATTGATTAACATAGGCCTTAATCGATTCACCCGATTTAACGTTCGAATCATTCCTAGCGCGATTACGTTCATCTATGTGATTATGCAAATCATTTGTATCCAAAAGATTATTCAACTGCTCGAAATTATTTGTAGGCGGAGACTCAATATTGAAATCCCGAACCATTTCTACGGGATCGGAACCAGGAGCTTTATTCTGTTCAAGACCAATCTCATCGAGTTTCTCCTTACTAACAAGTGTGTGCTGTGTATTTCCTCGGGTCACTCTCGGCGTTTACTGACCTAGGTTTAAACTTGTATCCCCACTTCCCTTTTTACGTTTAGTAGGTTAGGTTAGGTTAGGTTGAGCGGGCTGATAGTTGATGTTGTTACCATCACACTTAGATCAATGTAGATCCATTGTGGTACCTCGAAGTGTTGTAACTTCCTGAAAAGATATAATAACCTATGAATCATGTGGTTCGTTTAACCATTTAGAGGTCTTGACAAAGTTTAGTAAACTTTTGCCTGGAAGTTCTGATAGTTCCTCTAGTTCATTGAAGAAGAAGTTGCCTAGAGTTTTCTTCCTAGCAAGACAGAGCGAAGGACAGTGACAGAGAAAATGAGCAGTGTCTTCATGCTCGTTTTCATCACCGCAGCCTCTACAAAGGTCATCAGTACTGAGCCCCATCTTCTTCTTATGGTAGCCGAGTAGGTTTTGTCCTGTAATAATGCCGATAAGGGATCTTAGGGAGGGTTTATTAAGAGTTAAGATCCAATCGGATCTTTTCTTATCGTATAAAGGCCATAGCTTCCTGGTGTTAACACAGGTTTCTAGGAGATTCCATCTGTCATTGGATTTTTGAATGATGGTTTTACTGACGTTATGTTTCAGTTCACATAACGGTATCCCTATATGATAGTCTATCAGAGACGGTTCCAGTGTGGAGCCCTCTCTAGCAAGTTCATCCGCCTTTTCGTTGCCTGGTACATCACTGTGGCCAGGAACCCAGCAGAGTCTTACGTTATGCTGTGAGCCAAGAACCTTTAGCTCTTCGCGACAGCAAGAGACAAGCTTCGACTTGATTTGGGTGACAGAGATAGCTTTTATTGCCGCTTGGCTATCAATGAAAAAAGTGATGTCCGCGTGTGATATCGCCATCATGGATATATGTTTAGCAGCGTTTTTCACTGCCAAGATCTCAGCTTGGAAGACGCTGCTATGGTCGCGGACCCTGAATGATTTGGCAAGGTTGAGGCTTTCAGAGTAGAAGCCTGCACCTACTCCAGTATCCATTTTAGAACCATCGGTTTAGATGGTAATGGTTGAGTTGTTAGTGTAGGGCACATTATTTTCCCAATCTTGTCTATTGGAGAACCTAGTACTAAAAGATTTGTTGAAATCTAAATAAGGAGTCACATAATCTGTGCAGATATTGTTGTCTACGTATTTCGTAAGAATAGCTGCGTGGCCACTCTGGCTTGTTTTCCAGATGTTAGTTTGGCTGAGCCTGAGGGCGCTGTTTGCTGCTGATTCTTGGACAAATAGATCTATTGGGGGGAGATTGAGGATCGTTTCTTAACCCGCAGTTGGGGTAGTCCTCATCACCCCACTAGTACAGATACAAGCCATTCTTTGTACTTTGGTAAGTGTTTTTAAATTCGTGGATTTCTCCAGCGCTTTCCACCAAACCAAGCTGCCATAAGTTAGAATCGGTCTGACAATGGCAGTGTACATCCACATAACTATTTTGGGGTTTGGTCCCCAATTTCTACCCAAAATCTTGTTGCATGAGTAGAGTGCGATCGTGGCTTTCTTATATCTTTCTTGGATATTTGGACCCCAGTTGAGTTTTTTATCCAATATAACTCCGAGGTATCTCGCTCGGTCGGAGATTTTTAGTGTGGTGTTATCTATTTTTGGTATTTCAAACGGAGGGATTTTCCTTCTGTTTGTAAAAAGAACCAGTTCTGTTTTAAGGGGATTTACCTTAAGACCGCATTTCTTGGTCCAGTTGCTGACCCTTGATAATGCGCTTTGTAATTGTTCGCTAATAGTGGTAAGGTATTTACCCGTGCGTCGCCAAAAGCGCTAAATCATCAGCGTAGACACTATACCGTAATTCCTAAGTTTTATTAGGATCTCGTTCATCACTAAGATCCATAATAATGGTGAGAGAATTCCACCTTGCAGGGTTCCTCTAGATGCGTACATCTCTAAATGTGCGTTACCGAGCTCACTATCTGTTTTTCAGCATACACATGACCCATTTGATAACTACTTCTTCTATACGTTGATCATTAAGTGCTTTCTCGATTGCAATACTGTGGACGTTATTGAAGGCTCCTTCAATGTCCAGGAATGATGCAAGAGTGTATTCCTTAACGTCAAGTGACTTTTCTATGGTTCTAACTACGCAGTGTAGTGCCGTTTCTACACTTCTACCTTTGGTATAGGCGTGTTGAAAGTGTGATATGGTCTCCGGTTTTAAATTACTGCGGATGTATATATCGATAAGTCTTTCAAGTGTTTTAAGTGCAAAAGACGTAAGACTTATGGGTCTGAAGTCTTTGGGTTCCGTGTGGCTATGTTTGTCGGCTTTTGGTATAAAGACGACTTTTACCTCGCGCCATGTCTTTGGGACATACCCACATTTAATGCTGCTTTGAAAAATGTTTATCAGGTGTGGAGTGATAAATTCTGTGCTTTTTTGCAGCATCATTGGGAAAATGCCGTCTAGGCCCGAAGATTTGTAAGGGGAGAAAGAGTTAATAGCCCAATTTAACTTTTCTCTCGTTATAAAATCTGTAGGGATTTCGTATTCGAAGATTAAGGAGTTTACTGATTCGCATTCAGGGCTAGGTTTGCTACCTGGGAAGTGTGTTTCAACCAGGAGTTCTAGACTTTCGCGACCTGATTCCGTCCAGCTATTGTCAGGTTTCTTTAGAGAACCTACCGAAGTGGTGGATTTAGAAAGGATTTTCCTGAGCCTAGCTGATTCGTTTGTGCATTCGATGTTACTACAGAAACTTTTCCACTAGCTCCGTTTAGCTCGTTGGGTTTCTATTTTAAATTTTCTTTAACTAGTCTTGTAACAGTCCCAGTCACTTTCGAGTCTTGTTCTTTTAGCAGCATTGAAAAGCTTTCTTGTTTCCTTTCTAATGTTGGTCAGTTCTGTTGTCCACTAGGGGGGTTTATTAATTTTCTTCACAGTTGTTTTGATAGGACAACTGGCTTCGAACGCCTTACGCAGAGTCTCAGTGAGATCCTCTGTTGCCTTCTCTAGACTGTCTGGTCCTAGAATAGCGCTGGTGTTAATGTGCTTAATGTTCTTACTAAGTTCCCTATTGAAGATAAGCCAGTCTGTACGCCTATTATTTCTAAAGGGTTTGTGCTGTCTATCAGCATTAGGGATTTTAAATTCTATAAGACGATGGTCAGAAAAGGATGGTTCTTCTAAAACCCTCCAGTGATCAATTTGACAGGAGTCAGAGTTATTTGAGAGGGTAATATCTATTACCTCTTTCCGGTTTTTCGTGACAAAGGTGGGTGTATTACCTCGGTTGGCCACACATAGATTATTATCTAAGATGAATTGAAAAAGGGATTCACCTCTAGTATTTGTGTCGGTGCTACCCCATTGCGCATGATGTGAATTGGAGTCGCACCCTAAGATAATGTTGAAATTTTTCTTACTTGCGAATGATACCAATTCATTAGTTTTATCCGCTGGTGGTCCTTCAACTCCATCATAGGGCATGTATGTGGAGGTTATTATGAGCGTTGGGTGCTTCATGCGTTCAAATATGACCGCTGTCTGGTCGATGTTGCTATAAGAAGTTAGAAAAAAAAGATTAAACTGTTTTCTAGCTAATATACATGTTCTGGGGTTACTATTTTGGCTGTCAAGATTTGACTTATACAGCATGAAGTCTTTGGAGTGCAGGCCCTTAATCATGCCACCTACTATCCAGGGTTCTTGAATTAGGGCCATATCGTATTGTCTACTCTCTAAGAGGTAGACCAGGTTGGCGCTGGCGGCTTTACTATGTTAAAGATTGATTTGTAAGATTTTCAATTCCATTTGCATAATAAAGATTTGTTCATTACCTTACTAACCTGTTTTCTTTTGTTTGAAGTCAATCTAAGCTTGCATCTGGTGATCCCGACGCGCACTTTGAAATCCACTTTCCTTAGTAGTGGTATCGATTTGTGAACTAACCTTACCATGACTTCGGTGCCTTCGCTGGTCTTCTCACACTTGATTTTTTCCCAGTCTTGGCTGAGGAGATCTTTATTGAGAGATATGATATATCTCTCCAGTCGATCGTTGGGTAGGGTTGGACCTTTAACCAGAAGCACGCCAATTGGTCTCGAGATGTTTTTGATCTCCTTCACCTCAATTAGGCGAAGATCTGCGTTTTGCCATGGTGCAGATGTGGACTTAGTGAAGTCCTGAAGCCACTTAAGTGTGGTGTCGTTTTCACATTCCATCACTTTGAATCCATGGATGGTTATTAAATTACCGAAGAGCGGGGGGGGGGGGGTCTGTTTTGGACTATGGCCTCATTTACTTCTTCAAGGATTCTCAGCTCCAGAAGTTGTCACTCATCCTCAGTCAGCTTCCGTGAAGTTTTACCGAAATCGGCAATGGCAACTTGTTGCCCCTTCACAGTTGCCCGGGAGGTCTTAAATCTCTTCGTCGCCTTATTAGGCGAAGAGGTGTTCGGGGAAAGTTCGCTCCTTGACCTTTTAGAGGTACAATGCCTATCAAGAGGTGTATTTGTATCTCTACTTATCGATGTTTTTTGCGTATTTTGTTCATGTCCCATATCGTTCGACTGTAAGCGCTGTTTGGATTTGTCCAACGCTGCCTTCTCTTTTGCAGTCAAGGACTTTGGTGCCCTATTAGCAAAACGGCGGACAATCCTTTCGGCGTTACGTCTTTGTCGACGTCTGATTTCCTTGTCATCTAATACTGTTGCCCTACGTGATTATGTTCTTTTCTCTATCACTGTGGCTATGCTGTTGTTCGTCGTGTTAATCGTACAATTTTCGGGTTCAGATTCGACAGTCATGTTTAGGTCAACGCTGAGGCTGTGGCCTGTAGCATTGCCCACGAATTCCCTCTCATCCTTACCCTCATTGGTTGTCACCTTCTCACCTGCTTCACTAACGCCAACTGATATCGAAGCGATCAGTGGCGGATCGGCAGGTGGTACGATTGACGACTCAATGTGTGTTCGTACGACCATCCCTGCCTGATTATTCCCCTCCTGAGGAGTGTTTGCAACCGTCGATGGGGGGCACCCTTCCTCTCGCTGTATTGTTACAGCGATGGGGGCAGGTGGTCCCATCACGGTTTTAACGCTCGTGTTTCCCGAAGAGAGGGGGTTTGGTGCTTGATTAGCGGGGTGCCTATCTTTTCCCAAACCGTCCTTATCCAGAAAAGCACGTGCGTTATGCAGCCTCTTCCTCTCCTGCTCTGTCAGTTGATCCCAGTCTAACTGCCCTAGTCTCTTTACAGTCCTTTTACTATTAGTGATTCTACACCTTCTAGAGGCCCATGATACAGTCGAGAGGCTGGAGCTAGCGACCGAGCCGACTTTGCTGACGCTATCATCAGCGTCGATCTCACTGGCGCCATCCTTCATATCAAGGTTGGAGAAGGGATCGAGAAGGAGATTTTCCTCCTCTTCAGTAAGACAATGGTCCTTGATCGAGCTCATCTTTTTAAGATAATTGAGTATGTTCAATTGCTTATAATTTTTCGAAACTGAAAACAGAAATCAAAATAAAAAGAGAAAAGAAAAAGAAAAAAGAAAAAGAAGAAGTTTCGTAATTATAAGTAGAGTCATAATAAAATAAAGTTTTATGATTGAAAAAATTGTCACTGGCGACTTCTCCTCACGGTATTGAGACCGAGAGGCAAAGCCTAAGCCGATAGCCGTGACTACTACCGACCTTATAGCGTATATCCCCGCTATGGTTTTGTTCTGTTTAATTAATTCTTCCATATTCATAGGGGTGGGCCTCTCTTAGTTTGCTTAAACATAAGTTGGTGGCTGAGAGTCTGCTCAAGAGCTTGAATCTGCAACTTAACCTACTTGAAGTTCTCGCGTAAGCCTCCTCACCAACGTCAAGGTGGAGACCCGTCGAGGAGGTTAACGTTTAGTAGGATCAGCCTTGGATTTATCCTTCGGAATAGCTCCTGATCTTGCCATTTTGGACACAATATTTTATTGCTACTTAATATGAAAAATAAATAGCCGCCGACTACCGTTTAGGAATCTTATCTCAGACACTTTTATATTAAGTCAAATTCGTGATTGGAAATAGTATACGTATAGTGAAAAAGTTTTACGACCCGGAACTAACGGAGTTCATTAACACAAAAAAAAAGAAAAGAGATCTTATCCTATCTTAACTCTCTATATAATGTAAAAATCCATTTTAGTCCAAACTATTTAGGGTAAAAGCACCAGTACCCGGACAGATAACTTCTTTTTTGACTTTCAATGCAAATATCTTTATTTCTGTTAGTATTTCATTCAAATCTTAATATTTTGCTAAGACTACAGATATTTCTCAGTAGTTTGGTATATGAATGAATTGAAAGTAACTTTAAACATTGATTTAAAAAGATGAATCTTAAATAAAGGCGATTTTCCGGAGTCTCCGGACGATTGTTCTAGTCTCCGGACGATCTTAAATGGAGTTTCCGGACAGTTCCACTTAAAAACTCAATATCTTTTTTCTCTTAAGTGTTGACTATAGAGCAATTCATTTTCTGTATTGGTAATTACTTCCTGACTGTTTGACATCTAATTAATTTAAAAAATATTACCTAGTTATTGTTACTTAAGACGAAATATAAAGAAACCAAAATCGGTACCAGTTACCGGACGATCAAAACAGAGTCTCCGGACGACTTTGAACCTACTTCGTCATACTTTATTGCTGCTTGACTGATACCTAATTTCTTCGATCTAATGTCGTGCAAGGCTATCTTTTAAGTTGTTTGCATTCATCTTCAATAAAAAAAAAAGTTAAGACTGTTCATATCCTCACTATCCAACTAAACCATGGCAATTTTATGCATCAGAAATACATATTTACTTGTTTCAAGGTTAACTAGTTGTTGTTTCTTTTTTCCGAACGTTTCCAGGCACTTGGAATCCTTCAACACTAAACTGATGCACTGTTTTTTTGTGCACATCGCATTCAAATATTATACCTTCGATAGGGGTGGTTTTGGTTTTGGTTGGTTTCTGTTTGTGTTTTTTGTATGTATATGGTATGCATCAGTGAAGAAAAATGTTATTCTCAAATAAATAGAGAAGTGGAGTAGGAGGGAAGAAACTGGTTTTATTATTCTCATGTTCAGGTTTCGGTAAAAAGGAAAATAGATATCGCACGATCGATTTACACCATTTTGATTTCAAAATATTGTGTTTGTGTGGCAGGAAATAAAAAATGATATTGAAATACAATTTTTAGAGTTTTTTATTTGTCATTTTTAATCCATCAGAGGGATGATAGTAAACAAATTTTATTCTGGATATAAACAAGTACTTTTGACAATTAAATTAAGGGTTGCAAAAAGAATTTGAACATAAAAAAGTAATTAAATAAAACCTTGGAGCTGTACGGAAACTAGATATTCGTTATTTTTTGTACCAGTACCGGACACTTAAACAAATCGATTAAAAAAAAAGCAAAACTCAATTTTTTTCTTTAGTTATTGGAAGTTCATTATATTTTCTTTGAAACAAACCCCATTTGATTGCAAGACTTCACAAGATCAACTATTCCCAGTATATTTTTCCAAGGTCTGCCACTATTTTTTTGCTAAGAAAACAGCAGAACAGCAGTGGTTGCTGCTTAAACTACCTATAACTTTTCCGTTATACATTCGATCGGCTTCAAACTTTGTATGCATATGTGGAAAATGTTACTGATTCTGTATTTTGTTGTTTTTTGTCAAGTCTGTATTTAGTTTCTCTTTTGTTCCACATAAAGGCAAAATCGTCCGGTCACTGGTGCCTGTCCGGAAACTGGTGCAGTTACCCTAGTTAAGAAATAATTTTAATTAATACTTCCAGTACTAATAAATAAGGTAGATGTTAATATTTAAATATAGGTACCAACAAAAAACTCTTTTGTTGAAATTGATAACAAAATTATTAATAATAATCAAAATACTCATATGCGATTTTTGGTGAGTTCACGACAATGCTGGGAACGACGTTTGTGAGACTAAAAGGCGAGGTATATTCGATGAAAAAAATGATGTTTAATGAATTTAGCTTTACTCAGCAACAAAAATCATGTTGCGGAATTGAGACATTTAAAATAAATGCTCACATTTTCTCTTCAACATGTTAAAACAACTGATCTCGAATCAGGTGTATAAAATTTATATTATGTGGAACCTCTCCAAATATAAAAAAAAAAATATATAAAACAACATAAATATGCATTAGCTCTGAATAACTTCAATGAAACTTAAATCAGCTGATATGCACAAGAACTCAATTAAGAACACGCGCTCTAACTGGTACTCTCATCTCAGGTTAATAGAGTTACTCTAGTTGGCTTGCTTAATGTCTTCTCAAAAACAAAAATAACCTAGCTTGAATCAGGATATGATTATCTCGATTTCAGGCCTCGTTCGTTGGGCGCCATAATTTGTAATGGGTCACGGAAAAGATGAAAGATTTCCATGGTATGTCATCGTCTGGCACTTTTCTTCCTTCTAGCTCAGTCAGATGGGATGGGTAATGATGATTCCATAATAACCCTTACAAACTAAGTTCGTGCCAAACAAATGTTCCCTCACCTCTCCCTCTGATCACTCACATTATCTCCAACATCGTCACTCACTCACCAAATTTTGTCTCTAATCCGTCATTCTCAAATAATTAAGTCACAATTTAAATTCATTGCATTTTAATGTAAACATTAATAATAATCATATAGAAAAGATGAACTACATACTAAACTTGCATCTCAATATTCAAATAGAGAGCAATCAAATTAAAATAAACAAAATAAAGTAATAGATAATGAGAGCTTAACACCTAACCAATGAAGTGATTATGATCACAAAAGAAATATCTATGTAAAATAGACAAGTAAAACTTATCAAGAATTGTACTTACTCAATCGTACTTTGTTGCTGGAATCCGGCTGGTGTGCGCACATCCACCGATGATCCGCTATCGTTGAGTTTGATTAGAATTTTTTTTGATTATGGTTGGGATTATAATGATGATGATCACTTCTTAAGGTTAGGTCAGAATTCGATTGGTTAATAATATTGAAGGTAGGTCAGAGGTCACAATTTATATATTATTATATTATGAAAAATGAAATGACTTAATATTTAAGTAAAAATAAATGGAAATTATTTAACAAAATTCTAAAAAAAAATCTTCAATTAATATTGTTCTTGGTTTGGTTTTTTTCCAGGTAAGTTAGACTTTAATTGGTTGTTTGATTGGAATTTCAAGGTTATATGGGTATGTCCGGGGATTGGTCTTGATAGGTAGCGGTTGCACGTGTGTTGCACTGCAAGTCTTCTTCTGGGTTTTGATTTTGGTGGCAGTAATTCGTGCCAAATTGTATTTCAAGGTTATGTGGGTATGTCCGGGGATTGGTCTTGATAGGTAGCGGTTGCACGTGTGTTGCACTGCAAGTCTTCTTCTGGGTTTTGATTTTGGTGGCAGTAATTCGTGCCAAATTGTATTTCAAGGTTATGTGGGGTATGTCCGGGGATTGGCCTTGTTAGGTGATGGTTTCACGGGTGTTGCACTGCAAGTCTTCTTCTGGGTTTTGATTTTGGTGGCAGTAAGTAATGCCAATTTGTTTGACTTTTGCCGAATTTCGCGTAGGCACGCAGTTCTTATTTGAACTAATTTGGCCACGCACCAGAGGTGCGTAGGCTTGACAAAACGTGGTTTCTGTAGCCTGGTTTTCTGGTGCTGATATGGGATGAAACGGGAATGGATTTTAATAAGAACACCTCAGAGACAAGAAGTGGCCAGAATCTTACCTGTGGCTTGGTTTGATCGTGTTTAAAATTGATCTTAAAAGATCAGTTTGAAAGTTTGTGGAAGGATTTCACAGGTTTTTATGGTTCAGGACTGGTTCCTCACTGATACACTATTTTCTATCGCGATCGATTAATTTGCTGTTCGATTTCGTGGCTAAACTCTTTCTTTTAACTTGTGGGTCGCAAATCAAGCTCAAAATTAAAAAGCTCTAGATCACGTCTTTACTTGTGGCCGATTAATTTGAAAAGACAGAATTTTTTCATTCTCAGCTCAACATCGATCGTAGGCGGAAATTATTCAGTCGAGTTCAACAAAATGGGAAATGCGTTCAACACGTAATACTCATTTTTGAATTCCGTGTGTGTTCATTTGTTTTTCTGTATAGATGAGCAATGCGAATTTACACATAGCGATTTTACTAAAGTGGTTTGGGAAGTAAAAAACAAAAATCATGACAATTCGTTCAGCGGGAGGATAAAACTAATTATATTATCTGTCAATCAGACATGAGCTAAATGTTACCAATCACGAAATAAGTACAAGTTGAAAAAAAACGTAAGATGGTGGACCCTTTATATCAAACTCCACTTTTGGTATTTCAATCCGATGCCTTGACTTCAAAATTTGATACAGAAATGATAAGAATAATAAGAGAATTCACTACGGCGTATACGTACTATTTATTTTGAATGTAAATCTCAATGTAGCAATCAGTTGTCCAAGGCACATATTCAAGCTTCTTTCTTATGAGTGGTTTTGGGAAAGAATAATCATGACAACCCGGGTACCCGGGTACCTGAATATGCGGGTAATACCCGTAAATGCGGGTACACAGGTATTTTAACTGACTTCAGCTTTATATATTATTACTAGCTGGCCCGGCAAACGTTGCTTTGCCATATGAATTATTTCTAGAGTATGAAAATATATATTATTAATCTCCAGCATGGGCGTATGAGGTATTTGAGTGGAAGAGGCATGGAGCGCTGTGAACCATGACGGAATGTAAAAATTACAACACATCAAATACTATTTCATTTAATTTATTATTACTTTTTCTAATTATTATATTTACAACGAATTCGGAAAATATATAAACAAAATGTGTGGATGAGCCATCCTTAACAATTAGCGGTATAAAAAATAGATATGAACCTATTCTCATACCTACTGAATACAAATATAAAATTTCATCAAAATCGGTCAAGCCGTTTCGGAGGAGTATGACCACTAAAACTGTGACAGAAGAATTTTATATATTAGAGATAGATATAGATATAGATATAGATGTAGGGCCTGTTTTACTTGAAAACTCGACTTGGACTATGTAGGCCCTGTCCTTAAGGTAAGTTGTTACCGCCCTTGTTGCTAGAATGGTATGCATGCTCCTTGCTTATGAAAAATCATTGTCAAAGCTCTTATAAGATAACCGTTAGTTTTTTTACTTGAACAGTTTTAAATTATTAAGAAAGTGTGTTGCGTATGGACAGTTCTTCGTTATTGACATAAGTGCCTTGAATACAAGAATATTTCAGGTACCCGAATCTAGCCGGGTACCCGAAATTATGGCTCCCAATACGGGTACCCAGGTAGCTACCCGGAGATGCGGGTATCAAGAGCTCAAATTACTGTACATATATGCAAGTATTGAATTCGTTAAAAAAAAGTTGAGATGTTGATGAGATATGACATTTTGATGACAGAGAAGTCGAAAAAAGTGGGTCCGGCGATTCCGTCCGTCTGTCTGTCTGTCTGTAAACGGACTTACAGTGTCTTAACCACTAGTCCGATTGACTTCAAACTTGAAAATTAGAGCTTTGAGCGAAAACGCATGGCTCGTGTTTTTGATTTTTTTTCTTAAGATCAAAATTTAGAGTAGCCACCATACAATTTTTTGACCAAAAACCAAAAGTTTCAATTTTCTCAAAAACGGCTACTACGATTTTTTTTAAACTTCCTCGAAAATTTTTGTTTAGAGTACCTACTGATGTATTTTATGAAAAAAAAAATATTTTTGTATTGCTCCAATATGGTACCTCTCATAGAATAGTTTTTTGTTATAAGATTTTCTCGAAAAATAAAAGTCCGATCAGCGTAATTTTTTTCTGGAAGTACGTATATATTGCCCAAATAATATTCTGTATCTCAAAAACAATTCAAAAACCGAAATTTACTTATAGAATGTATAAAATGTAAAATAAATAAATAGAGTGGCGCGACAGCTCTTGAAGAGCCAAGGCCTAAGTGGCTTACTCTCATCAACAATTCTCTGATTGCGTGATGTGAAGAATTGAGGGGACCTACAATTTAACGCCGATTCCGAACGGCAAAGTGGAGAAGCACTTTTTCATGACAGATTGATACTCTTGGAAGTCTTGTCAGGTCATCGAACGGCAAAGTGGAGAAGCACTTTTTCATGACAGATTGATACTCTTGGAAGTCTTGTCAGGTCATCGAAAGAGGCAGTACCCGTGAGAGATGAAATAAAAACTTTATGGGCACTAGTAGGACTCGAACCCACGACACGTTCTGCTTAGCAGCCAACGCACCTAACCACTAAGCTACGGGCAACTGAACTTATAAAATGTATAGTTACATAATTCTTCAACACTGCATACCCAAAATAATTTTAAGACATTTTAGAAAACTTTTATGTATAAAAAATTAATTTAAAAAAAAATTGGAAAATCAACAATTTCTTAAGAAATATGACACCATTTTTTTTTCAAATCTCTATATATATAAAAATGGAAGTGTGTTTGTTTGTATGTCTCTTATAGACTCCGAAATGGCCCAACAGATATTTGTAAAATTTTCATGGTTCATACTGTTACATTCAGTGATGATTTCTGTGAAAAAAAAATTGGAAAAACTTCATGGAAGAGTGGGAAAACTGGAAAAACCAAAAAAAGGTCGGAAATTAGATATTTTTTGCTTGGAATTTTTTGGTTCAAAATGGGTTTTCGAATGGAAAAATAGAAAGTTCTTGATGAAAAACTCGGAAAACTCATTGGTTTTCAAATGGAAAATTGCATGAAATTGTGGATGCATTGATTTTCAAATGGAAAACTGGAAAATTTCAAATGGAAAACTGGGAAATTTCAAAATGGGTTTTCGAATGAAACTCGGAAAACTGATTGGTTTTCAAAGGGAAAATTGCATGTAATTGAAGATGCACTCTGGTTTTCAAATGGAAAACTGGAAAATTTCAAATGGAAAACTGGAAAATTTCAAAATGGGTTTTCGAAAGGAACTCGGAAAACTTATTGTTTTACAAAGGGAAACTGGAAAATTTGTGATGGGGAACTGGAAAGCAAGAAAAAGTAAACAAAAAATTGGAAAAATGGAAAATTTGAAATGCAAAAAAAAAAATTGGCTAAACAAAAATCTCAAAAACACTCTTTCATATGAAAAGCATTAGTTGTGGTAATTAGAGTGGTAAAATGGAAAACTCCAGAAGAGCAAGAAAATCCCAAGTCAAATTTTGAATGGATTTTAGACAATGGGAAAATAGAGAATTCGTGATTTTGGTAATTTTTTTTTTTTGAAACACTGATATTTTTAATGTAAAAAAATTATTTTGCTGTATTGCTCCATAACCGTAACTCTCAGAGCAATCATAAAAAATCCTTTTTTCATTCAATATCATGGTCAATATGTTTTATACGCAACAATAAGGTCGAAGAACTCGAAATGTTTACACAACAGCAACATGAGGAGCGAAGTGAAACCGAAATGATTCGCGTTTTACAAATCCGTGCACCGCAGGCAACGGGGCGTATACTTACTATTTTGTTTTGTTTTTTTGATATCGCTTATTTATTTAAAGACGGATCCATACATACGAATTAACAAAAAAACAATGCAAACGATAGAGGAAGAGGGTTATCGATTATCGATTGAGGCAGTACGAAGTCTGCAGGGTCAGCTAGTTCAATATATTTTTGAGGCACATATTTCAATTCAAAATTTTATTTATGAACCTTTTTTATGTTTCTTATGAGTTATAATTTGGAATACAGAAGCAAGTTCGTAAGACTCAGTCGTGCACATTTTTCTTTTGTAAGACCTCTGAAATGTTCATATTTATGTAGAAAAAATCATCAGCTACAGTTACAGAGCCATTACAAAAGAAAATCAAAACCAAACTCCAAGTCAGTACCCACGTCTAAGAAGCATTAGACGATGTGACGCGACGTTATGGAGACATCGGCTAACAGATGGACAAAACTCAGAAGTATTCATTACCCTTTATATGCCAAGAGCACAGTGCGAGCATTAGGGAAAGGATAGGGGATGTAAAAGGAGGTGTCGGTGAACATTGGTTTTGAATTCTTGAACATTACAATGACTGGGGAAGACAGAGTGTGGAAGAGAGTTCCACATTCGCGTAGTACGGCTAAAGAATGATTCTCTGTACTTCACAGTACGTCCGAAGTTGGGCTCAAGGTTGAACTGATGGGCATTCCTGGAGGCACAGGTATTACGGTTGAATATCTTAAGGGGAGGAATGCAACTGGCTATTTCACTAGAGCATATACCGTTGAAGTATCGGTAAAATAGGGTGAGACATGAGAAATTACGCCGATGTTCTAGAGATGTAAATGACTCAACGATGGTATTGTCACTTGAATGGTCATTTTGAATGCTCTTTTTTGGATACTGTCCAGAAGACTTAAGTACGTCACTGAAGCACCAGCTTAGACGTGAGAATTGTACTCAAGCTTAGGACGTATGTAGGTTTTGTAGATGGTAGCCAGATCAGAAGGGGAAAAAAATTTCTTGCATCGCCTTAAGAAACCTAAACATTTTGCGGCATTTTTGGCGACATCGCATATGTGCTCGTTCCACAAGAGGTGGTCAATGATGCACATACCGAGAATCTCGACATGTTCGGTCTCATTGATGCAAGTGCCACTCATGGATAGTGGCAAGGGGGGTATATCTCGCTTCGACGATACAAGACAGCATTGAGTTTTCGAAGCATTAAACTCTACGCGGTTTTTAATTCCCCATTGTACAATGCTGTTTAAGTCAGAGTTTAATGAGCTTATCATATTTTGCCGTTGCAGTTCCACATCCGAAAAGGAAGGATGTGAGCCTGGAAACGAATATGAAAAGCTAAGGGTACTATCGTCAGCGAAACAATTTATTGGATTAGAAGTAACAGGCAAGAGATCATTAATCAAAATGAGGAAGAGGGTCGGAGAAAAACGGAGCCCTGGGGCACACCAGCATTTATATTGTTGGTTTCAGACTTGAAACCGTCCAATACAACTTGCATTGAACGGTTCGAAAGAAAGTTTCTAATCCAACGAAGAAGGGATTCATCGATACCGTAAGCACGCATTTTCGATAAAAGAGCAAAATGCCAGACTTTATCAAATACCTTTGAAATATCAAGTGCAACAATCTTACTTTCTCCAAAACGATGTAAAGATTTGTTCCACTGTTCGGTGAGATAAACCATCAGATCACCAGTGGACCTGCTGCTGCGAAAGCCGTACTGCCGGTCATTAAGAAGCTTTCGGTCTTCGAGATATTTCTTGAGCTGATAGTTTATCAGTGTTTCCATGACCTTAGAAAGAAGGGACGTAAGTGCAATCGGACGATAATTGGACGGAGAGGAGGATTCGCCTTTTTTGGGTATAGGCTGGACAACTGCTGTTTTCCAACTGCTCGGAACGAGCCCAGAAGAATAGGATAGATGGAAAAGCTTACGCAAGGGTTTTGTCAGCGTGGAAGAACACCTCTTCAGAAAAATAGCGGGGATACCATCCGGACCAGCGGATTTATGTATGTTGAGATCCTTAAGGACTCTCGCCACAGCACGAGTGCGGAAGAAGATTTGTCCCATGGAATTATTGACGCGCTCAATAACTGGAGGAGTCATGGCACTCTCTGGCAGCGAAGAGTTGGAGGCGAACTGCTTAGCAAAAAGGTTAGCTTTCGCGAGAGAGCTAACAACTGGAGTGTCATTGCCAACGAGCGTAGGGACCGAGGAAGAAGAAGAATTCTTCCTATTTCTTACAAATGACCAAAAAAATTTACTGCCTTTGGGACATTGCAGAATTTTTTGCCTTAATTTTTGGACATGCAAAAACTTGGTCCGTCGAATATGGGCATTGCAGGCTTTCCTGGCTTGTTTAAACTTGTTCCGGTTTTCCTCAGTTGGGTTGGCTCTAAAACACCGGAACTTTACTTCTTTTTCCCTGATAACCTCTTTACAGCTTGAATCGAACCATGACTTTTGCTTGGGTTTTATGCTTTTAACCCTATTCGGGATAAAAGTTTTCATTCCCAAAATAATCATATTAGTAATCATATCTGCGCTGGAGTCTAAGTCACTATCGAGGAAGCATAGTGACCAGTTAAAGATCCGGAAGAAGTTATTGAGACCGTCCCAGTTGGTTTTGTTGTATTGCCATACGGTTCTCTTCGGAGTTCTTTCTCTATTTGGATTAGTTTGACACGAGAAATTTGCGGATTTGATACTATGGTCTGATCTGCCTAACGGTGTTAATACACAGATATTGTATTTATCAGGGTCAGACATAAGGAGCAAGTCAAGAGTATTTTCAGCTTGGCCATCAATGTCCGATATTCGAGTGGGCTCAGTGACAAGCTGAGTAAGGTGGTTAAACTCAGCAAAGATCTCGGCACACATTCCATCGGCTGTTGTCGGGCCCGAATGGAGAAGCCACGAAGAATTGTGTACATTGAAATCGCCTGTAATAACGATTTTTGTGTGAGGATACAAGGATACAATTCTTTGTATGGAGTCAGACAGAGCGTCAAATTCACGAGAAGTTGAAGCTCTGTCCAGGTTTGGGCTTCGATAGAGAAAACAGTAGTGAATGATGTGCTTATTGACGGAGAATTTAAACCAAATAAAATTAAAAAAAGAATTGGAGCAACGCCCATATTGAGGCAAGAACTGATAAGCTACATCATCCCTAATGTAAACGGCGAGACCATGGTGGGGAAAGAATAATGGCACTAAGCCCATGAATGAGAAATTCAGTAGGATCGGAATTCTCACCTACTTGGGTCTCACTTAGCGCCAAAACAGCTGGCCTGTTAGATTCAGTGTGGATGTATGCAGCCAGAAAATAAATTCGAAGCCCGCGAATATTACAATAATCGACTCTGAAGTCTTCAGTCATTGCAATATAAAAATAATAAAAACCAAAACAGACGAAAGTCTAAGAAAAACTACACAATGAACAAGGTATCTTCTCGAAGCAACGCTCCCGTTAGTGTTATGCCTTAACGGTGACGTGAATCGATCCGACCCTGGAATTCAAATTGTAATTTCTCTATTCATCCGTTGTTGCCGACTCACTATATACATACATACATTGCGTGAGCAAAAAAAAAAACTCATTGCAATACGATGCATATGGTAAGCCATGCAACTGTTAGGATAGGGAAAGTGGAGGATGGGTACTCACATGTGCTGCGTAGGCTTGATGAATTTTTGTTTTTGTTTGATTTAGTGGCGGTGCTTTTTTTCTATTAACTTGGTTTGTGTTATTGTTGTTGTTGGTTATGATGAAAAAATCTAAAAATAACAAACTGGCAAATAAACTTCTCTGAGTTCACCGAAAATATTCCCCTGAATAAACAACAAAAAATTAAAAAAAAAATTTACAAGCAATATCATCTCAACGGCTACTTTCATAAAAAGAGAGCCGCTAAAAGCAAAGATTTAAAATGTAAATAACTTATGTATGCCAACGGTTACAGTTACATGAAATAGCTTTCCATGCCTACACCACCACCTTAAAAATATAACATGTCAACCATTAACATATCCGTAACGCAATATCATCCCACGTACAGGAAATGGCATTTAAACAATATACACACAAGTCCTTATAAAAATACGAAACAAGCCTACATTTAAAATTCAAATCCGGAACACAAGCCTCAACTCAATTAGATGTTTGTGTTCATTTAAATAATCCGAGCCAAATTGTTGGTAATAGGCTTAGGTGTGAGGTGTATCGCGTAGCAAGGAAAGACAAAAGTATAATATAGTACTTAGCAAATAGTTTATTAATAATTTCTAAATAAATTTTAGTAAGGATGATGTTTAGTGGGCGAACGTTAGACGAGAAGTGGTTGTTACAATTTTTTAGTTTCTCAGTCAACAATTTTACATATGTATTTAATTTTGACGTTTGCAACGAGATGCGTTCAAGGTTATAGCAAATTATAATCTTTAAGGGGTCGCCACACTACTCCCCCGCTAAATGTTTACATTGAATAGTTAAATGAACAATTATAATTTGTATACATAATTTAAGCTTGGTACCGTCTAGGAATCCGTACGGTTCGTCCTGACTTAGTTGTGGCAGGTGCCTCATGACATCCTGCATGAGTAGGAACCTTGGTTGATGAATGCGTTACGTATTGTGTTGATGACATAGCTGGTGTATCTGATACGTCCGGTGGTTGGTTTAGTCTAACTGGTAGTGTATTTGATCTGGCCGGTGGTGTATTTGTTCTGGCTGGTGGTGTACTTGTTCTGGCTGGTGGTGTGGTCTTATCATCAAATTGCAAAAATGCTGTCTTCAAACGGTCGATCGAGATTTTTGATGTGCGATTCTGAAATTGAATTTTAAAGTATTTATTACCTTTTTCCAAAACTTGGAAAGGACCATCATAAGGCTGCTGCAATGGTGGTTTAACGGAGTCATTGCGAACAAAAACATAGCTGGCGTCCTTGAGGCTCGGTTGTATGAAGGTTTCCGGATTGCAATGTGCAGAAGCTGCAGTTGAAGCTATCTTTGTCATGGAACGTCTCAAACTTTTAGCAAATTCTGTTTCACAGGAAATGTTTTCTTGTTTGCCGAAAAAGTCACCTGGTAATCTTAAAGTTGTCCCGTATAACATCTCAGCTGGAGTGGATCCAATGTCCTCTTTGTATGTTGAACGAAGACCAAGAAGGATGTTAGGCAATATTTCACACCAATTTTCTGTTTGATGACATCTAATAGCTGATTTAAGAGCACGGTGCCATCTCTCTATCATTCCGTTTGATTGGGGATGATATGGCGTTGTCTTGAGATGTTTGATGCCAAGAAGACGAGTGATTTCTCTGAAGATTGAACTCTCGAACTGTCTTCCGAGGTCGGTCGATATTCGCGAGGGAACTCCAAATCTGGATATCCATCCTGAAACTAAAGTCTTGGAGACGGTTTCAGCCGTTATGTCCGGTAGCGGATATGCTTCAGGCCAGCGTGAAAATCTGTCGATGCAAGTCAGTAGGTAACGATTTCCTTCCGACGAAGGCAATGGCCCGACGATATCTACGTTGATGTGTTCGAAGCGGTGAAGCGGCGGATCATATGATGTTAGCGGTGCTTTGTTATGCCGATGTATTTTGCTTTTCTGGCAGGGAATGCAGCATCGCACGAATTCAGCTATCTCTTTTCGCATACCCGGCCAAACATATCGTTCTCTTACTAGTCTTGATGTTGCCCTGGCTCCTGGGTGTGAGAGATTATGTAAAATCTGCATGACGTTTCTTCGTAAACTTTTTGGGACGATTGGCCGAACCCTACTCTCAGAAATGTCACAATATATTGGACATTTTGCTTCTGGAAGAGTAAGCAATTTAATTATTAAGGAATGTGAACCAACTTTACCTTCTTTAAGTAGCTCTTGTAGTTTGTCGTCTTTGTTCTGTTCTGCGGCTATGTCTTCTGGGCTGGTATTAATTTTGCTGACCTCGGATATTCGCGATAGAGAATCGGCGACATGATTCTCAGCTCCCTTGATGAAATGGATGTCTGTGCTGAACTGCGCGATGAAATCCAATTGTCTGATTTGACGAGGCGACGATTTTTCCATTTTCTTCTTGAAAGCATAGACCAGCGGCTTGTGGTCCGTGTGGATGCTGAATTGTCGACCTTCGACAAAGTGAAGAAAGTGCTTGACACCCAAGTAAATGGCCAAGAGCTCACGGTCATATGTGCTCTGCTTACATTGCGATGGGGTAAGTTTTTTGGAAAAAAATCCTAAAGGCTGTGCAACTCCATTGACTGTTTGGTGCAAAACTGCCCCAACTGTGATGTCGGAAGCGTCCGTAGTGAGAGAAAGTGGAGCGTCGATTGCCGGGTGTGCCAAAAGTGTAGCATTGGCTAAGTCCGATTTGCATCTTAGAAAAGCGTCTTCAGCCTCAGGAGTCCATATTACTGGAGTCGAATCATTCTTTTTGTTGCCCTTCACTAAACTCTGTAGCAAAATTTGGTTATCTAAGGTGGAAGGTAAGAAACGACGATAATAATTAATCATTGCTAGAAATCGTTTTAGCTCTTTAGCTTTAGTAGGTTTTTTAAAATCTTGAATAACTTTAACTTTCTCCTCAAGTGGCATTATTCCCTCGCTGCTGATCTTGTGTCCCAAGAATCGAACGACTTCTTGGCCTAAAACGCACTTGGAAGCATTTATTGTTAAACCATACTCACTTATCCGTTGGAAGACTTGACGTAGGTGTTCTTTATGCTCGTGTTCGTCTCTTGAAGCGATGATGATGTCGTCGATATAGGGAAAAGCAAAGTCTTCAAATCCCCTAAGCACTTCATGCATATGACGCTGGAACGTTTGGGCTGAGTTTCGCATGCCAAATGTCATGAAAAGAAATTCGAAGAGGCCGAATGGTGTTATAATAGCCGTCTTCTTAATGTCATCTGGCTCGATTGGGATTTGGTTGTACGCTCTCTCCAAATCGATCGTAGAGAAAATTTTCCGACCGTATAAAATCGCTGAAACGTCTTGAGCAAAAGGCAGAGGATATCTATCAGGTGTTGTCTTTGCGTTGAGGGCTCTGTAATCGCCACATGGCCTCCACGTTCCGTTGGCTTTTCGAACCATGTGCAAGGCACTTGCCCAGTTGCTTTTCGAGGGTCGGCAAATTCCTCTCTCCATCAAGAAACGAAACTCGTCTTGTGCAGCTTTTAATTTTTCGTTATTTAATCTTCGAGCACGGGCGAATACTGGCGGGCCGTGTGTTTCGATGTGGTGTGTCGTGGCGACACCTTTCGTCGATGTTCGGGCGTTAAACTCGGTGAGGTGCTTGAATTGTGCTAAAAGCTCTGCAAAGGGATTGTTGATGTTATATGTGGTTATGCTCACTTTATTACCAGAGGTTGCTGCAGCTTTTGACGTGACGTTTGTGATGCTGTCGATGATTTGGTTGCGTTTTAAATCTATGAGGAGTCCGAAATGACTTATAAAATCAGCTCCGATGATCGGCCTGGAAACATCTGCTATGACGAATGTCCAAGTGAAAGCGCGACGAAGTCCCAGATCAGTAGTCAAATTTTTTCTTCCAAATGTTTTAATTTCGCTTCCATTTGCTGCAAATAAATTAGAATTAGATGGTGAAAAACGATCATTGTAAGTTGCAGGCAGAACTGAAATGTCAGCTCCGCTGTCAATCAGAAATTTATTTTTCGATGATTTGTCGTGAACAACTAATTTGCAAATGTATTGGTCAGTGTGTTCACTTATATTGTTGCTGACCAATACATCATTATTCAGTTTTTTGATGCCGTTTGTTTAAATTCACAAGGTTCGCGACAGTTTCTAGACTCTTCTCCGAATCGTCTGTGAAACCAGCACAAGCCATCCCTAGATTTCGATTGATGGCGACGATGAGATGAAAAATTTCGACTGTGACTGCGGCTTCGGTGAGTTGACCTTCCCCTTGTATGCTTGATTAGTTCGTTTAGCTGACATGTGATCTGGTCAATTTGTTGCTGCAGGTGTGAATCCGAATGAACTGTACTTTCGTTGTTAGATCTAACTGTGCTCTTCTTGTTGGATGACGATTGGTGTTGATTTATTGCCAAGCAGTCTCTAAATTCACCTACCTCCATAACCTTGTCAGCAAGCTTAGCTAGTTGAGTCAATTCTTCGTTGGAGGCTTGCAAAATAGCTCGCACTTGAGCTGGAAGTCTTTGAAGCCAAAGTGATTTCAGAAACTCACCACTAATTTGCGTTCCACCTAAGCCACGAAGTTCGTTGAGGAGTTGTGACGGACGTTTATCACCCAAGTCGACCTCAGAAAGTAATTTCTTGATTTTCTTCTGCTCTGAATCACCAAAATGTTCGATTATGACCTTCTTCAGATTCAAGTATTTGTCGTTCGCTGGTGGTGAAAGAACAGCATCGGAAATTTGAGTGAGAACCTTCGACTCAATTGCGCTAATTACGGTGTTGAATCTGGATGTGTCGCTTTTAATTTGTCCAATATTGAATTGCGCTTCAATCTGTGCAAACCATATTTCAGGTTTCTCATGCCAAAAAGGCGGAATTTTGACCGTTATTTTGGAAACGGTTTGATCATTCGACGCCGACCCGTTATTTCCGTTAGCTTGCTGTTGTCGCTGTTGTTGTGAGCTGCCTGCACGATCATCCGATTGTTGAGTGTCGTCTTTTACCTCGTCATCCTGCATGTTGAATTAGCTTAAAGCCGTTAATCTCTTACCAGGTTGATTAATTTATTAGAAATCGGTATAAATAAAGATGCACCCAGATTTAATTGTTGAGTGTGTTTTTATTTTAAAAAAATGCTACTCAAATACCACTCTGTTAATTTTCGGGGTCACCAATTGAGGTGTATCGCGTAGCAAGGAAAGACAAAAGTATAATATAGTACTTAGCAAATAGTTTATTAATAATTTCTAAATAAATTTTAGTAAGGATGATGTTTAGTGGGCGAACGTTAGACGAGAAGTGGTTGTTACAATTTTTTAGTTTCTCAGTCAACAATTTTACATATGTATTTAATTTTGACGTTTGCAACGAGATGCGTTCAAGGTTATAGCAAATTATAATCTTTAAGGAGTCGCCACAGGTGCTTAAGATTTCCAATTTATAACAAAAAGGAAACAAAAATTAAAAAACAGAAGAGGAAGACCTCAGAACGAGGAAGTATTCTTGGCTTCTCCTTATTTGTGTTTACTTACTCTCGGCTTCATCGTCATTATTGTTGTCTCCAAAGCAGTTGAGGGCTGACTTACCTTGGGTTGGAAAATCCTCTGAAAGTGGTTACGAGAAAGTTCCTTCCTTTGCTTATTGCCACCATCTATTATGTACACAGAAGAAAAAGTGACAGATGCTTTTCTAACACATGATAGCTTTGAGGTGTTTGGCGATAGGATCTTTTCTTTTAAAGCGAAGATATGTAAATGAAAGCAACATAATGGTTTTTTTGAGCCCCATTTTCATCACAGGAGGAGAAGGCAAATCCTCCAGGTTATCGGGTTTTTTTTTGGGATATGGAAGACAGAATGGAAGGTACTTCATGACGGGTAATTTTAGATAGGATATTATGCTTTTGTGAATAATTCAAAGAATTTTAAAGAAGATTTTGGATTTGAGGATGCAATCGGAGACAGCAAAAATGTCTCATAATAATGTTAATTTTGTTGTAATTTATTTCAAAATGGCGGATATCTACTCGGCGGCAAGCAATTTGCAACATTTGGAGAGGCTTTTAAAATGCTTTGATTGTTTGCTTCTTAAACCGGAAGGTTCTGTTGAAGAAGGTTTCTACTTGGGACATAATATGTGGGTAGGTATACCAGACTTTCAAGTTTAACATTCGTGAAAAATATCGTGCCTGTCCTTCTGCTGTCACCCGTAATTTTTGGCACTAGGAATGCTCATCAATTGACCTTCCTGCGAACAAATTAAATAAAAAACATCAAGCTAATTGGTTCAGTCCATAATTTATTTTTTTTGTATAAATAATATGACACCCACTTTTCCGTTATCTTCCGTTATCGCTATTGCTATGAACGAGCCGAGGGAGCATTGAACTATAAACTTAACACTTTCATAGTTCCTGCATTGAATCTTTAACTCTGTTCAACGACTTAAAACCTTGCTAACATTCAAAACACTGTTTGAAGAACTTTTAGAATTCATAACAATTTACACCCTTTACCCGTTGAACCTGAATCAGCTGGTGGTTAATTTGGCTCACTCAACGTTCATAGCATCCTTTGCTGAATATTCTTAAGAAGTAACATTATCCTCTCTGTCGTCCAAGTCATCAAGTAGGCTTACGAGCATGGTAATATCTTAGCAAAACTTCTACAATCCTGAAACTTACAATGTCACTGGAAAGCAAAACTTTTCCTTTCCGTAAATCTTGTAATGCAATATGTTTTCCAACACCTTTTGGTCTTGGTTCAAGAATCCAAACACTACATTAAGAGCAAGCATTTATGACAGAATGACTTCGCCATAGAAGAAGGCACGAACGAGATGCATATCAGTTATATTTCAGTTTTCCATTGTTTCACATCCGGTGTACGAAGTATCCTTTTGGCGCTTTCTCTCCAAATCTCTTTCACTTTAAAGCCCACCTAAGTGCTAAATTATGTTCAAGTTGAGGGATTGAAATACAACGCGCGAATGAAACTCACAGTCATACAGCTTGTCAAGATTTTTAGCCATTACGTGACCTAAAAGAGAACGCTTTTCAATTGGCCAGGTGCAGACTGAATGAACGTTTTGCTTATGACGTCAAGAATTTATTTGGATAAAACTGCAAAAATAAAGCTGCAAAAAGGACCTGTTTCGGACTTTTGAAATTTTAAGGGGCAAAAAAAGTCCTTTTTTTTGCAATATCCCCAGGATAGAACATGGGATTAAAGTGGAAAACTTTCACAACACACAAAGTATAGTTCCACAGAATCAGAACCACTGTGCCATAAAGTGTTTTCACGAAACTAACGAGTGAACCGGTTGGTCCCTGCTTATGTTTTGGCTTTTGGGTAATTTATTTAAACGATGTTTCAAAGGAAAATCCTTTGGTAGGGTATTGATATAAGAATGTTTTTGTTTTAAAGGGGGTCAAATGTATTTGTTTGCTGTTAATGAAATACAATCCCGAAAGGACGAAAAGTAGGTTCAGGATATAGGTACAAGTTTCTTAAGCCTTAAAACGCCAACCTATGGTTTGAACAGCAGCAAAGCTTTTATATAAATGAGGTTTGCTTGGGTGAAACGAACAACGAACAAGCTTTGCTACACTGAAAACAAAAGCCGTCATCATATTGATGAATGGCGTTCATCAACTGTAATTCATCAATAAGATGTACTTTTCCTGCATATTATGTATAAATTCATGAAAACTTTTTGATGACAGATGAACCAATCATCAATAAGATGAAAGTGCATTCATCAACTTTTTTTGGGAGAATTTCGGCAGAATTTGATAAAAATTTAGTTCATCAGTTCATCAAAAGTTTTCGTCAATAGGATGAAAGCATCTTTTTGACGAAAAAAAATGTTTTTACATCCCATTGATGATTTCTTCTCCAATATGATGAATTGATTCATCATATTAAAATGACAATTTTATTTCATCATATTGATGAAGACTATCATCAAAAAATCGACTTCAATTTGAATTTGGAAGAAAATTAGGTGATGTAAATGATTATCATATTGATGAACAAAACAGACTTGTGTTTTCATCATGTCCATTATATACCTCAATATTGATGAAGTCGATCATCAGTACGAAGAAGAATATAAACGCTTTTTATTTATGAATAGTATCATTGCATGAATGAATCCTATTATTCATATTGATGAAAATATTCACTGAATTGATGAAAAATGTTCATCATATTGATGTATACGATCTTCAATATGATGAAAATGTGAATCTTATTGATGAAAATATTCACCGAATTGATGAAAAATGTTCATCATATTCACGGAAAGAAATGAAAAATCAGTAATCACGAATTTCTATGTCGTAAATTATGAAAATTTTTTTTTTTGTAAATCATCCCCCTTTTTTCGTAAAATGAGAGTCAATATTGTAAATCAATCTTTATTCCGTCTAAATTTACAAAACTGTATAATTTGAGAATTACGAAAAAATGTCATGATTTTAGATTCCCATTGTAAGAGCAATTTACAAATTTTGTATTCGTAATTTTAAACATTTGGAGCATGATATAAATTGTACGACTAAATAATTCTGATTTACAAAATCAAAGATCGAGATTTATGATCTCAATATTCTAAAAACAAAGCTCTTGAAGCTAAATGAACGAATCGATCTTAGAAAATCGTAGTTTACAAAAATATTTCCTGAATTAAAAAATAGGTGTTTATTAAATCATGAATTCTTATCGCATTTTACTATTTTTGAATCCAAACTGTTTTTTTTTGTTACGATTCTTGAATCGTAAATTACGACAATATTTCCTGAAAAAGAAAAACGTTTTGTGTTGTTTATTTATTCCCTAGTTTTCATGCGGTCGAAAATCAATTCCAATTTTATAAAGCGTCAAGTAGCTCAGTGGGTAGAGGTGCCGATCAAGAGACCGTCGTGCATTCTCATGCCTGGGTTCGAATCCCAGCAGTGCGGAGTGACAGATTTGTAAAAAAAAAATAGTCGCCACTAAGCAGTGCAGAATGAGAAGGAAGTACGGAGATTGATCGGTGAGGTGAGAGAAAGGAAGGGAGAATATAGTACCGGGGGAAGGGCGAGGAAGGGAGAGAGAAAAAGAGGCAAGATCCCCCCGAAACGGGGATGGTGTGGGGGAGGGGAGGGAAACAAAAAGGATAATTTACGTAGTTGATAACTGGCTGATCGTAAATTACGCTTCTGAATCGTAAATGCTTTTTTTGGTTATGATACGATGATACGATCATCAATCTGAAAAAAAACATCAATATGATGAATGCATTCATCACATTGATGATTTACTTGCTTAAATTTTCATCATATTCATGAATACGATAATCAGATCGATGAAATAATTCATCATTTTGCTGTACAAATAAATCAAAATTTGGTTCATCATTTTTCATAATATTGATGAACAAAGTTGATGAATGATGATCGAAATTTGTCGCTGAAAATTTTCATCATATTAATGAACAATGCTTCATCATATGGATGAAAAGGTTCACTGGACTAAAATTGATGAATTCTACATCATATAGATGACCTTTTTTATCAATATGGTGTACCTTTTTGGTTCAGTGTATGCAAACTGAAGAATGGATAAGAAAAATTACTCAGAGGTGCCTTGGAAAAATAGATACCATTTCTTGTTGTTATGTCTGTAAACCGATCTAACGCTTTAAGGGATAATTCTTCAATCATGAAGCAATTTTCGTTGCTTTGGTCGTCGTCAGGTAACTAGCCATAGGATTGAACATTTTAAAGTTAAGGCTCTTAAACAACAGAAAAGTGGACATTCGATCTGCAACAAGAGGTACCTATTACAACAAAGTTATAGCAATGCAAAATCCTTTTCCTTCATCAAACACATTTTCAAATGATCTTGTTTTCTGAAATTTCAGCAATTTGTGTTCTTTGAGTGTGATACTACCTTTTTGGGGTTTCACAACACAACACAAAACCACACAAGGAAACTAACTTTAAATGCAGCAACAATAACAGCACCACGTCTAGTTGGTAGTAGCAAGTAAGTCACTTTTGGATGTAATAATGTAATAATATTTTTCCACGTCGTTAGCACTAAGCTGAAGAAGACACAAGGACGCGATGAGTAACGATGAGTTTTTACGTTCAGGTTTCATAGTCAGAAATAATATTGTATTCCTCGACTATGAACGATATAGGTGTTAAAAAGGCAGGAGAGCGTAATTCCTTGATTTGCGAGATAAATAACACATATCGAATCGACCATACCCAAGTTGGTCATGATAGGTACTCTTAACATCGTCGTTGGCTGAAACATCTGAAACATCTGTGGCAGTACTCCAGAGGGATGCAGACAAATTTATGTTCATATTTGTTATTTTCCGTTTGCTTGTTTATGGTTAGCGTGTGTTTTCAATAAGATTCCTGCACGAATCGTGCTGTAGCTAGTAGAAATTTTAAGATGCATGCATTTTCCGTTCAAAGTTTTTTCCAATTTCTGTCAAGTTTATTGAACAGCCGATATTGACTTTACCATAATCTACAAGTTCAATAAAAAAAGCAGGTACCCAATGAGAAATTGCAAACGAAGATATTCCAGAGTTTAATAATAAGATTCGAGAAATAGTTAGAAAAAGTATTTTATTTAAGTAAAAGAAAAATAATATTATTTGATGTAATCAGAACAGCTTCTTATGAAATAAAGTAAAATATATTTACTTAAGACTCACAACAAGTTTTGATCAAAAAGTTTCAAAGTAGTTTTAAAGTAGTTATAAATACATGTTAAATTACAGTAACCAACACCGCCTCTTAATTTAATATGGATATAAAATTACTTAAATTACTAACAAATTTAAAATTTAACACAAAAATTCAAATTGAATCAACACATAATGAACAAAGAAATCATAACAGAAATTAAAAAAAAATTAAATCATATTTAAACAATTACGTAGTTTTTCAAATTGAATTCTACCAAGTCCTTTTGTCATTATATCCGCGATTTGTTCACCAGTTGGAATATATTTAAGTTCAACAAGTCCTTTTTCAATAGTATCGCGAACAACGTTGTAGTTAACAGCTACGTGTTTTAGTCTCTTATGATTCTTCGGTTTTTCAGCAGCGCTTATGCATGATTGATTGTCTTCATATAAAGTGGTTGGCTCATTTGGTTCAGTGCCCAATTCTCGAAGCTGCTTGATCCATTCGGCTTCATTCATTGCTTCAACCAGAGCTGCATACGCGGCTTCTGTAGATGATTGACTGATGGTATTTTGCTTTTTGCTTGTGCGTAGACCATGTCACCGTATTTCCAAAAAGCTTGAATACGAAGCCTGATGTTGATTTGCAATCGTTTTTATCCCCTGCCCAATCGGAATCAGCATAACCAACCAAAATATCACCTTTTTGTCCCTTCCGGTATTCTAGTTTAAGATTCAAAGTTCTTTGAATGTAACGTAGGATTCGTTTCGCATGAGTGAAATGCTCTACTACTACTTTAGTCGATTTCAAAGTTGCTACACCTTTGAAATCGACTAAAGTAGTTGGTTGCTGCACATAAGTCCGGTCTTGTAGTTAACGTTGCATACGTAAGGCATCCGATTAATTCTCGATAAGGAATATTTTTTAAATCACAGGTTTTGTCACCGAAATTTAACTGTAGACCCTTTTCGATTGGTGTCGCGACTGGTTTGCATTCTTTCATACCAAACTTTTGCACCATATTCTTCAAATATTCAGTCTGACTTAATTTGATTATGTGAGAAATTTTTGTTTGTTGGGCTTTGATGATCAGTGAGTTGGATGCGATTAATAAAAAATAAAATTAATCCATCTTTGTTTTACCCTACGTTTTGCCAGTTGTTTTCCAGCTTCTTCAGGGGATTTTATTTAGCTACTATTAAATATTAAAAAAAACATGGTTTAAAAAATGCACAAAAAGTGCAGAAGAAGTTAATTAAAGCTAACGCAACTTTAAATTAATTGATTATTCCTTTCTCGTGATCCTGTTCAATATGCATACCAAAAAAAGATTCTGCCTTACCAATATCGGTCATTTCAAATTCTTGGGAAAGTAGTTTCTTGACATCGTCAACGTATATAAGGATAAAACAATGGGTATCTTTTTCAAGTTTCACGTATAGGCAATAGTCTGAAGCGCAACGTTTAAAACCTATTCGTAAAATGAATGAATGAAATTTCTCATTCCATAGGCGCGAAGCTTGCTTAAGACCATATAAGGATTTTTTCAGTTTGCAAACTCTTGAGTCTTTAGCAAAACCTTCTGGTTGGCGCATATAGATTTCTTCTTTTAATTCACCATTCAGAAATGCTCCTTTCACATCCATCTGATGTATATGCATATCAAACTGTACAGCAATTGCCAGTAGTATACGTAAAGTGGGAAGTTTTGCCACAGGTGCATTATGTTTCGTTATAATCGAAATTTTCTTTTTTGCGAGCAACCTTTGACGACCAATCTTGCTTTGTATTTGTCAATTTCCCCGTTACATTTACGCTTTAACTTAAAAACCCATTTGTTCGGAATAGCTTTCCGATTTTTCGGTAATTCGCATAACGACCATGTATTATTTTTCAATAAAGATTCATACTCACATTCGATTGCAGCTTTCCATTGTACCCAATCTTGACGATTTCTTGCTTCTTGAATAGATGTAGGATCGTCCTCAACATATCCTTGTGCAGATAGAGCAAATGTCTCATGAGAAAAGTTAGACACAGTGAAAAGATTCAAGCGATTTGGTTGATTTCGAATTCGCTCACTTCGTCGAACTGGAACTACGACGTCTTCGACACTACCTGAAGGACGAGCTTGAGCTTCTTCGTCTTGAGCATCTTCAAAATCTTCATCTTCACTATTTCCATTGCATAAAACATTGCTTCCTAAAGAATCTTCAATTGATGAATTACCTTCGTCTTTAAATTCAATCACAGCCTCTGATTTACAGATTCTGTTGTTATCATCGTTATTTCCGTTTCCGTTGGTATTGTTGTTAGCTTCTCGAAATAAAATTGACTTCTCGTTAAATGCGATATTTCGTCCAACAACCAGTTTTTCTTTTTCGATGTCCCAAATTCGATAACAAGTGTCCGACATGTAACCCATCATCAAATAATTCCTTGCTTTTGGTTCCAATTTTCGTCGTTTTTCGGAAGGTACGTGGTTGTAACAAATTGAACCAAATATTCTTAAATTGGAAATAGCTATTCGGTCGCTTGTTGTACCACATCTCAGCGGGTGTCTTGTCAATAAATTGTTTGCCTGTTGAACTCGTCGGGCATCTGTTCTTGATGTAATTTGCTGTCATTATGGCTTCATTCCAAAATTTTCGGTCCATACCACTAGCTGATAGCATTGCTAAAGCTTTTTCTTGCAGATTTCTATTAAGTCGTTCAGCTATGCCATTCATTTCCGGGTTGTACGGAACTGTGTACGAAATTTGGATTCCTTTAGTCTTACAAAAATTCTTGAAATCATTGGATACGTATTCGCCACCGTTGTCAGCACGTACTTTCATAACTTTGCAGTTGTGCATTGTTTCAGCCATTGACACGTACTCTTGAAACTTACTGAATACGTCACTTTTCTGTCTCATGCAATAAATCATAGATGCTCGCGTGTAATCATCTATAAATGATACGAAGTACAAAGATCCATCATAAGCTGGTTTCGAGATCGGCCCACGTACATCGGTATGAATCAATTCAAGGATTTTTGATGATCGAATGCCACATTTCTTGAACGGTAGTCTTGTTTGTTTGCTTAAAACACATGGCTCACAAAATTTCTCGTCAGTATTTACTTTCATGTCATCAATACCGTCGACCATTGAATGTTTAAGTAATTTGTTCATGTCAAAAACATTCAAATGGCTAAGTCTGTAATGCCATAAGTCTTGTGAAAAGCTTTTTAAGTTGTCTTCACCTGTGAACCCAGCAAAAAAATTACGCTCTACATTAAATTTTACCTCGTATAATTGTCCTCTTGCATACGCGATGAATTTCGTTTCACCATCTTTTATAGCATAGGCATAATCATCTTCAAAAACAATCTTGTACCCTCTCTTCACCAGTTTTCTAATTGAAAGTAGATTGCATTTTAGATCTTCAACATATAATACGTTCGGAATTATCTTGATTGATGCGTCATCATTGTGCATAGTCCTGATATGAATGTCACCTTGTTGAGTAGTAGATATTTTTTCATTTTTCTTCGCAACAGAAATATGCAATTCTTCAATGTCAAACAATTTATTACAAAATTTCTTATCATTGCGTAGGTCATCAGTTGCACCAGAATCCAAAGTAAACGTTATTTGAAGCGGTTCACATTTGTTCGCTGATAAACCATCCTTGTCTATTTCAACATTGCTTACATCTGTTATAAGAGCTTCCTTTTCAACATCTCTGATCGCACATAAGATTGAAGGATAACTTGCAGCATTTTTGACATCTTCTTCGTCCTGTTCAGCTTTTGCGATATATGCTTTTGGATTCTTGACCTTAACTCTGCATTTAGACTTGATGTGTCCTTTCTTTCCACACTTGTAACAAACGATATTATTAGGATTTTTCACCTTCATATGCATTGCATATGCCTCATTTGAATTAAAAGGTCTTGTGCTATTATTTTGTTTAGCAAAAACATCTAGCAAACGAGATTTGGCATAATCTAATGTAAGCCTTGATTCATCCATGCCGTTGAGTGATTCAATAAAAGCGTTATATTTCTCATTCAATGTTAGAAATAAACTTACGATTAGATCCTGTTCCTCAGGTTTGGCTCCAGCCAAACGCAAATCACGTACGATGTTGTCAAACTTCACAAAATGCTTCTGCATATCGACTCCATCAAACCTCATCACCATAAGTTGCTTCCGCAAAACCAATTGACTAGTTATGCTTTTTCGTTGAAAGATATTCAGAAATCCAACGTCTCTTGCACTCGTTTTGTCCATGATGTATGTGAGTTGCTCATCGTTGATAGTTTGCGCAATCAGACTTCGACATCTTGCATCTTTCGCTTGCAATATCTTCCTCTCCGCATCATCCTTAGCCGTTTCTTGCAAGGATACTAGAATGAAGTGGAGGAGATAGCGGCGCGGCGGCGGCCGGCGTAAGAGCCATTGTTAGTAGTCGCAATGGCTTGGTTGGGTGAGCATCGTGCGTTTGTTGTGGTAGAGTTCATTCGTAATGGTGTTTCAGTGATTACTACGCCGCGGGCATTCCGAACTCGATTTGAACTTGGCCGACATGATAGTGTTCCTGATAGAAAAGCCGTTAAAGTTTGGGTTTCAAACTTTAGAGCAACAGATTCTGCACTTAAAACACTGAAGGAAGCAATCACTCAGGAGGTGGCTGCTATTCCACCTGAAATGACTAGGAAAGTCATGGAAAACTTCCGGGAGAGGCTTCGTCTGTGTCATAATAATGGAGGACGCCATTTATCTGATGTAATTTTTAAGACCAAGTAATGTAAAATGACATAATATTTTGTATTGAAACATATTTTTTGTAAATATTTATGTACCTCTTGTAGTATTTTATTTACAACATTTTGTAATGTGGGAGGACTTTTTGCCGGACCCTGATGTTCATGTAGAAACTCTTGGTTGCTAAGAAGCTTTTTGTTTGAGAAATAAAACAACTTTTAAGCTTGAATGAACGAAGTCGAATGAACAAAATTGATTTTATTGAAAATAATATTGAGTAGGTAACATAAAAATAATATATGTCCATGAACTTAGCGAAACAACATCAACGTATTAATTAGTTAAAAACATCATAATTTGCCGCTAATTTGCCGCTAATTAGTTGTGAAAAAAAATTTGTCGCTAATGTTTATCAACAAAAAAAAATGATGTTTCGCTAAGTTCATGTGAACCTAGCGAAACAACTTTTGATCAGATGGGCAGAATCTCACGAAAATATGCTTATAATTTGCCGCTAATTTGCCGCTAATTAGTTGTGAAAAAAAAAATTGTCGCTAATGTTTATCAAAAAAAAAATGATGTTTCGCTCAGTTCATGTGAACCTAGCGAAACAACTTTTGATCAGATGGGCAGAATCTCACGAAAATACGCTTATAATTTGCCGCTAATTTGCCGCTAATTAGTTGTGAAAAAAAAATTGTCGCTAATGTTTATCAAAAAAAAAATGATGTTTCGCTCAGTTCATGTGAACTTGGCGAAACAACTTTTGATTAGATGGGCAGAATCCCACGAAAATACGCTTATAATTTGCCGCTAATTTGCCGCTAATTAGTTGTGAAAAAAAAATTTGTCGCTAATGTTTATCAACAAAAAAAATGATGTTTCGCTCAGTTCATGTGAACTTGGCGAAACAACTTTTGATTAGATGGGCAGAATCCCACGAAAATACGCTTATAATTTGCCGCTAATTATTTGTGAAAAAAAATTTTGTCGCTAATGTTTATCAACAAAAAAATGATGTTTCGCTCAGTTCATGTGAACCTAGCGAAACAACTTTTGATCAGATGGGCAGAATCTCACGAAAATACGCTTATAATTTGCCGCTAATTTGCCGCTAATTAGTTGTGAAAAAAAAAAAATTGTCGCTAATGTTTATCAACAAAAAATGATGTTTCGCTAAGTTCATGTGAACCTAGCGAAACAACTTTTGATTAGATGGACAGAATCCCACGAAAATACGCTTATAATCTGCCGCTAATTTGCCGCTAATTAGTTGTGAAAAAAATAATTTGTCGCTAATGTTTATCAGAAAAAAAAATCTGATACCAGAATAATGATCCGCGCGTAGCAAAACCATGGAAAGTGTGGATGTCTTGCAGGAACCTGAGTTTTTTAAGTATGTATATAAAAATAAAGGTGGAAAAATTAGTTGCTGCAAGAAAAATTATTTTTTTGATTAATTGCTCTTCAACATTTTGCGCCTTTATCTCAAAATGTTTAATCTTATTTTTCGTAGAAAACAACTTTCGAACTACTCGGGAAAAAATCAAAGAGGCTCACACATAGGTACTCAGGCGCTCAACTCTACCGGGCATTACACCGCGTTCGTCCGGAGAAATAAGCGCTGGATCGAATATGATGATTTAAAATCAAGGCCCAAGCAACCAGCGACTGATCAAGAGTTCTGACCGCCCTAGGCTAATTATGAGGATGCGCCCCCGCTAAGTGTGTTACGGACGGCCTAAAAAGTAGAAACTGAGAAGAGTAGTAGTGTGAAAATTGTAACATGGTTCATACTACCTAAAAAAGTTTTCAGAACGATCTGCAAGCGAAACTAACGTTGTCCTTTAATCGACCTCAGGGTGGCAAACCATTTTTTAAGCTGACCGTAAATAAAGGCAAAGTACCTCACGCATTATAAGACCAAAATTATGACAAGTGACTGCAGGCTACCAAGTAGAAAAAAAAATACGGAAACACTAAGGAAGGGACAATAAATATCAATCATCAAAAACGAATATACGCGAGCGCGTGATATGACGGATGAACGACGATTTCGAATGAAGCACACCGGGGTGTCCCAGCACATCGTTGATGTGTTTCATTACGCGCGGCAAGCCGCGCTGAGTGCCTAGTGCAGAGATGAAGTAAAGTAATAAACTAAGGTAATCTTTGTCCTAGTGCGAGTTTTGTTTAATTCGCCTCACAGACAGGCGCGTATACGTGAAGATTATTTTGTATGGGAATTTAAACAATGCAACCCAGACGATAAAGAATAGAATACGATACAATCGATACAGAGTCTTCTGGCGGCAAAGGCAAAAACTACGTTGCACTGTTTAAATTCCGAATTTCCCCTGCAAAATGAAGTTAAAATTTACACCCGTTATTGCGAGGCGGATTAAACAAAACTTGCACTAGGCACTCTGTTGCCAGCTCAGGATCACCCACTCGCTCAACCACCCACCGATTCGAGTAACAAGTAAGTGTTTGTTGTACCCGCGCTTTTTAAAATTTCAAAATTTATTGTTAAAATCATTGACTCTCAAGCACATTTAGTTTTAATGTTTTGTCTCGGTCTAGTTGAAATATCTAGGGTAGATGCAATGATGCTAGATTAGTGCTTGCGAAGACACGATTTCAGCGCACCTCCCATCCTCAGGGAGGCATCCAGTTCAGGCCCTGCAAGCAACGGACTGAACAAACAAAGATCAACCCAGAGTTGATTTTTTTTTCAAGAAATAAAAAATTCCTTATACTTAGTTGTATACCTAAGTATAATGTTACTTTTTTTATTCAATTGTAATTGCATAAAACAATTGCATAAAATTCACCGACTAAACTTTACCCAAAAATTTTTCATATTTTTCTTAGTCGGAAAGTCCTCTGCCACTTTTCACTTAAAATGTAAAAAAGATATTCGAGTTGAAAGTTTGAACCAATCATATTAATCGGCAAATTTATATTGGTAAACATTAGCGACAATTTTTTTTTCACAACTAATCGGCAAATTAGCGGCAAATTATAAGCGTATTTTCGTGGGATTCTGCCCATCTGATCAAAAGTTGTTTCGCTAGGTTCACATGAACTTAGCGAAACATCATTTTTTTTGTTGATAAACAGTAGCGACAAAATTTTTTTTTTCACAACTTATTAGAGGCAAATTATAAGCGTATTTTCGTGGGGTTCTGCCCATCTGATCAAAAGTTGTTTCGCTAGGTTCACATGAACTTAGCGAAACATCATTTTTTTGTTGATAAACATTAGCGACAAAAATTTTTTTTCACAACTAATTAGCGGCAAATTAGCGGCAAATTATAAGCGTATTTTCGTGAGATTCTGCCCATCTGATCAAAAGTTGTTTCGCTAGGTTCACATGAACTGAGCGAAACATCATTTTTTTTGTTGATAAACATTAGCGACAAATTTTTTTTTCACAACTAATTAGCGGCAAATTAGCGGTAAATTAGCGGCAAATTATAAGCGTATTTTCATGGGATTCTGCCCATCTAATCAAAAGTTGTTTCGCCAAGTTCACATGAACTGAGCGAAACATCATTTTTTTTGTTGATAAACATTAGCGACAAAATTTTTTTTCACAACTAATTAGCGGCAAATTAGCGGCAAATTAGCGGCAAATTATAAGCGTATTTTCGTGAGATTCTGCCCATCTGATCAAAAGTTGTTTCGCTAGGTTCACATGAACTGAGCGAAACATCATTTTTTTTTTTGATAAACATTAGCGACAAATTTTTTTTTCACAACTAATTAGCGGCAAATTAGCGGCAAATTATAAGCATATTTTCGTGAGATTCTGCCCATCTGATCAAAAGTTGTTTCGCTAGGTTCACATGAACTTAGCGAAACATCATTTTTTTTTTTGTTGATAAACATTAGCGACAATTTTTTTTTCACAACTAATTAGCGGCAAATTAGCGGCAAATTATGATGTTATTAACTAATTAATACGTTGATGTTGTTTCGCTAAGTTCATGGACATAAATAATATAGTGAACGATCAGATTAAATAAAATGGATTTCCAACAGTAAATATACGTTCAAGATCATACGGATAGTTTTGGCAAACAATAAACACACCTAATGTCGGATTAATACCCCACAGAAAGAAAAGGGTCTCTTTTTTTTATTATCTTAAATTTAGTATTTTTGAATGGAAACGCCTGAAGGTTACCGCTTTACTTCGCAAAGACCATAAAATGAATAAGACAGTCTTATCCGTAAGTAATCTAAGCGTCAAAATACGATTTTTTTCTTTTACTTTTGAACTCTTTAAATACACTTCTGATTTTCAATTTTCGATAAGAAAGCTGCTTATAGAAGTCTGCAGCAAAGAAATTATATCACAATGGTTATGGCCTAATGGGGTCAATATAACCCAATGAGAATGTCTGTTGTTATTTAAGGTGAAACAAGGGCTGTCAGTAGATTGGTGAGTACAAGCTTAAGGAAATAAGATTAATATTCAATTAAAGCGTAAATCAAAATAGATATCAAAATAATAAATAAATATATAGCCCGCATTTGGAAATAATAATTTAATCAGATATAAAACTCCATCCAATCGAACGCAAAAACCATCCCCTCAACCCCCAACCTCAAATGAGTCTCAAAATAATCCAAAAAGTACATTATTTGGAATGATTTAAAATGATTCGGAGGATGAAAATTATCATAATATCCTGAGGGTGATGAAGCTCTCTTTTGAATTTGTTTACGTATATTACGCTAGAATCTCCATTTTATAAGCCGGACTCGGGGACCATCTGGGAATTTGTTGCTAGTTTGTTGCTATTTTGTACCGAAAGAATTGATTTTGTACCTCTTTTAGTTTACGAGAAACGGCTGAGGAGCTGTCGTAATATTACGCTATAATCTCCCCTTATATATCTAGACAAAGAAAGCACCTATTGACTTGAATCCAACTATATATTTTGTTGCTATTTTTTTGCTGAGAAATAGACCTACTTCATTTGTCGGAATCATAACCTTTTACGGGGGTGTACCACCCCTAACCCTGTAAATACGAGATAGAGTGTATCTCGTAAACCAGAGCATCTAGCAACACGAGACCAGCGGCGTATTTTGTTACTTTTTTGTTGCTGAGAAATAGACCTACTACATTTGTCGGAATCATAACTTTTCACGGGGGTGTACCACCCCTAACCCTGTAGATACGAGATAGAGTGTATCTCGTAAACCAGAGCACCTAGCAACACGAGACCAGCGGCGTATTTTGTTGCTATTTTGTTGCTGAGAAATAGACCTACTACATTTGTCGGAATCATAACCCTTCACGGGGGTGTACCACCCCTAACTCTGTAGATACAAGATAGAGCGTATCTCGTAAACCAGAGCATCTAGGAACACGAGAATCTCGTGACGAGATAAGCGGCGTATTTTGTTGCTCTTTTGTTGCTGAGAAATAGACCTACTACATTTGTCGGAATCATAACCCTTCACGGGGGTGTACCACCCCTAACCCTGTAAATACGAGATAGAGTGTATCTCGTAAATTGAATTGAACGAACATCCAGAACTTTTGTGATTCATAAAGAAAAATTGATTGAAAATTGATTCTTTTTAAATATAAGATATTTTGGGTTTAAGCTGCATTATCTAAAGAAAAATGTCATCCTTACATGTTATACAATTTTGAAGATACTCCATGCATTTTTGTGACTGTTGCACAGTTATTTAACGCGAGTCCAATGGTTTCTGTACGTGAAATTATAAATATTGCACGAATAATATTTTCTGCTTCTTTAACATCTGTTTCAACTGATAACAATCCAATAGCTGCCATATAAAATGTTTTTACGCGAGATCTTACTGATTTTAAGAATTCGCTATACTGTTTATGAAAATGAGCAATATCGATGCGAATTCTAACCGGAACATCTTCTGGATTTCTCATAACATCGGCATAGTTTTCAATACTTGACAAACGAGTGTAAGTAAAGACTGCAGCATTGAGAAGACGTCTTGAATAATCACAAATGAATTCTGTTGGAAACGGTGCTTTAGTATTGTGAAAATGCTGTAGAAAAGCATGTATATCTTTCGTTGTATGCCTTTCTCCAACTCTTTGCGCAATCATGAATTGGCCTTCCGGGCAATTGACACTAAAATATGATTTAACGCATTAATTTTTATAGTTCAACTCTATGAATCTTAAATTTTAGATTAGAAAAATATAAATTTAATAGATGCTTTATTAGAAAGGAAACAAGACAAGTTTATTTTTGATTACTCGTTTAGGTGTTTTAATACTTCAATTATTGTAGTAAGAAAGAAAATATTTCATTATTACTAAGAGCTGCAAAGTTGGCTTTGTCCTTAATATTTAAACGATAAAAAATGGATACTTACTATTTTATTTCAAAACATTACTAAGATTTCGTATATACTGTACAAAATAACAATTGATAAAAAAAAACCTTAGGTTAACAAACAAAAACTTCAAAAATTTATAAAATAAGAAAATTAATAAAAAGAACACGTATACGCCCGAGTGTAAATTTGCTTTATATCCGTCGTAAAATAGAAATCTCTATGTATATAAACATGGATGCATGTTTGTTTGTTTGTTCTTATGCCCGGTATAAGCGGCGTTGCTAGTAATAAAATCAAGCCTATGTTACTAAGTGTGAATGTAGCTTAAATAAATAAAATAAATAAATGCTGACGCAACGCTTGGCTAGACAAAGATGGTGGCTCGCTAAGCAAATGTAGTTAGTCTATTTCTCAGCAACAGAATAGCAACAAAATACGCCGCTTATCTCGTGTTCTGGTTTACGAGATACACTCTATATCGTATTTACAGGGTTAGGGGTGGTACACCCCCATGAAGGGTTATGATTGCGACAAATGTAGTAGGTCTATTTCTCAGCAACAAAATACGCCGCTGGTCTCGTGTTGCTATGTGCTCTGGTTTACGAGGTACACTCTATCTCGTATTTACAGAGTCAGGGGTGATACAACCCCGTGAAGGGTTACGATTCCGACAAATGAAGTAGGTCTATTTCTCAGCAACAAAATAGCAACAAAATACGCCGCTGGTCTCGTGTTGCTAGGTGCTCTGGTTTACGAGATACACTCTATCTCGTATTTACAGGGTCAGGGGTGATACAACCCCGTGAAGGGTTACGATTCCGACAAATGTAGCTGGCCTATATCTCAGCAAAAAAATAGCAACAAAATTGGAGTTGGATTCAAGTCGATAGGTGCTTTCTTTGGCTAGATATATAAGGAGAGATTGTAGCGTAATATTACGTCAGCTGCTCAGCCCTTTCTCGTAAACTAAAAGAGGTACAAAATCAATTCTTTCGGTACAAAATAGCAACAAATTAGCAAAAAATTCCCAGATGGTCCCCGAGTCCGGCTTATAAAATGGAGATTCTAGCGTAATATACTCAATTTGTTTAACGCTTTGGAAAATGTATGTATTGTAATATTCGGCTTGGTCCGACAATTAAAACTTATTCACTTTTTAAATAAAACACAAATTCACTTTATTCAAATCACTCACAAACTGATTTATTCAACACTTTCAATTATTACTTTCAAACACAGTATTCTTTTCTTTATCGCAGTTCACAATCAACTATCTTGCTTCGCTTCCAAATGGGGTATTTATAGTGCGATGGTTCTAGAAACTACTATGGTTCTTGGAGAAGCTGAATGTTCCAGAAGTTCTCCTCTTAACCACTAGATGTCGAAAATACTGGGATTTTTGTAAGAGCTCAATGTTCTTAATGCTAAACAAAAGTTTTCTCTTAATCACTAGGTGTTGCCCCTTATTTTAACTGTCCTACACAAGTGTTTACTACTACAATTAAACTTATTGCTACATACTTATTTCACTATAAAACGATATTAGAGTAAGTAAAGAGAGTAAGAGTAGTATGTACATTAAATATAGAAAGAGATACGGAGCGATAGAGATAAATAAAGTGTATACACATTACATTGCCCCCTCCTTAGGATTGATCGTCCCGAACAAATCCATCATTCTCATCACCACTGTAGCGATGTAGTCGGTCGCGATGTACAACTTTAAGTTTTCTTCTGACTCATTTTTGTATCCGGTACACGACGTCGTTGATTTTTCTAATGACTGTATATGGACCTTCCCAGTCCCGTTGAAGTTTCGGTGACAACCCTTTTTGTCGATGGGGATTGTAAAGCCACACTCGATCTCCTGCTTGGAACTCTGTTGTTGTCGCTCGTATATCGTAGCGTGTCTTCATTCGGTCACTGAACATCTTTATTTTTATTTATTTATTTATTTATTTATTTATTTATTTATTTATTTATTTATTTATTGTCAATCAAGTTAGGAAACTTTATAGTGACTTTAATATAATATATGTACAATATTAATTAATAGAATTTTAAATTAAATAAAGACTTGAGTAACTAAATAACAAATACATAGATAATTACAATGAATTCAATATATCTTTCTTAATATTAAATCTGGTTTTATTAAAATCAATGACAACGTCAAAATAATTTAAATCAACACAAGAACAAGTGATTGGATTATGTTTAGCGTAATTTGTAATGTGGTAAGGAACATTTAAGAAGTTACCATCTCTAGGTCGCAAAAAACGAGAAGGAGCATAAATATTATACATAGAAAGAAGCATCGGGCAATCTATATTAGAGTTTAAGACATCAAACGCAAAGAGAGCAGTTTTCTTCTTAATTCCAGAGATTTTAAATCGATCAAGGTACACCTGGTCTCATAAGACGGAAGATTTACTCCACTAAAAGTTTTTCGTAAAGCAAACTTAGTAAATCGTTTTTGGATTTTCTCAATTCGGCAAGAACTTATTTGAGTATATGGGTTCCAAATTATGGAACAATACTCTAATATTGGTCTAACAATAGACAAATAAAGACTCTTGAGAGTATAAGGATCTTCAAAAAACTTTGAATTTCTCATCAAAAATCCTAACATCGAGTTTGCTTTAGATATTACTTGATCAATATGAATTGAAAAAGTCATTTTAGAATCAAAAGTAACACCTAAGTCTTTTTGGTTCATAAACCTTTGAAGACAGATATTATCAATTTTATATTCAAAACTTATAGGGCTATGAATTCTTGAGTATGTCACAACACTACATTTATTTACGTTGAAAAATAGTCCATTTCGGTTACACCAGCTAGCTATATGATTTAGATCCATTTGAACACTAGATGCGTCCAATGGTGTTTTTATGCATTTAAAAATCTTGAGGTCATCAGCATATAATAAAAACTTCGAATTTGAAATGCAACTTGGCAAATCATTAATGAAGAGAATGAAGAGCAGCGGACCAAGATGACTGCCTTGGGGCACACCGGAAAAATTATTAATTTCTTTATTTCTTTTAGCCTGGTATCGTCGTGGATCTGAAGGAGTCTTTCTCTGAGGTCATGCATGTAGTCATCCTCGGCTTGCGGTTCCGACGTGGGACATCCAAATTTTATTTCGCTCGGCAGTCTGATGTTCCTTCCCATCAAAATCTCAGAAGGTGTATGGCCAGTTGAGCTATGTCTTGCACTTCGATACGCCATCAAAAACAGTGGAATGTGTCGATCCCAATCTCTCTGGTTGTCGTCCACAACCTTGCAAAGATGTTCCTTAAGGGTTCGGTTGAACCGAATCTTTGGCAGCCACTTTTATGGCGGAGGTGGAAAAAATTCGCAATGAGTTTTCCATAAAAATGCATGAAATCGAAACTCAATTAACAGCAAACATAAACCTTACAAATTCAACAGTCAATGAGTTGTCACAACGCACCACAGCAATGGAACTCAATTTAAATGATGTTATTGCAAACGAGATTTCTGCACTACGTAACCGATGCGACGCGCTCGAAAGGAAGGAATATTTAACTGACGCAATAGCATTTGGCATTCCGAAACTTCCCGAGGAAAATGAAAACTTAAACTCATTATATAATAAGCTATGCGACACAATTAAGATTAGACCACCAAATATAAAGAAAATCTTCCGCACTAAACACCGACACAACAACGAACGAGCCACCTGTAATATTTAAGTTCTCCATTGTCAATGAAAGAAACACTTTGTTAAAAGCACTTGCCGACTACCGCAAAAAGACTAAAAGTGCGATGTGTTTGCGCGACCTTGGACTTGAATCTAATCAAAAAGTGTTTGTGAATGAGAGCTTGTCTATTCGAAATCGTAACCTTCTTCAACATGCAGTGAGTATGAAGAAAAAAGGTCAGCTAATCTCTGTTCATACGTACCATGGGTCTGTGTTTGTGAAATGTACTGTGGGTGAGAAGAGTATTGCAGTTTCTGATATTAATTGTCTAAACGCGACCGTTGTCAAGAGACGTCAGATGAATCATGATGAACAAAACATTCCGGACTCAGCTCTACTTGAACAACACATTATTTGATATGTATTTACCTCACAATTATCACTGTTATTTACTGATTTCTCTTAAACTAAAATGTTTGTCACTTTTCAAATATTCTCTTTTTGCACTTTATACTCTCTTTAAACTTACTTTTTTTATGTTTTTATCAATGGCCAAGTATTATTTTTATGTTCTCTGTTTAAAATACAATTTGTTCATATTTTCATGTTTTTGCTTCTCCTTTATGCTTCTATAACCTTAACTGTTTTTGTGTACCATGACAACAAATGCTGATGATTATGGGTATGTTTCTACGAGAGATGACGTTAACTTAGATTTATTTAATATGATTCGGGTATTGAACTCACAGAAAAAAGGTATTCATGTTTGCCATATAAATGCGCAAAGCTTGAAGCCTTAACTTGATGAATTTCATCTGCTGTTTAAGAACTCAGGTGTAGATATTGTATGCATTTCTGAATCGTGGTTTAATCCACATTTCTCAAATGCAGTATATTAAATGGATGGTTATGAACTTTTCAGAGGTGATAGAGTCGGTCGGGTGGGTGGAGGTGTTGCTGTATACATCCGTAATGGTTGGCGTGGTAGAGTAATTACAAAATCAAATGCTGGCAGTGCTCTTGACTATTTATTTGTCGACATTAAAATAGGACTTGAAAACCTGCTACTAGGAGTAATCTATAGACCGAACAAAAACGAAGATTTTTCGCCTATCTTTGGTATCTTAGAACATTTATCATGCTCTGCACAAAATATCATTATTTGCGGAGATCTAAATTGCAATCTACTCGATGCTCATGCTTCAGACAATTTGATCAACAATTTTAAGAACTTTGACTTGACACCAGCTAATGTATTGACTGCGACTCATTTTGCCTTTGATTCTGCTACACTTTTAGATGTGTTTTTCTTAAACAACCGAAATAAAATCCTACTTTACGATCAACTGTCAGCGTCGGGTTTTTCTAAACATGACTTGATCTACTTAACCTATGATATCCAATCAAATGATACTAGCCATGTTGTCAGTTATAGGGATTTCAAACGATTAAATCATTTAGGCCTACAGCAAGATATTGCATTAGTACATTGGGACGATATATTCATGATGCAATCCGTAGATGAGCAAGTATCTTTCCTCGAAAATCATATAAAGCTTCTATATGATCAACATAACCCGCTACGCTGTAAAACGGCTTCAAGAAGTTCACCTCCTTGGTTTAGTAGGGATCTAAAAGACTTGATAGAAAAACGTGATAGAGGATATGCTCGCTGGAAACGATATAAGCTCCAAGTTTTCTATGATAATTACCGAATACTTCGAAATTCAGTTGTAACATATATAAAAATTGCAAAACAACGATACTATGAACAATTCCTTGATCCAGCAACACAATCTGGAAAAGTGCTATGGCAGAAGCTTCGTAAGTTGGGTGTTGGTAAACAAAAAAGCTGTGCCACTGCTGAAGTAGATTGCAATATGCTTAATTCTCAGTTTGTGTCAGTGGCATCACAATCTCAACATGAAAACAATCGCTCAAACTTCTATGCCCAACCTGATGAAACTCATCAGGACAACAGTATAAAACTCTTTCAGTTCATTCGGTTAACCGATGTTGACGTAGTTGAAGCTTTGTTCTCAGTTAAGTCTGATGCCATAGGTTTGGATGAAATTAATCCCAAGTTTCTTAAGCTTCTATTTCCCTTTCTCGTAAAATACATTACTCACATCTTCAATCAAATTCTAACAACGTGTGAATATCCTCTTTCGTGGAAAAGGGCTAAGATTATTCCGATACCGAAATCTCAATCTCAACCTAACTCTGAATTTAGACCTATAGCAATTTTGCCTTTTCTATCAAAGGTCTTTGAAAAGTCTATCCTGAAACAGATGCAAGTTTACCTTAAAAGCAACGCACTTTTAAACCCAGCACAATCCGGGTTTAGAGCGCAAAGAAGTTGTAAAACTGCCCTTTTGCTTGTCGTAGATGATATCCGCAAAAATTTGGACAACAACTGCCCTACGTTTCTAACCTTATTAGACTTCTATAAAGCCTTTGATATGGTGAATCGTTCTCTCCTCTGTAAAAAGCTGCTGCATATCTTTCGCTTTTCTCGCCTGGCGGTGAAACTTATAAGTTCTTATCTGAATGGTCGCTTGCAATGTACGGCTGTAGGAAACAATATTTCATCGTTGCTTAGTGTCCCGGCTGGAGTTCCACAGGGATCCATTCATGGGCCATTACTTTTCACACTTTATGTGAACGAGATTCCTCAAATCACTAAGTATTGTACCGTCCATATGTTTGCGGACGACCGACGTTCAACTTTATCTTAGCTCCAAATTAGACGCCGTCAACAACGCCATCGAAAGAATGAACACAGATTTAGAGATAATTCAACAGTGGGCAATTAAACATAGTCTATCATTGAATCCAGTGAAGTCGAAAACCATTTGCATTTTCAAGCGAAAATTAGACACTTCTCTATTTCCGCCTATGAAACTTGGTCAGTCTTCTATAGAATACGTATCAACAATTCTCTCACCTGGACTGATCATGTTTCGGCTACAATTGGTAAGGTCTACGGTGGTCTTCGACTCTTATGGTCCACGCAAAGTTCTTTGCCAATCAATACCAAAATGTTACTTGTAAAGTCTTTATTATTGCCAATCTTGCTATACGGATGTGAGATCTTTTGCTGGGTCGACTCCATTACAAGAAGGAAATTGAACGTTGTCTACAACAATCTGGCCAGATATATATTCAAAAAAACGCCTGTTTGATCATATATCAACCTTTTCCATGCAGATCATGGGCATTAGTTTCGACAACCTCATAAAGTTCAGAACTCTAATACTTTTTTTTAATATAAAGCAACCTGACTACTTGTACAGCAGATTAGATTTGCTAGTTCCGAAAGATCATCCACATTTATTCTACCTCGATTTTATTGTTTGCAATCGCAGCGCTCATTCTTTGTACATGCCGTCTCATTATGGAACTCATTACCCCTTTCACTTAGGAGAAACACAAACATGAATAACTTTAAAAATAACCTTTTCATTCACTTGGCCAGTGATACATAAATACATACTTAGGACTTATTTATTTATTAATTTAGCTTAAGATTTAATTTGATTTCATAATAATGTAAAGTTTTAACATAACAATACTTAATTTAAGCTCCGAACATATAAATATATTATAACTTTGTAAAGCATTCACTATCTATAAGATATTTCTTAATGTGAAATCATTTTTTAATGTAACAATAAACAACCAATAAACAAACCGTTCAACCATGCCATCAGATTGTGGGTGCAGTGGTGTTGTTCTTGTCTTCTTGATGTGAAGAAGCCCACAAACTTCCTGGAATATGTTTGATTCAAAGTTCCTTCCCTGGTCGGAATGCAGTTCTAATGGAACACCGAATCTGCTCACCCAGTTGAACATAATTTGGTCTGCGACTGTTTTGGCTTCTTGATTCGGAATGGCGTATGCTTCAGGCCACTTGCTGAAGTAATCCATGACGACCAGAATATATCGATTTCCATTATTTGTTTCCGGAAATGGACCCGCCACGTCTACTGCAATCCTTTCAAAGGGTGATCCGACATTATACTGCTGCATTTGGCTGTGATTCTTTTTGTTCGGGCCTCTGGTGGCAGCACAGGTATCACATTTTCAGCACCACTTCTCGACATCTTCCCTTGCATGTAGCCAATAGAATCGTTGTCGAACCTTTTCTAGCATCTTGTTTATTCCTAAATGGCCTCCCGAAACTCCATCATGCATCTCTCGCAGAACGTCCATAATCTTCGACCTCGGTAAGACTAGCTGCATTACATATGACTTTCCATTTGCTGATTCCCACTTACGTCGAAGGACACCCTCTTGGACATACAACGAGTCCCACTGCGCCCAATAGGCCTTCAGAGTCGGACTTCTGTCGGAGATATCAGCCCATTCTGGTTTTTCCTGGTGTTCCTTGCATGCGAGGATTGGTTCGATGTCTGGGTCCTCTTGTTGAGCCTCCCTCAAATCGTCGTTGCTCCATCCATGAATGCGATCGGCTCTGGTTCGTTGGACAGTAACCACTTCCTTTTCTTCTTGGCGTCTGCAATGCTTACAGTCTTGTTTGCATGGTCTCCGAGACAGCGCATCAGCATTTGAGTGAAGCTTCCCCTTCCGATGTTGAATTTCATAATCGTACGTCTGCTGCTTCTCAATTCATCTCGCCACTTGACCCTCTGGATTCTTGAAATTCAAAAGCCAGTTTAGTGCTCCATGGTCGGTTCAGAGAAGAAACTTCTGTCCATAGAGATACTTATGGAAGTGCTTTGTTGCCAAAATCCGTGCAAGAAGTTCTCTTCTAGTCACACAATAGTTTCTTTCTGACTTCGAGAGTACCTTGCTGTAATAGGCAATTACCTTTTCTTCACCATTATGTACTTGTGATAGTACGGCACCAATCCCGACATTGCTGGCATCAGCGTCAATGATGAACGGTTTTCCGGGAGTCGGATAGGTCAGCACTGGTGTATTACACATACACAAGCGTTGCTTGAGCTCTTGAAAGCTGCGCTCGCACTCACCTGACCACTTGAACTGCTTTCCCTTTTCCGTTAGCTGATGTAGACTCTTGGCGATCTCAGCAAAGTCCTTGACAAAGTGCCTATAATAGGTGGCTAGACCCAGAAAGCTTCGGAGTGGTGTTGGCCAATTCTTCACGGTGTCAACCTTATCAGGATCCGTCTTAACTCCTTGGGATGAGATGATATGTCCCAGGTATTTCACTTCGGTTTTGAAGAGTGAACACTTTTCTGGATTGAGCTTGAGGTGGGCTTCTCGAAGTCTTTGAAACAAGGCTCTCAGATTTGTACAATGTTCGTCAAATGTTTTCCCGTATACGATGACGTCATCCAAATAGACCAGGCAAGATTTCCAAGTGAGTCCTTGCAGGACGCATTCCATAAGGCGCTCAAAAGTCGCTGGAGCATTGCACAGTCCAAAAGGCATCACTTTGAACTGCCACAATCCGTTTCCTGTCGAGAACGCTGTCTTCTCTTTGTCTTCAGGATGGATTTCTACTTGCCAGTATCCACTCTTTAGGTCCAACGTTGAGAACCATTGTGCTCCTTCCATTGCGTCCAGAGTATCACTGATCCTAGGCAGAGGGTAGCTATCCTTCTTGGTCACATCGTTCAACCTTCGATAGTCTACGCAAAAGCGGGTTGATCCGTCTTTCTTCTTTACCAGGACCACTGGACTCGCCCAAAGGCTTTTAGAGTTTTCGATCAGACCCTCTTCTTTCATGGTGGTTATCAGTTCTTCGACCTCACCTTGTTTGGCTAGTGGAAGGCGTCTTGCAGGTTGACGGATCGGCTTTGCATCCCCGGTGTTGATTCGATGTTGAACCAGTTGTGTTCTGCCATATTTCCCTTGCGATGACGAAAATATGTCTGCAAATTCTTCGAGAAGACCTTCTGCAGTTCTTCGTTGCGGGTGGCCAAGATTAGATGACTTGAGAATGTTAGTCTTTATGGAGTTCAGCTCTTCGGACTTCAAGGTTTGCCTTGGGTCTTCTTCGTTGATTCTTGTTATCGCTGATACAGATTCGCATTGTCTGACAATCTCACCTTTTCTAAGCTTCTAAGTACGGCTTGATGTTCAGTATTCATACGGGAACCATGTTCTTTACAGGTTTAACAAAAGTCTTCCCAATGGTGACGTTTTGGGAGGACTTTACAGATGCTGGTTTGACCATGAGGTATCGATGGCTGCCAGGCTTACCCTTCAATTTCGTCCACACGAATACTTCTGAAGAAGCAGGCAAAGTGAGATCTTCTTTGATGACGGTTTTCACAGATGACGAGGTCTCATACGAGTGGATCCCATAGATCATCGGAATCTCGATGTTTCGATATTTCAGGACTTGGTTCCCGATGTCCAATATCATTCCATGATTTTTCATGAAATCGACGCCGACAATGCATTCGTCGCATATATCTGCTACCAGGAACAGGTGAGAGAATTCCAACTCTGCCATCCGGATCTTAAGACGTACCTCACCATACACCTTTACGGCTTCTCCAATTGCAGTCCTTAGACAATAGCTATTGGCGTTGTGGAGCCATGTCTTCTTAACGAGGTCCTGGCGTACAATGGACGCCGTGGCACCGGTGTCGATGGTAGCCACACATTTGTTGCCGTTTATACTTGCTTCCACGGTCAGGCTCTTGTTGTCACGTTTCGTTTGAGAAACCTGGATGGTGTTTCTGTAGCTATCGGTACTAGAAGCCAGCTTCTGTCCCTCGAAGTTGGTGGGGTGGGAAACAACTTGGGAAGCAACATTGTTGTAGGTGTAACTTTGACCAGTTGACATATTTCTGTGTTCACAGTGTTGGCATGCGATTCCTCTTCGCGGTAATCTGCACTGTCGTTGAAGATGCCCAGTCTTGTTGCAGTTCCAGCATCGTGCTGGTCCGTCTCGCTGACTCCTTTCCAGAGTAGACTTCTGACAAGAGCATTCTTGGACTTCCAATTCTCTCACGCGATGCCCGTTTTGGGAAGCTTGTTCTGCGGCTTCCATTGTTAGAGCGAAAGCCAAAGCTTCTTGTAGTGTTTGCGAATAGCCCTTTGGAGATTTATATCGCCCACAGCTCTCACAAAGGCTTCAAAACAGCAAGTTGATTTATTATCTCGTTGCCAGCTGTTGGGTATGCCAGGTGAACCAATCGCTCGATATCTGCCTGAAGCTGCTGCAGAGTTTCACCTATTTTCTGTGCCCTGTTGTTTAGTTGAACTCGAAGACTTCTGTCATATGGCTATCCCCAAACCGCTGTTTGATTGCGTTTACCAGAACTTTGAAGTCACCGTTCTTCTCTGCTGGGATGGTTTGTAGCAGTTCAGCAGCTGCTCTTCTCAAGGCAAGCGTAAGAGCAATGTATTTTTCGTCAACGTCCCAGCCGTTTGTTAACGCTGCTGCTTCAAACTGTTTCTTGTAGATTGACCACGGTATCTGACCATCAAAGCTTGGAGGATTCACTTCTCTCTTCCTTGAGCACTCGCCAGAAGATTCTCGAGCTTTCATCTTTCGCACTTTTTCTAGTTCATTGGTGATGGTTTCGATTTGTTCGTCCATTTTCTCGAAACGTGCATTCGTCTTTGAATTTTGTTTTTCGACGCGCTCATCGAGAGTTTTGATTTTCTCTTCAAAGTCCGCAAACTTGCCTTCTAAAAGGTTTCTCTGAGCTTAAAGTTGTTTGAGAACATTCTCTTGTTCGTTCTTTTGCTCGTTTCTTTGAGTTTGTAGTTGCTCCCGAACATCATTTCTTTGAGCTTCTAGTTGTTCGACAACATCATTCTTTTGTGTTTGTAGTTGCTCCAGATTTCAGAACATTCTTGTTTTGAGTTTCTTTCTTCTTTTTATTCTCTTCAAATTTGGCTAGAAGAAGTGTCATCATGTTAGATATGGCAGTTGCATTTACCTCTTCCACTTTTGCTTCCACTTCGAAAGCAAACGTATCTGGGTCTTCATTTTGCTGTTCCAGATATTCCTGTAGCCGTTTAACGAGTTCATTTTTAACTCCTGCCCCACTTAAGCCACGTTTGCTTAGTTCGGCCTTTAGCTCAAGGACAGTTAAGTCTTTCACAACTTTACTCATTTTTTTTTTAACTTCACTATTTCACACAATATAATGTAATCACTGTCCACTGTTTTATTCTCAATAAGTTTTAATCCCACTTCTGACACCAATGTAATATTCGGCTTGGTCCGACAGTTAAAACTTATTTACTTTTTAAATAAAACACAAATTCACTTTATTCAAATCACTCACAAACTTATTTATTCAACACTTTCAATTATTACTTTCAAACACAGTATTCTTTTCTTTATCGCAGTTCACAATCAACTATCCTGGGGTGGAATCGGCTAAGGCGATTGTTGACTATCACTTTGTTGATAGTCGTTTTTGATTATCAACTTTATTTTGCGCTGTGTAAAATGATCAATAAAACAATTTGAATTTCTGGCAACACCTACAGTAAGCTATGTCGTTTTGCTCAACGTAAATTGATTATCAAAACGATAAACACTTTTTTCCATACATTTGGAAGTGACAGCTATTTCCATGTTGTTTTCATATATTTTTTTTTCTTTTTCATTTTTGTTTTGCTTACAGAACTATATGAAAACGACACCAAAATAGCTGTCGCTTTGAATTGTATGGAAAAAAGTGATTATCGTTTTGATAATCACCTTACATGAAGCAAAAGCAATTAATTTGACTATCAACTATCGACTATCAGCTTAGCCGATTCCACCCCTGCTTCGCTTCCAAATGGGGTATTTATAGTTCTGCGATGGTTCTAGAAACTACCATGGTTCTTGGAGAAGCTGAATGTTCCAGAAGTTCTCCTTTTAACCACTAGATGTCGAAAATACTGGGATTTTTGTAAGAGCTCAATGTTCTTAATGCTAAACAAAAGTTTTCTCTTAATCACTAGGTGTTGCCCCTTATTTTAACTGTCCTACACAAGTGTTTACTACTACAATTAAACTTATTGCTACATACTTATTTAACTATAAAACAATATTAGAGTAATAGAGATAAGGAGTAAGTAAAGAGAGTAAGAGTAGTATGTACATTAAATATAAAAAGAGATACGGAGCGATAGAGATAATTTCAATTATTTGACGAAAATTTGTTATTAGTGATGGGATCATTCGAATGATATAATCGATTAAAATCGATTTTGGCAGTCATTCAAGATGATTCGATTATTGAAATCATTCGAATGAATTCTCAAACCCTGCTACAACTACTACTATTCAAAATTAAAATCTCAAATGAAAAAAAATCGAATGACGCTTATTAGCATTCGAATGACCATTATTATCATTCGAATGCAAATAATCGATTATTAGTATTCGAATGAAAAATCATTCGAATGAATAATCGATTATTAATAATCGAATGAAAATAGTACTCGAATGAAAATAGTAATTGAGTTAAAATAGTACTCGAATGAAAATAGTACTCGAATGAAAATAGTACTCCAATGAAAATAGTAATTGAATGAAAATAGTACTCGAATGAAAATAGTAATTGAATGAAAATAGTACTCGAATGAAAATAGTAATTGAATGAAAATAGTACTCGAATGAAAAGAATCGATTATGAGTATTCGCATAAAAACAAATCGAATGATGATTAGGTATTGTAACGAAGCGTTACACTAAGCAACCATAACGCCAACAATCCCATCCAAAAAAACCCACAGCCAACAACAATCATCAATGCAATACACAAAACACCGCCGCAGCCGTATAACAAACATCAAGTACAACAACCAACAACAACAACCGACAACCGCCATGCCAACACAATTCATCCACACACCACACTGAACACCGCTGCCGCCACCAACAATTTACCGAACATCGCCGTCATCAACCAAAAAGCAAAGCAACAAAAATATAAATCTTTTTCCACTTTACTAAATAAAAATTCACACCCAGTTTTTACTACAAATGTTATAACATAAGTAAAAGGTAAAAATAAACGACAATCCGAAGCTTGCTACCGAAGTAATTGAGGTTTATTGCCTCTAACACCGAAGTACTTGTTTCCCTCGATATTCCCATTCCTGGGCCTGTTATAACATAGCGTGCTGTGCGATAACAAAAACCGTTTTTCCCTCGCACTCTTCAAGTGGTGGGCACTTTCTTCCGATTTTTCCTCGCACTCTTCAAGTCGTGGGCACTTTGACCGATATTCCCTCGCACTCTTCGAGTGGTGGGCACTTTCTTCCGATTTTCCCTCGCACTCTTCAAGTCGTGGGCACTTTGACCGATATTCCCTCGCACTCTTCAAGTGGTGGGCACTGTGACCGATATTTCCTCGCACTCTTCAAGTGGTGGGCACTTTCTTCCGATTTTCCCTCTCACTCTTCAAGTGGTGGGCACTTTCTTCCGATTTTCCCTCTCACTCTTCAAGTGGTGGGCACTTTAGCCGATGTTCCCTCGCACTCTTCAAGTCGTGGGCACTTTGACCGATTTTCCCTCGCATTTATTAGTGAGTGGGCACTTATGTATTCATTAGGCTATTATATATATATAAGTATTATATTATGTATTAGATTATAACGAGTTATGAATTATTGTAACTAAAGAAAATAAATTGAAAATTTTTTTTATTAAAGTCTTCTTATCAATCAAGTGGTTCGGATATTTGCTCCTCTATATTCGAGTTTTGTGCTTTCTCGATACGACCCCTGGTTATCCGGCGAGCTTACCTCAGCCTTAGAAAAAGAAGCATCACAAATTGGCGCCCGAGCAGGGACCTTTAGAGGATTCATCCGTTCCGTTTCCGATTCCGCCGCCGCCCGTCTAGAATTCCTAAAGGTCTTTCCGACCGACGTCTGACCGAACAAAACCGAGCATACCGAATACCGTCTTAACGACTACCGACCACTTACCAGTAATAAACCCGATTTATTAGAAATGTCCGAACACGAAGAGGATACCGGCTTGGACGACAATCCATTCAGGAGCCTCAGTTTCATATACATGCTCAAGAAAAACGAGCTTATAGAAATGCTTACCGCCCGAAATATCGAAACCGAGGGTAACGTACGAGTTCTTCGCCAGCGTTTAAGTAACCACCTCAAACAGGTCGGCACCCATGCTTCCACACAAAATTTGTGTGCAAAATGGGCAGAAGTTGCCGAGAAAAGGGTAAACGCCACCCTGGACGAAGACACTAATGACCCCCCTAAAAGTACCGACCCTGACCCGCCAACCACACGTAAAACTCCATTATACGAGGAGACTACGTTTGAAGTACCCAACCAAAAACTACCGCCACCGAATTTTCAACCGACCAATCCGCCACAAGTCAGACAACCTTCAGTCTTACCTCACAGTTCCGCTCCTTGTCATACCCGTACTTCTCGATGGCTTCCGTTAAGCTACGAAGCCGAAGTCACTAATATAGTGCGCAAGTGGGGACTGAAATTCGACGCGTCAGGAAATCCTTTAGAATTCCTCGAGAGAGTCACTGAGCTAACAAGGTGCTATGACATTCCACCGGACGACATGCTGCACACTCTCCCCGAATTACTACGAGGTAAAGCCTTAGAATGGCTCCGCATTTATAGCGATAGCTTTACTAAGTGGGAGGATTTCCGTGAGTCATTTATTCGTTATTTTCTACCAGCACGATATCTTGTTAAGCTGGAAGACGAAATAATGCGCCGACGTCAAGGTATTCGGGAACGCGCCAAAGAGTACATTCTGGCCATGCAATATCTCATCAGGCAACATTCACGTATGGACATAAGAGATCAAATCGACCGGATCTTCAATAGCATGCGCCCAGAGTACCGCCTGTATATTCGCAGACGCGACTTCGATAGTCTCGACGAACTCATGGGTGCGGGGAAATAACTCCACGGGAACTAACTCCACTGAGGGATTTACTTCCCACCAAGTGAGAACTTACTCCACTTTTGTAAAGTGTAGTTAGTTCCCATGTACGGTGAGAATTTAGTTCACTTTCTAATGGAAACTAAGTTCACACATTTATACATGGCGCAGGGAAACTGGTCCGGAAGACAGAAGTCCCGAAAATGGGTTTCGGGGCTAATGACCCACTATGGTGGGTCATTCGTGTATGCATACATAACAACAACTCCAAAATGTCCTATAAATAAATAAGATCATTTTTATTTACTACCTATTTGTCGACAAAATGGATAGAGCAATTCATTTTCAAAGCTGTTGCCGTTTCCTTTAATTTGGAAAAGCATGCTAGTGTCTGGATAGCAGGTGCTGCACTGCAATGATTTATTTTGAGCATCTTTTTTCACCTTGGTGGATGATGACTATCTGTAACACTCAAAATCAATTTGGTTTGATTGGGAGTGAAGCGAGCGGAAAAAATGTTGCCCAAAAGAGAATCAATTTGGGGTGTGAAAATAAAAAAATTCGCGCGAATTTTTTTATTTTCACACCCCAAATTGATTCTCTTTTGGGCAAAAATTTTTCCGCTCGCTTGTATGGGACACTACCTTAGAACAATTTTTTTTTGTTCTTTAATATAAATAAATCTCTTTTACTTAACACCATGCCTTACACGTATGATATGAACACAGCCGCCGATGAATATTCGTTCAATTTATGTATCGATTTTGTGTTATCGATTCATTGTTCCATTGTCACGTCGTATCAACTGACCTACCTCCCAGCGAAATGGCGCTCAAGCTATCCTTTTCGATCAAAACCTCCAACCTGACAAGATCAGAGATTCGCAGCCATAAAGAGAATTCGCCTTTTTAATACAAGTGTTTTAAGCTAATTAAAACAATTTAATCGCCTTGAAGCGACAATTAATTCGAGCTTCGCAAGAAATAAGAATTTCGCCAGAAACCTCAGAAGTAAGTGCTTTTATAAAAGCAAATATGCCAAATTGTTTTTTTTGTTTTTTTTTTATAAGCCCAGCTCATCATTTTTTAATCTTAAATTATACATTAGCTATAAAAGTGCTGTAAGTGCATTGGCTGTGCAAAAGCCACAATTTATAATCCAAGTCCGAGCCTGTAACGAAGCCACGCTGACTAGTGCCAAGGCTCTAAGGAAGCGCGTGAAATAGAAATTTCTAAAGAAGCCACACCGTGGTGACTGCGGATCAAAAGAAGTAGGCTTTTTCACGGTGCCCAAAAGCCCAGATTTTGGGTAGGGAAAGCCATACCCAAAACCACGTGGATTCCACTACTACATCCAGGAAAATTTCTACCTTATTGTCCCGATCCAACATCCCACCTAATTATACACGAACCTTAAGAAGGTCCGACGAGGTCACGTCAAAATCTCGACCAGGTAAATCTAATTCGATTTTTTTTTTTTATTAGTCAAATCATAAGCTGTATTTATACACCTAGGAGAACATATAACAAGAGTGAGTTACACTTTTGCTGGCTGGTGGAAGTCTTTCCAAGGCTACGTGTGTCGACGTCGTTGAGGCACAGTGGACCAGCCAGCGTGTCATTCAGGCGCAGAATTGGTTTGACATTCAAGAAGAATAAGTGAAGCTACATATACGCTTCGAGGTTTAGCACACACGCTTTATATACGTATAGGTACCTGCATTGTGGAACGTACCTTTAACGCATATATATATATATATTCTTGTGCTGCCCATAGCTGTACAGTTATTGTGCATATGCACAGAAAATATATGCCTATGCTTATATATATGTGAAATCGCTTTGCATAATATTAACCTACCCGAGATACTTACCCGCTAAGCCTATACTTACCTGTCAAACAACGCCATCGTCCGTCATCATCATCAGCATCCGTCATCATCGAAGTCCAGCATCCCACTAACCTAGTTTTAAGCCAAGCTCTAGTTTTTTTTTCTATATGAAATTCGATACTCTCAAGCCATATCGTAATCACTCAAGAGTCAAGATCCACAAAAGATAAGTATTGAAGTTCCAACTCATTCCGAGGATCACCAATATTTGCATATTATAAATCTCTTTCTCTATTTTATTTAATATAGCGTTTTTAGTATAAGAGTTTAAGAACAATAACTCTATATTTGAATTCATCCTACCCCAACCAAGTCGTGCGCACAACTTCGCTGAGGAGAGAATGATCGGTGAGTCCAAATTTTAATGTTATATATTTGCTATTAGTGATATTTATCATATGTAACAATATTGGTGCAGTAATTGAGACACATAATTGCTCATAAAGATTTGGAGTTGACGTAGGTCAGTTAACAAGATTTAACAGGCATAGTTTTTCTTTTAAATCTATTAATGGGACAGACCCAAAGAATGAGGAGTGATGTCGATGAGCTTTTTTTTAAGTTTTAATTAAATATATATATTTTTTTTCACTAACAATAGTTTTAAGTTCAGCATCTTGGAATTGGTCAATGAACCGAATAGTGTTAGTATTAATAAAAGACGATCTTTATGCTTTGTGTGATGAGAGCAGACTGCTCTATTTAATAAGAATAAAGGTAGTTCGTATAGATGTGTTATAAACTGTTATACATATGCACATTACAGGTATACTACTCTAACATCTCCAATTTCTTAAATATTTATAAAATAAAAAGTTAATTATAATGTATGTTTATTTTCAAAAAGTATAGTGCAATATTAAGTTGCTTTGAGTAATAACAAAAATTATAATAGTATAAAAATTAAAATAACATTGAAGAAAATGATATAATATTAGATACTATAATAATAATTATGGGGGGGAAAGAGGCGTGGGAATTAAAAAAAAAAAATAATAATAATATAACAAGAGGTAGGAAAGACAAATGTAATTTAGTTTTCGTATGTTAGACGGTCAGGTTGTCGTAGTTTTCTTCCAAATCTAGAAGTACCAGTTTTGTTATTTATAGGATCCGAAACCAAATCATTATTATTACCATCGTCGCAACATTCCGGGCTCAAAGCTGAACTATCACTTGATGGACTACTTTCGAACGGTTTTTTCGGTGAACTATAAAGCTTTCTCAATTGTTGTCTATTGCGTCGATATATTTGATTGTACTTATCTTGAATCAAATACGATCTGGGTTCAGAGCATTTCTCTAAAACAACACCTGGGTACCAAACTGATTTAGGAAATTTTTGATAATAAACATTATCTCCGTCTTTTAATTCTTTCAAGGGTTTTGTTGAGCGGTTATAATACATCTTCATTTTCTCATCATTGTTTTCAAAAGCTAATTTAACATTTTTCTCATTTATTTGTATAGGTTTTAAATTTTCAATATGGGTTGGAATCTTTGTTTTAAGTTTCCGATTCATTAATAGTTCTGCTGGTGAATATGATGTAAAGTTTGGAGTAGCCCTATAATTTAACAAAGCTATATATGGATCAGAACCACTTTCAATGCATTTTTTTAACAATCGCTTAATAGTTTGGATTGATCTCTCAGCCAAACCATTCGATCTGGGTGTGTACGGGCTGCTTGTTATATGCTTAATATCCCAACTTTTGCAAAACGCACTGAATTCTGATGATGAAAAAGGTGGGCCATTGTCACTTACAAGGATTATTGGAATGCCATGTCTAGATAGTATCGACTTTAGTTCTATTATTAATTTTTTGCTTGAAAAACCAGTACTTAAATGCGAAATCTCTATAAATTTAGAGTAATAGTCAACAACAAGCATGTACGTTTTCTTTTCAAATTCAAAAAGATCTATTCCAATCTTTTGCCACGGAAATTGTATTATTTCATGAGGAATTAACGGTTCCTTCGGATTAGAAATTTTATATTTTAAACATATTTCGCAATTTTCTACTAAATTTTGAATTTCTGCATTCATATTAGGCCAATAAACTAACGATTTTGCTAAACTAATGCATTTTTTATAACCCATGTGACCTTCATGTATTAAGCCCAACGTTTCCGCACGCATTGATTTGGGAATAACAACCCGATTGTTCATAAAAACTATGCCATCATTCACATTAATTTCATTTTTAATTTTAAAATAGGGCATAACTAAATCATCCACTTTCTTTTTCACATCTGGCCATCCACTTTTGTAATATTCCTCTAGTTTAACTAAAGTTTTGTCTAATTTCGTTTCTTCCCGTATTTTATTTATTTTTTCGTCACTAATTGGTAATAATTTGGTAATTAAATTACAATGTATTTCTGTTTCCTTATCAAATTGTTCTAATGCTTTTGTTTTTAAAGCTGCCCTTGACAAAGTGTCAGCAATGACCATCTCTTTTCCTGGCTTATAAGTAACTTTTAAATTATATGCCTGTAATTTAAGCATCATTCTTTGCAAACGCATATGCACCTGGTATAGGGGCTTCTCAAACAAGGGTATAAGTGGTTTGTGGTCTGTTTCAACCAAAATCTCTCTTCCAAAAAGATACTTGTGAAAACGAGTAAAACCAAAGAGAAAGTAGCTGATGCATAGGCAACGGGTCTATTATCTTGTTGTATAACAGCCCCAACTGCAGATTTTGACGCATCGGTAGAAAGCTTGATTGCTTTTCTATAATCAAGATAAGCTAAAACAGGAGCTTTTGAAATCAGTTCTTTTAGTTTAATAAACTCTTTTTCATGTCTATCATCCCAATGCCATTCAACTTCTTTTTTTAGTAATTGTCTTAAGTTTTCATTGTTTATTGCTAGCTCTTTGATAAATGAACTCAAATAATTCACCATACCCAACAAACGTTGTAGATCTTTGACAGAGTTAGGACGAGGCATTTTTACTATAGCTTCAATTTTACTTTCATCAGGACGAACCCCAATTTCATTAAAAACATGGCCTAAATATTTTATTTCTCTTACTGAAATGCAAGATTTCATTTTATTAAATTTAAGTCCTATTTCCTGAGCTTTCTCAAGAACCAATCTTAAACTTCTATCATGTTCTTCTTTCGAAGCACCGTAAATTAAAAAATCATCTATATAAATAATGACATTTGGTATATGCGAAAAATATTTAATCATCTCACCATGAAAAATTTCAGGAGCCGCATTGATTCCAAAGGGTAATCTTTTAAACCTGTACCTTCCAAATGGCGTGTTAAACGTACAAAGCTTTGAGGATTCTTTTTCCAACGGAATCATCCAGAAACCACTATTAGCATCCAAGCTACTGAAATACTTTGCATTTGACAGACGAGATTTAACTTCGTCAATGTCTGTAAAAGGAAAATGTGGGCGCATTATTACCTTATTTAGGTGTCTTGGGTCCAAACAAACTCGTAGACTCCCATTACTTTTTCGCACCAAAACAATTGAGTTCACCCATTGTGTTGGTTGGTTTTCTCTAATTATAACGTCGAGCTTTTCCATACGCAATAGCTCTGCCTTGAGCTCGTTTTTTAAATCGAATGGTATTTTTCTTGGTGGCTCTACGACCGGTGAAACATTTTCTTTCAAAACCAAATTACATTTGTTTTTTAAACAACCCAAACCACTAAAGACCTCTTTGTACTTTTCAAAAATTAATTCTTTTGTAATATTTATTTCTTGTTGTTTAGAACCATTTACAATATTAATATTCTTTCTTTCTGTAGAAATTAAATTCAATTTAATACTCGTATCGAGTCCAATTATAGTTTTACAATTCATATCCAGTATATAAAAATCAAGAAAAATATCTTTGTTTTCAAAATTACAGTTCAATTTACATTTGCCAATGACTTTAAGTTTTTCTCCCGAAAATGTTAACAAATTAATTTTAGTTTCTTTAATCAATTTTGTATCCAAATTTAACATTTTAAAATTTTCAATAGACATAATTACCTTCTGCACCTGTATCAATTTGTGCTACTACAATTTTATTATTAATTTTTATTTTCTCATTCCACGTATTCGTATTACTGCATGCTGTAGAAGTAGTTAATTTTCCAATGAAAAGGTCTTCTTCTTCTTCTTCATCAAATGATAGCAAAGACGTTTCTTCGGCTTCTATGTTTCCGACTCTTTTCTTCATCCTATTTTTAGTCACGCACATTTTTGCAAAGTGATTTTTTCCATTACATTGATGACAAGTTGCTCCCCACGCTGAACATTTCCCAAAATGCCGTTCACCACACCTTCCACATGCATAATTCGGCTTTGGATTGTTGTTGATTCCTCTACCTTTGTATATGGAATTTATAGTATTTTCAGCCTCGAGAATTTTTGGTTGGAGAGTCGTCCCGTCTTGGCGCTGTCAGTTTTTCTATATACAAGATTTTAGTTCTGTATCGCGTTCCGGACGTCGCTGTCGTCGATTCACGAGGCTGCAACTACTATAAATTCCATATACAAAGCCTCTACTTGAATAGCTTGTCCCTTGTCTCGATCGACCATAATAATTGCTGTCTCCTACTTTCTGATTGCTTGAGTGTTGCTGTCTCCCCTTTGCTCGAATGCTACCAATAAATTCATTTTTGCCTTCTGTCTTCTCGTCTACATTATTCCCCTGGATGAACTCTTTTGACTGCTGCTTTGCTATTTCCAATGATTTAGCCATTTGGTAAATTTCGTCGAGATCTTTCTTGGATTCGTTTAAAAGTTTTTCCCGAATAAATTGATGATTTTGATTCAAACCACATATGAATAGATCTCTGACTAATTCATTTTTCAAATCACCAAATGAACACGTTTTGCTTAAGTTCTTTAGTCCCGTTAAAAATTCATCAATTGACTCTGTTGAGTTTTGACGACGAGAAAAAAAATTAAACCGTTCCATTATAATATTACACTTAGGCAAAAAATATGTGTCGAACTTTTTAATCAAATCTTCATGCTTCGTTGTTTCCTCGTTCACATCGAAGGAATCAAAGATTTCAAAGGAATCTGCACCAATATGATGAAGCAGAAGAGAGTTTTTTCTGAAGTCTGTCGCTTCCAGAAGATCACTCGCGGCAAGAAATATTTTAAACTGTTTCTTCCAAATTTTCCACGCCGATGCTAAGTTTGACGATTTTAAATCAAGTGCACGTAAAGAACCACTGTCAACACCGACTTGTTAAATGTTATTGTGAATAATTTTAATTTTATCTTCTTCATCCGGCATTTTAATAATATAATATAAAAATATATGTTTTTTAATATATATATAATTTGTTTTTTTTTTATAAACACCTGACACCATATTAATAAAAGACGATCTTTATGCTTTGTGTGATGAGAGCAGACTGCTCTAATTAATAAGAATAAAGGTAGTTCGTATAGATGTGTTATGAACTGTTATACATATGCACATTACAGGTATACTACTCTAACAGGTAGATTGTTTAAGCTGAAGGGATTTTAAGTAATTTTGAAAAAAAACTTAAAAACGCTCAAAAGAGAACCTTTTTTGAAAGGTCATTGAACCAGAGACCATACTCAAAGAAAAAGAGTTTATGTTCCTTTTTTTTATGAAAAATCTACTTGAGAGTAAAGAGAATGCGCAAGGTCATTGAACCTTTGATTGATCTTTTTTTTTAAATTGAATTTCTTGTTATTTGATTAAATCTTAAATTGAATTTAAAAATGATAAAGATTATTTTGAAAGAATTTATGAATTATAGTCTAGTTTTAACTATTGAATAAAAGCTTATTATGAAAAATAATTCTAAAATATTTCTAGAATGTCAAGTGAATAATTTTATGAAGTGAGCTTGGGAAAGGGAAATGAATAAGGGTAGTTTAGACGGTAAAAAGTTAAGCCAGAATTAAAACATTTTGACTTTATTATAGGGGTTATCGTAAATAGAATTTATGTGGACGGTAGCCAAAGGAGAGTTAACTTTAAGAAGTTTACTGTGGGAGGGCCACTGTAAGGAACTGAATCCATCTAAAGTTCCATACTGAAGATTTGATTGAATAAAATTCGTGATATTTGTTAGCTACTTTTAGTTTTTCTTTTAGATTTAATTTTATATAGGCACGTTAAAAGGTACACGGCGGTCCAGTGGCGGTTGCAAGATCCCACCCATCCGACGAGCTAGTTAAATTGGCATTCGCTAGCGTGCCTACAGCACCCAGCCGACTGGACACCCTAGTTGCACGTTCATGGGTATCTTTAAGGATCCTGTGGTTCAGGGATATTCAGGGAGTTGCATAAGATCCCACAATTAGTGAACTAGGAATAACACACATCCGTTACAAAGGTGGCGCCCAACGTGGGGCAACAAGAATTGTGTCGCAATTTTGGCGGTTTCAAAACCTCAAAAAAAAAAATCATTTATTTATATTTTCAAATTTTAGCCATTTCAGTTTTAAAATTTAATGCCAAAACCATTAAGATATTTTTGTTTTTATTAATTTTTCCAAGAACTATATGAAATGTTAGTATGAATGAATTAGGAATTTCTCCGGTAGTAAAGTTTATAAAACAGAACTTCGAGATGCAAATTCCGAAAAGGTTTATAAAGAAAATAGAATCTTTATGAGTTCGAATTAATGTCCTGAAATTCAAGTACATGTTACAGATTTTTCAGTTAAAGTATTGTTAGACTTATAGAGTTCTGAGTTGGTAGAGCATTGGCTAGGAGGATTACATCGGACGACCGGGAGATAACGTTTCATTTAGAACACTTCTCCGTTCGCTGCGCCCGGAATATATTCTACCCGATTTAAAAATTTGGCCTAAAGTTAGAAGAAAACAATCACACAATTGCCCTTAAGCAAAAGAATGATAAAAGTATCACAAAGGTACAAGTACAGCATATTATCTAATAACAGCTTATAGTTTTATTCTTTTAAGATTATTGTTTGGTTTTGATCGACCATAGGAGATACGATTGATATTCGAAGTCTGTATGTATGCGTTCAGAAATATGATTTTTAAAGAAACAAAAACATGACCAATACCTTAAACAACAACCAATCTTCATTTTTATTTTTATTTGTTTTTACTGTCAAGATAACCCAAAGTTCTTTCCCTGTTTCCAAGCTCCAATATTGATGATTATAGTACAAACCTACAGTTTTTTTAGACATTTTATTTTATATCGAGATCCTTTATTAAAACATTCCATTAATTTTTTTTATTCAGTTAAAATACAAATTTACACCCTTAAAAAAAAAAAATATTTCGTTTATAAATTAACACAAACAAAATAAATCGTTTTTGGTCTTAAAATACAATTACCATTATGGGACCAAAACCACAACAAAATTCTACTCGCGCTACACGAAAAACTACTGCTGAAGATGATGAAGGCGATCAGTCGCGTAATAACCATGCAAATGGGGCCGGTGAACAAGAGAAGGTTGATTCGGGTCCATCTGGATCAAGTCAGAAAAATTTATCTCAGTATGAAAGGCTTACGCGTTATATTCAGAACATAGTTACAGCATCAGTAGGGTTAAGTATGGCTGAAGAACTTCAGAGGCGTCAGGCGGAAGATGAAGTTGAAAGGGCCAATCTTCGTAAACAAATAGTTTCAGACTTAAGAGAAGAAATGAGAGCTCTTCGCGATGCTGTTAGTTCAGAAGTTCAACCCGTTACAGATATTAACACCTTAAATGCTGACAGATTTCTTAATGAAATCAGATTTCAAAGCGACGAAGATCCAACTCAAAATCAGAATCTGAACGGAAACCAAATAGGAATTCCAAACCAAAACCTAGGGCAAAATCAGAATCAAGAATCAAACGAGATTAACAACAGAGGTCAAAATAGGCCTCAAAGGGAAGCTCATGAAAGTAGTCGTGAAGAATTAGACTTTCAACCTAGTGAAAATTTCCAGAATTTTATGAACCGACTAGAGGGTTTAAACCTCAATCCAAGTACAAGTAATCGAGTTTCTAATCCAAGCAATAGAGTTTCTAATCCAACGCAACGGATTCCACGAGTAGATTTCAAGAAGTGGGGATTGACATTCGATAATAAAAAAATGTCCATAGAAGATTTCCTTTTTAGACTTAACTTTCTAAGAATGAGTTATGAAGTTACATGGGATGAGATTTTTCTTTATTTCCACATTTTTGTAGCAGGTGAAGTTGAGACTTGGCTTTGGATGTACTTAAAATCCAATCCTGGTGCAACCTGGAAACATTTAGAGCTCTCTCTGATAGAGCAATACAAAAGACTTGAAACAGACACTGAAATTTCTCGTCAAATGTTTGACCGACGTCAAGGTCAGACAGAAACCTTCGACAGTTTCTATGTAGACATTATGCAATTGAATTCGCGTTTGCAAATACCTAAACGGTCTCATGAAATAATAGATCTTATCAAACAAAATGTTAAGAGAAGAACGGGGGAACTGCTAATAACATTTACAACGAAGAGTCTTCCGGAAATGGTTTACGTTTGCCGTACCATCGAAAAACGCTTAGGTCAATATGAAAGTTTGAAAACAAGAACATTTTCAGTCACAAACTCTTATACAAGACCAAAAGTCAATGAGATAGATTTGCAAGACGAAGGGTCCCAAAATTTTGATGCTATTGAAGCTATCTCACAACAGAAAAATTTAAATATAATTACTTGTTGGAATTGTAGGGCTAAAGGCCATAAATATAAGCTTTGTGATATTCCACAAAGGAATTTATTTTGCTTTAATTGTGGATTAGAAAATTATACGTCCACTAAATGTCCAAATTGTGCGGAAAACCGGAACTGGGGCAATCGAACCGGGGAGTTTTGTCCTGCACGAGTGAACCCGGAACAGAAACAAGCATAGAAATTTTTAAAAACTCGGATAATGAAAACACACCTGCCATTCCGTACCAAAAATTACCTGATTTCCCAAATATGTTAGATAACTCTAAAAACAATAACCAAACCTTAAACACCAATTCAGATATTAAAATTTTGAAGAGACCAATAAACAACCCTGAAGTAACATCAAATCAAACTTTTCATAAGCAAAGTCAAAAACATTCACTACACGAAAGGTTAATGAATTATTATGATGTGCGTGAACGTATTTTCAAAACACCATCAAACCGTATAGTAAAACTAACCCAAGGCCCTACGCAAGTGTGACAATTTTCGGCAAAAAGATGCTAGGTCTGCTAGACAGTGGAGCATGTATAAGCTGTTTAGGTGCCGGTTGTCTCGACTTGGTAAAATCTGAAGGTATTCCTTTTAAGTCTGTTAATAATTCTCGTAAAGTAAAAACAGCAAGTGGTCAGACTCAATCCATAATAGGTGAATTTTGGACAAATGTAACTTACAAAGGACTTTCAAAAGAAATAAAGTTGTATTTAGTACCGTCATTGGAGCAACCATTATATTTAGGGGTAAATTTCTGGCAATCCTTTGGAATTGCAAAGCATATATTTTCGGAAATTTCTTCGCTAGATAATATTCGTGATTCAAACGCACACGAGCTCACTGCAGATCAAACAAAAAACCTTGAAAATGTTATTAGCTTGTTTCCATCCGCAGCCAAACTTGGGCTCGGTAAAACAACGCTTGAAGAACATAATATTTATAATATAATAATATATTATAATAAACACGGGTGATGCCGAGCCGGTAAAACAACGTTATTACCCGGTCTCTCCAGCGGTACAAGCCAAAATGTATGAAGATAGAATGATATCCTTAGGAGTTATCGAACCTAGTCAGAGTGCCTGGAGTTCGCCAATGGTTTTAGTGCAGAAACCAGGGAAAAATAGATTGTGCCTCGACTTGAGGAAAGTTAATAAAGTCACCAAAAAAGATGCATATCCGCTGCACCATGTTGATGGCCTGCTTAGTCGTCAGACAGATACTCATTATATACCTATCTACCGTGGATTTAAAAGACGCGTTCTGGCAAATACCACTGGAGAGAGAATCAAGGGAAAAGACCGCGTTTACCGTAACCGGCCGACCCTTATATCAGTTCACGGTCATGCCATTTGGCCTCTGCAATGCTGCTCAAAGGCTTTGCAGACTAATGGACAAAGTGGTGCCACATGAACTGAGACAAAATATTTACGTGTATTTGGATGATTTGCTAGTGGTGTCGTCAACATTTGAAGAACACATGAACGTTTTAGCCAAGCTTGCAACCCTTCTCAAAAACGCGGGGTTAACAATTAATTTATCCAAATCTAAGTTTTGTTTTAAAGAACTGAAGTTTTTAGGTTTCATTATTGGGGGTGGTTGTATACGAACAGATCCAGGTAAAGTGTCTGCGATAAAGGATTTTCCCATACCAAAAACATCAAAGCAAGTTAGACGTTTCTTAGGTTTATCTGATTGACATTGACAGATACACTTAAAAGGGTAAACCTTTCAATTTTACACCAGAAGCTTTAAAAGCTTTTGAAGAGATAAAACAGGCTTTAACATCAGCTCCTATTCTCGTAAACCCAGACTTTAAAAAACCATTCAAAATATTGTGCGATGCATCTACAACAGGAGTAGGAAGTGTGTTGTGTCAAGATGATGATGAGGGGGTCGAAAGACCGATATATTATTTTTCACATAAACTTACATCAGCACAACGCAATTACAGCATTACTGAGCTTGAGTGCTTAGCAGCAGTACTTGGGGTGGAAAAGTTTCGTTGCTACGTGGAGGGACAGGAATTCACCATAATTACTGACCATGCCAGTTTACGATGGCTTATGAGTCAGAAGGACTTAAATGGCCGTTTAGCTCGATGGAGCCTCCGACTTCAACGTTTTATCTTTGATATACAACACAGGAAAGGTTCCCAAAATGTCGTTCCGGATGCGCTTTCGCGCATCTACAGTGTCGATGAGTTAATAATAGATAAAGTTGGGACAAATAGTACAGAAGTTTTACGCGTTGACCTTGGAGATCTAGCTTTCAAGTCAGACGAGTATGAAGATTTAATTAAGACCATAGAGAAAAATCAAAACCAGTTACCAAACCTTCGTGTGTCAGATTGTTATGTTTATAAGAAAGTAAAACCTTGTACAGGTAATCCTATTGAAGATGACTGTACATGGAAGCTCTGGACACCATCTAAGCTGACAACCAGTTTGATTCGTTTAGCACATGAACCAACTCGCGCATCTCATGGTGGAATAGCCAAGACGTTGTATCGTCTTCGCGATCGTTTCTGCTGGCCTAATATGGCGGCTCAAGTTAAAACGTTCGTGGGAGATTGCAGCGTCTGCGAGACCACTAAAGCGCCAAATTCAATTCTGAGACCACCAATGGGTCAAGCTTTCTTAGTAGATAGACCTTTTCAACATGTTTATGTGGATTTTTTGGGTCCATACCCAAGGTCAAAAAGGGGTAACATTCACATGATTGTGTGCCTAGACCAACTAACGAAGTTTGTTTTAGTTAAAGCTATAAGAAAAGCTACAGGCGAAGCTGCTGTTAGGTTTTTAGAAGAAGAAGTGTTTTCGGTATTCGGAGTACCAGAATCTCTGCTCTCCGATAATGGGAAGTAGTTTACAGGAAAAGAATTTTCTAAATTCCTTACAAGCTATGGTACAAAACATTTGAAAACGGCCTCATATGCACCTCAATCAAACGCTAGTGAGCGAGTCAACCGCTCGATCCTCGGCGCAATTCGGTCATACATAGGTTCAGACCAATCACATTGGGATCAACATCTTCCATCAATATTAAGTGCATTACGTACGACCATACATTCAGCGATTAGTATGTCACCTCACGAAGCTCTCTTCGGTCAGAGTAAAGTAGAACATGCCTCTGATTATGAAATCTTACGAAAACTTAAAAGCGTTAACAATCCTGAATTCAACATAATACCCAAATCCGCTAAGATGAATATTATTCATGAAAGAATAAAAAAATCGTTAGCTCAATCACATAAAAATTACGAAAAAACCTACAACCTTAGAAGTAAGGGTAAACTGTATACAGTAGGACAAAATATATTCAAAAGGAATTTTATTCTAAGTGATGCAACAAAAAACAGAAACGCAAAGTTGTGTCCGAAGTTCGTACCAGCTAAAGTGAAGAAAATAGTTGGAAACAGTCTGTATGAGTTGACTGACTCAAGTGGAAATAGTCTGGGAGTAGTACATGCCAAAGACATACGAGAGTAGAGTTGTGCTGGTCAGTCATTCGAAGTAAAGCCATCTATCTTAATTACAAATAGTAAAAGTGTACCTTTTTCTTTTCCATTTTTGGTATAAGATATCAAAAATTTAAAAGTTGTGTATGGGACACTACCTTAGAACAATTTTTTTTTTGTTCTTTAATATAAATAAATCTCTTTTACTTAACACCATGCCTTACACGTATGATATGAACACAGCCGCCGATGAATATTCGTTCAATTTATGTATCGATTTTGTGTTATCGATTCATTGTTCCATTGTCACGTCGCACAGTGGCCCGTTTAGGCGAGGAACGTGGCAATAATCATTTTTCGAGTGATTTTATTTTGAAAAAGTAAAAATCACATTTTGTTTAGAATTGTTTAAAGTGTAAGAATCCAAAATAAAAAAAATATTAGATGAACGGTTTGGCTTGAGGAGCCGATCAAAGTCAGAAAATATAAAAAAAAAAAAATATTTTTTTTTTTGGTTTTTGTTGCACTTCGAACTTGAATATTAGAAAAACGGTGCAAGTAAATCCATTTATTTTTTTTTTTTGTTGAAAAGTTTGACATTATTTTAATCAAATTTTGGAAACAAAAAAAAAAACAAAAAATGCATATCTTTTTTTTAATGAAAAAAATAAAAAATCACTTTTTGCACCTATTTTTGAATTTTAACTTGGCTCATATAAAAAACGTCAAAACCCGTCAAACCAAACTAAATGAGGGATGAATGCCCACATATTCCTTAACATGTCCTCAAAAACTCAGCTGCGTAAAGTTGCATAAAGCCGAGTTATGGCAATTTAATTGGTTCAAGTCAGTGATTATTCATTTTTTTAGTTTTTTTCATATGAAAAGAATATAATTAATCTTTTTGTCGCAACCTTTATTTTGGATTTGCATGACTTAATTTAGGTATTTAAATAAGTGCAATGAGTGGAATAGCTAAAAAAAATTTAGAGATCACGGAAGTATCGGCAAAAGTTAAGCTTCAGGACATCATGGATCTTACAGCAAAGAGGTTGTTACATACCAAAACCGAGAATCAGCTTCTTGAACTACCAACAGATCTTACATTAAGGAGCAAATGGGGTTGCGATGGATCATCTTACCAAAGTGCGTACAAGCAAAAAATTAACTCAATAGGAAATGAATCGGACGAAAACATGTTTATGGCATCAGTTGTTCCACTCAGGTTAAATTGCCCAATGGTGAAATTTGGAGAAACCCTCGTCCATCATCAGTTCATTTCTGTCGACCTATTCAATTTCAATATTCTAAGGAAACTGGCGATCTTATAAATATGACAGTCAACGATATCCGGAATCAAATATTAAATATTCAACCAACAGCTTATAAAGTGAATGAAGAAGTAACATTAATAGTTAAACATGAGTTCTTTTTAACTATGATTGATGGGAAAGTTTTAAATGAACTAACGGAAAATAGATCAACACGGTCATGTCCTATTTGCAAAGAAACTCAAATGAAGTTTAATGGACAGAATGAAGGAGATATTACGGTCGAACATAACAACGAGTATGTATGAGTAGGTGCATGGAATTCATTTTGAAACTTAGCTATAGATACGATTGCTAAGGAAGGAGAGGATAGCTCTATTGGAATCAAAGAGTTAGAAAAAAAGAGGAAGCAGGATATTCAAAAGCGTTTCCATGAAGAACTTGGACTTGATGTGGATAAGCCTAAGCCTGGGTTTGGAAATACCAATGATGGCAATACTTCCAGGCGATTCTTTGAACAACCGGATGCAGCTGCCCGAATAACTGGAGTCAATGAAGAAATTATTAAGAGGCTTCAAATAATACTTAATGTCTTAAACTGTCGAGAAAAAGTTAATACAGTAAAATTTGGGGAGTATACAAGAGAAACAAAAGTGTTATTAAGACAGCTTTATCCAGAAAAACAACTCACCCCTATTCTTCATAAAATTTTGGTTCATAGACAAAATATTATGGAGTATCAGTCACTTCCACTTGGGGAATTATCAGAAGAAGCTCAGGAATGCAAAAATAAGGACTACAAAAGATACAGGTATCAAAATATATGCAAGGTTTCAAGAATTCGGCAAAATGAAGACCTGTTTACTATGCTAGCAATATCATCAGATCCACTTATTTCTTCCAAAAGGCATGCTAGAAATCAAAAAGAACTGAAAGCACACTACTCCCCAGAAATGTTAGATCTATTAGATTCAACATTGAATTTAGATGATAGTTTTCAAGAAATAATATAAGTAAATTATTAAGAATAAAACAAGATAAAAATCTAACGTTTATGCTTTATTTTTTTCCATATTCGTACTTTTAAAACACTTTTTTCTAATTTGAGGGTTGTTTTTTTCATTGAAATATAGAAATTATGGTAATTTTCTGTTAAATTGAAACACCCTGTTTGATTTTGAATGTAAATATTGATGGTTTGATTGGTTGCATATCAAAAATTATAAAACTTAAAAACTTTAACTTAAAATAAAAAACAAATTTTGTTTTGCTTTTATGACTATTCAAGTGTTATTTTTTTTCTTTTTCCTGCTATACCAAAACTAATTGTTCTCTAATCATTCACAAAAACAAATTTTTCGCCATTATGGATACATTTTTAACAATTTTTATGACATTGAAAAAACTTCCAACTTTGGGACTTAATTCTGAAACACCCTGTGAACATATTTTGTTAAAATTTTCACGAAACATAGCTTTGGAAATTCCCTGCAAAATAAAAAAAAAATTGAAGCCATATCTTATTTCGTTTAGGAGCTATGATTTTTGCAAGGTAAAAAGTGAAAACGGGCCACTGTGCGTCGCACAGTGGGACGAATGTATGAGAAAACACTTCAAAATTCATATCTTGTGAATAAAATAAAGTTATCAACCAAACATGCCTTAAATAGTATTAAAGTACTCATATCTATGATTGTAACCTAAAAACAAGAAAATTGATTCACTAAAACTTATGAATTCAGAATTTTTTATCCAAAAGAGTTGAGCAGCGAACTTGTTTTTATTTTTTTTTTATTTATCATATTCTGTTTATGTTTTGTGCATAAATTACATGATTTTGATATCAAAATAAATAATTCTAATAATAAAGACTAAGAAAAATTAATCAATTTCACTTTCCGATGAGTTATTCATATTACTTAGAAATCCTGGATCTTCGTTATTGTTTACCAAATAGTGATCTATATTTGGGTCACTTTTCGATAACTTTTGGTTTGTTGACTGTTTTTAAAACGTTTAAGAGGTCTTCCTTTGCTTGTTCTAGGTGATTTGTCACACGAAACAGAAAAAAGGGTTTGTTTTAGAATTTTGAACGATTTTTCAAGTGAACTCGGAAACAGCAAAGGATTATTAGGAGGGACTTTACTTAATTATTTTAAGAATTTCGCATAAAAGTTAGTATTATTACTTACGGAATTTATAAACACGTCTGGTAAGGACAAATTAAGGCTAAGCCGCCGTTGGTGAACCTCCATAAACCTGAATTTGTTTCTTTGGCAACACTGCCATTTTTGCTTTAAATTAACACAAAAAAGCCTCGAAATTTCTTGTAAAACTTCGTTTTCTCCTTCATTCAACTCTTCCAAGCCAAGTAAATGCTGAATTTTGTTAGCAACGCTGAAAACTTTCCTGGAATGTGCACTATCCATCCATGTTGCTAATAAGGCACCATGCTTGATGAATACGTTCGACCCTAAAAATGTCAATTTCTTTAAAAAGCGCAAACTTGCGCAAGATTTTTTTCGTGATTAAGTTAGCTGACACATTGCTTATCATGAAACAAAAAAGATCTCAAGACCCGTTTTTGACCATTTTTTGAAAACTCTACTTGAAATTTGACATTCGTTTTTTTCTTGTACCACACTAACACAGCAAAAATCGCTACTACAAAAAAAAAAAACACGAAAAAAATCTATTTCTTACAAAAGTTTCTTAAATTGAAATACCTTCACTATTAATGTTCTACATTATTAATTTAATTTTCACACGCGGAATATATTTGCACAGCAATTGAATATGTCACAAAAAATCACCTTAAAATTCTTTATATAAAATGCGGAAAAAACGTAATGTTCACGTGGCTATAACTTGCGGACCAATAAATAAAAGCAAAAAATTTTATTGCATTTCGAGCTTCTATATATTTGGGATGACTTACCAATTAATATAAAGTACCGCTAAAATAGTTGTATTTTTTATTTTTTTACTATGGGTCGTCCCACTGTGCGTCGTACCAACTGACCTACCTCCCAGCGAAATGGCGCTCAAGCTTCCTTTTCGATCAAAACCTCCAACCTGACAAGATCAGAGATTCGCAGCCATAAAGAGAATTCGCCTTTTTAATACAAGTGTTTTAAGCTAATTAAAACAATTTAATCGCCTTGAAGCGACAATTAATTCGAGCTTCGCAAGAAATAAGAATTTCGCCAGAAACCTCAGAAGTAAGTGCTTTTATAAAAGCAAATATGCCAAATTGTGTTTTTTTTGTTTTTTTTTTCATAAGCCCAGCTCATCATTTTTTAATCTTAAATTATACATTAGCTATAAAAGTGCTGTAAGTGCATTGGCTGTGCAAAAGCCACAATTTATAATCCAAGTCCGAGCCTATAACGAAGCCACGCTGACTAGTGCCAAGGCTCTAAGGAAGCGCGTTAAATAGAAATTTCTAAAGAAGCCACACCGTGGTGACTGCGGATCAAAAGAAGTAGGCTTTTTCACGGTGCCCAAAAGCCCAGATTTTGGGTAGGGAAAGCCATACCCAAAACCACGTGGATTCCACTACTACATCCAGGAAAATTTCTACCTTATTGTCCCGATCCAACATCCCACCTAATTATACACGAACCTTAAGAAGGTCCGACGAGGTCACGTCAAAATCTCGACCAGGTAAATCTAATTCGATTTTTTTTTTTATTAGTCAAATCATAAGCTGTATTTATACACCTAGGAGAACATATAACAAGAGTGAGTTACACTTTTGCTGGCTTGTGGAAGTCTTTCCAAGGCTACGTGTGTCGACGTCGTTGAGGCACAGTGGACCAGCCAGCGTGTCATTCAGGCGCAGAATTGGTTTGACATTCAAGAAGAATAAGTGAAGCTACATATACGCTTTGAGGTTTAGCACACACGCTTTATATACGTATAGGTACCTGCATTGTGGAACGTACCTTTAACGCATATAAATATATATATATATTCTTGTGCTGCCCATAGCTGTACAGTTATTGTGCATATGCACAGAAAATATATGCCTATGCTTATATATATGTGAAATCGCTTTGCATAATATTAACCTACCCGAGATACTTACCCGCTAAGCCTATACTTACCTGTCAAACAACGCCATCGTCCGTCATCATCATCAGCATCCGTCATCATCGAAGTCCAGCATCCCACTAACCTAGTTTTAAGCCAAGCTCTAGTTTTTTTTCTATATGAAATTCGATACTCTCAAGCCATATCGTAATCACTCAAGAGTCAAGATCCACAAAAGATAAGTATTGAAGTTCCAACTCATTCCGAGGATCACCAATATTTGCATATTATAAATCTCTTTCTCTATTTTATTTAATATAGCGTTTTTAGTATAAGAGTTTAAGAACAATAACTCTATATTTGAATTCATCCTACCCCAACCAAGTCGTGCGCACAACTTCGCTGAAGAGAGAATGATCGGTGAGTCCAAATTTTAATGTTATATATTTGCTATTAGTGATATTTATCATATGTAACAATATTGGTGCAGTAATTGAGACACATAATTGCTCATAAAGATTTGGAGTTGACGTAGGTCAGTTAACAAGATTTAACAGGCATAGTTTTTCTTTTAAATCTATTAATGGGACAGACCCAAAGAATGAGGAGTGATGTCGATGAGCTTTTTTTTTAAGTTTTAATTAAATATATATTTTTTTTTCACTAACAATAGTTTTAAGTTCAGCATCTTGGAATTGGTCAATGAACCGAATAGTGTTAGATTGTTTAAGCTGAAGGGATCTTAAGTAATTTTGAAAAAAACTTAAAAACGCTCAAAAGAGAACCCTTTTTGAAAGGTCATTGAACCAGAGACCATACTCAAAGAAAAAGAGTTTATGTTCCTTTTTTTTATGAAAAATCTACTTGAGAGTAAAGAGAATGCGCAAGGTCATTGAACCTTTGATTGATCATTTTTTTTAATTGAATTTCTTGTTATTTGATTAAATCTTAAATTGAATTTAAAAATGATAAAGATTATTTTGAAAGAATTTATGAATTATAGTCTAGTTTTTAACTATTGAATAAAAGCTTATTATGAAAAATAATTCTAAAATATTTCTAGAATGTCAAGTGAATAATTTTATGAAGTGAGCTTGGGAAAGGGAAATGAATAAGGGTAGTTTAGACGGTAAAAAGTTAAGCCAGAATTAAAACATTTTGACTTTATTATAGGGGTTATCGTAAATAGAATTTATGTGGACGGTAGCCAAAGGAGAGTTAACTTTAAGAAGTTTACTGTGGGAGGGCCACTGTAAGGAACTGAATCCATCTAAAGTTCCATACTGAAGATTTGATTGAATAAAATTCGTGATATTTGTTAGCTACTTTTAGTTTTTCTTTTAGATTTAATTTTATATAGGCACGTTAAAAGGTACACGGCGGTCCAGTGGCGGTTGCAAGATCCCACCCATCCGACGAGCTAGTTAAATTGGCATTCGCTAGCGTGCCTACAGCACCCAGCCGACTGGACACCCTAGTTGCACGTTCATGGGTATCTTTAAGAATCCTGTGGTTTAGGGATATTCAGGGAGTTGCATAAGATCGCACAATAAGTGAACTAGGAATAACACACATCCGTTACACGCTTGCAATTTTTGGTTCAAGCTCCAAATCCTTAATAATACAATTTTTCTAATCATTTGAGAGGGATTGTAGAGTTAATAGAGTCAATAAAAAATGTCTTTCTGATGGAACTTTTAATGTTATTGAAATAGCTCAGTTATTTAAGGGGACCAAAAGATGCAACAAGATGAAACTGGGTGCAAGTACAGTGTGCTTGTAGAATGCCCTACTCTCACCGAACACCAAACTTCAGAAGAACGTTTACATTGGAAAAAGTTTTCTTTATGTTACATACCTAAACTTACGGCATGCGGTATATTTCAATTGTTATATAACGTTTTAGAAAATGTTTACAATTTATAGCAAAGGTCAGAAACCCCGAATTTGTTTTCTGGACTAATGAACCACCATATAGGGGGTCATATTCTAAAAAATGGGTTTCCGAATGACTAAGTTTCTCAATATTTTTGTGCATGCGATTTTTTAAAATTATTTTCAGTCTTCAAAACTGGGTTTCGGAATGACTTCGTTTCTAAAAGACATTTGAAGCGTTGAGAATGAGAAGGGGTTAAGTGACATTTTTGAATTTTTATATTTTTTTCAGCAGATAAAGGCGGCAAGCGACAACTTAAATTTTGGTCGTACTGGCTCTTTTCTAGTCCCATTAGTTACAAAGTTAGCCTTAAATAAAGGGGATAACTAAATTCTTCTTTTTATCATTTGCACGGCATAAAGGTGATAAAATCACTTAACACTTTTATGAGTCCAGATTCCAGAACAAATTTTGAGTGTAGGTATATTTTTTTTTGCAAAAAGGTGTTAACTGCTCACAAAAAAAAACCAAAGACCAAAAGCCATAAAAGAGGACACAGTACACCTCCTTGAGCTTATCTTCTGCTGGAATATTTGGTACAAATTGAATAACCTTATTTTGATTGAATCCTCCTATTACTTAGTATGGATATTATTCATCTTTTAAGGTTACTGGATTTACTTATCCCCTTCATAAGGAAAAAAAAATTAAAAATAATTCTTCATGAATAAAGGTGCTAAGTACTTTTTTTTTGTCCAAAACAACACTTTGTAATGAATTTAAATAAAATGATTTGCTGTACCTAAATTTCTATTTTTTAAAGCATTTTTTATGACCCTTTTCTAAATTTCCATCACTTTCAGAAAAAAAGTTATAAGCCATAAACTTTAAACGAAGATTACTCGAAACTCGAAATATGTCACTTAACCCCTTCTCATTCTCAACGCTTCATTTATTTTAATTTCACAAACAAAATTGCTCAGTATACTTCAATTATTATTTTAATTTTTTCTCAATTAAAGTGGAAATTTTTTTCAAATTCGAAAGGAACTAGATCCACTAATTATTTGAGGAATTTAATTCCCACTGTACATGGGAACTAACTACACTTTACAAAAGTGGAGTAAGTTCTCACTTGGTGGGAACTAAATCCCTCAGTGGAGTTAGTTCCCGTGGAGTTATTTCCCCGCACCGAACTCATGATGATGGCAGAGGAATACGAAGCCATAAAAACCGATGAAAGAAATACCCGTACTCCGACCGTAGCTACGAATCCTATCCAGCGTTTCCTCGAACCACTCCACCAACCGTTCCGTACAACCGTGAGACCCACTGCTGGAATTGCAAGCAGAGGGGTCATCGGAAAGAGACCTGTCACCGTCCTTTTCGTTTATTCTGTTCGTTTTGCGGTGAAGATGGAATTTTGACAAAAGACTGTTCTTGTCGCCGCAACCCCATCGCAGTCATACATACACCCCCCTGCAGGAATATACGATACTACGTTCCAATACAAGCTGATGACAGCACCTTCCGAGCCTTGGTCGACACAGGCTCCACAAAAACATTCATTGGACCGAAGCTAAGAGCCATATTTAAAGCCTGGGGACTTCCCATGTCAGTACAACGCCAGCCGATCCACTTGGCTAATGGAGAACCCATTGTCACCTCCGAGCATTTCACCGTGACCCTAGTCATTGGCAATGTGGAAATTACTGGGACCGCCACCTATCTGCCGTCACTCGTCGATGTCATATGGGGTATGGATTTCATGAGGCAAGCCAACCTTCAAATATCGGTTGGAGGTAAAACGGTGACAAGCCAAAATTCCCAGCTTGCCACGCACAGCTTTTGCTGCAAAGCCGTGACTCATATGACCGTAACTCAGCAACACAGGCTCCAACATTTTGTAGACCGGGAAATACCGAAGTTCAAGAGAACAAACGAGATAATTATTCCCGCTCGACGGGCACGCGAACTACAACAGGACGATTTTGATAAATGTAACCGTAAAGATTCTATGGATGTGGTAGTACATACCCTATCCCACGACCCGTTACCGATCACTGAAGTGGATAAACTAGCCACCACTGCCGATTCTGAACCTGAATGGACTCACACCATGATAAACAAACTTACTCAAGAACCCAGCCAATACCCCGAATATAAGATCCATGATAAAAAGTTGTACCGACGTTTCCCGACAACCGATCCGAAAAACCAGCGCAAACCGTTACTCACCGTTAACACCGAAACGATTTCATCATCAACGAATGAACTGATTAAACCGCCGCCGACCAGCAAGCCGTTGCTCACCGTTAACACCGAAACGATTTCATCATCAACGAATGAAGTGATTAAACCGCCGACCAGCAAGCCGTACAGATCATCAGAAGCACAAAGACCGATTAAGAAAAAAGAAAGAGCGTGCCACCGCCTAGCTCCTCCAGAACGTCCGCAACCCAACATCGACCCTTGCCAGAGAATTCCGACCAGGCCGAGGCCCCTTCTGGCACCACTCCCGACAGAACCTTTGGTGGTGGTAACGAAAAAGACCAAGGAGAAACATGATCTTGGAGCAGCTCCCCTTATGGAACCCAAACCACCGGATAGCTTGCAGACGGCTAAAGCAAGAGCCAAGCGGGACGAGGCAATGGAGAAATGGCAGGCGAAAAAGAAAAAGGAGAATATGTCAACGAGGATCATCTTGGACAACGCTACCCTTCCACCAGGGTAAGACTACTTCGCAATTCCTACCGTAACGCCTCAACTTCCAAACGATCCATGTACCAGCAGCCAGGCCCTAGCATACGCCCAGACCAACAGCGAGCCTCAAGGAACAACCGCAACTACCGACACGACCGCCGAAACCAGTCATGAGCCTATTATTCCTGCCGATCCTTTCGTAGGCATCAAATTAAATAACAGAAAAACATCAGAGGAAGTTCCTGATCCACCGTCCATGGGGCCCGATTACAGTCTTGATGAACCGCGGAGGAACCGTGGCCACCCTATGCTTCAGGGAATAAAAGAAGAAAATCAGACTGCCTAAATAAGATTTTAAATAAAAAAAAGTTATATTTTGGAGTTAATATTAAGTTTAAATATTAATTTAGTTTCTTGGAGTATATTTGTATTAATTAATTGAATTATGGTTATGTAAAAGAAAAAAAATTGTTTTGAATGGAATCTAAAATATTTGTTGTTCATTGCAGATGAGCATTTAGACGAGAGGGTTCTCGTCTCCGAAACAAAGAGGGGTGTGTAACGAAGCGTTACACTAAGCAACCATAACGCCAACAATTCCATCCAAAAAAACCCACAGCCAACAACAATCATCAATGCAATACACAAAACACCGCCGCAGCCATATAACAAACATCAAGTACAACAACCAACAACAACATCCGACAACCGCCATGCCAACACAATTCATCCACACACCACACTGAACACCGCTGCTGCCACCAACAATTTACCGAACATCGCCGTCATCAACCAAAAAGCAAAGCAACAAAAATATAAATCTTTTTCCACTTTACTAAATAAAAATTCACACCCAGTTTTACTACAAATGTTATAACATAAGTAAAAGGTAAAAATAAACGACAATCCGAAGCTTGCTACCGAAGTAATTGAGGTTTATTGCCTCTAACACCGAAGTACTTGTTTCCCTCGATATTCCCATTCCTGGGCCTGTTATAACATAGCGTGCTGTGCGATAACAAAAACCGTTTTTTCCCTCGCACTCTTCAAGTGGTGGGCACTTTCTTCCGATTTTCCCTCGCACTCTTCAAGTCGTGGGCACTTTGACCGATATTCCCTCGCACTCTTCGAGTGGTGGGCACTTTCTTCCGATTTTCCCTCGCACTCTTCAAGTCGTGGGCACTTTGACCGATATTCCCTCGCACTCTTCAAGTGGTGGGCACTGTGACCGATATTCCCTCGCACTCTTCAAGTGGTGGGCACTTTCTTCCGATTTTCCCTCTCACTCTTCAAGTGGTGGGCACTTTCTTCCGATTTTCCCTCTCACTCTTCAAGTGGTGGGCACTTTAGCCGATATTCCCTCGCACTCTTCAAGTCGTGGGCACTTTGACCGATTTTCCCTCGCATTTATTAGTGAGTGGGCACTTATGTATTCATTAGGCTATTATATATATAAGTATTATAATATGTATTAGATTATAAGTATTACGAGTTATGAATTATTGTAACTAAAGAAAATAAATTGAAATTTTTTTTTATTAAAGTCTTCTTATCAATCAAGTGGTTCGGATATTTGCTCCTCTATATTCGAGTTTTGTGCTTTCTCGATACGACCCCTGGTTATCCGGCGAGCTTACCTCAGTCTTAGAAAAAAAAGCATCACAGTATTTTAAGTTTTAGTTCGAATGACTGTAACAACCAGATATTTATTTTTACTTATTATTATTATTAATATTTTTTCCAACACTACAATTACATATTAAATTTTATTAACCTTTTGTCAAAAGTAAAAATATAAAGTGGCAACACTTGTTTTAACTTAAAATGTCACTCACACTTAAGTTCACTCAATTATATTAAAGTTCACTCAACTATATTAAAGCTCACTCAAACATATGTAAAGCTCACTCAATTATATTAAAAGATTACTCAATGTATGTAAAAAGCTCTAGTGCCACGAGTATAAAAGAAGCCACAACATCAGTGCAAAATCACTTTAGTTTTGTACTCCAAGTGCGACGTGGTTCTTCAACAGCGCCCACCCAAGGTATAAAATTGAAGTCATGCAAGGCATATGGACTTGCCAACTGTTTGGTACGACGTTTAACACAAGCGCCTATCAGCAGTCGGTAGGTACATGTGCCTATGCACTGTACTTGTTGTACATTATTTTTGCAGAGTCGAAAGATTCTTAATAAGCAGGCCTTCTGCCACATTAAATTGACCTTTTGTATGAAACATTTTACTTTTCAATGTAAGGCACTCTGCCAACCAATTATCTTATAATAATTTTCTTCTTTTAGTAAATAAACAATAATATTATAACGTTTATAAAAACAACCGAGTTATCATTTTTCCCTCTCTCCTTTTTGGACCATTCTTTTGAGACAGTGCCTATCGACGTGGTACTGCGGACTTCGGACCGCATACAGCGCCATAGAGACTGTAACAAAATGACTTACCCACTATACATTCCTTTGAAGTAGTGCCTATCGACGTGGTACTGCGGACTTCGGACCGCATACAGCGCCATAGAGACTAAAACAAAGTGATCTATAACTAATTAAGACCTATATTCCTTTTCTTTAAGTGAGAACCCCCGAAAGATACAAATCCAGAGTAAAAGAAAGCCCCTTTGATAATCTCTACGCTACATTGACGCCCAACGAGTGGGACACTTAGAAAAGAATTTTGAAAACAAGATAAATTAAAAACAAAATGGCACAATTTACTGATGCCCAATTAAAGAAGTTTATAAACGCCATGAAGGACACGACCAAAGGCAGTTTCAGCAACTGCACTGCTAGGTTTAAGGGAGAGAAAGACTCCCAGGCGGTAGAGTCGTTTATCACTACAATCCAGGTGTATAAGGACATAATAGGAATCAGCGACAGTGATGCTATCCTTGCATTCCCCCTCCTTTTGGAAGATAGTGCTGTCACATGGTGGCAAGGAGTGAAAGCAGAAGCTGAGAGCTGGGAACACGTCATCTCATTATTACGTAATGCCTACGCACCCGCTAAACCAGCGTACAGGTTGTACATGGAGATATTCGACAGCAAACAAAAACCTTCGGAGACAACAGACGATTTTATTACAACGAAACGAGCTTTACTTGCTATGATCCCTGCACCAGCGCCAAAGGAACCGATGATGTTAGACATGATTTATGGTCTATTGAACATCCGCATACGAGAAGGAGTGCCGAGAGACGCTTTCAAAACCTTCCAGGAATTGCTCAGTAAGGCCAGGAAAGTTGAATCACAACTCCGCGAAAAGCAACCGCCAAAAGAGTCATTGGAAATGGACAAAAAGAGATGTAACTTCTGCAAGTTTACAGGGCACACAGCAGCGGACTGTCGCAAGAAACTAAAAAGCGAGGCTAAAAAGTCTGGTAAGGCAACCGATGAACCCGGAATACATTGCTACAAATGCAAAGCCCCTGGTTTCGTAAGGTCGAACTGTCCGAAATGCAAAGAACTTCCTAAAGGTCCATCAACAGTATCATTCAACTGTCTAAAGACCACACTGGGTAATGATCTTCCTACAATCAGTATTCAGTCGCACGGCGAACAAGGCATTGCCTATATTGATACGGCTGCAAGAATAAGCGTTGCAGGGAGGAAACTATTTTTACATCTTTTACGATGCGGAACAAAGTTCCGGGAAATAGAGGTTGACGTCACATTGGCCGATGGAGAAGCCCGTCCACAAGACGTCTTTATAGCGAATACCAGTATTCAATTTGGCAACCGGTTGCGACCGATTACGTTTATCGCCCTTCCGAGAGCTGAAGACAACCGCACTCTTATAGGAATAGATTTCCTAGAGGAAAATGGTGTTGTTCTAGACCTTGGTCAAAGGTACTGGTACTTTGCTGACCAACCTCAGAAAAAGTTTGACTTCTACGATACCACAAACACAAGAGTGCTAAAACCAAGACTTGTCACCAATGTACAGGTACTAAGGCAAGCATATACACACCCAAGACCTCAGCTGGAAGCAAGCGCGGCGGAATGCACGCCACTTGTAGCTAGGTCACCAAGAACTCTTCAAGACATGAACGCTTTCTTGACATGGTTTGATGAGCGTAAGCCTATTTCACCACTCTCTGCTACACCGGCAAAAGTCAATGATCTCAGCAGCCCATTACCACAAAAAAGAAAGAACATCAGTACTACGTCTGGAAACAACGAGTATTCACCGGGTTTCGTACAAAATGTTTTCGGAAGCACATTAAGAAGTACCGATGTAACCCCGGAGAGAAGAAATGAAAACCTATTTCCAGCACTGGTCAGACAGGAGGAAGAAGTATATCTGGAACCCTGGTTTACGGAAATTCTGACTATGGATGTTGCGCTTAGAGACAACGAAGCACAAGAATTAAACGAGATGCAACGACAGCAGTTAAACTATTTACTATCACAAGAAACTGAGGTATTCGGAGAAATCCAAGAGCCAACCCCATACGCAATCCACAAAATAAATACAGGTAAAAGTGAACCCATAGCCGTTCCACCGTATAGACTCTCTGCACCACGAAAGGAGCAATTAAAAGTGGAACTACAGAAAATGATTAAGCAAAAGATAATTGAAGAAAGCGAATCTCCATGGGCCGCACCAGTCGTATTGGTCCCTAAGAAAGACAATAGTATTCGTGTTTGCATCGATTATCGTAAGTTGAACAATATCACCATCCCGGATAGATATCCACTACCAAGGATTGACGACATGTTACATGCCACAAAGAAAACGCTATTTAAAAGTACGCTGGACCTACAATCCGGATACTACCAAATAAAGATAGATGAGAAAGACATGGAAAAGACTGCCTTTGTCACCCCTTTTGGAATGTTCGAATTTAAGCGAATGCCTTTTGGATTACGCAACGCCCCTGCAACATTTCAAAGGCTAATGGATAGATTTCGTAGTGGACTGCCAGACATATTAATGATGGTTTACCTAGACGATGTAATTGTTTGCTCCGCAAGCTTTGAGGAACATTGCCAGGATCTGAAACGCATTTTTAAACGATTCCACAAGTTTAACCTTAAAGTTAACAGGGTAAAATCCAACTTTTGCTGTGCAGTCGTAAAATATTTAGGACATCTCATAACTCATCGAGGTATAGAAGTTGACCCTGAAAAGGTGGCAGCAATAAGCAACCAACCAGAGCCAAAGAATTCAAAGCAAGTCATATCATTTTTACAAAGCTGCTCATGGTATCGACGATTCATAGAAAACTTTTCGGATATCGCCAAACCTATGAGTAAGTTAACGAAGAAGAATGCCGTATGGGACTGGAATGAAGATGCGAGAAACTCATTTAAAACTCTCAAGACTCGACTCACCACGGCACCCATACTACACCAGCCGAACGAAGGTGAACCATATCGCCTTAAAGCAGACGCCAGCAATTATGCTATTGGAGCAGTTCTGGTCCAGGGGGAGAAAGCAGACGAACATCCAATTGAATACGCCTCACGCCTTCTCACACCTGCCGAATGCAATTATTCAACTACCGAGCGAGAAGCCTTAGCCATAGTATGGGCTGTAAACAAATTTCGTGGCTATATAGAAGGGGGAGAAGTGATACTCATTACTGACCATCAACCTCTTAAATGGCTCCTAAGCTTAAAATCGCCGACGGGAAGACTTGCCCGATGGGCCTTGCAGTTACAACCGTATGACTTCAGGATCGAGTACACGCCAGGCAGAACCAACATCATAGCCGACATGCTTTCACGACCTCCTTGTAATAATCCAGAGCACACTGAATCAGATTGCAAGATCTGCAGTTTTCAAGTTGATGTACCATCCAGAAGACCTGCAGAAATTCGCGAAGCACAGTTGCAAGATGATCAACTTAAAACCATCATCGATTCGTTCGAAAAGTATGATGAGAACCTAGCAAGATGGACAAATCGAGGATATCTGCTCAACGATGGTATCCTCTATAGATTTTCACCTGAAACTGATTCTGAAGACGCTCAGTTGGTAATACCACTTCAAGAACGAGATGCTATTCTCAAACACTACCACGATGAACCTACAGCTGGTCATTACGGAATTGATCGCACCATTGCAAGAATAGTTTCGAGATACTTTTGGCCAGGCATGCGGAAGGATATTACCAAGCACGTATCTCAGTGCACCGCGTGCCAACGATATAAGCCCAGCAACCTGAAACCCTCAGGACTTTTTCAAACGGTGTCTAGTCATCAGCGATTCGAGGTACTAGCAGTTGATCTATTCGGCCCACTACCAATGTCGACAGAAGGATTTCAATGGGTTCTCATTGCCGAAGACATAGCAACCAGGTGGATAGAAGTTTTCCCTCTTAAAGAAGCAACAGCCGTAAACTGTGGGCTAACACTTCTTAATGAAGTATTCCTCCGATATGGTATCCCCAGACGCCTGATAACAGACAATGGACCACAATTCATTTCCGCCCTGATGCAGCAGCTGACCGACTTTCTGGGAATACAACAAAGTCTCACACCAGTTTATCACCCAGAAGCAAATCCTGTGGAACGAAAGAATCGCGATATGAAGACACAAATTGCTATACTTGTTGGAACAAACCATACTACATGGGCTGAACAACTACCAAACATACGCTTCGCCATGAACACAGCCAGATGCCAAAGTACCGGTTACACTCCTTCGTATTTGATGTTTGGAAGAGAACTCCGAACCATAGATGACGTCACAAACGATCTACGCCCTATCATTGAAGACGCAAACTTTTTACCACAAATTACTCCGCAACTTTTGAGACTTGCTGAAACGATGAAAAACGCCCGAGAAGAAACCGAGAAGATCCAAGACCATAACAAGCAGTATGTTGACAAAAAACGTCGACCACAGCCGATCTTCAAGGTAGGTGATCAGGTATTAATAACTTCCCACTTTCTCAGCAAAGCCTCTAAAAACGTAACATCGAAATTCATGCCAAAGAGAGACGGTCCCTACATCATAATTAAGCGACTTGGAACATCTACCTACCAGGTCGCATCAAAAGATGACAACACTACGCCATTGGGAACATACCATGTATCCGCTATTACTAGATACAAAGGTACCAAACCCGATGAACAACCAGTACAGCAACTAAGAAGACGTGGCCGACCAAAGAAGATTATCTATCCGGTCGCATCATCGGGACGATCTCTGCGTCCGAGGGGGAGAATGTAACAACCAGATATTTATTTTTACTTATTATTATTATTAATATTTTTTCCAACACTACAATTACATATTAAATTTTATTAACCTTTTGTCAAAAGTAAAAATATAAAGTGGCAACACTTGTTTTAACTTAAAATGTCACTCACACTTAAGTTCACTCAATTATATTAAAGTTCACTCAACTATATTAAAGCTCACTCAAACATATGTAAAGCTCACTCAATTATATTAAAAGATTACTCAATGTATGTAAAAAGCTCTAGTGCCACGAGTATAAAAGAAGCCACAACATCAGTGCAAAATCACTTTAGTTTTGTACTCCAAGTGCGACGTGGTTCTTCAACAGCGCCCACCCAAGGTATAAAATTGAAGTCATGCAAGGCATATGGACTTGCCAACTGTTTGGTACGACGTTTAACACAAGCGCCTATCAGCAGTCGGTAGGTACATGTGCCTATGCACTGTACTTGTTGTACATTATTTTTGCAGAGTCGAAAGATTCTTAATAAGCAGGCCTTCTGCCACATTAAATTGACCTTTTGTATGAAACATTTTACTTTTCAATGTAAGGCACTCTGCCAACCAATTATCTTATAATAATTTTCTTCTTTTAGTAAATAAACAATAATATTATAACGTTTATAAAAACAACCGAGTTATCATTTTTCCCTCTCTCCTTTTTGGACCATTCTTTTGAGACAGTGCCTATCGACGTGGTACTGCGGACTTCGGACCGCATACAGCGCCATAGAGACTGTAACAAAATGACTTACCCACTATACATTCCTTTGAAGTAGTGCCTATCGACGTGGTACTGCGGACTTCGGACCGCATACAGCGCCATAGAGACTAAAACAAAGTGATCTATAACTAATTAAGACCTATATTCCTTTTCTTTAAGTGAGAACCCCCGAAAGATACAAATCCAGAGTAAAAGAAAGCCCCTTTGATAATCTCTACGCTACATGACGATTTTATTTCTAGTTGAATTTGCAAATCTTTGGAATGGAATTTTGTTTATGATTTTTGGTTACTTTTTTAAAGGCAAACAAAAAATTGTATGTATTTGGATATTCTTTGCTTTTATTTTTTTTTTAATCATAGCTTTGGTCTGAAAACTTTTACTATATGTACATGATTGGTAAATATTTTTGCGAATTAGTGTTTAAAAAATTATTAGAATACGGAACATTGTTTATAGTTAAGAAGAATAACAGGCTATTCTTAAAAATGTTTCTAAATTGAAATTGAACAATAAACCCAGGTCGGTACCTACCACCTGAGAGGGTATTTTCTAAGGCATTGACGACTGACCGTCAATATTATTATAACTGTAAAATAGCTCATTGTGCACTGTAAACTTTAAATATTCACCATTTTCATTCGATTTCGTAATTCGAATGATCATTCGAATGATCATTCGATTATTCAAATCATTCGAATTATGCCCACCACTACTTTTTATGTCAAGTCAAGAGCAGTCGCGCCACTCTATGTAGGTACTAGTATTATCAAGATTGGTGTTTTCAAATTTGTCTGCTACATTAGAAATGACAGAAGCTAGTGGGTAGATACTAGTGATGGGATCATTCGAATGATATAATCGATTATAATCGATTATGGCAATCATTCAAGATCATTCGATTATTGAAATCATTCGAATGATTTCTCAAACCCTGCTACAACTACTACTCTTCAAAATTAAAATCTGAAATGAAAAAAAAAATCGAATGACGATTATTAGTAGGGATCGGATTTCCATGCAAATGCATGTAGAATATAGAATATATGGCAAGTATTGAATTCGTAAAAAAAAAAATTTGAGGTAATGATGAGATATGACATTACGATGATAGAGAAGTCGAAAAAAGTGGGTCCGGCGATTCCGTCCGCCTGTCTGTCTGTCTGTCTGTCTGTCTGTCTGTCTGTCTGTAAACGCATCTACAGCCTTAACCTCTGGTCCGATTGACTTGAAACTTGAAAATTAAGGGTTTGAGCGAATTCGCGTGGGTCGTTTTTTTGATTTTTTTTAAAGATCAAAATTTAGGGTAGCCACCAGAGATTAAAATGAATCAAGCTTGCTCACGAATACTGAGTATTTATTTGAAAAAAAAAAACAAGTTTGAACAAACTGAGTCAACGCACAAGCAAGTAAATCTGAACATTTTTATTTATGAATCAAGTAACTCTGAGCAACCCCTATTTTCAAATGAATACAAATGAATATTTTTGTTTTCAAGTCAAAATGAGTTTGAATAACTTTGAACTGAGTTTCTGTGAGCAAAATGTTCATGAACAAGCAAGCTATTCATGAGCAGGCAAGGGTTCTTGCCAAGCCTAAGCATTGTAGGTATCTGTTTGTGATTTGTCTATTTGATGGTGCGGTTTGATTTAAAAGGAGAAACAGTATTAAAAGTTGGATGATTTTTTGCTTTTTTAGATAAAAAAGTGACAACGATTTAAAGGGGATACAATAGTTTTTTTTTAATGATTCAAACTCAAAGAAGGTACTATTCAAATTAAGGAAATAAAATCACAGCAAATGAGAAAACAATTAAAATGTTAGATATATTATAAAAATTAAATTTGGTAATTCTAAGATTTGAATAAGACACGATCAAATCATTTACTGTTTCTGGATTTAGCCTGGTTCGTTTTTCGGTGATAATGTTTCCGGCTAGGGAGAAAGCTCTTTCTGATGGGGCTGATGTTGCAGGAATGCAATTTAAAATCCTGTGCACTTCATAAAGGCGCTTAAAGATGTTCCTGTGCTCATACCACCATTGAAGCATATCAACTTCGTCATCTACAACAGTTGTAGTGTATTTGTTTATTTCGCCTTCAATGGAATCCTGAGATGTGTTTCCACCAACAAACCGTGAAAACACATTAAATGGCCGTGAAGATGTTGACGGCTGCTCGTCCGACAAATTTTCAATCGGTTAAATGACTGGACATTTTTTTTTCAAATTCGCATCCACAAACAACTTAAATGCATTTGTTCCTCCTTCTCCTTCATTGACGATCTTTAAATTACCTAACACTTTTATGATACATACTGCCAATCAACAAACAACTTGACCACGGACATTCAAATTTTCCAGTATTTAATAAAGTGCATCGTCGCTAATTTTATGGTTGGTTAAAAAAACTGTATATGAATGCATATAATGCATCTAGAGCAGGTACACATACAGCAGGGCAACAGGTACACACAGGACACAGTATTTAAGAACTTACCCAATCAATGCTAATCTGTCCCTGAATTTTAACTACCTGGCATTATGAAATACGAAAACGTATTTTCCAAGAGTTACTCATTCATTTACCATTTGGTATTCATTCATTAACCCTCTGATATATTATTTCAAATTTAAAATCTTTCCTTAAAATGCAACAAAAACACATTTTCCTAACTACCTAACATACCTGCATATTATGTCGGTTATACTTTTATAAATGTAATCCATTTAATTTTTGTATGGCCGGAACTATTACAAAGAAAAATAAACAAATTCTCCTTCAACAGTTCACGTCAATCTAAAACATTCAGTTATGTGCATATTTATGTTCATATTCATATTCATACCATTATATTATATACCTAACGAACGCTCCTTCATTGATAAATCCTTTATTTCATTATGCACAATTGCACATCGTAACAAAAAACAAAAAACAAAAACAATCAAGTTAGAAAATAATTCATCCAAGTTCACAATTAAGTATTCAATCGTTTGAACATTTGAGTATACTCAGACGGTTTGAATATACTCAATCGGTTTGAATATACTCAGTCGTTTGAATATATTTGAGTATTCAAATTGTTTGAATATGTTCAAGTAATAGTAGGAGAGCCGCTGAAGACCGACCTTCACCGAACTGTTAACCGGCTGAAACTTTTTTTTATGAAATTTAGTTTGAAAACATATATGAATATGATAGCTTGCCTAACGAAAAGTGTGCCAGGCTATATTAAATTTAACTTTATTTTAATCAATAACTAACTCCTCCTTCACCCATATGTTAAAATAAAACGTTGCGCCACATAGCCATATGTGTAAGTAGGCTTGAGACAAGAAAAAAATCGTATGGGAGAGGGAGGCCTATTCCCCCCGTTTAGCCAGGAGGGGCAGTTTTCTGAAAAATTGGCTAATTTTTTTTAAAGAAATATTAAAAATCAACGGCTTCATCTACAACAACGTGTTATACCTTTCTGCAAAGCCAAAAACTTAGGCTTTCATTTTGTATTTAAATTTAATTGTTTTAAATAATAGTTTTAGAAAAAATAATTTTCAAACTCAAAATTTTGCAAAAAAAAATTTTTGTTAAATTTTTAGTTATTTTTTTTCAAAATTTTATGTGATTAAGTACTTATTTTGCATTCAACTTTCAATACTGTCAATAATTTTGAATATAAAAAACAGTAACGTAAAAATAAAAAAGTTTTTTTTTTTAAGCAAAAAGTGATTTTGGTTTTTTCATTATTTCTCGACAATGGCAAGGTATTTTTCAATCCGGTTTACTGTGTTCGACTAAAAATTAGAAACAACATTGAATGTTGAAAACAAAATTAGTACTTACTAACATAAAATTTTGAAAAAATTAGTTCGAAATTTAAGAATTTTTTTTCAAAATTTTAAGTTTGAAAATTTTTTTTTCTTAAACTATTATTTAAAACAATTAAATTTAAATACAAAATGAAAGCCTAAGTTTTTGGCTTTGCAGAAAGGTGTAACACGTTGTTGTAGATGAAGCCGTTGATTTTTAATATTTTTTTCAAAAATAAGCCAAAGTTTTCAGAAAACTGCCCCTCCTGGCTAAACGGGGGGAATAGGCCCCCCTCTCCCATACAATTTTTTTCTTGTCTCAAGCCTACTTACACATATGGCTATGTAGCACAACGTTTTATTTTAACATATGGGTGAAGGAGGAGTTAGTTATTGATTAAAATATAAAGTCAAATTTAATATAGCCTGGCACACTTTTCGTTAGGCAAGCTATCATATTCATATATGTTTTCAAACTAAATTTCATAAAAAAAAGTTTCAGCCGGTTAACAGTTCGGTGAAGGTCGGCCTTCAGCGGCTCTTAGACTATAAGTTCAAACAAATATTCCGCTCACAAGTCTTTTTATTTGTGAGCGAAAAAAACAAAAATGACTTGTGATAATATACTCATTCTGCTTGCTCGAAAACATTTGAATGTGTCTGAGTAAAAATGCTTGTGAGCAATTTGCTTGTGAATAGGGGTGGAAAACGATCAAGTCTGAGCGATCATTGAGTAATTTTGTGATGTATTTGAATATATTTGAACGTATTCATTTTAATCTCTGGTAGCCACCATACGATTTTTTTGGCCAAAAACCAAAAGTTGCAATTTTCTCAAAAACGGCTCCTACGATTTTTTTTAAACGTCCTTGAAAATTTTTGTTTAAAACTCTGATGTATTTAATGTAAGAAATTTTTTTTTGTATTGCTCCAAAACGGTACCGCCCATAGAACCGTTTTTTTGTTATCAGATTTTCTCGGTAAATAAAAGTCCGATCAGGGTAAATTTTTTTTGAAGGTATGTGTATAATGTATATTGCATAAATAATATTTTGTATTCAAAAAAATTTCAAAATTTTTTTTGAATTTTTGAAAAATATTTTTAAACTTTTTTTTCAAAATTCTGTATCTCAAAAACGGATCAATATTTAAAATTGAAATTAACTTATAAAATGTATAGTTACACATTCTTGAATATTGCATACCCAAATTAATTTTAAGACATTTTCGAAAAATTTTATATACAAAAAATTAATTTAAGAAAAAACCGCTCCGACGATTTTTAAAACAAAAATTTGGAAAATCTATATTTTTTTAAGAAATCATATGACATAATTTTTTCCAGATTAAATCTTTTTTTTAGGTTGATATTTCAATTTAAATTTTTATTTACGAATTAAATTTTTTTTGTATGAGTTATAATTTGGAATACAGGAGCAAGTTCGTACGACCGAGTCGTGCACATTTTTTATGAACATCTTAGAAGTAGGGCAACTAATTATGTATACGAATCATGACATTTCCTTTAAAATGGCATCTAATCGTTAGTGCATATTTTTGCATATTTTCCTTTAAATGCATATCTTTGCATATTTTACTATAAATGCATATTTTACATATTTTTTCATTTTTTTTAAGAGCATATTGTTATGCAAATTCAATTAGACATCAAAAACATATCCTTAAGCTAAAAACTAATATCTTTTTCATTTATTCATATTCCAACCCCAACATTAAAGTGCACTGTATAAACATGGCCGCATGTAAAACTCAAAAGTATTTGCATAAAACTCTATGAATAAGATCAATATTCAAACGATATTTTACAAGCGCTTAGTCCTACTGCTCTTAACTAACAACATTTCACCAAGATCTCAATGTGACTTTGACAAAATCATTCGAATGAATAATCGATTATTATTAATCGAATGAAAAATCATTCGAATGAAAATAGTACTCGAATGAAAATAGTAATTGAATTAAAATAGTACTCGAATGAAAATAATACTCGAATGAAAATAGTAATTGAATGAAAATAGTAATCGAATGTAAATAGTACTCGAATGAAAATAGTACTCGAATGAAAATAGTAATCGAATGAAAATAGTACTCGAATGAAAATAGTAATTGAATGAAAATAGTAATTGAATGAAAATAGTAATAGAATGAAAATAGTACTCGAATGAAAAGAATCGATTATTAGTATTCGCATAAAAACAAATCGAATGATGATTATTTTAAGTTTTAAATCGAATGACGATTTTATTTCTAGTTAAATTTGTAAATCTTTGCAATGAAATTTTGTTTATGATTTTTGGTTACTTTTAAAGGCAAACAAAAATTTGTATTTGGAGATTCTTTGCTTTTTTTTTATATACATATATGTATGTACATGATTGGAAGAAATTTTTGCGAATTAGTGTTTAAAAAATGAATACGAAACATTGTTTATAGCTAATAGTCCAGGCAAATTAACTCATTTACAAAGATAAAACAAGAAAAATGTTATCCAGAATTTTACGTTTTCAAATGGTTAAAAGGGTTAAAGTCAACATAAGGAAAATGAGTTCTGCGTCCAAAAAGGTAAGGGGATGATTTTAGGGGATGAAAAGGGGGGAAAATCGATTTATCTCGTGTTTTTTGCAATTTCACGCAAAATTTGATGTCCTACTGAAAAATGTTGTATGCAAAAGTTGTAGACCTTAAAAAAATCTACAACTTTTGTGTGGGTCATTTTTAAATATAACCTCAAAATTTTAGAAAAAAATGCAAAAAATCAAAAAAATTTTTTTTTTTTGTTTTTTACTTGTCAATTTCTCAAAAATAAATATTTTTTAACCAAACTTGCTGATAATACTCCTTTTTATGTCCCAAACAACAGAAAAAAATTTTATACTGAAATATTAAAAACTGTTTGAAATATTAATTTTTTTCGGTCCGAAGCAAGTTGTTTTCAAGGTTACATTTTACTACATACAATTATCGTAGAGAGGTCATACAGGGCTCATTTTATTCGTTTTGACGTTTTCTTTTCAATGAAATAATAAAACAATACAGCTTCCATTTAAAAACATGTCTAAAAATTGAAATATATAAAAAAGTTAATTTTGCAAAAACAATTTGTTTGGTTATTGTTAATAATTTGCTATAAATATTTTTTTTTTAATCTAATTAGGCCATTGAAATGTACGGGAAAAAACACGAAGAAACATATGTTTTCCTATTTAAATACATTTTTTATTTTTGTACAATACTGCTTTAAACATTGTAATAGCATATTCCGTGTAGTTGAAAGATGTCAGGTAAGTACATACAATGCCATCGACTTTTACTTTAATAAGAAAAGATCCTCATTTCTCGCGATAAAATTAATTAATTCAATTATTTTCTTCATATTTTGATAAATAAATCGTCTTATAATTAACTTTTGTATACAATTATTTAAAACATGCTTTTAAATAATTGAATGATTTTCTTAAAATGAATCCTGAATCTAATTTAACTTGCCCCGAATTTATAATTGAAATTTATATCAACAAAATAGATTGTTAACAATGCCACTACTACTACTGTAAACGTTCGAAATAGTGGACTGTATTTTCAGAGTTTTTAAAGTTTTAAAGTTTCCTTTTTTTTAATGATAAAACACCGTTTTAAATTTTCGACCTTCTTGGCTTGAATTCTCTTTTATTGTGTCGTGATAGCCACGACGGGACTTTACAAAAAATTCAACTCAACTTAACGAAGAAAGAGCAAAAGAATGACGTAAAGTAAAATTGACAATATGTGACAAATGATTAAGTAGGTAACACAATAAGTAATTAAAGTAAGTAACACAATGAGTTATTAGAGGAAAAGCAAAATGAGTTATTAAATTTAGTAATACAAAAAGTTATGAAATTGGGACTGGTAAACAACTACTAAAAATAATAAAAAATAATGGAGGAAATGACAAAAATGAAAAACTCAATTTTAATCAAGTTGATATTTTAATGAAAGTACTGATAAATATCAAGCATTTACAATTTATATACACAAATATGAACTATACATTTACTATGGAATTTATTACAATATTTAATAATGAATGAATATGCACACTAAACCAATTTTTGTCTCTTCGCTAATAATTGTAAGTTTGGCTGATCATCATCGAAATGTGTGACTTCCTCATTATCTTCAATCGTTTCTTCATCAAATTCCTCTGTAAACTTTTCCATAGTATGATTTTCTGAGTTGAAGATAATATCTACTTGGTGTTTTATCATTTAAAAAAAAAGGAAACTTTAAAACTTTAAAAACTCTAAAAATACAGTCCACTATTTCGAACGTCTACAGTAATAGTAGTGGCATTGTTAACAATCTATTTTGTTGATATAAATTTCAATTATAAATTCGGGGCAAGTTAAATTAGATTCAGAATTCATTTTAAGAAAATCATTCAATTATTTAAAAGCATGTTTTAAATAATTGTATACAAAAGTATATTAGATTTATTTATCAAAATATGAAGAAAATAATTGAATTAATTAATTTTATCGCGAGAAATGAGGAACTTTTCTTATTAAAGTAAAAGTCGATGGCATTGTATGTACTTACCTGACATCTTTCAACTACACGGGAAAGACTCCTTCAGATCCACGACGATACCAGGTCAAAAATTAAGATGTTCAGTGACCGAATGAAGACACGCTACGATATACGAGCGACAACAACAGAGTTCCAAGCAGGAGATCGAGTGTGGCTTTACAATCCCCATCGACAAAAGGGGTTGTCACCGAAACTTCAACGGGACTGGGAAGGCCCATATACAGTGATTAGCAAAATCAACGACGTCATGTACCGGATACAAAAAGGAGTCAGAGGTAAACTTAAAGTCGTACATCGCGACCGACTACATCGCTACAGTGGTGATGAAGATGATGGATTTGTTCGGGACGATCAATCCTAAGGAGGGGGCAATGTAATGTGTATACACTTTATTTATCTCATACGCTCTGTATCTCCTTCTATTGTAATGTCTAATACTAATGTGTATACTTTATTATCTCTTACTCTCTGTATCTCTTTCTATATTTAATGTACACACTTTTCTTACTCTCTTTACTTACTCTGTATCTCTTTCTATATTTAATGTACACACTTTTCATTACTCCACTAACTAACTCCACTGAGGGATTTACTTCCCACCAAGTGAGAACTTACTCCACTTTTGTAAAGTGTAGTTAGTTCCCATGTACGGTGAGAATTTAGTTCACTTTCTAATGGAAACTAAGTTCACACATTTATACATGGCGCAGGGAAACTGGTCCGGAAGACAGAAGTCCCGAAAATGGGTTTCGGGGCTAATGACCCACTATGGTGGGTCATTCGTGTATGCATACATAACAACAACTCCAAAATGTCCTATAAATAAATAAGATCATTTTTATTTACTACCTATTTGTCGACAAAATGGATAGAGCAATTCATTTTCAAAGCTGTTGCCGTTTCCTTTAATTTGGAAAAGCATGCTAGTGTCTGGATAGCAGGTGCTGCACTGCAATGATTTATTTTGAGCATCTTTTTTCACCTTGGTGGATGATGACTATCTGTAACACTCAAAATCAATTTGGTTTGATTGGGAGTGAAGCGAGCGGAAAAAATGTTGCCCAAAAGAGAATCAATTTGGGGTGTGAAAATAAAAAAATTCGCGCGAATTTTTTTATTTTCACACCCCAAATTGATTCTCTTTTGGGCAAAATTTTTTCCGCTCGCTTGTATGGGACACTACCTTAGAACAATTTTTTTTTGTTCTTTAATATAAATAAATCTCTTTTACTTAACACCATGCCTTACACGTATGATATGAACACAGCCGCCGATGAATATTCGTTCAATTTATGTATCGATTTTGTGTTATCGATTCATTGTTCCATTGGCACGTCGTATCAACTGACCTACCTCCCAGCGAAATGGCGCTCAAGCTATCCTTTTCGATCAAAACCTCCAACCTGACAAGATCAGAGATTCGCAGCCATAAAGAGAATTCGCCTTTTTAATACAAGTGTTTTAAGCTAATTAAAACAATTTAATCGCCTTGAAGCGACAATTAATTCGAGCTTCGCAAGAAATAAGAATTTCGCCAGAAACCTCAGAAGTAAGTGCTTTTATAAAAGCAAATATGCCAAATTGTTTTTTTTTTGTTTTTTTTTTTATAAGCCCAGCTCATCATTTTTTAATCTTAAATTATACATTAGCTATAAAAGTGCTGTAAGTGCATTGGCTGTGCAAAAGCCACAATTTATAATCCAAGTCCGAGCCTGTAACGAAGCCACGCTGACTAGTGCCAAGGCTCTAAGGAAGCGCGTGAAATAGAAATTTCTAAAGAAGCCACACCGTGGTGACTGCGGATCAAAAGAAGTAGGCTTTTTCACGGTGCCCAAAAGCCCAGATTTTGGGTAGGGAAAGCCATACCCAAAACCACGTGGATTCCACTACTACATCCAGGAAAATTTCTACCTTATTGTCCCGATCCAACATCCCACCTAATTATACACGAACCTTAAGAAGGTCCGACGAGGTCACGTCAAAATCTCGACCAGGTAAATCTAATTCGATTTTTTTTTTTTATTAGTCAAATCATAAGCTGTATTTATACACCTAGGAGAACATATAACAAGAGTGAGTTACACTTTTGCTGGCTGGTGGAAGTCTTTCCAAGGCTACGTGTGTCGACGTCGTTGAGGCACAGTGGACCAGCCAGCGTGTCATTCAGGCGCAGAATTGGTTTGACATTCAAGAAGAATAAGTGAAGCTACATATACGCTTCGAGGTTTAGCACACACGCTTTATATACGTATAGGTACCTGCATTGTGGAACGTACCTTTAACGCATATATATATATATATTCTTGTGCTGCCCATAGCTGTACAGTTATTGTGCATATGCACAGAAAATATATGCCTATGCTTATATATATGTGAAATCGCTTTGCATAATATTAACCTACCCGAGATACTTACCCGCTAAGCCTATACTTACCTGTCAAACAACGCCATCGTCCGTCATCATCATCAGCATCCGTCATCATCGAAGTCCAGCATCCCACTAACCTAGTTTTAAGCCAAGCTCTAGTTTTTTTTTCTATATGAAATTCGATACTCTCAAGCCATATCGTAATCACTCAAGAGTCAAGATCCACAAAAGATAAGTATTGAAGTTCCAACTCATTCCGAGGATCACCAATATTTGCATATTATAAATCTCTTTCTCTATTTTATTTAATATAGCGTTTTTAGTATAAGAGTTTAAGAACAATAACTCTATATTTGAATTCATCCTACCCCAACCAAGTCGTGCGCACAACTTCGCTGAGGAGAGAATGATCGGTGAGTCCAAATTTTAATGTTATATATTTGCTATTAGTGATATTTATCATATGTAACAATATTGGTGCAGTAATTGAGACACATAATTGCTCATAAAGATTTGGAGTTGACGTAGGTCAGTTAACAAGATTTAACAGGCATAGTTTTTCTTTTAAATCTATTAATGGGACAGACCCAAAGAATGAGGAGTGATGTCGATGAGCTTTTTTTTAAGTTTTAATTAAATATATATATTTTTTTCACTAACAATAGTTTTAAGTTCAGCATCTTGGAATTGGTCAATGAACCGAATAGTGTTAGTATTAATAAAAGACGATCTTTATGCTTTGTGTGATGAGAGCAGACTGCTCTATTTAATAAGAATAAAGGTAGTTCGTATAGATGTGTTATAAACTGTTATACATATGCACATTACAGGTATACTACTCTAACATCTCCAATTTCTTAAATATTTATAAAATAAAAAGTTAATTATAATGTATGTTTATTTTCAAAAAGTATAGTGCAATATTAAGTTGCTTTGAGTAATAACAAAAATTATAATAGTATAAAAATTAAAATAACATTGAAGAAAATGATATAATATTAGATACTATAATAATAATTATGGGGGGAAAGAGGCGTGGGAATTAAAAAAAAAAATAATAATAATATAACAAGAGGTAGGAAAGACAAATGTAATTTAGTTTTCGTATGTTAGACGGTCAGGTTGTCGTAGTTTTCTTCCAAATCTAGAAGTACCAGTTTTGTTATTTATAGGATCCGAAACCAAATCATTATTATTACCATCGTCGCAACATTCCGGGCTCAAAGCTGAACTATCACTTGATGGACTACTTTCGAACGGTTTTTTCGGTGAACTATAAAGCTTTCTCAATTGTTGTCTATTGCGTCGATATATTTGATTGTACTTATCTTGAATCAAATACGATCTGGGTTCAGAGCATTTCTCTAAAACAACACCTGGGTACCAAACTGATTTAGGAAATTTTTGATAATAAACATTATCTCCGTCTTTTAATTCTTTCAAGGGTTTTGTTGAGCGGTTATAATACATCTTCATTTTCTCATCATTGTTTTCAAAAGCTAATTTAACATTTTTCTCATTTATTTGTATAGGTTTTAAATTTTCAATATGGGTTGGAATCTTTGTTTTAAGTTTCCGATTCATTAATAGTTCTGCTGGTGAATATGATGTAAAGTTTGGAGTAGCCCTATAATTTAACAAAGCTATATATGGATCAGAACCACTTTCAATGCATTTTTTTAACAATCGCTTAATAGTTTGGATTGATCTCTCAGCCAAACCATTCGATCTGGGTGTGTACGGGCTGCTTGTTATATGCTTAATATCCCAACTTTTGCAAAACGCACTGAATTCTGATGATGAAAAAGGTGGGCCATTGTCACTTACAAGGATTATTGGAATGCCATGTCTAGATAGTATCGACTTTAGTTCTATTATTAATTTTTTGCTTGAAAAACCAGTACTTAAATGCGAAATCTCTATAAATTTAGAGTAATAGTCAACAACAAGCATGTACGTTTTCTTTTCAAATTCAAAAAGATCTATTCCAATCTTTTGCCACGGAAATTGTATTATTTCATGAGGAATTAACGGTTCCTTCGGATTAGAAATTTTATATTTTAAACATATTTCGCAATTTTCTACTAAATTTTGAATTTCTGCATTCATATTAGGCCAATAAACTAACGATTTTGCTAAACTAATGCATTTTTTATAACCCATGTGACCTTCATGTATTAAGCCCAACGTTTCCGCACGCATTGATTTGGGAATAACAACCCGATTGTTCATAAAAACTATGCCATCATTCACATTAATTTCATTTTTAATTTTAAAATAGGGCATAACTAAATCATCCACTTTCTTTTTCACATCTGGCCATCCACTTTTGTAATATTCCTCTAGTTTAACTAAAGTTTTGTCTAATTTCGTTTCTTCCCGTATTTTATTTATTTTTTCGTCACTAATTGGTAATAATTTGGTAATTAAATTACAATGTATTTCTGTTTCCTTATCAAATTGTTCTAATGCTTTTGTTTTTAAAGCTGCCCTTGACAAAGTGTCAGCAATGACCATCTCTTTTCCTGGCTTATAAGTAACTTTTAAATTATATGCCTGTAATTTAAGCATCATTCTTTGCAAACGCATATGCACCTGGTATAGGGGCTTCTCAAACAAGGGTATAAGTGGTTTGTGGTCTGTTTCAACCAAAATCTCTCTTCCAAAAAGATACTTGTGAAAACGAGTAAAACCAAAGAGAAAGTAGCTGATGCATAGGCAACGGGTCTATTATCTTGTTGTATAACAGCCCCAACTGCAGATTTTGACGCATCGGTAGAAAGCTTGATTGCTTTTCTATAATCAAGATAAGCTAAAACAGGAGCTTTTGAAATCAGTTCTTTTAGTTTAATAAACTCTTTTTCATGTCTATCATCCCAATGCCATTCAACTACTTTTTTTAGTAATTGTCTTAAGTTTTCATTGTTTATTGCTAGCTCTTTGATAAATGAACTCAAATAATTCACCATACCCAACAAACGTTGTAGATCTTTGACAGAGTTAGGACGAGGCATTTTTACTATAGCTTCAATTTTACTTTCATCAGGACGAACCCCAATTTCATTAAAAACATGGCCTAAATATTTTATTTCTCTTACTGAAATGCAAGATTTCATTTTATTAAATTTAAGTCCTATTTCCTGAGCTTTCTCAAGAACCAATCTTAAACTTCTATCATGTTCTTCTTTCGAAGCACCGTAAATTAAAAAATCATCTATATAAATAATGACATTTGGTATATGCGAAAAATATTTAATCATCTCACCATGAAAAATTTCAGGAGCCGCATTGATTCCAAAGGGTAATCTTTTAAACCTGTACCTTCCAAATGGCGTGTTAAACGTACAAAGCTTTGAGGATTCTTTTTCCAACGGAATCATCCAGAAACCACTATTAGCATCCAAGCTACTGAAATACTTTGCATTTGACAGACGAGATTTAACTTCGTCAATGTCTGTAAAAGGAAAATGTGGGCGCATTATTACCTTATTTAGGTGTCTTGGGTCCAAACAAACTCGTAGACTCCCATTACTTTTTCGCACCAAAACAATTGAGTTCACCCATTGTGTTGGTTGGTTTTCTCTAATTATAACGTCGAGCTTTTCCATACGCAATAGCTCTGCCTTGAGCTCGTTTTTTAAATCGAATGGTATTTTTCTTGGTGGCTCTACGACCGGTGAAACATTTTCTTTCAAAACCAAATTACATTTGTTTTTTAAACAACCCAAACCACTAAAGACCTCTTTGTACTTTTCAAAAATTAATTCTTTTGTAATATTTATTTCTTGTTGTTTAGAACCATTTACAATATTAATATTCTTTCTTTCTGTAGAAATTAAATTCAATTTAATACTCGTATCGAGTCCAATTATAGTTTTACAATTCATATCCAGTATATAAAAATCAAGAAAAATATCTTTGTTTTCAAAATTACAGTTCAATTTACATTTGCCAATGACTTTAAGTTTTTCTCCCGAAAATGTTAACAAATTAATTTTAGTTTCTTTAATCAATTTTGTATCCAAATTTAACATTTTAAAATTTTCAATAGACATAATTACCTTCTGCACCTGTATCAATTTGTGCTACTACAATTTTATTATTAATTTTTATTTTCTCATTCCACGTATTCGTATTACTGCATGCTGTAGAAGTAGTTAATTTTCCAATGAAAAGGTCTTCTTCTTCTTCTTCATCAAATGATAGCAAAGACGTTTCTTCGGCTTCTATGTTTCCGACTCTTTTCTTCATCCTATTTTTAGTCACGCACATTTTTGCAAAGTGATTTTTTCCATTACATTGATGACAAGTTGCTCCCCACGCTGAACATTTCCCAAAATGCCGTTCACCACACCTTCCACATGCATAATTCGGCTTTGGATTGTTGTTGATTCCTCTACCTTTGTATATGGAATTTATAGTATTTTCAGCCTCGAGAATTTTTGGTTGGAGAGTCGTCCCGTCTTGGCGCTGTCAGTTTTTCTATATACAAGATTTTAGTTCTGTATCGCGTTCCGGACGTCGCTGTCGTCGATTCACGAGGCTGCAACTACTATAAATTCCATATACAAAGCCTCTACTTGAATAGCTTGTCCCTTGTCTCGATCGACCATAATAATTGCTGTGTCCTACTTTCTGATTGCTTGAGTGTTGCTGTCTCCCCTTTGCTCGAATGCTACCAATAAATTCATTTTTGCCTTCTGTCTTCTCGTCTACATACATTATTCCCCTGGATTAACTCTTTTGACTGCTGCTTTGCTATTTCCAATGATTTAGCCATTTGGTAAATTTCGTCGAGATCTTTCTTGGATTCGTTTAAAAGTTTTTCCCGAATAAATTGATGATTTTGATTCAAACCACATATGAATAGATCTCTGACTAATTCATTTTTCAAATCACCAAATGAACACGTTTTGCTTAAGTTCTTTAGTCCCGTTAAAAATTCATCAATTGACTCTGTTGAGTTTTGACGACGAGAAAAAAAATTAAACCGTTCCATTATAATATTACACTTAGGCAAAAAATATGTGTCGAACTTTTTAATCAAATCTTCATGCTTCGTTGTTTCCTCGTTCACATCGAAGGAATCAAAGATTTCAAAGGAATCTGCACCAATATGATGAAGCAGAAGAGAGTTTTTTCTGAAGTCTGTCGCTTCCAGAAGATCACTCGCGGCAAGAAATATTTTAAACTGTTTCTTCCAAATTTTGAACGCCGATGCTAAGTTTGACGATTTTAAATCAAGTGCACGTAAAGAACCACTGTCAACACCGACTTGTTAAATGTTATTGTGAATAATTTTAATTTTATCTTCTTCATCCGGCATTTTAATAATATAATATAAAAATATATGTTTTTTAATATACAGTGGTGGTCCAGTATAACGAACGATATAATGTCCAGAGTCAATTCGTTATATCGAAAATTCGTTATATCGAAACGTTTTTTTCATACAAATCTTTAGGTTAATAGAAAGTGCAATTGTATTTTTCATCATTTTATTTCATACTTCATAAAAAAAAAATACATACTTCACTTAATAGAATAAAAAAAAAAACATTTAACTTCATTTACATTATAACGAAACGTTTCGTGCATAGCGATTAGCGAACGAAGCAACTATTTACATACACAAAGACGAATACGTAGGACAAAGCAAGCGAAAAAAAACACTTGTGTAATGGGAAATTGTGTATGTATCTTCCAATATTATCATGAACATACATGTTGGTAGATATTAAATCATTTACAGTCAATTTTTTTTTCATTTTCTGAAATTCGTTATTTGTTCGTTATATAGAACACCTAATGGACTAGAAAAAAGTGTTCGTAATATCGATCATTCGTTATATCGGCATTCGTTATACTGGACCACCACTGTATATATAATTTGTTTTTTTTTTTATAAACACCTGACACCATATTAATAAAAGACGATCTTTATGCTTTGTGTGATGAGAGCAGACTGCTCTAATTAATAAGAATAAAGGTAGTTCGTATAGATGTGTTATAAACTGTTATACATATGCACATTACAGGTATACTACTCTAACAGTTAGATTGTTTAAGCTGAAGGGATTTTAAGTAATTTTGAAAAAAACTTAAAAACGCTCAAAAGAGAACCTTTTTTGAAAGGTCATTGAACCAGAGACCATACTCAAAGAAAAAGAGTTTATGTTCCTTTTTTTTATGAAAAATCTACTTGAGAGTAAAGAGAATGCGCAAGGTCATTGAAACTTTGATTGATCATTTTTTTTTAAATTGAATTTCTTGTTATTTGATTAAATCTTAAATTGAATTTAAAAATGATAAAGATTATTTTGAAAGAATTTATGAATTATAGTCTAGTTTTTAACTATTGAATAAAAGCTTATTATGAAAAATAATTCTAAAATATTTCTAGAATGTCAAGTGAATAATTTTATGAAGTGAGCTTGGGAAAGGGAAATGAATAAGGGTAGTTTAGACGGTAAAAAGTTAAGCCAGAATTAAAACATTTTGACTTTATTATAGGGGTTATCGTAAATAGAATTTATGTGGACGGTAGCCAAAGGAGAGTTAACTTTAAGAAGTTTACTGTGGGAGGGCCACTGTAAGGAACTGAATCCATCTAACGTTCCATACTGAAGATTTGATTGAATAAAATTCGTGATATTTGTTAGCTACTTTTAGTTTTTCTTTTAGATTTAATTTTATATAGGCACGTTAAAAGGTACACGGCGGTCCAGTGGCGGTTGCAAGATCCCACCCATCCGACGAGCTAGTTAAATTGGCATTCGCTAGCGTGCCTACAGCACCCAGCCGACTGGACACCCTAGTTGCACGTTCATGGGTATCTTTAAGGATCCTGTGGTTCAGGGATATTCAGGGAGTTGCATAAGATCCCACAATTAGTGAACTAGGAATAACACACATCCGTTACACAGGTGGCGCCCAACGTGGGGCAACAAGAATTGTGTCGCAATTTTGGCGGTTTCAAAACCTCAAAAAAAAAATCATTTATTTATATTTTCAAATTTTAGCCATTTCAGTTTTAAAATTTAATGCCAAAACCATTAAGATATTTTTGTTTTTATTAATTTTTCCAAGAACTATATGAAATGTTAGTATGAATGAATTAGGAATTTCTCCGGTAGTAAAGTTTATAAAACAGAACTTCGAGATGCAAATTCCGAAAAGGTTTATAAAGAAAATAGAATCTTTATGAGTTCGAATTAATGTCCTGAAATTCAAGTACATGTTACAGATTTTTCAGTTAAAGTATTGTTAGACTTATAGAGTTCTGAGTTGGTAGAGCATTGGCTAGGAGGATTACATCGGACGACCGGGAGATAACGTTTCATTTAGAACACTTCTCCGTTCGCTGCGCCCGGAATATATTCTACCCAATTTAAAAATTTGGCCTAAAGTTAGAAGAAAACAATCACACAATTGCCCTTAAGCAAAAGAATGATAAAAGTATCACAAAGGTACAAGTACAGCATATTATCTAATAACAGCTTATAGTTTTATTCTTTTAAGATTATTGTTTGGTTTTGATCGACCATAGGAGATACGATTGATATTCGAAGTCTGTATGTATGCGTTCAGAAATATGATTTTTAAAGAAACAAAAACATGACCAATACCTTAAACAACAACCAATCTTCATTTTTATTTTTATTTGTTTTTACTGTCAAGATAACCCAAAGTTCTTTCCCTGTTTCCAAGCTCCAATATTGATGATTATAGTACAAACCTACAGTTTTTTTAGACATTTTATTTTATATCGAGATCCTTTATTAAAACATTCCATTAATTTTTTTTATTCAGTTAAAATACAAATTTACACCCTTAAAAAAAAAAAAATATTTCGTTTATAAATTAACACAAACAAAATAAATCGTTTTTGGTCTTAAAATACAATTACCATTATGGGACCAAAACCACAACAAAATTCTACTCGCGCTACACGAAAAACTACTGCTGAAGATGATGAAGGCGATCAGTCGCGTAATAACCATGCAAATGGGGCCGGTGAACAAGAGAAGGTTGATTCGGGTCCATCTGGATCAAGTCAGAAAAATTTATCTCAGGATGAAAGGCTTACGCGTTATATTCAGAACATAGTTACAGCATCAGTAGGGTTAAGTATGGCTGAAGAACTTCAGAGGCGTCAGGCGGAAGATGAAGTTGAAAGGGCCAATCTTCGTAAACAAATAGTTTCAGACTTAAGAGAAGAAATGAGAGCTCTTCGCGATGCTGTTAGTTCAGAAGTTCAACCCGTTACAGATAATAACACCTTAAATGCTGACAGATTTCTTAATGAAATCAGATTTCAAAGCGACGAAGATCCAACTCAAAATCAGAATCTGAACGGAAACCAAATAGGAATTCCAAACCAAAACCTAGGGCAAAATCAGAATCAAGAATCAAACGAGATTAACAACAGAGGTCAAAATAGGCCTCAAAGGGAAGCTCATGAAAGTAGTCGTGAAGAATTAGACTTTCAACCTAGTGAAAATTTCCAGAATTTTATGAACCGACTAGAGGGTTTAAACCTCAATCCAAGTACAAGTAATCGAGTTTCTAATCCAAGCAATAGAGTTTCTAATCCAACGCAACGGATTCCACGAGTAGATTTCAAGAAGTGGGGATTGACATTCGATAATAAAAAAATGTCCATAGAAGATTTCCTTTTTAGACTTAACTTTCTAAGAATGAGTTATGAAGTTACATGGGATGAGATTTTTCTTTATTTCCACATTTTTGTAGCAGGTGAAGTTGAGACTTGGCTTTGGATGTACTTAAAATCCAATCCTGGTGCAACCTGGAAACATTTAGAGCTCTCTCTGATAGAGCAATACAAAAGACTTGAAACAGACACTGAAATTTCTCGTCAAATGTTTGACCGACGTCAAGGTCAGACAGAAACCTTCGACAGTTTCTATGTAGACATTATGCAATTGAATTCGCGTTTGCAAATACCTAAACGGTCTCATGAAATAATAGATCTTATCAAACAAAATGTTAAGAGAAGAACGGGGGAACTGCTAATAACATTTACAACGAAGAGTCTTCCGGAAATGGTTTACGTTTGCCGTACCATCGAAAAACGCTTAGGTCAATATGAAAGTTTGAAAACAAGAACATTTTCAGTCACAAACTCTTATACAAGACCAAAAGTCAATGAGATAGATTTGCAAGACGAAGGGTCCCAAAATTTTGATGCTGTTGAAGCTATCTCACAACAGAAAAATTTAAATATAATTACTTGTTGGAATTGTAGGGCTAAAGGCCATAAATATAAGCTTTGTGATATTCCACAAAGGAATTTATTTTGCTTTAATTGTGGATTAGAAAATTATACGTCCACTAAATGTCCAAATTGTGCGGAAAACCGGAACTGGGGCAATCGAACCGGGGAGTTTTGTCCTGCACGAGTGAACCCGGAACAGAAACAAGCATAGAAATTTTTAAAAACTCGGATAATGAAAACACACCTGCCATTCCGTACCAAAAATTACCTGATTTCCCAAATATGTTAGATAACTCTAAAAACAATAACCAAACCTTAAACACCAATTCAGATATTAAAATTTTGAAGAGACCAATAAACAACCCTGAAGTAACATCAAATCAAACTTTTCATAAGCAAAGTCAAAAACATTCACTACACGAAAGGTTAATGAATTATTATGATGTGCGTGAACGTATTTTCAAAACACCATCAAACCGTATAGTAAAACTAACCCAAGGCCCTACGCAAGTGTGACAATTTTCGGCAAAAAGATGCTAGGTCTGCTAGACAGTGGAGCATGTATAAGCTGTTTAGGTGCCGGTTGTCTCGACTTGGTAAAATCTGAAGGTATTCCTTTTAAGTCTGTTAATAATTCTCGTAAAGTAAAAACAGCAAGTGGTCAGACTCAATCCATAATAGGTGAATTTTGGACAAATGTAACTTACAAAGGACTTTCAAAAGAAATAAAGTTGTATTTAGTACCGTCATTGGAGCAACCATTATATTTAGGGGTAAATTTCTGGCAATCCTTTGGAATTGCAAAGCATATATTTTCGGAAATTTCTTCGCTAGATAATATTCGTGATTCAAACGCACACGAGCTCACTGCAGATCAAACAAAAAACCTTGAAAATGTTATTAGCTTGTTTCCATCCGCAGCCAAACTTGGGCTCGGTAAAACAACGCTTGAAGAACATAATATTTATAATATAATAATATATTATAATAAACACGGGTGATGCCGAGCCGGTAAAACAACGTTATTACCCGGTCTCTCCAGCGGTACAAGCCAAAATGTATGAAGAACTAGATAGAATGATATCCTTAGGAGTTATCGAACCTAGTCAGAGTGCCTGGAGTTCGCCAATGGTTTTAGTGCAGAAACCAGGGAAAAATAGATTGTGCCTCGACTTGAGGAAAGTTAATAAAGTCACCAAAAAAGATGCATATCCGCTGCACCATGTTGATGGCCTGCTTAGTCGTCAGACAGATACTCATTATATACCTATCTACCGTGGATTTAAAAGACGCGTTCTGGCAAATACCACTGGAGAGAGAATCAAGGGAAAAGACCGCGTTTACCGTAACCGGCCGACCCTTATATCAGTTCACGGTCATGCCATTTGGCCTCTGCAATGCTGCTCAAAGGCTTTGCAGACTAATGGACAAAGTGGTGCCACATGAACTGAGACAAAATATTTACGTGTATTTGGATGATTTGCTAGTGGTGTCGTCAACATTTGAAGAACACATGAACGTTTTAGCCAAGCTTGCAACCCTTCTCAAAAACGCGGGGTTAACAATTAATTTATCCAAATCTAAGTTTTGTTTTAAAGAACTGAAGTTTTTAGGTTTCATTATTGGGGGTGGTTGTATACGAACAGATCCAGGTAAAGTGTCTGCGATAAAGGATTTTCCCATACCAAAAACATCAAAGCAAGTTAGACGTTTCTTAGGTTTATCTGATTGACATTGACAGATACACTTAAAAGGGTAAACCTTTCAATTTGACACCAGAAGCTTTAAAAGCTTTTGAAGAGATAAAACAGGCTTTAACATCAGCTCCTATTCTCGTAAACCCAGACTTTAAAAAACCATTCAAAATATTGTGCGATGCATCTACAACAGGAGTAGGAAGTGTGTTGTGTCAAGATGATGATGAGGGGGTCGAAAGACCGATATATTATTTTTCACATAAACTTACATCAGCACAACGCAATTACAGCATTACTGAGCTTGAGTGCTTAGCAGCAGTACTTGGGGTGGAAAAGTTTCGTTGCTACGTGGAGGGACAGGAATTCACCATAATTACTGACCATGCCAGTTTACGATGGCTTATGAGTCAGAAGGACTTAAATGGCCGTTTAGCTCGATGGAGCCTCCGACTTCAACGTTTTATCTTTGATATACAACACAGGAAAGGTTCCCAAAATGTCGTTCCGGATGCGCTTTCGCGCATCTACAGTGTCGATGAGTTAATAATAGATAAAGTTGGGACAAATAGTACAGAAGTTTTACGCGTTGACCTTGGAGATCTAGCTTTCAAGTCAGACGAGTATGAAGATTTAATTAAGACCATAGAGAAAAATCAAAACCAGTTACCAAACCTTCGTGTGTCAGATTGTTATGTTTATAAGAAAGTAAAACCTTGTACAGGTAATCCTATTGAAGATGACTGTACATGGAAGCTCTGGACACCATCTAAGCTGACAACCAGTTTGATTCGTTTAGCACATGAACCAACTCGCGCATCTCATGGTGGAATAGCCAAGACGTTGTATCGTCTTCGCGATCGTTTCTGCTGGCCTAATATGGCGGCTCAAGTTAAAACGTTCGTGGGAGATTGCAGCGTCTGCGAGACCACTAAAGCGCCAAATTCAATTCTGAGACCACCAATGGGTCAAGCTTTCTTAGTAGATAGACCTTTTCAACATGTTTATGTGGATTTTTTGGGTCCATACCCAAGGTCAAAAAGGGGTAACATTCACATGATTGTGTGCCTAGACCAACTAACGAAGTTTGTTTTAGTTAAAGCTATAAGAAAAGCTACAGGCGAAGCTGCTGTTAGGTTTTTAGAAGAAGAAGTGTTTTCGGTATTCGGAGTACCAGAATCTCTGCTCTCCGATAATGGGAAGTAGTTTACAGGAAAAGAATTTTCTAAATTCCTTACAAGCTATGGTACAAAACATTTGAAAACGGCCTCATATGCGCCTCAATCAAACGCTAGTGAGCGAGTCAACCGCTCGATCCTCGGCGCAATTCGGTCATACATAGGTTCAGACCAATCACATTGGGATCAACATCTTCCATCAATATTAAGTGCATTACGTACGACCATACATTCAGCGATTAGTATGTCACCTCACGAAGCTCTCTTCGGTCAGAGTAAAGTAGAACATGCCTCTGATTATGAAATCTTACGAAAACTTAAAAGCGTTAACAATCCTGAATTCAACATAATACCCAAATCCGCTAAGATGAATATTATTCATGAAAGAATAAAAAAATCGTTAGCTCAATCACATAAAAATTACGAAAAAACCTACAACCTTAGAAGTAAGGGTAAACTGTATACAGTAGGACAAAATATATTCAAAAGGAATTTTATTCTAAGTGATGCAACAAAAAACAGAAACGCAAAGTTGTGTCCGAAGTTCGTACCAGCTAAAGTGAAGAAAATAGTTGGAAACAGTCTGTATGAGTTGACTGACTCAAGTGGAAATAGTCTGGGAGTAGTACATGCCAAAGACATACGAGAGTAGAGTTGTGCTGGTCAGTCATTCGAAGTAAAGCCATCTATCTTAATTACAAATAGTAAAAGTGTACCTTTTTCTTTTCCATTTTTGGTATAAGATATCAAAAATTTAAAAGTTGTGTATGGGACACTACCTTAGAACAATTTTTTTTTGTTCTTTAATATAAATAAATCTCTTTTACTTAACACCATGCCTTACACGTATGATATGAACACAGCCGCCGATGAATATTCGTTCAATTTATGTATCGATTTTGTGTTATCGATTCATTGTTCCATTGTCACGTCGCACAGTGGCCCGTTTAGGCGAGGAACGTGGCAATAATCATTTTTCGAGTGATTTTATTTTGAAAAAGTAAAAATCACATTTTGTTTAGAATTGTTTAAAGTGTAAGAATCCAAAATAAAAAAAATATTAGATGAACGGTTTGGCTTGAGGAGCCGATCAAAGTCAGAAAATATTAAAAAAAAAATATTTTTTTTTTTTTGTTGCACTTCGAACTTGAATATTAGAAAAACGGTGCAAGTAAATCCATTTATTTTTTTTGATGAAAAGTTTGACATTATTTTAATCAAATTTTGGAAACAAAAAAAAACAAAAAATGCATATCTTTTTTTTAATGAAAAAAATAAAAAATCACTTTTTGCACCTATTTTTGAATTTTAACTTGGCTCATATAAAAAACGTCAAAACCCGTCAAACCAAACTAAGTGAGAGATGAATGCCCACATATTCCTTAACATGTCCTCAAAAACTCAGCTGCGTAAAGTTGCATAAAGCCGAGTTATGGCAATTTAATTGGTTCAAGTCAGTGATTATTCATTTTTTTAGTTTTTTTCATATTGTAATATTCGGCTTGGTCCGACAATTAAAACTTATTCATTTTTTAAATAAAACACAAATTCACTTTATTCAAATCACTCACAAACTTATTTATTCAACACTTTCAATTATAACTTTTCAAACACAGTGTACTTTACTTATCGCAGTTCACAATCAATTAATTCGCCTCGCCACCAAACGGCTATTTATATCAAAAATGATGGGTTCTAGAAACTACTATTGGTTCCTATTAGTTCTTGGGGAAGCTGAATGTTCGAGAGAAAATACTGGGATTTTTGTAGGGGCTAACGTTCTTAATGCTAAACAAAAAGTTTCTCTTAATCTTAATTAATTATTGCCCCTCACGAGTGTTTACTACTACAATTAAACGATATTAAGTAAAGAGAGTATGTACATTAAATAAACAAGAGATACAGAGTAAGTAAAGAGAGTAATGAAAAGTGTGTACATTAAATATAGAAAGAGATACAGAGTAAGTAAAGAGAGTAAGAAAAGTGTGTACATTAAATATAGAAAGAGATACAGAGAGTAAGAGATAATAAAGTATACACATTAGTATTAGACATTACAATAGAAGGAGATACAGAGCGTATGAGATAAATAAAGTGTATACACATTACATTGCCCCCTCCTTAGGATTGATCGTCCCGAACAAATCCATCATCTTCATCACCACTGTAGCGATGTAGTCGGTCGCGATGTACGACTTTAAGTTTACCTCTGACTCCTTTTTGTATCCGGTACACGACGTCGTTGATTTTGCTAATCACTGTATATGGACCTTCCCAGTCCCGTTGAAGTTTCGGTGACAACCCTTTTTGTCGATGGGGATTGTAAAGCCACACTCGATCTCCTGCTTGGAACTCTGTTGTTGTCGCTCGTATATCGTAGCGTGTCTTCATTCGGTCACTGAACATCTTTATTTTTGACCTAGTATCGTCGTGGATCTGAAGGAGTCTTTCTCTGAGGTCATCCAAGTAGTCATCCTCGGCTTGCGGTTCCGACGTGGGACATCCAAATTTAATTTCACTCGGCAATCTGATGTTCCTTCCCATCAAAATCTCAGACGGTGTATGGCCAGTTGAGCTATGTCTTGCACTTCGATACGCCATCAAAAACAGTGGAATGTGTCGGTCCCAATCTCGCTGGTTGTCGTCCACAACTTTGCAAAGATGTTCCTTAAGGGTTCGGTTGAACCGTTCGACCATGCCATCAGATTGTGGGTGGAGTGGTGTTGTTCTTGTCTTCTTGATGTGAAGAAGCCCACAAACTTCCTGGAATATGTTTGATTCAAAATTCCTTCCCTGGTCGGAATGCAGTTCTAATGGAACACCGAATCTGCTCACCCAGTTGAACACAATTTGGTCTGCGACTGTTTTGGCTTCTTGATTCGGAATGGCGTATGCTTCAGGCCACTTGCTGAAGTAATCCATGACGACCAGAATATAACGATTTCCATTATTTGTTTCCGGAAATGGACCCGCCACGTCTATTGCAATCCTTTCAAAGGGTGATCCGACATTATACTGCTGCATTTGGCTGTGATTCTTTTTGTTCGGGCCTTTGGTGGCAGCACAGGTATCACATTTTCGGCACCACCTCTCGACATCTTCCCTCGCATGTAGCCAATAGAATCGTTGTCGAACCTTTTCTAGCGTCTTGTTTACTCCTAGATGGCCTCCCGAAACTCCATCATGCATCTCTCGCAGAACGTCCACAATCTTCGATCTCGGTAAGACTAGCTGCATTACATAGGACTTTCCATCTGCTGATTCCCATTTACGTCGAAGGACACCCTCTTGGACATGCAATGAGTCCCACTGTGCCCAATAGGCCTTTAGAGCCGGACTTCTGTCGGAGATATCGGCCCATTCTGGTTTTTCCTGGTGTTCCTTGCATGCGAGGATGGGTTCAATATCTGGGTCCTCTTGTTGAGCCTTCCTCAACTCGTCGTTGCTCCAGCCATAAATGGGATCGGTTCTGGTTCGTTGAACAGTAACCACTTCTTTTTCTTCTTGGCGTCTGCAATGCTTACAGTCTTGCTTACATGGTCTCCGAGACAGTGCATCAGCATTTGAGTGAAGCTTCCCCTTCCGATGTTGAATTTCATAATCGTACGTCTGCAGCCTCTCAATCCATCTCGCCACTTGACCCTCTGGATTCTTGAAATTCAAAAGCCAGTTTAGTGCTCCATGGTCGGTTCGGAGAAGAAACTTCTGTCCATAGAGATACTTATGGAAGTGCTTTGTTGCCAAAATCAGTGCAAGAAGTTCTCTTCTGGTCACACAATAGTTTCTTTCCGACTTTGAGAGTACCTTGCTGTAATAGGCAACCACCTTTTCTTCGCCATCATGTACCTGTGACAATACAGCACCAATCCCGACATTGCTGGCATCAGCATCAATGATGAACGGTTTTCCTGGAGTCGGGTAGGTCAGCACTGGTGCATTACACAAGCGTTGCTTGAGCTCTTGAAAGCTGCGCTCGCACTCACCTGACCATTTAAACTGCTTTCCCTTTTCCGTTAGCTGATGTAGACTCTTGGCGATCTCAGCAAAATTCTTGACGAAGCGCCTATAGTAGGTGGCTAGACCCAGAAAGCTTCGGAGTTGATGTTTGTCCTGTGGTGTTGGCCAATTCTTCACGGTGTCAACCTTATCAGGATCCGTCTTAACTCCTTGGGATGAGATGATATGTCCCAGGTATTTCACTTCGGTTTTGAAGAGTGAACACTTTTCTGGATTGAGCTTGAGGTGGGCTTCTCGAAGTCTTTGAAACACGGCTCTCAGATTTGTACAATGTTCGTCAAATGTTTTCCCGTATACGATGACGTCATCCAAATAGACCAGGCAAGATTTCCAAGTGAGTCCTTGCAGGACGCATTCCATAAGGCGCTCAAAAGTCGCTGGAGCATTGCACAGTCCAAAAGGCATCACTTTGAACTGCCACAATCCGTTTCCTGTCGAGAACGCTGTCTTCTCTTTGTCTTCAGGATGGATTTCTACTTGCCAGTATCCACTTTTCAGGTCCAAAGTTGAGAACCATTGTGCTCCTTCCATTGCGTCCAGAGTATCGCTGATCCTAGGCAGAGGGTAGCTATCTTTCTTGGTCACATCGTTCAACCTTCGATAGTCCACGCAAAAGCGGGTTGATCCGTCTTTCTTCTTTACCAGGACCACTGGAGACGCCCAAGGGCTTTTTGAGTTTTCGATAAGACCCTCTTCTTTCATGGTGGTTATCAGTTCTTCAACCTCACCTTGTTTGGCTAGTGGAAGGCGTCTTGCAGGTTGACGAATCGGCTTTGCATCCCCGGTGTTGATTCGATGTTGAACCAGTTGTGTTCTGCCATATTTCCCTTGCGATGATGAAAAGATGTCTGCAAATTCTTCGAGGAGACCTTCTGCAGTTCTTCGTTGTTGTTGGCCAAGATTAGAGGACTCGAGAATGTTCGTCTTTATGGAGTTCAGCTCTTTGGACTTCAATGTTTGCCTTGTCTCTTCTTCGCTGATCCTTGTTATAGCTGATACAGATTCGCATTGTCCGACAATCTCACCTTTTCTAAGCTTAACTTCGTACGGCTTGATGTTGAGTATTCGTACGGGAACCATGTTCTTTACAGGTCTAACAAGAGTCTTCCCAATGGTGACGTTTTGGGAGGACTTTACAGATGCTGGTTCGACCATGAGGTATCGATGGCTGCCAGGCTTACCTTTCAATTTCGTCCACACGAATACTTCTGAAGAAGCAGGCAAAGTCAGATCTTCTTTGATGACGGTTTTCACAGATAACGAGGTCTCATACGAGTGGATCCCATAGATCATCGGAATCTCGATGTTTCGATATTTCAGGACTTGGTTCCCGATGTCCAATATCTCTCCGTGATCTTTCATGAAATCGACACCGACAATGCACTCGTCGCATATATCTGCTACCAGGAACAGGTGAGAGAATTCCAGCTCTGCCATCCGGATCTTAAGACGTACCTCACCATAAACTTTTGCGGCTTCTCCAGTTGCAGTCCTTAGACGATAGCTGTTGGTGTTGTGGAGCCATGTCTTCTTAACGAGGTCCTGTCGTACAATGGACGCCGTGGCACCGGTGTCGATGGTAGCCACACATTTGTTGCCGTTTATACTTGCTTCCACGGTCAGGCTCTTGTTGTCACGTTTAGTTTGAGAAACCTGGATGGTGTTTCTGTAGCTATCGGTACTAGAAGCCAGCTTCGGTCCCTCGAAGTTGGTGGGATGGGAAACAACTTGGGAAGCAACATTGTTGTAGGTGTAACTTTGACCAGTTGACATATTTCTGTGTTCACAGTGTTGGCATGCGGTTCCTCTTCGCGGTAATCTGCACTGTCGTTGAAGATGCCCGGTCTTGTTGCAGTTCCAGCATCGTGCTGGTCCGTCTCGCTGACTTCTTTCCAGAGTAGTCTTCTGACAAGAGCATTCTTGGGCTTCCAATTCTCTCACACGATGCACGTTTTGGGAAGCTTGTTCTGCGGCTTCCATTGTTAGAGCAAAAGCCAATGCTTCTGGTAGTGTTTGCTTTCCGGCAGTGCGAATAGCCCTTTGGAGATTTATATCGCCCACAGCTCTCACAAAGGCTTCAACAGCAAGTTGATTTATTATCTCGTTGCCAGCTGTTGGGTATGCCAGGTGGACTAATCGCTCGATATCTGCCTGAAGCTGCTGCAGAGTTTCACCTCTTTTCTGTGCCCTGTTGTTTAGTTGTACTCGGAAGACTTCTGTCATGTGGCTATCCCCAAACCGCTGTTCGATTGCGTTTACCAGAACTTTGAAGTCACCGTTCTTCTCTGCTGGGATGGTTTGTAGCAGTTCAGCAGCTGCTCCTCTCAAGGCAAGCGTAAGAGCAATGTATTTTTCGTCATCGTCCCAGCCGTTTGTTAACGCTGCTGCTTCAAACTGTTTCTTGTAGATTGACCACGGTATCTGACCATCAAAGCTTGGGGGATTCACTTCTCTCTTTCTTGAGCACTCACCAGAAGGTTCTCGAGATTTCATCTTTCGCACTTTTTCTAGTTCGCTTGTAATGGTTTCGATCTGGTCGTCTATTTTCTTGAAACGTGCATTAGTCGTTGAATTTTGTTTTTCGACACGCTCATCGAGAGTATTGATTTTGTCTTCGAAGTCCGCAAACCTGCCTTCTAGCAGAGTTTTCTGTTCATCAAACCGATCTCGAACGTCATCCCTTTGAGCTTGTAGTTGTTCCAGAACATCATTCTTTTGAGTTTCTAGTTGCTTGAGGACATTTCCTTCCAGTTGTTTGAGGACATTCTCTTGCTCGGTCTTCTGCTCGTTTCTTTGAGTTTCTAGTTGCTCCAGAACATTCTTGTTTTGAGTTTCTTGCTTCTTTTGATTCTCTTCAAATTTGGCTAGAAGAAGTGTCATCATGGTAGATAAGTCGGCAGTTGCATTTACCTCTTCCGATTTTGCTTCCACTTCGAAAGCAAACGCATCTGGGTCTTCATTTTGTTCTTCCAGATATTCCTGTAGCCGTTTTACGAGTTCGATTTTATATCCTGCCGCACTTAAGCCACGTTTGCTTAATTCGGCCTTTAGCTCAGCGACAGTTAAGTCTTTCAAAACTTTACTTATCATTTTTTTTTTTAACTTCACTATTTCACACAAAATAGTTTAATCACTGTTCACTGTTTTATTCTCAATAAGTTTTAATCCCACTTCTGACACCAATGTAATATTCGGCTTGGTCCGACAATTAAAACTTATTCATTTTTTAAATAAAACACAAATTCACTTTATTCAAATCACTCACAAACTTATTTATTCAACACTTTCAATTATAACTTTTCAAACACAGTGTACTTTACTTATCGCAGTTCACAATCAATTAATTCGCCTCGCCACCAAACGGCTATTTATATCAAAAATAATGGGTTCTAGAAACTACTATTGGTTCCTATTAGTTCTTGGGGAAGCTGAATGTTCGAGAGAAAATACTGGGATTTTTGTAGGGGCTAACGTTCTTAATGCTAAACAAAAAGTTTCTCTTAATCTTAATTAATTATTGCCCCTCACGAGTGTTTACTACTACAATTAAACGATATTAAGTAAAGAGAGTATGTACATTAAATAAACAAGAGATACAGAGTAAGTAAAGAGAGTAATGAAAAGTGTGTACATTAAATATAGAAAGAGATACAGAGTAAGTAAAGAGAGTAAGAAAAGTGTGTACATTAAATATAGAAAGAGATACAGAGAGTAAGAGATAATAAAGAATACACATTAGTATTAGACATTACAATAGAAGGAGATACAGAGCGTATGAGATAAATAAAGTGTATACACATTACAATATGAAAAGAATATAATTAATCTTTTTGTCGCAACCTTTATTTTGGATTTGCATGACTTAATTTAGGTATTTAAATAAGTGCAATGAGTGGAATAGCTAAAAAAAATTTAGAGATCACGGAAGTATCGGCAAAAGTTAAGCTTCAGGACATCATGGATCTTACAGCAAAGAGGTTGTTACATACCAAAACCGAGAATCAGCTTCTTGAACTACCAACAGATCTTACATTAAGGAGCAAATGGGGTTGCGATGGATCATCTTACCAAAGTGCGTACAAGCAAAAAATTAACTCAATAGGAAATGAATCGGACGAAAACATGTTTATGGCATCAGTTGTTCCACTCAGGTTAAATTGCCCAATGGTGAAATTTGGAGAAACCCTCGTCCATCATCAGTTCATTTCTGTCGACCTATTCAATTTCAATATTCTAAGGAAACTGGCGATCTTATAAATATGACAGTCAACGATATCCGGAATCAAATATTAAATATTCAACCAACAGCTTATAAAGTGAATGAAGAAGTAACATTAATAGTTAAACATGAGTTCTTTTTAACTATGATTGATGGGAAAGTTTTAAATGAACTAACGGAAAATAGATCAACACGGTCATGTCCTATTTGCAAAAAAACTCAAATGAAGTTTAATGGACAGAATGAAGGAGATATTACGGTCGAACATAACAACGAGTATGTATGAGTAGGTGCATGGAATTCATTTTGAAACTTAGCTATAGATACGATTGCTAAGGAAGGAGAGGATAGCTCTATTGGAATCAAAGAGTTAGAAAAAAAGAGGAAGCAGGATATTCAAAAGCGTTTCCATGAAGAACTTGGACTTGATGTGGATAAGCCTAAGCCTGGGTTTGGAAATACCAATGATGGCAATACTTCCAGGTGATTCTTTGAACAACCGGATGCAGCTGCCCGAATAACTGGAGTCAATGAAGAAATTATTAAAAGGCTTCAAATAATACTTAATGTCTTAAACTGTCGAGAAAAAGTTAATACAGTAAAATTTGGGGAGTATACAAGAGAAACAAAAGTGTTATTAAGACAGCTTTATCCAGAAAAACAACTCACCCCTATTCTTCATAAAATTTTGGTTCATAGACAAAATATTATGGAGTATCAGTCACTTCCACTTGGGGAATTATCAGAAGAAGCTCAGGAATGCAAAAATAAGGACTACAAAAGATACAGGTATCAAAATATATGCAAGGTTTCAAGAATTCGGCAAAATGAAGACCTGATTACTATGCTAGCAATATCATCAGATCCACTTATTTCTTCCAAAAGGCATGCTAGAAATCAAAAAGAACTGAAAGCACACTACTCCCCAGAAATGTTAGATCTATTAGATTCAACATTGAATTTAGATGATAGTTTTCAAGAAATAATATAAGTAAATTATTAAGAATAAAACAAGATAAAAATCTAACGTTTATGCTTTATTTTTTTCCATATTCGTACTTTTAAAACACTTTTTTCTAATTTGAGGGTTGTTTTTTTCATTGAAATATAGAAATTATGGTAATTTTCTGTTAAATTGAAACACCCTGTTTGATTTTGAATGTAAATATTGATGGTTTGATTGGTTGCATATCAAAAATTATAAAACTTAAAAACTTTAACTTAAAATAAAAAACAAATTTTGTTTTGCTTTTATGACTATTCAAGTGTTATTTTTTTTTTCTTTTTCCTGCTATACCAAAACTAATTGTTCTCTAATCATTCACAAAAACAAATTTTTCGCCATTATGGATACATTTTTAACAATTTTTATGACATTGAAAAAACTTCCAACTTTGGGACTTAATTCTGAAACACCCTGTGAACATATTTTGTTAAAATTTTCACGAAACATAGCTTTGGAAATTCCCTGCAAAATAAAAAAAAAATTGAAGCCATATCTTATTTCGTTTAGGAGCTATGATTTTTGCAAGGTAAAAAGTGAAAACGGGCCACTGTGCGTCGCACAGTGGGACGAATGTATGAGAAAACACTTCAAAATTCATATCTTGTGAATAAAATAAAGTTATCAACCAAACATGCCTTAAATAGTATTAAAGTACTCATATCTATGATTGTAACCTAAAAACAAGAAAATTGATTCACTAAAACTTATGAATTCAGAATTTTTTATCCAAAAGAGTTGAGCAGCGAACTTGTTTTTATTTTTTTTTTTATTTATCATATTCTGTTTATGTTTTGTGCATAAATTACATGATTTTGATATCAAAATAAATAATTCTAATAATAAAGACTAAGAAAAATTAATCAATTTCACTTTCCGATGAGTTATTCATATTACTTAGAAATCCTGGATCTTCGTTATTGTTTACCAAATAGTGATCTATATTTGGGTCACTTTTCGATAACTTTTGGTTTGTTGACTGTTTTTAAAACGTTTAAGAGGTCTTCCTTTGCTTGTTCTAGGTGATTTGTCACACGAAACAGAAAAAAGGGTTTGTTTTAGAATTTTGAACGATTTTTCAAGTGAACTCGGAAACAGCAAAGGATTATTAGGAGGGACTTTACTTAATTATTTTAAGAATTTCGCATAAAAGTTAGTATTATTACTTACGGAATTTATAAACACGTCTGGTAAGGACAAATTAAGGCTAAGCCGCCGTTGGTGAACCTCCATAAACCTGAATTTGTTTCTTTGGCAACACTGCCATTTTTGCTTTAAATTAACACAAAAAAGCCTCGAAATTTCTTGTAAAACTTCGTTTTCTCCTTCATTCAACTCTTCCAAGCCAAGTAAATGTTGAATTTTGTTAGCAACGCTGAAAACTTTCCTGGAATGTGCACTATCCATCCATGTTGCTAATAAGGCACCATGCTTGATGAATACGTTCGACCCTAAAAATGTCAATTTCTTTAAAAAGCGCAAACTTGCGCAAGATTTTTTTCGTCATTAAGTTAGCTGACACATTGCTTATCATGAAACAAAAAAGATCTCAAGACCCGTTTTTGACCATTTTTTGAAAACTCTACTTGAAATTTGACATTCGTTTTTTTTTCTTGTACCACACTAACACAGCAAAAATCGCTACTACAAAAAAAAACACGAAAAAAATCTATTTCTTACAAAAGTTTCTTAAATTGAAATACCTTCACTATTAATGTTCTCCATTATTAATTTAATTTTCACACGCGGAATATATTTGCACAGCAATTGAATATGTCACAAAAAATCACCTTAAAATTCTTTATATAAAATGCGGAAAAAACGTAATGTTCACGTGGCTATAACTTGCGGACCAATAAATAAAAGCAAAAAATTTTATTGCATTTCGAGCTTCTATATATTTGGGATGACTTACCAATTAATATAAAGTACCGCTAAAATAGTTGTATTTTTTATTTTTTACTATGGGTCGTCCCACTGTGCGTCGTACCAACTGACCTACCTCCCAGCGAAATGGCGCTCAAGCTTCCTTTTCGATCAAAACCTCCAACCTGACAAGATCAGAGATTCGCAGCCATAAAGAGAATTCGCCTTTTTAATACAAGTGTTTTAAGCTAATTAAAACAATTTAATCGCCTTGAAGCGACAATTAATTCGAGCTTCGCAAGAAATAAGAATTTCGCCAGAAACCTCAGAAGTAAGTGCTTTTATAAAAGCAAATATGCCAAATTGTGTTTTTTTTGTTTTTTTTTCATAAGCCCAGCTCATCATTTTTTAATCTTAAATTATACATTAGCTATAAAAGTGCTGTAAGTGCATTGGCTGTGCAAAAGCCACAATTTATAATCCAAGTCCGAGCCTATAACGAAGCCACGCTGACTAGTGCCAAGGCTCTAAGGAAGCGCGTGAAATAGAAATTTCTAAAGAAGCCACACCGTGGTGACTGCGGATCAAAAGAAGTAGGCTTTTTCACGGTGCCCAAAAGCCCAGATTTTGGGTAGGGAAAGCCATACCCAAAACCACGTGGATTCCACTACTACATCCAGGAAAATTTCTACCTTATTGTCCCGATCCAACATCCCACCTAATTATACACGAACCTTAAGAAGGTCCGACGAGGTCACGTCAAAATCTCGACCAGGTAAATCTAATTCGATTTTTTTTTTTTATTAGTCAAATCATAAGCTGTATTTATACACCTAGGAGAACATATAACAAGAGTGAGTTACACTTTTGCTGGCTGGTGGAAGTCTTTCCAAGGCTACGTGTGTCGACGTCGTTGAGGCACAGTGGACCAGCCAGCGTGTCATTCAGGCGCAGAATTGGTTTGACATTCAAGAAGAATAAGTGAAGCTACATATACGCTTCGAGGTTTAGCACACACGCTTTATATACGTATAGGTACCTGCATTGTGGAACGTACCTTTAACGCATATATATATATATATTCTTGTGCTGCCCATAGCTGTACAGTTATTGTGCATATGCACAGAAAATATATGCCTATGCTTATATATATGTGAAATCGCTTTGCATAATATTAACCTACCCGAGATACTTACCCGCTAAGCCTATACTTACCTGTCAAACAACGCCATCGTCCGTCATCATCATCAGCATCCGTCATCATCGAAGTCCAGCATCCCACTAACCTAGTTTTAAGCCAAGCTCTAGTTTTTTTTCTATATGAAATTCGATACTCTCAAGCCATATCGTAATCACTCAAGAGTCAAGATCCACAAAAGATAAGTATTGAAGTTCCAACTCATTCCGAGGATCACCAATATTTGCATATTATAAATCTCTTTCTCTATTTTATTTAATATAGCGTTTTTAGTATAAGAGTTTAAGAACAATAACTCTATATTTGAATTCATCCTACCCCAACCAAGTCGTGCGCACAACTTCGCTGAGGAGAGAATGATCGGTGAGTCCAAATTTTAATGTTATATATTTGCTATTAGTGATATTTATCATATGTAACAATATTGGTGCAGTAATTGAGACACATAATTGCTCATAAAGATTTGGAGTTGACGTAGGTCAGTTAACAAGATTTAACAGGCATAGTTTTTCTTTTAAATCTATTAATGGGACAGACCCAAAGAATGAGGAGTGATGTCGATGAGCTTTTTTTTTAAGTTTTAATTAAATATATATTTTTTTTCACTAACAATAGTTTTAAGTTCAGCATCTTGGAATTGGTCAATGAACCGAATAGTGTTAGATTGTTTAAGCTGAAGGGATTTTAAGTAATTTTGAAAAAAACTTAAAAACGCTCAAAAGAGAACCCTTTTTGAAAGGTCATTGAACCAGAGACCATACTCAAAGAAAAAGAGTTTATGTTCCTTTTTTTTAATGAAAAATCTACTTGAGAGTAAAGAGAATGCGCAAGGTCATTGAACCTTTGATTGATCATTTTTTTTTTTAATTGAATTTCTTGTTATTTGATTAAATCTTAAATTGAATTTAAAAATGATAAAGATTATTTTGAAAGAATTTATGAATTATAGTCTAGTTTTTAACTATTGAATAAAAGCTTATTATGAAAAATAATTCTAAAATATTTCTAGAATGTCAAGTGAATAATTTTATGAAGTGAGCTTGGGAAAGGGAAATGAATAAGGGTAGTTTAGACGGTAAAAAGTTAAGCCAGAATTAAAACATTTTGACTTTATTATAGGGGTTATCGTAAATAGAATTTATGTGGACGGTAGCCAAAGGAGAGTTAACTTTAAGAAGTTTACTGTGGGAGGGCCACTGTAAGGAACTGAATCCATCTAAAGTTCCATACTGAAGATTTGATTGAATAAAATTCGTGATATTTGTTAGCTACTTTTAGTTTTTCTTTTAGATTTAATTTTATATAGGCACGTTAAAAGGTACACGGCGGTCCAGTGGCGGTTGCAAGATCCCACCCATCCGACGAGCTAGTTAAATTGGCATTCGCTAGCGTGCCTACAGCACCCAGCCGACTGGACACCCTAGTTGCACGTTCATGGGTATCTTTAAGGATCCTGTGGTTTAGGGATATTCAGGGAGTTGCATAAGATCGCACAATAAGTGAACTAGGAATAACACACATCCGTTACACGCTTGCAATTTTTGGTTCAAGCTCCAAATCCTTAATAATACAATTTTTCTAATCATTTGAGAGGGATTGTAGAGTTAATAGAGTCAATAAAAAAATGTCTTTCTGATGGAACTTTTAATGTTATTGAAATAGCTCAGTTATTTAAGGGGACCAAAAGATGCAACAAGATGAAACTGGGTGCAAGTACAGTGTGCTTGTAGAATGCCCTACTCTCACCGAACACCAAACTTCAGAAGAACGTTTACATTGGAAAAAGTTTTCTTTATGTTACATACCTAAACTTACGGCATGCGGTATATTTCAATTGTTATATAACGTTTTAGAAAATGTTTAAAATTTATAGCAAAGGTCAGAAACCCCGAATTTGTTTTCTGGACTAATGAACCACCATATAGGGGGTCATATTCTAAAAAATGGGTTTCCGAATGACTAAGTTTCTCAATATTTTTGTGCATGCGATTTTTTTAAATTATTTTCAGTCTTCAAAACTGAGTTTCGGAATGACTTCGTTTCTAAAAGACATTTGAAGCGTTGAGAATGAGAAGGGGTTAAGTGACATTTTTGAATTTTTATATTTTTTTCAGCAGATAAAGGCGGCAAGCGACAACTTAAATTTTGGTCGTACTGGCTCTTTTCTAGTCCCATTAGTTACAAAGTTAGCCTTAAATAAAGGGGATAACTAAATTCTTCTTTTTATCATTTGCACGGCATAAAGGTGATAAAATCACTTAACACTTTTATGAGTCCAGATTCCAGAACAAATTTTGAGTGTAGGTATATTTTTTTTTGCAAAAAGGTGTTAACTGCTCACAAAAAAAAACCAAAGACCAAAAGCCATAAAAGAGGACACAGTACACCTCCTTGAGCTTATCTTCTGCTGGAATATTTGGTACAAATTGAATAACCTTATTTTGATTGAATCCTCCTATTACTTAGTATGGATATTATTCATCTTTTAAGGTTACTGGATTTACTTATCCCCTTCATAAGGAAAAAAAAAATAAAAATAATTCTTCATGAATAAAGGTGCTAAGTACTTTTTTTTTTGTCCAAAACAACACTTTGTAATGAATTTAAATAAAATGATTTGCTGTACCTAAATTTCTATTTTTTAAAGCATTTTTTATGACCCTTTTCTAAATTTCCATCACTTTCAGAAAAAAAGTTATAAGCCATAAACTTTAAACGAAGATTACTCGAAACTCGAAATATGTCACTTAACCCCTTCTCATTCTCAACGCTTCATTTATTTTAATTTCACAAACAAAATTGCTCAGTATACTTCAATTATTATTTTAATTTTTTCTCAATTAAAGTGGAAAATTTTTTCAAATTCGAAAGGAACTAGATCCACTAATTATTTGAGGAATTTAATTCCCACTGTACATGGGAACTAACTACACTTTACAAAAGTGGAGTAAGTTCTCACTTGGTGGGAACTAAATCCCTCAGTGGAGTTAGTTCCCGTGGAGTTATTTCCCCGCACCGAACTCATGATGATGGCAGAGGAATACGAAGCCATAAAAACCGATGAAAGAAATACCCGTACTCCGACCGTAGCTACGAATCCTATCCAGCGTTTCCTCGAACCACTCCACCAACCGTTCCGTACAACCGTGAGACCCACTGCTGGAATTGCAAGCAGAGGGGTCATCGGAAAGAGACCTGTCACCGTCCTTTTCGTTTATTCTGTTCGTTTTGCGGTGAAGATGGAATTTTGACAAAAGACTGTTCTTGTCGCCGCAACCCCATCGCAGTCATACATACACCCCCCTGCAGGAATATACGATACTACGTTCCAATACAAGCTGATGACAGCACCTTCCGAGCCTTGGTCGACACAGGCTCCACAAAAACATTCATTGGACCGAAGCTAAGAGCCATATTTAAAGCCTGGGGACTTCCCATGTCAGTACAACGCCAGCCGATCCACTTGGCTAATGGAGAACCCATTGTCACCTCCGAGCATTTCACCGTGACCCTAGTCATTGGCAATGTGGAAATTACTGGGACCGCCACCTATCTGCCGTCACTCGTCGATGTCATATGGGGTATGGATTTCATGAGGCAAGCCAACCTTCAAATATCGGTTGGAGGTAAAACGGTGACAAGCCAAAATTCCCAGCTTGCCACGCACAGCTTTTGCTGCAAAGCCGTGACTCATATGACCGTAACTCAGCAACACAGGCTCCAACATTTTGTAGACCGGGAAATACCGAAGTTCAAGAGAACAAACGAGATAATTATTCCCGCTCGACGGGCACGCGAACTACAACAGGACGATTTTGATAAATGTAACCGTAAAGATTCTATGGATGTGGTAGTACATACCCTATCCCACGACCCGTTACCGATCACTGAAGTGGATAAACTAGCCACCACTGCCGATTCTGAACCTGAATGGACTCACACCATGATAAACAAACTTACTCAAGAACCCAGCCAATACCCCGAATATAAGATCCATGATAAAAAGTTGTACCGACGTTTCCCGACAACCGATCCGAAAAACCAGCGCAAACCGTTACTCACCGTTAACACCGAAACGATTTCATCATCAACGAATGAACTGATTAAACCGCCGCCGACCAGCAAGCCGTTGCTCACCGTTAACACCGAAACGATTTCATCATCAACGAATGAAGTGATTAAACCGCCGACCAGCAAGCCGTACAGATCATCAGAAGCACAAAGACCGATTAAGAAAAAAGAAAGAGCGTGCCACCGCCTAGCTCCTCCAGAACGTCCGCAACCCAACATCGACCCTTGCCAGAGAATTCCGACCAGGCCGAGGCCCCTTCTGGCACCACTCCCGACAGAACCTTTGGTGGTGGTAACGAAAAAGACCAAGGAGAAACATGATCTTGGAGCAGCTCCCCTTATGGAACCCAAACCACCGGATAGCTTGCAGACGGCTAAAGCAAGAGCCAAGCGGGACGAGGCAATGGAGAAATGGCAGGCGAAAAAGAAAAAGGAGAATATGTCAACGAGGATCATCTTGGACAACGCTACCCTTCCACCAGGGTAAGACTACTTCGCAATTCCTACCGTAACGCCTCAACTTCCAAACGATCCATGTACCAGCAGCCAGGCCCTAGCATACGCCCAGACCAACAGCGAGCCTCAAGGAACAACCGCAACTACCGACACGACCGCCGAAACCAGTCATGAGCCTATTATTCCTGCCGATCCTTTCGTAGGCATCAAATTAAATAACAGAAAAACATCAGAGGAAGTTCCTGATCCACCGTCCATGGGGCCCGATTACAGTCTTGATGAACCGCGGAGGAACCGTGGCCACCCTATGCTTCAGGGAATAAAAGAAGAAAATCAGACTGCCTAAATAAGATTTTAAATAAAAAAAAGTTATATTTTGGAGTTAATATTAAGTTTAAATATTAATTTAGTTTCTTGGAGTATATTTGTATTAATTAATTGAATTATGGTTATGTAAAAGAAAAAAAATTGTTTTGAATGGAATCTAAAATATTTGTTGTTCATTGCAGATGAGCATTTAGACGAGAGGGTTCTCGTCTCCGAAACAAAGAGGGGTGTGTAACGAAGCGTTACACTAAGCAACCATAACGCCAACAATTCCATCCAAAAAAACCCACAGCCAACAACAATCATCAATGCAATACACAAAACACCGCCGCAGCCATATAACAAACATCAAGTACAACAACCAACAACAACATCCGACAACCGCCATGCCAACACAATTCATCCACACACCACACTGAACACCGCTGCTGCCACCAACAATTTACCGAACATCGCCGTCATCAACCAAAAAGCAAAGCAACAAAAATATAAATCTTTTTCCACTTTACTAAATAAAAATTCACACCCAGTTTTTACTACAAATGTTATAACATAAGTAAAAGGTAAAAATAAACGACAATCCGAAGCTTGCTACCGAAGTAATTGAGGTTTATTGCCTCTAACACCGAAGTACTTGTTTCCCTCGATATTCCCATTCCTGGGCCTGTTATAACATAGCGTGCTGTGCGATAACAAAAACCGTTTTTTCCCTCGCACTCTTCAAGTGGTGGGCACTTTCTTCCGATTTTCCCTCGCACTCTTCAAGTCGTGGGCACTTTGACCGATATTCCCTCGCACTCTTCGAGTGGTGGGCACTTTCTTCCGATTTTCCCTCGCACTCTTCAAGTCGTGGGCACTTTGACCGATATTCCCTCGCACTCTTCAAGTGGTGGGCACTGTGACCGATATTCCCTCGCACTCTTCAAGTGGTGGGCACTTTCTTCCGATTTTCCCTCTCACTCTTCAAGTGGTGGGCACTTTCTTCCGATTTTCCCTCTCACTCTTCAAGTGGTGGGCACTTTAGCCGATATTCCCTCGCACTCTTCAAGTCGTGGGCACTTTGACCGATTTTCCCTCGCATTTATTAGTGAGTGGGCACTTATGTATTCATTAGGCTATTATATATATATAAGTATTATAATATGTATTAGATTATAAGTATTACGAGTTATGAATTATTGTAACTAAAGAAAATAAATTGAAATTTTTTTTTATTAAAGTCTTCTTATCAATCAAGTGGTTCGGATATTTGCTCCTCTATATTCGAGTTTTGTGCTTTCTCGATACGACCCCTGGTTATCCGGCGAGCTTACCTCAGTCTTAGAAAAAAAAGCATCACAGTATTTTAAGTTTTAGTTCGAATGACGATTTTATTTCTAGTTGAATTTGCAAATCTTTGGAATGGAATTTTGTTTATGATTTTTGGTTACTTTTTTAAAGGCAAACAAAAAATTGTATGTATTTGGATATTCTTTGCTTTTATTTTTTTTTAATCATAGCTTTGGTCTGAAAACTTTTACTATATGTACATGATTGGTAAATATTTTTGCGAATTAGTGTTTAAAAAATTATTAGAATACGGAACATTGTTTATAGTTAAGAAGAATAACAGGCTATTCTTAAAAATGTTTCTAAATTGAAATTGAACAATAAACCCAGGTCGGTACCTACCACCTGAGAGGGTATTTTCTAAGGCATTGACGACTGACCGTCAATATTATTATAACTGTAAAATAGCTCATTGTGCACTGTAAACTTTAAATATTCACCATTTTCATTCGATTTCGTAATTCGAATGATCATTCGAATGATCATTCGATTATTCAAATCATTCGAATTATGCCCACCACTACTTTTTATGTCAAGTCAAGAGCAGTCGCGCCACTCTATGTAGGTACTAGTATTATCAAGATTGGTGTTTTCAAATTTTTCTGCTACATTAGAAATGACAGAAGCTAGTGGGTAGATACTAGTGATGGGATCATTCGAATGATATAATCGATTATAATCGATTATGGCAATCATTCAAGATCATTCGATTATTGAAATCATTCGAATGATTTCTCAAACCCTGCTACAACTACTACTCTTCAAAATTAAAATCTGAAATGAAAAAAAAATCGAATGACGATTATTAGTAGGGATCGGATTTCCATGCAAATGCATGTAGAATATAGAATATATGGCAAGTATTGAATTCGTAAAAAAAAAAAATTTGAGGTAATGATGAGATATGACATTACGATGATAGAGAAGTCGAAAAAAGTGGGTCCGGCGATTCCGTCCGCCTGTCTGTCTGTCTGTCTGTCTGTCTGTCTGTCTGTCTGTCTGTAAACGCATCTACAGCCTTAACCTCTGGTCCGATTGACTTGAAACTTGAAAATTAAGGGTTTGAGCGAATTCGCGTGGGTCGTTTTTTTGATTTTTTTTAAAGATCAAAATTTAGGGTAGCCACCAGAGATTAAAATGAATCAAGCTTGCTCACGAATACTGAGTATTTATTTGAAAAAAAAACAAGTTTGAACAAACTGAGTCAACGCACAAGCAAGTAAATCTGAACATTTTTATTTATGAATCAAGTAACTCTGAGCAACCCCTATTTTCAAATGAATACAAATGAATATTTTTGTTTTCAAGTCAAAATGAGTTTGAATAACTTTGAACTGAGTTTCTGTGAGCAAAATGTTCATGAACAAGCAAGCTATTCATGAGCAGGCAAGGGTTCTTGCCAAGCCTAAGCATTGTAGGTATCTGTTTGTGATTTGTCTATTTGATGGTGCGGTTTGATTTAAAAGGAGAAACAGTATTAAAAGTTGGATGATTTTTTGCTTTTTTAGATAAAAAAGTGACAACGATTTAAAGGGGATACAATAGTTTTTTTTTAATGATTCAAACTCAAAGAAGGTACTATTCAAATTAAGGAAATAAAATCACAGCAAATGAGAAAACAATTAAAATGTTAGATATATTATAAAAATTAAATTTGGTAATTCTAAGATTTGAATAAGACACGATCAAATCATTTACTGTTTCTGGATTTAGCCTGGTTCGTTTTTCGGTGATAATGTTTCCGGCTAGGGAGAAAGCTCTTTCTGATGGGGCTGATGTTGCAGGAATGCAATTTAAAATCCTGTGCACTTCATAAAGGCGCTTAAAGATGTTCCTGTGCTCATACCACCATTGAAGCATATCAACTTCGTCATCTACAACAGTTGTAGTGTATTTGTTTATTTCGCCTTCAATGGAATCCTGAGATGTGTTTCCACCAACAAACCGTGAAAACACATTAAATGGCCGTGAAGATGTTGACGGCTGCTCGTCCGACAAATTTTCAATCGGTTAAATGACTGGACATTTTTTTTTCAAATTCGCATCCACAAACAACTTAAATGCATTTGTTCCTCCTTCTCCTTCATTGACGATCTTTAAATTACCTAACACTTTTATGATACATACTGCCAATCAACAAACAACTTGACCACGGACATTCAAATTTTCCAGTATTTAATAAAGTGCATCGTCGCTAATTTTATGGTTGGTTAAAAAAACTGTATATGAATGCATATAATGCATCTAGAGCAGGTACACATACAGCAGGGCAACAGGTACACACAGGACACAGTATTTAAGAACTTACCCAATCAATGCTAATCTGTCCCTGAATTTTAACTACCTGGCATTATGAAATACGAAAACGTATTTTCCAAGAGTTACTCATTCATTTACCATTTGGTATTCATTCATTAACCCTCTGATATATTATTTCAAATTTAAAATCTTTCCTTAAAATGCAACAAAAACACATTTTCCTAACTACCTAACATACCTGCATATTATGTCGGTTATACTTTTATAAATGTAATCCATTTAATTTTTGTATGGCCGGAACTATTACAAAGAAAAATAAACAAATTCTCCTTCAACAGTTCACGTCAATCTAAAACATTCAGTATATAATTACGTTATGTGCATATTTATGTTCATATTCATATTCATACCATTATATTATATACCTAACGAACGCTCCTTCATTGATAATTCCTTTATTTCATTATGCACAATTGCACATCGTAACAAAAAACAAAAAACAAAAACAATCAAGTTAGAAAATAATTCATCCAAGTTCACAATTAAGTATTCAATCGTTTGAACATTTGAGTATACTCAGACGGTTTGAATATACTCAATCGGTTTGAATATACTCAGTCGTTTGAATATATTTGAGTATTCAAATTGTTTGAATATGTTCAAGTAATAGTAGGAGAGCCGCTGAAGACCGACCTTCACCGAACTGTTAACCGGCTGAAACTTTTTTTTATGAAATTTAGTTTGAAAACATATATGAATATGATAGCTTGCCTAACGAAAAGTGTGCCAGGCTATATTAAATTTAACTTTATTTTAATCAATAACTAACTCCTCCTTCACCCATATGTTAAAATAAAACGTTGCGCCACATAGCCATATGTGTAAGTAGGCTTGAGACAAGAAAAAAATCGTATGGGAGAGGGAGGCCTATTCCCCCCGTTTAGCCAGGAGGGGCAGTTTTCTGAAAAATTGGCTAATTTTTTTTAAAGAAATATTAAAAATCAACGGCTTCATCTACAACAACGTGTTATACCTTTCTGCAAAGCCAAAAACTTAGGCTTTCATTTTGTATTTAAATTTAATTGTTTTAAATAATAGTTTTAGAAAAAATAATTTTCAAACTCAAAATTTTGCAAAAAAAAATTTTTGTTAAATTTTTAGTTATTTTTTTTCAAAATTTTATGTGATTAAGTACTTATTTTGCATTCAACTTTCAATACTGTCAATAATTTTGAATATAAAAAACAGTAACGTAAAAATAAAAAAGTTTTTTTTTTTAAGCAAAAAGTGATTTTGGTTTTTTCATTATTTCTCGACAATGGCAAGGTATTTTTCAATCCGGTTTACTGTGTTCGACTAAAAATTAGAAACAACATTGAATGTTGAAAACAAAATTAGTACTTACTAACATAAAATTTTGAAAAAAATAGTTCGAAATTTAAGAATTTTTTTTTTTCAAAATTTTAAGTTTGAAAATTAATTTTTCTTAAACTATTATTTAAAACAATTAAATTTAAATACAAAATGAAAGCCTTAGTTTTTGGCTTTGCAGAAAGGTGTAACACGTTGTTGTAGATGAAGCCGTTGATTTTTAATATTTTTTTCAAAAATAAGCCAAAGTTTTCAGAAAACTGCCCCTCCTGGCTAAACGGGGGGAATAGGCCCCCCTCTCCCATACAATTTTTTTCTTGTCTCAAGCCTACTTACACATATGGCTATGTAGCACAACGTTTTATTTTAACATATGGGTGAAGGAGGAGTTAGTTATTGATTAAAATATAAAGTCAAATTTAATATAGCCTGGCACACTTTTCGTTAGGCAAGCTATCATATTCATATATGTTTTCAAACTAAATTTCATAAAAAAAAGTTTCAGCCGGTTAACAGTTCGGTGAAGGTCGGCCTTCAGCGGCTCTTAGACTATAAGTTCAAACAAATATTCCGCTCACAAGTCTTTTTATTTGTGAGCGAAAAAAACAAAAATGACTTGTGATAATATACTCATTCTGCTTGCTCGAAAACATTTGAATGTGTCTGAGTAAAAATGCTTGTGAGCAATTTGCTTGTGAATAGGGGTGGAAAACGATCAAGTCTGAGCGATCATTGAGTAATTTTGTGATGTATTTGAATATATTTGAACGTATTCATTTTAATCTCTGGTAGCCACCATACGATTTTTTTGGCCAAAAACCAAAAGTTGCAATTTTCTCAAAAACGGCTCCTACGATTTTTTTTAAACGTCCTTGAAAATTTTTGTTTAAAACTCTGATGTATTTAATGTAAGAAATTTTTTTTTGTATTGCTCCAAAACGGTACCGCCCATAGAACCGTTTTTTTGTTATCAGATTTTCTCGGTAAATAAAAGTCCGATCAGGGTAAATTTTTTTTTGAAGGTATGTGTATAATGTATATTGCATAAATAATATTTTGTATTCAAAAAAATTTCAAAATTTTTTTGGATTTTTGAAAAATATTTTTAAACTTTTTTTTTCAAAATTCTGTATCTCAAAAACGGATCAATATTTAAAATTGAAATTAACTTATAAAATGTATAGTTACACATTCTTGAATATTGCATACCCAAATAAATTTTAAGACATTTTCGAAAAATTTTATATACAAAAAATTAATTTAAAAAAAAAACCGCTCCGACGATTTTTAAAACAAAAATTTGGAAAATCTATATTTTTTTAAGAAATCATATGACATAATTTTTTTCCAGATTAAATTTTTTTTTAGGTTGATATTTCAATTTAAATTTTTATTTACGAATTAAATTTTTTTTGTATGAGTTATAATTTGGAATACAGGAGCAAGTTCGTACGACCGAGTCGTGCACATTTTTTATGAACATCTTAGAAGTAGGGCAACTAATTATGTATACGAATCATGACATTTCCTTTAAAATGGCATCTAATCGTTAGTGCATATTTTTGCATATTTTCCTTTAAATGCATATCTTTGCATATTTTACTATAAATGCATATTTTACATATTTTTTCATTTTTTTAAGAGCATATTGTTATACAAATTCAATTAGACATCAAAAACATATCCTTAAGCTAAAAACTAATATCTTTTTCATTTATTCATATTCCAACCCCAACATTAAAGTGCACTGTATAAACATGGCCGCATGTAAAACTCAAAAGTATTTGCATAAAACTCTATGAATACGATCAATATTCAAACGATATTTTACAAGCGCTTAGTCCTACTGCTCTTAACTAACAACATTTCACCAAGATCTCAATGTGACTTTGACAAAATCATTCGAATGAATAATCGATTATTAATAATCGAATGAAAAATCATTCGAATGAAAATAGTACTCGAATGAAAATAGTAATTGAATTAAAATAGTACTCGAATGAAAATAATACTCGAATGAAAATAGTAATTGAATGAAAATAGTAATCGAATGTAAGTAGTACTCGAATGAAAATAGTACTCGAATGAAAATAGTAATCGAATGAAAATAGTACTCGAATGAAAATAGTAATTGAATGAAAATAGTAATTGAATGAAAATAGTAATAGAATGAAAATAGTACTCGAATGAAAAGAATCGATTATTAGTATTCGCATAAAAACAAATCGAATGATGATTATTTTAAGTTTTAAATCGAATGACGATTTTATTTCTAGTTAAATTTGTAAATCTTTGCAATGAAATTTTGTTTATGATTTTTGGTTACTTTTAAAGGCAAACAAAAATTTGTATTTGGAGATTCTTTGCTTTTTTTTATATACATATATGTATGTACATGATTGGAAGAAATTTTTGCGAATTAGTGTTTAAAAAATGAATACGAAACATTGTTTATAGCTAATAGTCCAGGCAAATTAACTCATTTACAAAGATAAAACAAGAAAAATGTTATCCAGAATTTTACGTTTTCAAATGGTTAAAAGGGTTAAAGTCAACATAAGGAAAATGAGTTCTGCGTCCAAAAAGGTAAGGGGATGATTTTAGGGGATGAAAAGGGGGGAAAATCGATTTATCTCGTGTTTTTTGCAATTTCACGCAAAATTTGATGTCCTACTGAAAAATGTTGTATGCAAAAGTTGTAGACCTTAAAAAAATCTACAACTTTTGTGTGGGTCATTTTTTAATATAACCTCAAAATTTTAGAAAAAAATGCAAAAAATCAAAAAAAATTTTTTTTTGTTTTTTACTTGTCAATTTCTCAAAAATAAATATTTTTTAACCAAACTTGCTGATAATACTCCTTTTTATGTCCCAAACAACAGAAAAAAATTTTATACTGAAATATTAAAAACTGTTTGAAATATTAATTTTTTTCGGTCCGAAGCAAGTTGTTTTCAAGGTTACATTTTACTACATACAATTATCGTAGAGAGGTCATACAGGGCTCATTTTATTCGTTTTGACGTTTTCTTTTCAATGAAATAATAAAACAATACAGCTTCCATTTAAAAACATGTCTAAAAATTGAAATATATAAAAAAGTTAATTTTGCAAAAACAATTTGTTTGGTTATTGTTAATAATTTGCTATAAATATTTTTTTTTTAATCTAACTAGGCCATTGAAATGTACGGGAAAAAACACGAAGAAACATATGTTTTCCTATTTAAATACATTTTTTATTTTTGTACAATACTGCTTTAAACATTGTAATAGCATATTCCGTGTAGTTGAAAGATGTCAGGTAAGTACATACAATGCCATCGACTTTTACTTTAATAAGAAAAGTTCCTCATTTCTCGCGATAAAATTAATTAATTCAATTATTTTCTTCATATTTTGATAAATAAATCGTCTTATAATTAACTTTTGTATACAATTATTTAAAACATGTTTTTAAATAATTGAATGATTTTCTTAAAATGAATCCTGAATCTAATTTAACTTGCCCCGAATTTATAATTGAAATTTATATCAACAAAATAGATTGTTAACAATGCCACTACTACTACTGTAAACGTTCGAAATAGTGGACTGTATTTTCAGAGTTTTTAAAGTTTTAAAGTTTCCTTTTTTTTAATGATAAAACACCGTTTTAAATTTTCGACCTTCTTGGCTTGAATTCTCTTTTATTGTGTCGTGATAGCCACGACGGGACTTTACAAAAAGAACAACTCAACTTAACGAAGAAAGAGCAAAGAATGACGTAAAGTAAAATTGACAATATGTGACAAATGATTAAGTAGGTAACACAATAAGTAATTAAAGTAAGTAACACAATGAGTTATTAGAGGAAAAGCAAAATGAGTTATTAAATTTAGTAATACAAAAAGTTATGAAATTGGGACTGGTAAACAACTACTAAAAATAATAAAAAATAATGGAGGAAATGACAATAATGAAAAACTCAATTTTAATCAAGTTGATATTTTAATGAAAGTACTGATAAATATCAAGCATTTACAATTTATATACACAAATATGAACTATACATTTACTATGGAATTTATTACAATATTTAATAATGAATGAATATGCACACTAAACCAATTTTTGTCTCTTCGCTTATAATTGTAAGTTTGGCTGATCATCATCGAAATGTGTGACTTCCTCATTATCTTCAATCGTTTCTTCATCAAATTCCTCTGTAAACTTTTCCATAGTATGATTTTCTGAGTTGAAGATAATATCTACTTGGTGTTTTATCATTTAAAAAAAAAGGAAACTTTAAAACTTTAAAAACTCTAAAAATACAGTCCACTATTTCGAACGTCTACAGTAATAGTAGTGGCATTGTTAACAATCTATTTTGTTGATATAAATTTCAATTATAAATTCGGGGCAAGTTAAATTAGATTCAGAATTCATTTTAAGAAAATCATTCAATTATTTAAAAGCATGTTTTAAATAATTGTATACAAAAGTTAATTATAAGACGATTTATTTATCAAAATATGAAGAAAATAATTGAATTAATTAATTTTATCGCGAGAAATGAGGAACTTTTCTTATTAAAGTAAAAGTCGATGGCATTGTATGTACTTACCTGACATCTTTCAACTACACGGAATATGCTATTACAATGTTTAAAGCAGTATTGTACAAAAATAAAAAATGTATTTAAATAGGAAAACATATGTTTCTTCGTGTTTTTTCCCGTACATTTCAATGGCCTAATTAGATTTAAAAAAAAAAAATATTTATAGCAAATTATTAACAATAACCAAAAAAATTGTTTTTGCAAAATTAACTTTTTTATATTTTTCAATTTTTAGACATGTTTTTAAATGGAAGCTGTATTGTTATATTATTTCATTGAAAAGAAGACGTCAAAACGAATAAAATGAGCCCTGTATGACCTCTCTACGATAATTGTATGTAGTAAAATGTAACCTTGAAAACAACTTGCTTCGGACCGAAAAAAATTAATATTTCAAACAGTTTTTAATATTTCAGTATAAAATTTTTTTCTGTTGTTTGGGACATAAAAAGGAGTATTATCAGCAAGTTTGGTTAAAAAATATTTATTTTTGAGAAATTGCCAAGTAAAAAACAAAAAAAATTTTTTTTTGATTTTTTGCATTTTTTTTTAAAATTTTGAGGTTATATTAAAAAATGACCCACACAAAAGTTGTAGATTTTTTTAAGATCTACAACTTTTGTATACAACATTTTTCAGTAGGACATCAAATTTTGCGTGAAATTGCAAAAAACACGAGATAAATCGATTTTCCCCCCTTTTCAACCCCTAAAATCATCCCCTTACCTTTTTGGACGCAGAACTCATTTTCCTTATGTTGACCTTAACCTTTTTAACCATTTGAAAACGTAAAATTCTGGATAACATTTTTTTGTCCTCTATATTTAATTTGCCTGGACTATAAGAAGAATAACAGTTTTTTTTTAAATGTTTCTAAAATTAAATTGAACAATAAACCCAGGTCGGTACCTACCATCTGAGAGGGTATTTTCTAAGGCAGGTCTATTGACGAATGACCGTCAATATTATTATACCTGTAAAATAGCTCATTGTGCACTGTAAACTTTAAATTTTTCACCATTTTCATTGGATTTCGTAATTCGAATGATCATTCGAATAATCATTCGATTATTCAAATCATTCGAATACTATTTTCTCGATTATTGAAATCATTCGATTATGCCCATCACTAGTAGATACAATACAAACTTATGTAAAAAAAAACTGCTTCTGTTCAAGGTCTCAAGATGACACTACAATCGACTACGTATTCAACTCGTTATGATTGGTTGAAAACAACTAATCAGAAAATCAGGAATCAGATTCTGTAAGGCGAAAGCGAACGAACGTTTTCGTTTGTGCGAAAGATTTGCTTCATATAACTTGAAAAACGAAAACTTTTTTCGTCTGTGCGAACAAAAATAAACGAAAGCAAATTGTTTGTCGTTTTTTTCGTTTTTGCGAATGATTTGCTTCATATAACTTGAAAAACGAAAACTTTTTTCGTGCGTGCGAAAAAAAATAAACGAAAGCAAAATGTTTGTCGTTTTTCTTGTTTTGTGTTGTTTGCTATCCAAATTTTAATAAAAAACATCACCATTAACTATTTTTAAAATGTTGCAAGAATATTTGACGTTGTTTTTGTGTGATAGCGACAATGGTTCTGAAACTCTCAACTTAAGAAACTTGAGAAGGAATCTTAGGGACCATTCCAATCCGTTTACATTGCCGGAAAAAAAGTGTGAGTTACAAATGTTTTCGAATGGAAAATAGAAAGTGCTTGATGAAAAACTCGGAAGAATCATTGGTTTTCAAAGGAAAAATTGCATTTTATTGCAGGTGCATTGGTTTTCAAATGGAAAACTCGAAAATTTTAAAATGGGTTTTCGAATGGAAAACAGAATGTTTTTGATGAAAAACTCGGAAAACTCATTGGTTTTATAAGGGAAAATTGTTATTCTGCAGGGTTGCGAGACGAAGTTCGCGGGGTCAGCTAGCGTCATGCTAAAGCTAGGCAATAAGCAATCAATGCTCAAAATGCTATATTTATGTCCTCGGCTGTAATCTGAGGTAATTATTCAGCAATATCCGGTGCTTTGACAAACATTGCTTGTGGCAGGAATCTTAAAAAGGAGGACACCTTCCGAAATTTGCATATCACCGAAGCAGCTTAATTCTTTGGTCGGTCCTAATTGGTCATCTTTTTTGCATCAATCGATTAGATTTTCCTATAAACTTCTTTGTTGCTTGATTGGAAAATTTCTTTTATTATTCCTATTCATATATCTGGCCATTGGAAGCGAAGTTCCTTGCACACACGGCCACATTTAATTAAAAAAAAATTAACAGTCACACAATCTGCCACAATAATAGTGATGAGAATTCTCAATTTCTTTTTGTTTATTTAAATTTTACTTCTATCGAAATTTTTCATTTGTTGTTTCTTCATTGTTAAATGTGTTTTTCACTTAATAACGGGCAAAATTGAACTTGAAAACTTTAAAAAAGAAAATACATATGCTTTCTTCTTTGTTTTGTCTCATTTAATATCCAAAATCATGTATATATTATCGATTTTCATAAGTTTTAAGTATCGATTAAAATTTCTTTCTCATCTCTCACAATATTTTACAACTGTCAACATCCTAAAAGTAGGCAACAAAATTTTTCTGATTTGAAGCAAAAACGAATACAAAACCAAAAACGAAATGCGATACAGAATTCAAATTATCGTTTTCGCACAATTTCCTTCGTTTTTGAAAAACGAACGTTCGCTTTCGCTTCGTTTATTACAGAATCTGGCCCCAGAACGAGTTGACATGTAGTCACTAGGTTTCGGAATGCGCTCAATGTCTCTTGTTCTTGCAAGTCTTTTAACTTGAAACAAAACTGTGACGGTTGTTTATGAATCATAATTTTGTCCCCAAAAATTTTTAAACTATTTTGTGGGGTAGAATTAAAATTGAAAAGTTAAGGTTTCCGAAAGACAAGAAGGAGCAAAATATCTTCGTTGTTCTGTTTTTTCTCCCGCTGCTGATACAATTTGCGAAAAATCGACGATGCTTTTCTAAACGACCATTATACAACAAAACACATAAATAACCACTCATCTGTGTGATACGAAAATGTCTTCTAGACTGGAACTCCAACTCAGTCTACGGGGAGCAAAAGTAAAAAAGTGGAAGGTTTAAAGAGTTTGCAAAAATAATAATTTTGCGAAGACAATCGTAGGGGTGTTTCAGTTTGCATAAGGTTTTGCTATACCTAGGGATATCCCTGTATCGTTTGAAGTGTATTTGTTTGGTTGTAAAAAAAAATCAGCGGCTACATTCTTACATCCACAATGTTGTGCTAAACCTTTCTGTTAAACCAAAAACTGTTTCTTTTATTTTGTATGTAAAAAACCATTCCTAAGAATATAGTTTCGAAAAATTAATGTTCAAACTCAAAACATTGAAAAAATATTTTTTTTTTCATTTCTTTTTCTTCTTTCGAAATCCAATGCTATTACTAGTGTTTAGTCACAGCCAGATGCAAAAATGTCTTGTCGTTTTCGAGTAATTAATTTTGTTGAAAAAATTATTCGGGTGTTAGGATTAGTTCTTAAAAGTTCATTTGTAATAATTGAATATTTACATCCTTGAAATAGCCTGTGTGATCCGAAAAATAAGTATGTTTTATGCGTTACTTTTACACTTGATATGCTTAAATCATATCTTTGATAGTAATGCTAGTCCAATGCTAAACTACTGAAACAAATATTTTATTCTTGTCTGACATAAATTTGCTTTTGAAATTAGTTCAAGAATAATATTATTGGCGTAAATTTTAAAACATTTAAACCCTACTCTAAATCCACTTTAAAATAGGAGTCGACTCTAAAAACAAATTTTAGATTCAGGGTCGACTTTTTCTCATTTTTAAACTACTTAAAGTTTACTTTTGCAGTTGCCCGTAGCTTAGTTGGTAAGTGCGTTGGCTGCTAAGCAGAACGTCGTTGGTTCGAGTCCTACTCAGGCCAAGTTTTTATTTCATCTTTCACGGGCACTGCCTCTTGCGAAGACCTGACAAATCTTCCAAGAGTATCAATCTGTCATGAAAAAGTGCTTCTCAACTCTGCCGTTCGGAATCGGCGTTAAATTGTAGGTCCCCTCAATTCTTCACACGCACTCAGAGAATTGTTGATGAGAGTAAGCCACTTAGGCCTTGGCTCTGTCGCGCCACTCTATTTATTTTTTATTTATTTAAAGATTACTTTTTCGTTAAAGTGGTCGTCTAACTTTAAAAGGGGGAAATCATTCTTTTAAATTTTTAAAGTATAGTTTTTTTTTGAAGTTTGTTATTAAATACAAAAAAATGTTCGATGAAGAAGCAGATTTTGCAGATTTTGAGATTATCGAAGATTTTGAAATTATAAGAAAGCAAAGAGTTTATCAAATTCGTGTATCCTCTTATTAAAATTCAAATATTCATTTTATTTTCAACAGTATTTTCATTCTAATACATTTATCATTTTTGTAAAAAAAAAAAAAAAAAATGAACCACGGAGACTACCAAGCTGCAATTGAATTGCTGCTTCTTTTTTGACACTTCTTGCAGTTGTGTGTGTACGTTGTTTGCTTTCAATCTTATTACGTATGTGCCTTTTTTGAGAGTTCTTATAAACAAATTACACTCGTAATTTCCTGTTTTAAAGGAATTTTTTAACTAATTTCAGAGCACACTATTCCACCTTCACTATCACAAATACAAAAAAAAAAAATGGAACATCATTTGGATATTTATTTAAACACATTTTCACAAAGAAAAACATAACATTTATAAGAACTAAATATACAAACACTAAATAATCACATTTTTTCCTGTTTTGGGGAGATAAATGTAATAAAAACTGATTAAAACTACAAGCGTAAAATGACAGTTCACTAATGCAATTTATCGATGTCACATTTAGGCGAGTTCACACAACGTTATGTTAAAAAGTCCAATCTAATTAGAAGACTTGTTTAAAGTGTTTAAAAATAAGAAAAAGTTGGAGTGCTTTAAGTAGAGTAAACTTTATTACTTAAACGAGGGCTGACTGAAAATTTGCGCCAATATATTTAATAACTAAATATGTACATATTGTAATGTGTATACACTTTATTTATCTCATACGCTCTGTATCTCCTTCTATTGTAATGTCTAATACTAATTTGTATACTTTATTATCTCTTACTCTCTGTATCTCTTTCTATATTTAATGTACACACTTTTCTTACTCTCTTTACTTACTCTGTATCTCTTTCTATATTTAATGTACACACTTTTCATTACTCTCTTTACTTACTCTGTATCTCTTGTTTATTTAATGTACATACTCTCTTTACTTAATATCGTTTAATTGTAGTAGTAAACACTCGTGAGGGGCAATAATTAATTAAGATTAAGAGAAACTTTTTGTTTAGCATTAAGAACGTTAGCCCCTACAAAAATCCCAGTATTTTCTCTCGAACATTCAGCTTCCCCAAGAACTAATAGGAACCAATAGTAGTTTCTAGAACCCATCATTTTTGATATAAATAGCCGTTTGGTGGCGAGGCGAATTAATTGATTGTGAACTGCGATAAGTAAAGTACACTGTGTTTGAAAAGTTATAATTGAAAGTGTTGAATAAATAAGTTTGTGAGTGATTTGAATAAAGTGAATTTGTGTTTTATTTAAAAAGTGAATAAGTTTTAATTGTCGGACCAAGCCGAATATTACATTGGTGTCAGAAGTGGGATTAAAACTTATTGAGAATAAAACAGTGAACAGTGATTAAACTATTTTGTGTGAAATAGTGAAGTTAAAAATGATAAGTAAAGTTTTGAAAGACTTAACTGTCGCTGAGCTAAAGGCCGAATTAAGCAAACGTGGCTTAAGTGCGGCAGGATATAAAATCGAACTCGTAAAACGGCTACAGGAATATCTGGAAGAACAAATTGAAGACCCAGATACGTTTGCTTTCGAAGTGGAAGCAAAATCGGAAGAGGTAAATGCAACTGCCGACTTATCTACCATGATGACACTTCTTCTAGCCAAATTTGAAGAGAATCAAAAGAAGCAAGAAACTCAAAACAAGAATGTTCTGGAGCAACTAGAAACTCAAAGAAACGAGCAGAAGACCGAGCAAGAGAATGTCCTCAAACAACTGGAAACACAAAAGAATGATGTTCTGGAACAACTACAAGATCGGTTTGATGAACAGAAAAATCTGCTAGAAGGCAGGTTTGCGGACTTCGAAGACAGAATCAATGAGCGTGTCGAAAAACAAAATTCAACGACTAATGCACGTTTCAAGAAAATAGACGACCAGATCGAAACCATTACAAGCGAACTAGAAAAAGTGCGAAAGATGAAAGCTCGAGAAACTTCTGGTGAGTGCTCAAGAAAGAGAGAAGTGAATCCTCCAAGCTTTGATGGTCAGATACCGTGGTCAATCTACAAGAAACAGTTTGAAGCAGCAGCGTTAACAAACGGCTGGGACGATGACGAAAAATACATTGCTCTTACGCTTGCCTTGAGAGGAGCAGCTGCTGAACTGCTACAAACCATCCCAGCAGAGAAGAACGGTGACTACAAAGTTCTGGTAAACGCAATCGAACAGCGGTTTGGGGATAGCCACATGACAGAAGTCTTCCGAGTACAACTAAACAACAGGGCACAGAAAAGAGGTGAAACTCTGCAGCAGCTTCAGGCAGATATCGAGCGATTAGTCCACCTGGCATACCCAACAGCTGGCAACGAGATAATAAATCAACTTGCTGTTGAAGCCTTTGTGAGAGCTGTGGGCGATATAAATCTCCAAAGGGCTATTCGCACTGCCGGAAAGCAAACACTACCAGAAGCATTGGCTTTCGCTCTAACAATGGAAGCCGCAGAACAAGCATCCCAAAACGTGCATCGCGTGAGAGAATTGGAAGTCCAAGAATGCTCTTGTCAGAAGGCTACTCTGGAAAGGAGTCAGCGAGACGGACAAGCACGATGCTGGAACTGCAACAAGACTGGGCATCTTCAACGACAGTGCAGATTACCGCGAAGACGAACCTCATGCCAACACTGTGGAAACAGAACTTAATCAATAAGTCAAAGTTACTCCAACAACGTTGCTTCCGAAGCTGTTTCCCACCCGGGAAACGAATAAGAACCAACTTCGAGGGGCAGAAGCTGGTTTCTGGTATCGATGGCCCCAGAAACGACATCCAGGTTTCTCAAACGAAACGTGACAACAAGAGCCTGACCGTGGAAGCAAGTATAAACGGCAACAAATGTGTGGCTACCATCGACACCGGTGCCACGGCGTCCATTGTACGGCAGGACCTCGTTAAGAAGACATGGCTCCACAACACCAACAGCTATCGTCTAAGGACTGCAACTGGAGAAGCCGCAAAAGTTTATGGTGAGGTACGTCTTAAGATCCGGATGGCAGAGCTGGAATTCTCTCACCTGTTCCTGGTAGCAGATATATGCGACGAGTGCATTGTCGGTGTCGATTTCATGAAAGATCACGGAGTGATATTGGACATCGGGAACCAAGTCCTGAAATATCGAAACATCGAGATTCCGATGATCTATGGGATCCACTCGTATGAGACCTCGTTATCTGTGAAAACCGTCATCAAAGAAGATCTGACTTTGCCTGCTTCTTCAGAAGTATTCGTGTGGACGAAATTGAAAGGTAAGCCTGGCAGCCATCGATACCTCATGGTCGAACCAGCATCTGTAAAGTCCTCCCAAAACGTCACCATTGGGAAGACTCTTGTTAGACCTGTAAAGAACATGGTTCCCGTACGAATACTCAACATCAAGCCGTACGAAGTTAAGCTTAGAAAAGGTGAGATTGTCGGACAATGCGAATCTGTATCAGCGATAACAAGGATCAGCGAAGAAGACCCAAGGCAAACATTGAAGTCCAAAGAGCTGAACTCCATAAAGACGAACATTCTCGAGTCCTCTAATCTTGGCCAACAACAACGAAGAACTGCAGAAGGTCTCCTCGAAGAATTTGCAGACATCTTTTCATCATCGCAAGGGAAATATGGCAGAACACAACTGGTTCAACATCGAATCAACACCGGGGATGCAAAGCCGATTCGTCAACCTGCAAGACGCCTTCCACTAGCCAAACAAGGTGAGGTTGAAGAACTGATAACCACCATGAAAGAAGAGGGTCTTATCGAAAACTCAAAAAGCCCTTGGGCGTCTCCAGTGGTCCTGGTAAAGAAGAAAGACGGATCAACCCGCTTTTGCGTGGACTATCGAAGGTTGAACGATGTGACCAAGAAAGATAGCTACCCTCTGCCTAGGATCAGCGATACTCTGGACGCAATGGAAGGAGCACAATGGTTCTCAACTTTGGACCTGAAAAGTGGATACTGGCAAGTAGAAATCCATCCTGAAGACAAAGAGAAGACAGCGTTCTCGACAGGAAACGGATTGTGGCAGTTCAAAGTGATGCCTTTTGGACTGTGCAATGCTCCAGCGACTTTTGAGCGCCTTATGGAATGCGTCCTGCAAGGACTCACTTGGAAATCTTGCCTGGTCTATTTGGATGACGTCATCGTATACGGGAAAACATTTGACGAACATTGTACAAATCTGAGAGCCGTGTTTCAAAGACTTCGAGAAGCCCACCTCAAGCTCAATCCAGAAAAGTGTTCACTCTTCAAAACCGAAGTGAAATACCTGGGACATATCATCTCATCCCAAGGAGTTAAGACGGATCCTGATAAGGTTGACACCGTGAAGAATTGGCCAACACCACAGGACAAACATCAACTCCGAAGCTTTCTGGGTCTAGCCACCTACTATAGGCGCTTCGTCAAGAATTTTGCTGAGATCGCCAAGAGTCTACATCAGCTAACGGAAAAGGGAAAGCAGTTTAAATGGTCAGGTGAGTGCGAGCGCAGCTTTCAAGAGCTCAAGCAACGCTTGTGTAATGCACCAGTGCTGACCTACCCGACTCCAGGAAAACCGTTCATCATTGATGCTGATGCCAGCAATGTCGGGATTGGTGCTGTATTGTCACAGGTACATGATGGCGAAGAAAAGGTGGTTGCCTATTACAGCAAGGTACTCTCAAAGTCGGAAAGAAACTATTGTGTGACCAGAAGAGAACTTCTTGCACTGATTTTGGCAACAAAGCACTTCCATAAGTATCTCTATGGACAGAAGTTTCTTCTCCGAACCGACCATGGAGCACTAAACTGGCTTTTGAATTTCAAGAATCCAGAGGGTCAAGTGGCGAGATGGATTGAGAGGCTGCAGACGTACGATTATGAAATTCAACATCGGAAGGGGAAGCTTCACTCAAATGCTGATGCACTGTCTCGGAGACCATGTAAGCAAGACTGTAAGCATTGCAGACGCCAAGAAGAAAAAGAAGTGGTTACTGTTCAACGAACCAGAACCGATCCCATTTATGGCTGGAGCAACGACGAGTTGAGGAAGGCTCAACAAGAGGACCCAGATATTGAACCCATCCTCGCATGCAAGGAACACCAGGAAAAACCAGAATGGGCCGATATCTCCGACAGAAGTCCGGCTCTAAAGGCCTATTGGGCACAGTGGGACTCATTGCATGTCCAAGAGGGTGTCCTTCGACGTAAATGGGAATCAGCAGATGGAAAGTCCTATGTAATGCAGCTAGTCTTACCGAGATCGAAGATTGTGGACGTTCTGCGAGAGATGCATGATGGAGTTTCGGGAGGCCATCTAGGAGTAAACAAGACGCTAGAAAAGGTTCGACAACGATTCTATTGGCTACATGCAAGGGAAGATGTCGAGAAGTGGTGCCGAAAATGTGATACCTGTGCTGCCACCAAAGGCCCGAACAAAAAGAATCACAGCCAAATGCAGCAGTATAATGTCGGATCACCCTTTGAAAGGATTGCAATAGACGTGGCGGGTCCATTTCCGGAAACAAATAATGGAAATCGTTATATTCTGGTCGTCATGGATTACTTCAGCAAGTGGCCTGAAGCATACGCCATACCGAATCAAGAAGCCAAAACAGTCGCAGACCAAATTGTGTTCAACTGGGTGAGCAGATTCGGTGTTCCATTAGAACTGCATTCCGACCAGGGAAGGAACTTTGAATCAAACATATTCCAGGAAGTTTGTGGGCTTCTTCACATTAAGAAGACAAGAACAACACCACTCCACCCACAATCTGATGGCATGGTCGAACGGTTCAACCGAACCCTGAAGGAACATCTTTGCAAAGTTGTGGACGACAACCAGCGAGATTGGGATCGACACATTCCACTGTTTTTGATGGCGTATCGAAGTGCAAGACATAGCTCAACTGGCCATACACCGTCTGAGATTTTAATGGAAAGGAACATCAGACTGCCGAGCGAAATCAAATTTGGATGTCCCACGTCGGAACCGCAAGCCGAGGATGTTTACTTGGATGACCTCAGGGAAAGACTCCTTCAGATCCACGACGATAGGATTAGGATTAGTTCTTAAAAGTTCATTTGTAATAATTGAATATTTACATCCTTGAAATAGCCTGTGTGATCCGAAAAATAAGTATGTTTTATGCGTTACTTTTACACTTGATATGCTTAAATCATATCTTTGATAGTAATGCTAGTCCAATGCTAAACTACTGAAACAAATATTTTATTCTTGTCTGACATAAATTTGCTTTTGAAATTAGTTCAAGAATAATATTATTGGCGTAAATTTTAAAACATTTAAACCCTACTCTAAATCCACTTTAAAATAGGAGTCGACTCTAAAAACAAATTTTAGATTCAGGGTCGACTTTTTCTCATTTTTAAACTACTTAAAGTTTACTTTTGCAGTTGCCCGTAGCTTAGTTGGTAAGTGCGTTGGCTGCTAAGCAGAACGTCGTTGGTTCGAGTCCTACTCAGGCCAAGTTTTTATTTCATCTTTCACGGGCACTGCCTCTTGCGAAGACCTGACAAATCTTCCAAGAGTATCAATCTGTCATGAAAAAGTGCTTCTCAACTCTGCCGTTCGGAATCGGCGTTAAATTGTAGGTCCCCTCAATTCTTCACACGCACTCAGAGAATTGTTGATGAGAGTAAGCCACTTAGGCCTTGGCTCTGTCGCGCCACTCTATTTATTTTTTATTTATTTAAAGATTACTTTTTCGTTAAAGTGGTCGTCTAACTTTAAAAGGGGGAAATCATTCTTTTAAATTTTTAAAGTATAGTTTTTTTTTGAAGTTTGTTATTAAATACAAAAAAATGTTCGATGAAGAAGCAGATTTTGCAGATTTTGAGATTATCGAAGATTTTGAAATTATAAGAAAGCAAAGAGTTTATCAAATTCGTGTATCCTCTTATTAAAATTCAAATATTCATTTTATTTTCAACAGTATTTTCATTCTAATACATTTATCATTTTTGTAAAAAAAAAAAAAAAATGAACCACGGAGACTACCAAGCTGCAATTGAATTGCTGCTTCTTTTTTGACACTTCTTGAAGTTGTGTGTGTACGTTGTTTGCTTTCAATCTTATTACGTATGTGCCTTTTTTGAGAGTTCTTATAAACAAATTACACTCGTAATTTCCTGTTTTAAAGGAATTTTTTAACTAATTTCAGAGCACACTATTCCACCTTCACTATCACAAATACAAAAAAAAAAAATGGAACATCATTTGGATATTTATTTAAACACATTTTCACAAAGAAAAACATAACATTTATAAGAACTAAATATACAAACACTAAATAATCACATTTTTTCCTGTTTTGGGGAGATAAATGTAATAAAAACTGATTAAAACTACAAGCGTAAAATGACAGTTCACTAATGCAATTTATCGATGTCACATTTAGGCGAGTTCACACAACGTTATGTTAAAAAGTCCAATCTAATTAGAAGACTTGTTTAAAGTGTTTAAAAATAAGAAAAAGTTGGAGTGCTTTAAGTAGAGTAAACTTTATTACTTAAACGAGGGCTGACTGAAAATTTGCGCCAATATATTTAATAACTAAATATGTACATATTGTAATGTGTATACACTTTATTTATCTCATACGCTCTGTATCTCCTTCTATTGTAATGTCTAATACTAATGTGTATACTTTATTATCTCTTACTCTCTGTATCTCTTTCTATATTTAATGTACACACTTTTCTTACTCTCTTTACTTACTCTGTATCTCTTTCTATATTTAATGTACACACTTTTCATTACTCTCTTTACTTACTCTGTATCTCTTGTTTATTTAATGTACATACTCTCTTTACTTAATATCGTTTAATTGTAGTAGTAAACACTCGTGAGGGGCAATTATTAATTAAGATTAAGAGAAACTTTTTGTTTAGCATTAAGAACGTTAGCCCCTACAAAAATCCCAGTATTTTCTCTCGAACTTTCAGCTTCCCCAAGAACCAATAGGAGCCAATAGTAGTTTCTAGAACCCATCATTTTTGATATAAATAGTCGTTTGGTGGCGAGGCGAGTTAGTTGATTGTGAACTGCGATAAGTAAAGTACACTGTGTTTGAAAAGTTATAATTGAAAGTGTTGAATAAATAAGTTTGTGAGTGATTTGAATAAAGTGAATTTGTGTTTTATTTAAAAAGTGAATAAGTTTTAATTGTCGGACCAAGCCGAATATTACATTGGTGTCAGAAGTGGGATTAAAACTTATTGAGAATAAAACAGTGAACAGTGATTAAACTATTTTGTGTGAAATAGTGAAGTTAAAAATGATAAGTAAAGTTTTGAAAGACTTAACTGTCGCTGAGCTAAAGGCCGAATTAAGCAAACGTGGCTTAAGTGCGGCAGGATATAAAATCGAACTCGTAAAACGGCTACAGGAATATCTGGAAGAACAAAATGAAGACCCAGATACGTTTGCTTTCGAAGTGGAAGCAAAATCGGAAGAGGTAAATGCAACTGCCGACTTATCTACCATGATGACACTTCTTCTAGCCAAATTTGAAGAGAATCAAAAGAAGCAAGAAACTCAAAACAAGAATGTTCTGGAGCAACTAGAAACTCAAAGAAACGAGCAGAAGACCGAACAAGAGAATGTCCTCAAACAACTGGAAACACAAAAGAATGATGTTCTGGAACAACTACAAGATCGGTTTGATGAACAGAAAAATCTGCTAGAAGGCAGGTTTGCGGACTTCGAAGACAGAATCAATGAGCGTGTCGAAAAACAAAATTCAACGACTAATGCACGTTTCAAGAAAATAGACGACCAGATCGAAACCATTACAAGCGAACTAGAAAAAGTGCGAAAGATGAAAGCTCGAGAAACTTCTGGTGAGTGCTCAAGAAAGAGAGAAGTGAATCCTCCAAGCTTTGATGGTCAGATACCGTGGTCAATCTACAAGAAACAGTTTGAAGCAGCAGCGTTAACAAACGGCTGGGACGATGACGAAAAATACATTGCTCTTACGCTTGCCTTGAGAGGAGCAGCTGCTGAACTGCTACAAACCATCCCAGCAGAGAAGAACGGTGACTACAAAGTTCTGGTAAACGCAATCGAACAGCGGTTTGGGGATAGCCACATGACAGAAGTCTTCCGAGTACAACTAAACAACAGGGCACAGAAAAGAGGTGAAACTCTGCAGCAGCTTCAGGCAGATATCGAGCGATTAGTCCACCTGGCATACCCAACAGCTGGCAACGAGATAATAAATCAACTTGCTGTTGAAGCCTTTGTGAGAGCTGTGGGCGATATAAATCTCCAAAGGGCTATTCGCACTGCCGGAAAGCAAACACTACCAGAAGCATTGGCTTTCGCTCTAACAATGGAAGCCGCAGAACAAGCATCCCAAAACGTGCATCGCGTGAGAGAATTGGAAGTCCAAGAATGCTCTTGTCAGAAGGCCAAGCCCGGATTTAGAAATTTGCCGCCCCTAGGCAGTTGCGAAAATTGCCGCCCCCCGCCCTACGAAACTTTTACGGTTGTCACTCATGACAAAATGTATCGTAGAATAAAGTCGTCAAACAAAACTGTTAGGAATAAAAGAAATTGTCAATTTTGGTTGAAAAAGTAAATTGGAAAGTAAAAAGAAAGGAAATTGGTGCCGTTGAAACTTGCGACACGTACTGTTGACATAAACAATGACGTTGATGATCGTTCACCAATTTTCAGTAATAACGACAGACAAAAGGTTATGTTTATCAGAATACTGTAGGATGGATATAGAACAAGCCTGAACAAGATAATTTTCGATACAGAAACTTATCGAATATTCGATATTAGGCCAATATCGAGAATTGTACGAATCGATTTTTTTCGATTCGAGCATTTTACACTCATAATGTTGGTACGCGTGCTGACGAAATAGTTGGGAAATTCAATTCCCACGAATATAACAAGTTTTGAAATTTTCTCTCAAAATTTGCCGCCCTCCAATTCTTGCCGCCCGAGGCAACTGCCTACTGTGCCTGCATGGTAAATCCGGGCCTGCAGAAGGCTACTCTGGAAAGGAGTCAGCGAGACGGACAAGCACGTTGCTGGAACTGCAACAAGACTGGGCATCTTCAACGACAGTGCAGATTACCGCGAAGACGAACCTCATGCCAACACTGTGGAAACAGAACTTACTCAATAAGTCAAAGTAACTCCAACAACGTTGCTTCCGAAGCTGTTTCCCACCCGGGAAACGAATAAGAACCAACTTCGAGGGGCAGAAGCTGGTTTCTGGTATCGATGGCCCCAGAAACGACATCCAGGTTTCTCAAACGAAACGTGACAACAAGAGCCTGACCGTGGAAGCAAGTATAAACGGCAACAAATGTGTGGCTACCATCGACACCGGTGCCACGGCGTCCATTGTACGGCAGGACCTCGTTAAGAAGACATGGCTCCACAACACCAACAGCTATCGTCTAAGGACTGCAACTGGAGAAGCCGCAAAAGTTTATGGTGAGGTACGTCTTAAGATCCGGATGGCAGAGCTGGAATTCTCTCACCTGTTCCTGGTAGCAGATATATGCGACGAGTGCATTGTCGGTGTCGATTTCATGAAAGATCACGGAGTGATATTGGACATCGGGAACCAAGTCCTGAAATATCGAAACATCGAGATTCCGATGATCTATGGGATCCACTCGTATGAGACCTCGTTATCTGTGAAAACCGTCATCAAAGAAGATCTGACTTTGCCTGCTTCTTCAGAAGTATTCGTGTGGACGAAATTGAAAGGTAAGCCTGGCAGCCATCGATACCTCATGGTCGAACCAGCATCTGTAAAGTCCTCCCAAAACGTCACCATTGGGAAGACTCTTGTTAGACCTGTAAAGAACATGGTTCCCGTACGAATACTCAACATCAAGCCGTACGAAGTTAAGCTTAGAAAAGGTGAGATTGTCGGACAATGCGAATCTGTATCAGCGATAACAAGGATCAGCGAAGAAGACCCAAGGCAAACATTGAAGTCCAAAGAGCTGAACTCCATAAAGACGAACATTCTCGAGTCCTCTAATCTTGGCCAACAACAACGAAGAACTGCAGAAGGTCTCCTCGAAGAATTTGCAGACATCTTTTCATCATCGCAAGGGAAATATGGCAGAACACAACTGGTTCAACATCGAATCAACACCGGGGATGCAAAGCCGATTCGTCAACCTGCAAGACGCCTTCCACTAGCCAAACAAGGTGAGGTTGAAGAACTGATAACCACCATGAAAGAAGAGGGTCTTATCGAAAACTCAAAAAGCCCTTGGGCGTCTCCAGTGGTCCTGGTAAAGAAGAAAGACGGATCAACCCGCTTTTGCGTGGACTATCGAAGGTTGAACGATGTGACCAAGAAAGATAGCTACCCTCTGCCTAGGATCAGCGATACTCTGGACGCAATGGAAGGAGCACAATGGTTCTCAACTTTGGACCTGAAAAGTGGATACTGGCAAGTAGAAATCCATCCTGAAGACAAAGAGAAGACAGCGTTCTCGACAGGAAACGGATTGTGGCAGTTCAAAGTGATGCCTTTTGGACTGTGCAATGCTCCAGCGACTTTTGAGCGCCTTATGGAATGCGTCCTGCAAGGACTCACTTGGAAATCTTGCCTGGTCTATTTGGATGACGTCATCGTATACGGGAAAACATTTGACGAACATTGTACAAATCTGAGAGCCGTGTTTCAAAGACTTCGAGAAGCCCACCTCAAGCTCAATCCAGAAAAGTGTTCACTCTTCAAAACCGAAGTGAAATACCTGGGACATATCATCTCATCCCAAGGAGTTAAGACGGATCCTGATAAGGTTGACACCGTGAAGAATTGGCCAACACCACAGGACAAACATCAACTCCGAAGCTTTCTGGGTCTAGCCACCTACTATAGGCGCTTCGTCAAGAATTTTGCTGAGATCGCCAAGAGTCTACATCAGCTAACGGAAAAGGGAAAGCAGTTTAAATGGTCAGGTGAGTGCGAGCGCAGCTTTCAAGAGCTCAAGCAACGCTTGTGTAATGCACCAGTGCTGACCTACCCGACTCCAGGAAAACCGTTCATCATTGATGCTGATGCCAGCAATGTCGGGATTGGTGCTGTATTGTCACAGGTACATGATGGCGAAGAAAAGGTGGTTGCCTATTACAGCAAGGTACTCTCAAAGTCGGAAAGAAACTATTGTGTGACCAGAAGAGAACTTCTTGCACTGATTTTGGCAACAAAGCACTTCCATAAGTATCTCTATGGACAGAAGTTTCTTCTCCGAACCGACCATGGAGCACTAAACTGGCTTTTGAATTTCAAGAATCCAGAGGGTCAAGTGGCGAGATGGATTGAGAGGCTGCAGACGTACGATTATGAAATTCAACATCGGAAGGGGAAGCTTCACTCAAATGCTGATGCACTGTCTCGGAGACCATGTAAGCAAGACTGTAATCATTGCAGACGCCAAGAAGAAAAAGAAGTGGTTACTGTTCAACGAACCAGAACCGATCCCATTTATGGCTGGAGCAACGACGAGTTGAGGAAGGCTCAACAAGAGGACCCAGATATTGAACCCATCCTCGCATGCAAGGAACACCAGGAAAAACCAGAATGGGCCGATATCTCCGACAGAAGTCCGGCTCTAAAGGCCTATTGGGCACAGTGGGACTCATTGCATGTCCAAGAGGGTGTCCTTCGACGTAAATGGGAATCAGCAGATGGAAAGTCCTATGTAATGCAGCTAGTCTTACCGAGATCGAAGATTGTGGACGTTCTGCGAGAGATGCATGATGGAGTTTCGGGAGGCCATCTAGGAGTAAACAAGACGCTAGAAAAGGTTCGACAACGATTCTATTGGCTACATGCAAGGGAAGATGTCGAGAAGTGGTGCCGAAAATGTGATACCTGTGCTGCCACCAAAGGCCCGAACAAAAAGAATCACAGCCAAATGCAGCAGTATAATGTCGGATCACCCTTTGAAAGGATTGCAATAGACGTGGCGGGTCCATTTCCGGAAACAAATAATGGAAATCGTTATATTCTGGTCGTCATGGATTACTTCAGCAAGTGGCCTGAAGCATACGCCATACCGAATCAAGAAGCCAAAACAGTCGCAGACCAAATTGTGTTCAACTGGGTGAGCAGATTCGGTGTTCCATTAGAACTGCATTCCGACCAGGGAAGGAACTTTGAATCAAACATATTCCAGGAAGTTTGTGGGCTTCTTCACATTAAGAAGACAAGAACAACACCACTCCACCCACAATCTGATGGCATGGTCGAACGGTTCAACCGAACCCTGAAGGAACATCTTTGCAAAGTTGTGGACGACAACCAGCGAGATTGGGATCGACACATTCCACTGTTTTTGATGGCGTATCGAAGTGCAAGACATAGCTCAACTGGCCATACACCGTCTGAGATTTTAATGGGAAGGAACATCAGACTGCCGAGCGAAATCAAATTTGGATGTCCCACGTCGGAACCGCAAGCCGAGGATGTTTACTTGGATGACCTCAGGGAAAGACTCCTTCAGATCCACGACGATACCAGGTCAAAAATTAAGATGTTCAGTGACCGAATGAAGACACGCTACGATATACGAGCGACAACAACAGAGTTCCAAGCAGGAGATCGAGTGTGGCTTTACAATCCCCATCGACAAAAGGGGTTGTCACCGAAACTTCAACGGGACTGGGAAGGCCCATATACAGTGATTAGCAAAATCAACGACGTCATGTACCGGATACAAAAAGGAGTCAGAGGTAAACTTAAAGTCGTACATCGCGACCGACTACATCGCTACAGTGGTGATGAAGATGATGGATTTGTTCGGGACGATCAATCCTAAGGAGAGGGCAATGTAATGTGTATACACTTTATTTATCTCATACGCTCTGTATCTCCTTCTATTGTAATGTCTAATACTAATGTGTATACTTTATTATCTCTTACTCTCTGTATCTCTTTCTATATTTAATGTACACACTTTTCTTACTCTCTTTACTTACTCTGTATCTCTTTCTATATTTAATGTACACACTTTTCATTACTCTCTTTACTTACTCTGTATCTCTTGTTTATTTAATGTACATACTCTCTTTACTTAATATCGTTTAATGGTAGTAGTAAACACTCGTGAGGGGCAATTATTAATTAAGATTAAGAGAAACTTTTTGTTTAGCATTAAGAACGTTAGCCCCTACAAAAATCCCAGTATTTTCTCTCGAACTTTCAGCTTCCCCAAGAACCAATAGGAGCCAATAGTAGTTTCTAGAACCCATCATTTTTGATATAAATAGTCGTTTGGTGGCGAGGCGAGTTAGTTGATTGTGAACTGCGATAAGTAAAGTACACTGTGTTTGAAAAGTTATAATTGAAAGTGTTGAATAAATAAGTTTGTGAGTGATTTGAATAAAGTGAATTTGTGTTTTATTTAAAAAGTGAATAAGTTTTAATTGTCGGACCAAGCCGAATATTACAATATGTACCTAAGATAACCCTTGATGTATCAATAGATTTTATATCTCTGGATAATATTAAGAAAGTTATGAAGTTAAAGTTAACGACATAAAGTCCTGAAAGAGACACAAAACAAAATATAACTTCAAAATATCTTTGGTATAATCACTTTGCCAAAAACTGAATCGAAGAACACAAAATAGAACGCCACACAAAAACATCTTAGCCATGAAATTATACTTCTTAAGTTGTAACGAAACCTCTCGGTCTTACCCTCACCTTCCTTACCACCAGCACAACCCCAGTCTACAGGTCAAAGAGGCTGATCGAACTCGGCAGCCGAAAGTAGAGGGTGTCCAGGACCACGGTAGCATGGCATGCTTGCATACGCTCAACCTAGCTCGACGGTTGGGGGGGGTTCTTGCTACCGCAGTGCTGAACAGGGTTACGACTTCATGCCAGAATTAAAATAAAAAAAAAAAACTCGATGGTGACCCGATTTGTCATGGGTTGGGGGAAGTGATGCCTAAAGAGGGGGAGGGTCGTTGATGGTGGTGACCCTCGGAGGTTTTACCCACCCTTGTATACGTCGTCGTATACCACCTTGGTTACTGCAACCTCCTATTTGAGTAGTAACCCCTAACTCGCCTTACTCCACTAATCGCACCTTACCAAGTGACTGTCAACTTCACCTCGGTCCTTGGGTGTTTAATCGGACATCTTATTATAAGTCCTGAAACAAAATAAACTGAACCATCTTCCCGATTATGAAGGACCACCAAATTTCACCCGTCGGAATTAAATAACATGGTTATCTATTATCAAAACGTTTTAAAATGTAGTTTATTATCTAGAATTAAGTATTAAAGACAGAATTTCATTTGCTGTAGAGGGTAAGTAACATGTAAGTAAGTGTATTTCAATTAATTAATTGCATTAGGTCTTATGTACTAATTTTCCTTTTCTTTTCTTTATAACAGGTATATAATTCAATGTCTTAATCTGTAAATCTGGTAAGTAAATCTTTAATCTTTTCAATTTGAATTAATTTTGAGTTGTTTTTTTTCAGGTATGAATAAACTTCAGATTTTTTGTTTGTTCTTTCTTTTCTAATTCTGAAACTATAACTTAAATATTTTTTTTTAATTTGTACAAATAAAAAAGAAGAAAACAAAAGAAAGCCAAATGAAATAGCAAAAAAAAATAATCAAATTACGATTTAAGAATAATGGAGAAGAAATAATAAAAGAAAACTTACTTTTTTGTTGCGATGCTATTTGATGATGTCCCACTGTAGTGCACTACTGCTGGATACTAAATGTAAGAAATATTATTATGAAATTAAGTTTTTTTTTCTTTATCTTTTCTCTTTACTATCTTAATTTTTCTTTTCTTTCTTTTATCTTTTCTTCCCTTCTGTACATTGATGACAATTAAATTTTGAATCTGAATTTAACTTTTTTTTTTCTTAATTTGATATCTTATTAATCTATACACTTTTTTCACTATATCTTTCTCTTTCTGTTACATTACTTAAATTACATACATTTACATAATTATTTCTTAGATCTAACACACAGACAGGACACACAGTAGGGTATTTGAAAAAAAAATATATCAGAAATTAGAAATTAGAAATTAGCTATTATTACTTTACTATTTTTTTTTTCTATTTTATTGAAAATTTTATTACTTTTATTTTTCTATTATTTCAAGGAAAGGGGGACACGATGGACACAAAAAAAAATGACACAAAAGGGGGGTCTGATCCGGGTTCTCCTTTCTCCTTCACTTTTAATTCTTTCTCAATTTAGGCGCATCCAGGAATTCACAGCCCTCAAATCCAGTCTATGGTGAGTCTTTTAATCGATATACTTTATAGCAATATCCTTCACTTTTAATATTCGCTTTTTTTTTTCTTTTCAGGAACACCAGGGATAGTATGGTTTTTGTATGGTAAGTATTTATTTAATTAAACAATTTTAAATTTGGGTTCTTTGTTAGGTATATGTTCTTGTTTAATTTTTTCAGGGTTCACATTTGGTAAGTATAGTTTCTTTTTATTGTTTTGTTAAGTTCACTTTTTTGTAGGAATGGTCAGGTAAATATATATTATTTTATGTTCGTTATGTAATTTTCTTTATTTGTACTTTTTCTGTTTTTTTTTTCTTTTTAGGGTAAATCTTTTCGTTCGTCTTTTTTTTCTTTCAGCACTTGAAATTAACTTTTCAGTCCTTTAAACTTTCCTCACTAGAGTTTTTCTTTAGTTTTTTTTTCTTTACGACTTTAACTTTGCTCACCGACCACGCACTCGCTTTTCGCTTAACCCAAGCCAGACTGTCCAAAAAATTAGCAACCAGTCACATCTCCAAGGTTGACAATGCCTTTTGATGAGCTTGCTAACTGCAACGCCGTTATCTCCATCGAACGATCTCACCGTTGCAACCAGCAACACACCAAATCGTACCACTTGAGTTAGCGGTGCGTATTCTTTCTAATCTCTATTCAAGGTTAAGGTTAGCAAAAAAATTCTTGCTAACCCATCCTCTCATATACCATTTTTTTTTGGTGTTTTATGTGGGTCAGCTCGCCTGATATGTTTACAGTTTTTTTATTTTATTGTTTGTTCTAATTTCAAGTTATCAGTTTTTTTTTTTGCGTGGTATGTATGTAGTTGATTAGGTAGGTAAGTAACTAGTTATGCAAGTCAATTGGTAACATGTAGGTACATATATTATGAGTGAGTATATCGGTAAGAATGCGAGTTCGTCTAATGTTAGGTCAGGATGTATGTAAGTATGTATGTAGGTAAGTAAGTCGGTTTGCATGCAGTTTGGTAAGGTAAGTATGGGTATGTAAGTTTTGTTGTAAGTAAGTATAAGGTAAGTATATTAGGTGCGCTGTTGGGTCGTGCGTAGGCGTCGATGGTTTGTTAGGGTGGTGCTAATTTTTTTTTTTTTATAATTTTATTTTCTCTTTTTTTTTTGTAAGTAATTTATTTTCCCCAGCGAATGCAGCCTTAAATATTTCTATTTTTGTATGATATGGAGTCCAAACTATTTAGGAAAAGATCCTGGGGCAGTGCATCATATTTCATTTATTTCTTTGCCAAATTTTGTGCATTATAGATACATATGTCTTCCAGATATTCCAAAAGCCTTCGAGGGAAACTTGAAACACAAAATCCATTTACAAATAATTCCATATACAAACTTTTACCAAATAAATATGTGCATTGTACATATATCTACACAAATCTATCCCACAAAATGCATTCGCATTTCCATAGATTTCGTCCTTTTTCACTCAACACGACAAGAGGGCTTTTGTCTCGCAATTACAGCGTTGTTGAGTGGTTCTTTCGCTTCAAGTTATAATCTGCAAAAACTTTTTAGATTATGTTGCTTATTCTTATTTGTGTTTCATGTGGCGCAGCGGTAGTGTATGATTTTTGTTGTATATAGAACCGAATACGTTCATAAATTTGTCAACGAAATTAAGAAAGCTTGACAACGCTAATTCGAGAACAAACTTTGTCATTGTTCTTAATTCGCTGCATACATATGTTTCAAGAATTAAGGCTTACAATTTGAATGAGATACAAGGATTTACGAAAAGGAAGGAGAGGATTGTTGCACTTAAGTACTTCATTAAAAAAAAATTGTGATATAGGTACCTAGATTTAAATAATGAAAATAGATCAAGAAATAGGAAATTATAGTTCAGTCATATTAGTAGGTAATTTAAAACCCCAATTTGCAGAAAAATTCCTAGTGGGCTGAATTTTTGTGTACACCTTTATTACGGTGCTTGTATGAAGATGTGAAAAATCGACATTGATAACGTGCCGGCTAAAAAAGTTATGGTGGTCAAAAGGTCGCGAAATTCAGTTTTTCGTGAATATTTCGCGATCTTTTGCCCGGAGGTCAATAGTGGTAGGGACAAATTGTTCGTTTTGAAATTATCTGAAAAAAAAAATGACTTAAGCATTTTTCCCTAAAATTAACCGTTTTTGTGAGTAAAGGGACTAGATCGCGCTCACATTTGCTCTATTGTTTTTTCTTCTTTCATATGAAAGTCTTCAGTTTCGATTTCATTAACAGTGTCTGACACATCGAAAACTTCGTCATTCGTGGTTAAGTATGATTGGCTAAGGCAATGTCCACGAATTTTTTAACATCTCAATCCAATTTTATTTGCATCCACCTTTGCTGGCACAACCATTTGTACAATTACAAAAGATTGTGTTCAGTAGATCATCGTGTGATTTAGCCCCTTTAGACTTTTTCCGTGTGGCTTTCTTAATTCGCAGGTCTACTCGAATGTCGAATATGCCGCAAACCACTACGGCTTTCAACAACAACATAATCGATGCCATCGGTCAAATTCAGTCTGATTTATGCGCCAGTCATCGAAAACTGGACCTTTCGAATGCGCGCCATCCAGTAAAGCCGCGGTGGCCATTTGAACGATGTTTTATTTCACACATAATGTCATTAATAGCTTCCTCAAAGATAAAACCTAATTCATATCTTGTTTTATTCCGTTTTAAAATCGACCGGCCATTTTCCATCCCAAAACACCCGAGTTTCATATAGAAGAAAAAAACAATAGAGCAAATGTGAGGGCGTTCTAGTTCTACTCCTCAAAACGGTTAATTTTAGTGAAAAATGCAAGAGCATTTTTTTTAGATAATTTTAAGACGAACAATTTTTACTTGACCATTATTGACCTCCGGCCAAAAGGTCGCGAAACACTGAATTTCGTGTCCTTTTGACCACCATAACTTTTTTAGCCGGCACGATATCAATGTCGACTTTTCACATCTTCATAACAGCACCGTAATAAAGGTGTACATAAAAATCTAGCCCACTAGGAATTATTTCGTAGATGAAACCTAAAATTACTGGATTATTATACTATTATGCCAGGTTGTAAGGGACTTACAATAGGTACTCATATTTTGGTGATACTTCCAAGCCAAAAGACTATAAAATCAATATTGTGCTGTTCATCCCTCTCTAGTTTGAAATCTATTACCATCATACAGAGGACCACCAAGACCGACCCTTTACAACGTTCCCGATGATAAAAATAAGCTTTAACTCAATTTAAAAGCTATCATAGCAGGTCTCAATGGTTTTTAAATATCTACCACAAGAATTAAAACCCTTCATCTATACAAAAAGCGTCTGGAATTCACATCCAACTCAAGTACTCTGAGAGCCATTACATCGTAGTCTTTGTTAGAAAGAAGATTCTTGAGCCATTTTACTTCTCATTGTTCAAAATGGTCTTGACCAATAAACTTGCAACAAAGATTCTCCATTGTTATTTCACTTTTTTTAACTTCTGCAAACGATTATACCTAGCTATCTTCATACAGGATTCAGAAGATTTCCAAAGGACGGAATAAAGAGATACACACACACTTTCATTTGATGACCACTTAGCAATAGTTTTATTTTATTTTATTTTCTGTTACGCTTTAATCGTTGGTTAGTCCTTTAAATGAGTTTTACAGTTACAACTTCTCTGGGGTTTCCAAGCTCACAAAAGAGTGAATAAAAAAAATAAAGATAATTACATTCCCCATTTAAAATGAAAAAGAATGAGAAAGTAAGACCAAGAAGATTAATGTTTTTTCGTTCATGAATTGAAAAATTAACTCTTATGAAAGCAATTAGCATGCAAACGAATGTTAGTTCAGCTTTTTCTCATCCTTAAGTAGTATCCAAATGTTAAAGGCTTGAAGAAATCCTTTCTGTAAGGGATTTATGAATGTTTTGTGAGTCAGCATCCGCTAAAAGACTCCGTTTCCAACAAATACAAACCGAATTCTGATTTACACTTCGTCATCTGACCTCGTCAAGATGGTTTATTCCAGACAGATTTTACAAATCGATTTTATCAGTGAGCACAAATCTTGTACGTCATTAAAGGGTGCCAAAAAATAAAACCCATAGTTACCACAAATAACAGACAGCCACGCAAGCCAACTTTTCCATCCTCCATTCTATATTACCGAAGGTTCGTTCTCTTTTGTTGTCCTACTTCTAACCAAAACACATAAATTACTGGTGGCTTGGGCTTGGTTAGCTAGAGAAGCCTCAAGTTCTTAGAATAAGAATCCAAGGCAGATGTGATCGAAATAGCTTGCACACCAGAGGAGTGCTATAAATGGCATGTTGCTTGAAAATACAGTACGTTCTCGATTATCGCAACTAATTAAAACAAGGGTGGTTGCATTAACCGAGGTTGTTGCAATAACCGAGTAAAAAATTTGTACGCACAATTTGAGATCCAAGGCAAAAATCAGATGATGTGTATGCCTACAGCTTCATCATACCATCACTCAAAAGTAGCGGTAAAATAACTGCCGTGATAAAATATAACGCCAAAGACAAAAACAAACATAGTCAAGAATCTGAGAAAATAGAGATATGAGAATAAGAACAAAAGTTGCACTTATCGAGTCAATTTTGGGGGAAGAGTTGCGATTACTGCGTCAACAATGCTAAAAATTCAGCTGTTGCGAAAATCGAGGAGTTGCGTGAATCGAGAGTTGCGTTAATCGAGAATGTACTGTACGAAGAAGAGATTTCGAATGGAAGGCAAGGAACCTACGTCGACAAAAAATAAAATAAAAATGAAGTGAAAAGAAGCAGAGACACTAGGACGGTGGGGCCGTTCATGTAGAAACCAAAGTAGATGTGTTTATAAAAATAAAGCCAGGACTTCCTTATATATCTGCTGGCACTATTTCAGAAATCTCCGACTTCGATTTCATCACATGAGCTCCACATTTATATTCCGTTGGTAATAGGAAGCTTTTGGTGTGCTTAGATGTTTGTTGTTGTGTTTTTTTTGCAGACAATTCCATTATCTAGAGACAGACATATATAGAGATGCTGGTATCAGTTTTTGTAATCCACACCCACCAAAGGAGCTAGATGCAGGATTTTCAATTTTCAACTTTCTTGTTGCAGTGTACGATGTGTAGGATATAGGTCAAGCATTATCTTGCAAACATGAAGGAGGTGCACTGTCAGTGTCAACGTAGTGAAATCAGTTTTGTGTATAAAAAAGGACTGAGTGAAAAAATAGTTATGATTTACAAAGTGAACAAATGAGTCACATCAGACCTAGGTTAGGTTAGGTTAAGGGGCTGACAGTTGATGTTTTTACCGTCACACTTAGATCAATACAGATCCATTGTGATACCCGCGAGTATTGCTACTCAAGCTAATAAGAAAAACCTATGCGTTCAGTTAGTCAAGCCATTTAGAGGCCTTGACGAAGTTCAGGATGCTATAGTACCTGGCGTACAAGAGAGTTCTTCTAAATCACCGAAGAAAAAGTTGCCAAGCAGTTTCTTCCTTTGATGGGAAAGTGCGAGACAGTGACACAGAAAGTGCGAAGTGTCTTCATGCACCTCCTCGTCACCGCATCCTCTGCATAGATCATCTGAACTGATTCTCATCTTTTTCATATGATAACCTAACAGATTATGTCCGGTGATTATTCTTACAAGAGATCGAAGTGATCCCTTGTGTAGCTGCATAATTTTTTCCGTTCTTTGTTTGTTAAAACAGGGCCAGATCTTTCTTGTTGTGCCGCAGGTGTCAAGAAGATTCCACCTTTCATCGGCCTTGATAGTTATTCTTTTTGAGATTTCCTGTTTTAAATAACAGGTAGGGGTGCTAACTAGCTGAGCTTGGCTTACGTCAAGCATTGACCCTAATCTTGCTTTCTCATTGCCTAGTATATCGCTGTGGCCCGGGACCCTGCAGAGTCTAATATTGTGCTGTGCGCCAAGAACCTTGAGCTCTTCGCGGCAGCATGAAACAAGCTTTGATTTTACCTCAGTTGCAGTAATCGCTTTTATTGCCGCTTGGCTATCAATGTAAAAGGTAATATCAGCTCGTGGTATCGCCATCATTGATACCTTTTTAGCAGCTGTTGTCACTGCCAGGACCTCCACTTGGAAGACGCTACTGTAGTCTGGAAGCCTAAGCGAGGCGGTTAACTTGAGAGATTCGGAATAGAAGCCTGCTCCTACACCAGTGTCCATTTTAGAGCCATCAGTATAGATAGCTATTGACGACTCACTGGAGTACGGTATATTATCTATCCATTCCTCTCTGCTTGGGATGGCAGCCTGGAATGGTTTGTGAAAATCAAGTTCGGGTGTTTTATAGTCTGTTGTAGTACTATGACCCATAACTTTAGGAAGGATCTGAGCATGTCCTATGGAACTATTTTTCCCGACTTTAGTTTGACTAAGTCTCAAGGCACTTTTGGCCGCAGATTCTTGAACAAAGAGGTCTAGGGGAATAAGATCGAGTATAACTTCCAGTCCCGCAGTTGGAGTGGATCTCATTGCCCCGTAATGCCAGTGCACGCTTGTCTTTGAACTTTTGTCAAAGTTTTCAGGTTCGTGCTCTTTTCTAAAGCTTTCCACCATACCAAATTACCGTAGGTTAGTATTGGTCTAATTATTGCCGAATACATCCATCTGATAATTTTAGGGTTTGGTCCCCAGGTTTTCCCGAAAATTCTATTGAAGGAGTAAAAGGCAGTCGATGCCTTTTTGAATCTATCTTTGGTGTTCAGGCCCCAGTTTTGTTTTTTATCTAAGATCACACCGAGATACTTTGCGTGATCAGAGATTTTGAGAGGGCAGCCTTCAATTGAAGGTATTTTAAAATCGGGTATTTTGCGTTTGTTAGTAAATAGCACTAGTTCTGTTTTAGCTGGATTGACTGTCAGCCCACAGTTCTTAGTCCATTTGCTTACCAACGAGAGGGCGTATTCTGTTTGTTCACTGATAGTGGGTAGGAACCTGCCAGTCGCTAGTAATGCAAGATCATCAGCGTAGGCTACTATCCTTATTCCACTTGATTTCAATTTAGAGAGTATGCCGTTCATGACAAAAACCCAGAGTAGCGGTGAGAGAACTCTCACCCTTTCCTCCGCTAGTTCAGAGTTAATTTGTCTCTTTCTGAGCATACACGTTATTATGCGTTATTGCCTTTTCGACTTTGTGGTCGTCCAAGGCTTGCTTCACTGTTTCGTTCTTCACGTTATTGAAGGCTCCCTCAATATCCAAGAACGTTGCAAGGGTGTATTCCTTGTCATTCAGTGATTTTTCTATGACGCTGACAACACTGTGCAATGCTGTTTCAACGCTTTTTCCTTTAATGTAGGCATGTTGAAATTCCGATATATAGTCCGGTTTCAGGGTACTTCGGATGTGTATATCAATAAGCCTTTCAAAAGTCTTCAAAATAAACGATGTTAGGATAATGGGTCTATAGTCTTTGGCCTCCGTATGGCTAGGTTTACCAGCCTTAGGGATGAAAACTACCTTTACCTCACGCCACGATAAGGGAACATACCCCCATTTAAGGCTATTATTGAAAATGCTAGCTAGGTGTGGGATGATAAGGTTTATGCTCTTCTGAAGCATCATAGGGAAGATTCCGTCTAGACCAGGGGATTTGTACGGGGAAAAGGAGTGAATTGCCCATTTTATCCTTTCTTCCGTTATAATATCCGATGGTACTAGGGTTTCTGTATGAGACTCTGATTCTGGACTACGGAAAAAATCCCCAAAGAAAAAATACTTTTTGCCAAAACCTCCTTGAAATCTCCAAATCTCCAATATTCAAGTACGTCTACTTACACCGTTCCTCTCACGACATGTTTTGTTTTATATTCATTCTTTATTTGTTTAAACATTAAACAAAGTTCTTTTGAATTGATTTTTTATTTATTTTGAATAAAATGAATTACATTTAAAATGAATTAAACATTTATTTCTTAAACAACCTTAACTGAATACAATAATATCTCCAAAACAAATATGTTCAAGTAGTGAATCATGCGATTAAATCGCGCGATTTAATCGCATGATTCACTACTTGAACATATTTGTTTTGGAAATTTTGGCATGGAGATTTTGTCCATGGGGATTCTCTCTTTGGAGATTTCGCTGCTGGAGATTTCAGTTTGGGGATTTTGGATTTTGGGATTTTCGTTTGGGGATTTTGGCTTGGGGAAAACGTCACCAACCCGCGTAGTTAATTATTTTTGAATGTTTTGGTATGCGATCCCCATTGATTTGGAAATTTAAGCGGTTGATTATTATTTCTTCTTTAAAGTATCAAAAACGTAAGTGTTTATTTTTACTCCTCGGGTTCTGACATTGAATGAAGGAGTTTAAAATTATTTATTTAATTTGAACTTGCTTGTGTTATTCTAACAATTATTAAAATGGAATAACATGCTGAAATTTTCAGCAATAATTTTGAAAATTACTGAAGAACCAAACATTTTATCCGACGCAATATAATTTTAGAAGTAGAAACTGATGAAAGTAGGTGATTTTGTTATGTCACAATTTTTGGATAAATAAATGTTTATCATTTCGGAGCGATATGGGAAGTTTACTTAAATGATTCGCTGTGACGGCCATTGCACAGGAGAATGTGTGGTTGACTGCTTAGTCAAAGTTGTGGATTCAAGAGGTGACGTGAAATAACGCCCAACGAAATAAGACCAAATTTCGAAAATTTGGTCTTATTTCGTTTTCGAAAACGAAATAAAACCAAATTTGAAATTTGGCTTTATTTCATTTGCTAAAACGAAACTAGGCCATTTTGGTCTTATTTCGTTTTTAAATTTATATAATCTCCTGTTAAAATATTTGGCAACATTTAAACTTTTTTTGTTTATAGAAGAATTCGCGCGAATTTTCTGTTCTGATTCGCCAAATGGGCCCCTTTGCAATGACTTGGTAGCTTTTTCCCCCTTGACATCTGATCGGGAGCTTGCAAAGTTTTGTTTAAAAAATCTACATCCTTTTTCTTTTGTTACGTAGGAACAATAATTTCATATGCAATGTAGGTACATATGTCAATTGAAAAACCTTGTTTACTCACGTGTTTAATTGGTACCGTGTCATATGTGAAATAGTCATATTTCTATATATATGGCCATTTTTAACTTTTCTAAAGTGTCAATCTACCATATGATGGCAAATATAACATTGTAAGAGTCAGGTGGCCATATTAACTTGCTACTTTTTGGAATAAATGGTCAATATCGAAAACATTTCGAATTTACAAGAATAGACTTTAATTTATTAAGGTACTTGATAAAAAATTTGATTTGAGAGAAAGGTAATTGTCACTCGCCCAAGACGTACCGAGCGGAAAAAAAAGTTTTGCCCTAGAGAGAATCAATTTGGGGCGTGAAAAAAAAATTGCGCAGCGGAAAATTTTTTTTGCCCCAGAGAGAATCAATTTGGGGTGTGAAAATAAAAAATTCGCGCGAATTTTTTATTTTCACACCCCAAATTGATTCTCTCTGGGGCAAAAAAAATTTTCCGCTGCGCAAAATAAAAAATTCGCCCGAATTTTTTATTTTCACACCCCAAATTGATTCTCTCTGGGGCAAAAAAAATTTTCCGCTGCGCGAATGACGATTATTTTTCTCTTAATTTAAATTTTATATCACGTAAAAAATTTAAAATCTTTCTTTGGAATTCATAATTTTTTCAATAGATAAAATCATGTAAAAATAACAACGCAATTCTGTGCAAAATTTGCAGAGCAATTGTATAAAATATCAAATGTGTTTAGAGTTGAAATACATGTTAATGTACTTATATTTACTTCATTATTTTTGTTTTTTTGTGTTATTTAACACTGCAGTTAGGCTGCGTCCGTCATTTCCATTTATGTTGTTTGTTTACTTCATTAATGTTGACTACATGAACGTTTGCTTAGTTAAATTCCTTTTTTAATTATCATTTCTTCGTTATACCGGAATCTTTTTTCACTTAAAAAAGAATATTTGTAGTTTTTTTTTTATGAAAAAAAAAGGATTTGAAGGTATCATTTGGCCATATGTCCTTGGGTGTACAAAAAAATTTTACGAAGAATTCAGCTGTTTTTTCAAAGAATTATTCGGCTTGAATTCTTTTTTAAGATTGCAAAAAAGCTGAAAAACTTGTTTTGAAAACTTTGGCCTTATTTCCAAATTTTTTTTGGCGCAATTTCCAACTGACCTAAGAATTAAAGCCAAATTGGGGTAGTTTCATTTTTGAAATGGAAATAAGGCCGAATTTCAAATTCGGTTTTATTTCGTTGGGCGTTATTTCACGTCACCGATTCAAGACCTCGTTTCGACAGCATTCTTTTTCTACAAAAATCACAAGCTTATTTGACCACCTGAAGCATTTTTAATCTACGTCCCCAGTGCTGTCTAGGTTTTTGATACCTATTCGTAGTTTCTATGTCATTATGAGTCTATTTGTGTTGTTATTGTTTACTTTTGTCTCACACAAGTCGCCAATGCTGTTATACCTCTGTAGTTCGTTACGTTCGTATTCCAAGTATTGTGATGACAGAGCAGAAGATTATTTGGGCAATTAACTCGTTCAAACCCTATAAATCAGTTGGATCAGATGGAATTGTTCCGGATCTTCTTCAAAATGCTCTAAAAATAGTAACCCCTTGGCTTAGGGTAATCTTCAGAAGTTGTTCAGACCTAGATACATCCCAATTAGTTGGAGGAAGGTTAAAACGGTCTTTATCCCAAAAGCTGGGAAGCCGACTCACTCAACCGCAAAAGATTATAGACCAATAAGTTTCTCCTCGTTTCTCTTTAAGACACTTGAATCATTGATCGACACGTTAGAGAAGTCCTCAATCAAAACAACTTGTGCAGTTATCAACATACAACCCATACTTACCTATGGTTCTATTGTATGGTGAAAAAAAAATTTAAAAACCTGGATAAGGTATGCAGTGGTTAAATTGCATAGGATAAACAGGGGTACAGCTTTCAACGCTTTTATAAACAGAGCTTTCAACATCCCTATGGATAAAACCGATTTTGACAACGAAATTAACATAATAAAACAAATCGCATACAATAATGGATACAAAACAACAATAATAGACAAATTAATAAAGAAAAAGAAAAAGAAAATAAACAACAACAAAACTAATATACCCAAAACAATAGAAATTCCTAAATATACATCAGTCACATATACCAATATAGTACCACAAATATTAACAAATCAGTTTAAGAAACTTAACATAAATATAACATTTAAAACAAACAACAATATACATAATATACTTAAACCAAAAACAAAACAAGAAACCAAATTAAACTCTGGCGTCTACAAACTAAAATGCAATGATTGCAACAAGTTTTATATCGGCCAAACTGGAAGAACCTTTGAAGAAAGATTCAAAGAACATAAACCAAAGCCAAACACCAAATCTACGTATGCTTTACATTTAATAGACAACAATCATAACTATACAGATATTGAAACCAATTTACAAACATTACATATATACAGAAAAAGCAGATTACTTGACGCAATGGAAGAATATGAGATCTATAAAGCCTACAGACAAGAACAGGACAAAATACTAAATGACAAACTAACCATTAAACCAAACGCATTATATGAAACAGCAATAAAATTTGAACAAAAACAATAAAAGAAAGAAAAAAGACAACATAATACAAATTAAAGCACAATTAAAAATAAGCAAAACAATAAACAACAACTACAATAGAAATAAATAGAAAGAAAAAGAAAACACCACATCACCAAAAAAGCCAAAACAAAAGGAAAACAAAACAACCAACAACAACAATAGAAGATCAAAGCTCAAGTCAACTGTAACAGCCAACAACAAGCATCAAAAGTATTTCGCCCGATGATGGAGAAGCACCTCCGAAACGCGTCGCATTAAAACTTCATAAAATAAATAAGTTGTGATATTAAATTTTAATAAGAATAAATTAAATATTTATAAAATAACATTTATCTATATAGTTTTTCTTAAATTCTCAATATAATTCAACCCACAACTTGGAGACAAAAACCCACATCATGTATTTAACAGCCGAACAAGCAAAAATTGTCTATGAATACAGAAATGCTAAAATTAAAATGACAAAAGCTAATTTGAATCTGAAATTTAATAAAAAATGTCTACAAAATAACATCACACCAAAATACGCACAAATTAAAATCAAAGACTCATCAATAGCAGCACAAAAAACCCAAAAACTAGCCAGAAACATCAGAATAAACGAAGAAATAAAGTTCTTATACAGTAAAAAAGTGAAATTAAACAGTAAAATATACCAATCATACCTACAAATATACAAACACATAAATAACATCGCCGCCGACCTATATATAGAAGAAATTCACCAATACATACAAGACATCACAATGAAAATCGCCAAATCACAAAATAACAAACTACAAAAATTGATCAACAAACAAATAGATGACAAAAAACCAATAATAAGTCACACATTTTACCCTAGAGTGATAAATAAAACAAACATTCCAATAACAGAAACAGAACTAGAAACATTAAACAAAGGTCTCAAATACAATATTCCTAAAATCAACACAAACAGCATAGCACAAGAAGTAATCAACACAGAAGCAGCAATAAAAACAATAGCATCCAATGAAACACAAAATGAAACAAGAATAATCATCAACAAAAAACTAAAAAAGATAACCAATAACAATAATATTAACAAAACACTACATAAAAAATACAAAAAAGACATACAAAACCTCAACAACATTAAACAAAAACTAAAAGAAAACGAAGCAATGATCACAAAAGCCGACAAAGGAAACACAATAGTATTACTCAACAAACAAGATTACATAACCAAAACAGAAACATTCTTCCAAAACAATAAAATACAACAATTACAAAACGACCCTACCAAAATTTACACCAAAGAAATTAATAACGCCATTAACAAATGTGATAACCTATTGATAAATATAAATAAACACACTCTCAAACAACCAAATCCTAAAGCCCCTCAACTCACTGGACTCCCAAAAATACACAAAAAGGATATACCCATACGCCCACTCATCAATTACACAACCGCCCCATCTTACAAAATAGCCAAAAAACTACAACAAATAATAAAAAACAATATAAAGCTAATAAACAACAATAGTATAAAAAACACCTCACAATTAATAGAAAAAATAAATGACATAAACATAAATACAAACTTCAAACTAATTTCATTTGATATAACCAATATGTACACCAACATTCCAATCAACGAAACAATTAAAATACTTAAAGACAACCTCGAACAAGCAGCTAAAATCAACACACAACAAATTAACGAATTAATACAAATATTAGAAATCATACTAAAACAAAATTATTTCACTTTTAACAACCAATTTTACACACAAACAGAAGGACTCGCTATGGGATCACCACTAAGTGGACTACTAGCAGAAATATATCTGAACTATTTTGAAAACAAATATATCCTTTCAACAATAAACCCACAAAAACACAAAATAATAACATATTCAAGATATGTAGATGACACCTTTGTGATCTTCGATGGCACACAAAGACAAATCGACATACTAACAAAATACATCAACAATATCAACACAAAAATAAAAGTCACAACAGAAACAGAAAACAATAATTCTATTAACTTTCTCGACATAAATATAACAAAATTCAACAATAAATTAAAATATAAAATATACAGGAAAGAAACCACCACCGACACCGTCATACACAGCGATTCCCACCACCCAAACTCACAAAAAATGGCAGCTTTCAACGCTTTTATAAACAGAGCTTTCAACATCCCTATGGATAAAACCGATTTTGACAACGAAATTAACATAATAAAACAAATCGCATACAATAATGGATACAAAACAACAATAATAGACAAATTAATAAAGAAAAAGAAAAAGAAAATAAACAACAACAAAACTAATATACCCAAAACAATAGAAATTCCTAAATATACATCAGTCACATATACCAATATAGTACCACAAATATTAACAAATCAGTTTAAGAAACTTAACATAAATATAACATTTAAAACAAACAACAATATACATAATATACTTAAACCAAAAACAAAACAAGAAACCAAATTAAACTCTGGCGTCTACAAACTAAAATGCAATGATTGCAACAAGTTTTATATCGGCCAAACTGGAAGAACCTTTGAAGAAAGATTCAAAGAACATAAACCAAAGCCAAACACCAAATCTACGTATGCTTTACATTTAATAGACAACAATCATAACTATACAGATATTGAAACCAATTTACAAACATTACATATATACAGAAAAAGCAGATTACTTGACGCAATGGAAGAATATGAGATCTATAAAGCCTACAGACAAGAACAGGACAAAATACTAAATGACAAACTAACCATTAAACCAAACGCATTATATGAAACAGCAATAAAATTTGAACAAAAACAATAAAAGAAAGAAAAAAGACAACATAATACAAATTAAAGCACAATTAAAAATAAGCAAAACAATAAACAACAACTACAATAGAAATAAATAGAAAGAAAAAGAAAACACCACATCACCAAAAAAGCCAAAACAAAAGGAAAACAAAACAACCAACAACAACAATAGAAGATCAAAGCTCAAGTCAACTGTAACAGCCAACAACAAGCATCAAAAGTATTTCGCCCGATGATGGAGAAGCACCTCCGAAACGCGTCGCATTAAAACTTCATAAAATAAATAAGTTGTGATATTAAATTTTAATAAGAATAAATTAAATATTTATAAAATAACATTTATCTATATAGTTTTTCTTAAATTCTCAATATAATTAAACCTTATGACGAACTGGCTCCGAAAAAATATTTAATTGGGTGTTTAAAACAAAGAAACGGTGGTTCGGGAAGCTAGTTTATTTTTAACTTTCCAGAGGAAGTTATTGTAATGGGTCCGATTTTGGGAATCTCCAATTTTTGCATATCTCCACGTTTCGAGGTCACTAGAATCCGAATCCAGCGTTTTTATGATGATGTCTGTGTGTGTGTATTTGTGTTCGTATGTGCGTATGTGCGTATGTACGGACGTGCGTTACGTTTTTTCAGCTCAATTATCTCGCAAACCACTCATCGTATTGTCATAAAATTAGTCTCAGACGCGGTATTGTGTTGTTAAGAGCTGATTAGGTTTTGAGCGAAATCGGCTTAGCGGTTTTTTAATGGCAACCAAAAATCTAAGACAACCCTAATATAATGAAAATTATGATAATTTCTGCAATAATTTCAACAATAATGCAAAAAATCTTATAGTTAGTGTGAAAAAAACAATATTCAGGAGTATCATAGACTATATTTGATTACTAGCTGACCCAACAAACGCTGCTTTGCCATATAAATGTTAATTTTCGGAAATACTAATCCGATTAGAAAAATTGCTTCACTAATAAGAAACTGCAATATTCAGGAGCAATATAGGCTGTATTTTACTGTGCAAAGTAATTGTGCATGAGTCCACGAGTTTGTACGACCAACTTTTTGCAGATGGCGCCACTCTTATTCAATAAACTTAATGTATTTCCTAAAATCATCAGTTTTATGGAATTTGACTTTTAACCAACCAACGTGCGTGTACAACTACAACGGGATGCGTCGGCTCAAAATTTTGCAAAACAACTACTACTACTCTAGAAAGTTAGTCGTGTCTCGTGTGGACTTCATGGGTCGCACTCATATTTTTTTCTGTCAAATTTGATTTATTCATTCGAAAGTGTATTGAATAAAAGCAAACACATTACTTTGGTTTTATTTCTTCAAAAACGTATGGAAAAATTAATTTCGCTCAAAACTTCTGAATAGGTGAATTTATGAAAAATGTCTAACCGTTCAAACCTTCCCTGCTTTATTTATTTGATTATTATTGTTATTTTTGATTTTTTTATATCCTCTGACCCCCTCCGGAATAAAATTCTAGATCCGCGCCTGATTCAAAACCCGGACTCACTTCTAATTCAAGACCCTTCCGACATAGATCTTGCGTCAGAAAAACTCAGAGTTGTTCTGAACCACGCTCTAGAAAAAAGCTGTCCCATCAATCATATGGGAAAAGGTAGAAAAAAACCACCCTGGTGTACTACTGAAATAGGCAACTTAAGAAAAGAAACTAGAAGACTTTTCAAAGTTGCAAAAAAAAAATAGGAAAGAAGCTGACTGGGAACATTATAAAACCAGTCAACGTATGTTTAAGGCCGAAACACAACGAGCAAAACGTAGCTCATGGAGGGCCTTTTGCGACGAAATAGAAAGCACAAATGAATCGGCAAAACTCAGGAAAATTCTGACCAAGGATTCAGTCACTCTTGGTTCTCTTAAAAGACCTACAGGCAGCTGGACTGAATCCGGTCGCGAAACACTTGAGCTCCTTGTGAATACTCATTTTCGGGTTGGTGACGTTTTTACTAATGCGTTTGGTAAATATACGAATGGAGGTTATGATATACGAAGTATTAGTAGAATATACAGATAAAGAAGTTGCGTTCTACTTATAATGAGTAAATCCTACGAATTATTCGTAAGGTCAACTTTCGAGACTAAATTTTTTACGAATATTAGTTTTGCTTCGTACATTTAACAAATGCATGAGTAAATCTTACGAATGAATTTGGAAAAATTACGAAACCATTCGTACACGATGATTTACGAATGATTTAGTTCAATACACGAATAAATTCGTACAATGTACTCATAATTTTGATTTACGAATAATATTAGTACATAGAACGAAAAAAATCGTGTATTTTACCAAAAATTTAATCAAAATTTACTAATACATTCGTAATTTTCTTATTACAGAAAAGCTTCGTACAATCTACGAATATTCGTTCAATGTACGAATTTTTCTCGTACGAATGCTATTCGTAGCAATTTTACTAATAAAATTTTTCAGTGTTGGAATGCCCTGTTCACTGATACGCGAGTTAGGATCCCATCCCTGTCTTTCGGGTATGAAAATAGAGAAGTTCCTATTGAAATCTCATAAGGGTGTTATCAGTGGTTTCTTTTAGTCCTGGATAATAGACGTATGTCCATTGGTATTGTACCTCCAAAAGCCCAGTTCTTTTAATCGAAGTGCGCTTTTGGCTGCCGTGCATATTATAAACTCGTCCAGGCCCGGGAGGTCTAATATTATTCCCAACAATGCCTGTGGCGTAGATCTCTGTACCCCTGTTTATCCTATGCAAGTTAACCACTGCATACCTTATCCAGGTTTTTAAATTTTTTTTTCACCATACAATAGAACCATAGGTAAGTATGGGTTGTATGTTGATAACTGCACAAGTTGTTTTGATTGAGGACTTCTCTAACGTGTCGATCAATGATTCAAGTGTCTTAAAGAGAAACGAGGAGAAACTTATTGGTCTATAATCTTTTGCGGTTGAGTGAGTCGGCTTCCCAGCTTTTGGGATAAAGACCGTTTTAACCTTCCTCCAACTAATTGGGATGTATCTAGGTCTGAACAACTTCTGAAGATTACCCTAAGCCAAGGGGTTACTATTTTTAGAGCATTTTGAAGAAGATCCGGAACAATTCCATCTGATCCAACTGATTTATAGGGTTTGAACGAGTTAATTGCCCAAATAATCTTCTGCTCTGTCATCACAATACTTGGAATACGAACGTAACGAACTACAGAGGTATAACAGCATTGGCGACTTGTGTGAGACAAAAGTAAACAATAACAACACAAATAGACTCATAATGACATAGAAACTACGAATAGGTATCAAAAACCTAGACAGCACTGGGGACGTAGATTAAAAATGCTTCAGGTGGTCAAATAAGCTTGTGATTTTTGTAGAAAAAGAATGCTGTCGAAACGAGGTCTTGAATCGGTGACGTGAAATAACGCCCAACGAAATAAAACCGAATTTGAAATTCGGCCTTATTTCCATTTCAAAAATGAAACTACCCCAATTTGGCTTTAATTCTTAGGTCAGTTGGAAATTGCGCCAAAAAAAATTTGGAAATAAGGCCAAAGTTTTCAAAACAAGTTTTTCAGCTTTTTTGCAATCTTAAAAAAGAATTCAAGCCGAATAATTCTTTGAAAAAACAGCTGAATTCTTCGTAAAATTTTTTTGTACACCCAAGGACATATGGCCAAATGATACCTTCAAATCCTTTTTTTTTCATAAAAAAAAACTACAAATATTCTTTTTTAAGTGAAAAAAGATTCCGGTATAACGAAGAAATGATAATTAAAAAAGGAATTTAACTAAGCAAACGTTCATGTAGTCAACATTAATGAAGTAAACAAACAACATAAATGGAAATGACGGACGCAGCCTAACTGCAGTGTTAAATAACACAAAAAAACAAAAATAATGAAGTAAATATAAGTACATTAACATGTATTTCAACTCTAAACACATTTGATATTTTATACAATTGCTCTGCAAATTTTGCACAGAATTGCGTTGTTATTTTTACATGATTTTATCTATTGAAAAAATTATGAATTCCAAAGAAAGATTTTAAATTTTTTACGTGATATAAAATTTAAATTAAGAGAAAAATAATCGTCATTCGCGCAGCGGAAAATTTTTTTTGCCCCAGAGAGAATCAATTTGGGGTGTGAAAATAAAAAATTCGGGCGAATTTTTTATTTTGCGCAGCGGAAAATTTTTTTTGCCCCAGAGAGAATCAATTTGGGGTGTGAAAATAAAAAATTCGCGCGAATTTTTTATTTTCACACCCCAAATTGATTCTCTCTGGGGCAAAAAAAATTTTCCGCTGCGCAAAATAAAAAATTCGCCCGAATTTTTTATTTTCACACCCCAAATTGATTCTCTCTGGGGCAAAAAAAATTTTCCGCTGCGCGAATGACGATTATTTTTCTCTTAATTTAAATTTTATATCACGTAAAAAATTTAAAATCTTTCTTTGGAATTCATAATTTTTTCAATAGATAAAATCATGTAAAAATAACAACGCAATTCTGTGCAAAATTTGCAGAGCAATTGTATAAAATATCAAATGTGTTTAGAGTTGAAATACATGTTAATGTACTTATATTTACTTCATTATTTTTGTTTTTTTGTGTTATTTAACACTGCAGTTAGGCTGCGTCCGTCATTTCCATTTATGTTGTTTGTTTACTTCATTAATGTTGACTACATGAACGTTTGCTTAGTTAAATTCCTTTTTTAATTATCATTTCTTCGTTATACCGGAATCTTTTTTCACTTAAAAAAGAATATTTGTAGTTTTTTTTTATGAAAAAAAAAGGATTTGAAGGTATCATTTGGCCATATGTCCTTGGGTGTACAAAAAAATTTTACGAAGAATTCAGCTGTTTTTTCAAAGAATTATTCGGCTTGAATTCTTTTTTAAGATTGCAAAAAAGCTGAAAAACTTGTTTTGAAAACTTTGGCCTTATTTCCAAATTTTTTTTGGCGCAATTTCCAACTGACCTAAGAATTAAAGCCAAATTGGGGTAGTTTCATTTTTGAAATGGAAATAAGGCCGAATTTCAAATTCGGTTTTATTTCGTTGGGCGTTATTTCACGTCACCGATTCAAGACCTCGTTTCGACAGCATTCTTTTTCTACAAAAATCACAAGCTTATTTGACCACCTGAAGCATTTTTAATCTACGTCCCCAGTGCTGTCTAGGTTTTTGATACCTATTCGTAGTTTCTATGTCATTATGAGTCTATTTGTGTTGTTATTGTTTACTTTTGTCTCACACAAGTCGCCAATGCTGTTATACCTCTGTAGTTCGTTACGTTCGTATTCCAAGTATTGTGATGACAGAGCAGAAGATTATTTGGGCAATTAACTCGTTCAAACCCTATAAATCAGTTGGATCAGATGGAATTGTTCCGGATCTTCTTCAAAATGCTCTAAAAATAGTAACCCCTTGGCTTAGGGTAATCTTCAGAAGTTGTTCAGACCTAGATACATCCCAATTAGTTGGAGGAAGGTTAAAACGGTCTTTATCCCAAAAGCTGGGAAGCCGACTCACTCAACCGCAAAAGATTATAGACCAATAAGTTTCTCCTCGTTTCTCTTTAAGACACTTGAATCATTGATCGACACGTTAGAGAAGTCCTCAATCAAAACAACTTGTGCAGTTATCAACATACAACCCATACTTACCTATGGTTCTATTGTATGGTGAAAAAAAAATTTAAAAACCTGGATAAGGTATGCAGTGGTTAACTTGCATAGGATAAACAGGGGTACAGAGATCTACGCCACAGGCATTGTTGGGAATAATATTAGACCTCCCGGGCCTGGACGAGTTTATAATATGCACGGCAGCCAAAAGCGCACTTCGATTAAAAGAACTGGGCTTTTGGAGGTACAATACCAATGGACATACGTCTATTATCCAGGACTAAAAGAAACCACTGATAACACCCTTATGAGATTTCAATAGGAACTTCTCTATTTTCATACCCGAAAGACAGGGATGGGATCCTAACTCGCGTATCAGTGAACAGGGCATTCCAACACTGAAAAATTTTATTAGTAAAATTGCTACGAATAGCATTCGTACGAGAAAAATTCGTACATTGAACGAATATTCGTAGATTGTACGAAGCTTTTCTGTAATAAGAAAATTACGAATGTATTAGTAAATTTTGATTAAATTTTTGGTAAAATACACGATTTTTTTCGTTCTATGTACTAATATTATTCGTAAATCAAAATTATGAGTACATTGTACGAATTTATTCGTGTATTGAACTAAATCATTCGTAAATCATCGTGTACGAATGGTTTCGTAATTTTTCCAAATTCATTCGTAAGATTTACTCATGCATTTGTTAAATGTACGAAGCAAAACTAATATTCGTAAAAAATTTAGTCTCGAAAGTTGACCTTACGAATAATTCGTAGGATTTACTCATTATAAGTAGAACGCAACTTCTTTATCTGTATATTCTACTAATACTTCGTATATCATAACCTCCATTCGTATATTTACCAAACGCATTAGTAAAAACGTCACCAACCCGAAAATGAGTATTCACAAGGAGCTCAAGTGTTTCGCGACCGGATTCAGTCCAGCTGCCTGTAGGTCTTTTAAGAGAACCAAGAGTGACTGAATCCTTGGTCAGAATTTTCCTGAGTTTTGCCGATTCATTTGTGCTTTCTATTTCGTCGCAAAAGGCCCTCCATGAGCTACGTTTTGCTCGTTGTGTTTCGGCCTTAAACATACGTTGACTGGTTTTATAATGTTCCCAGTCAGCTTCTTTCCTATTTTTTTTTTGCAACTTTGAAAAGTCTTCTAGTTTCTTTTCTTAAGTTGCCTATTTCAGTAGTACACCAGGGTGGTTTTTTTCTACCTTTTCCCATATGATTGATGGGACAGCTTTTTTCTAGAGCGTGGTTCAGAACAACTCTGAGTTTTTCTGACGCAAGATCTATGTCGGAAGGGTCTTGAATTAGAAGTGAGTCCGGGTTTTGAATCAGGCGGGGATCTAGAATTTTATTCCGGAGGGGGTCAGAGGATATAAAAAAATCAAAAATAACAATAATAATCAAATAAATAAAGCAGGGAAGGTTTGAACGGTTAGACATTTTTCATAAATTCACCTATTCAGAAGTTTTGAGCGAAATTAATTTTTCCATACGTTTTTGAAGAAATAAAACCAAAGTAATGTGTTTGCTTTTATTCAATACACTTTCGAATGAATAAATCAAATTTGACAGAAAAAAATATGAGTGCGACCCATGAAGTCCACACGAGACACGACTAACTTTCTAGAGTAGTAGTAGTTGTTTTGCAAAATTTTGAGCCGACGCATCCCGTTGTAGTTGTACACGCACGTTGGTTGGTTAAAAGTCAAATTCCATAAAACTGATGATTTTAGGAAATACATTAAGTTTATTGAATAAGAGTGGCGCCATCTGCAAAAAGTTGGTCGTACAAACTCGTGGACTCATGCACAATTACTTTGCACAGTAAAATACAGCCTATATTGCTCCTGAATATTGCAGTTTCTTATTAGTGAAGCAATTTTTCTAATCGGATTAGTATTTCCGAAAATTAACATTTATATGGCAAAGCAGCGTTTGTTGGGTCAGCTAGTAATCAAATATAGTCTATGATACTCCTGAATATTGTTTTTTTCACACTAACTATAAGATTTTTTGCATTATTGTTGAAATTATTGCAGAAATTATCATAATTTTCATTATATTAGGGTTGTCTTAGATTTTTGGTTGCCATTAAAAAACCGCTAAGCCGATTTCGCTCAAAACCTAATCAGCTCTTAACAACACAATACCGCGTCTGAGACTAATTTTATGACAATACGATGAGTGGTTTGCGAGATAATTGAGCTGAAAAAACGTAACGCACGTCCGTACATACGCACATACGCACATACGAACACAAATACACACACACAGACATCATCATAAAAACGCTGGATTCGGATTCTAGTGACCTCGAAACGTGGAGATATGCAAAAATTGGAGATTCCCAAAATCGGACCCATTACAATAACTTCCTCTGGAAAGTTAAAAATAAACTAGCTTCCCGAACCACCGTTTCTTTGTTTTAAACACCCAATTAAATATTTTTTCAGAGCCAGTTCGTCATAAGGTTTAATTATATTGAGAATTTAAGAAAAACTATATAGATAAATGTTATTTTATAAATATTTAATTTATTCTTATTAAAATTTAATATCACAACTTATTTATTTTATGAAGTTTTAATGCGACGCGTTTCGGAGGTGCTTCTCCATCATCGGGCGAAATACTTTTGATGCTTGTTGTTGGCTGTTACAGTTGACTTGAGCTTTGATCTTCTATTGTTGTTGTTGGTTGTTTTGTTTTCCTTTTGTTTTGGCTTTTTTGGTGATGTGGTGTTTTCTTTTTCTTTCTATTTATTTCTATTGTAGTTGTTGTTTATTGTTTTGCTTATTTTTAATTGTGCTTTAATTTGTATTATGTTGTCTTTTTTCTTTCTTTTATTGTTTTTGTTCAAATTTTATTGCTGTTTCATATAATGCGTTTGGTTTAATGGTTAGTTTGTCATTTAGTATTTTTTTTGCCCCAGAGAGAATCAATTTGGGGTGTGAAAAATAAAAAATTCGCGCGAATTTTTTATTTTCACACCCCAAATTGATTCTCTCTGGGGCAAAAAAAATTTTCCGCTGCGCAAAATAAAAAATTCGCCCGATTTTTTATTTTCACACCCCAAATTGATTCTCTCTGGGGCAAAAAAAATTTTCCGCTGCGCGAATGACGATTATTTTTCTCTTAATTTAAATTTTATATCACGTAAAAAATTTAAAATCTTTCTTTGGAATTCATAATTTTTTCAATAGATAAAATCATGTAAAAATAACAACGCAATTCTGTGCAAAATTTGCAGAGCAATTGTATAAAATATCAAATGTGTTTAGAGTTGAAATACATGTTAATGTACTTATATTTACTTCATTATTTTTGTTTTTTTGTGTTATTTAACACTGCAGTTAGGCTGCGTCCGTCATTTCCATTTATGTTGTTTGTTTACTTCATTAATGTTGACTACATGAACGTTTGCTTAGTTAAATTCCTTTTTTAATTATCATTTCTTCGTTATACCGGAATCTTTTTCACTTAAAAAAGAATATTTGTAGTTTTTTTTTTATGAAAAAAAAAGGATTTGAAGGTATCATTTGGCCATATGTCCTTGGGTGTACAAAAAAATTTTACGAAGAATTCAGCTGTTTTTTTCAAAGAATTATTCGGCTTGAATTCTTTTTTAAGATTGCAAAAAAGCTGAAAAACTTGTTTTGAAAACTTTGGCCTTATTTCCAAATTTTTTTTGGCGCAATTTCCAACTGACCTAAGAATTAAAGCCAAATTGGGGTAGTTTCATTTTTGAAATGGAAATAAGGCCGAATTTCAAATTCGGTTTTATTTCGTTGGGCGTTATTTCACGTCACCGATTCAAGACCTCGTTTCGACAGCATTCTTTTTCTACAAAAATCACAAGCTTATTTGACCACCTGAAGCATTTTTAATCTACGTCCCCAGTGCTGTCTAGGTTTTTGATACCTATTCGTAGTTTCTATGTCATTATGAGTCTATTTGTGTTGTTATTGTTTACTTTTGTCTCACACAAGTCGCCAATGCTGTTATACCTCTGTAGTTCGTTACGTTCGTATTCCAAGTATTGTGATGACAGAGCAGAAGATTATTTGGGCAATTAACTCGTTCAAACCCTATAAATCAGTTGGATCAGATGGAATTGTTCCGGATCTTCTTCAAAATGCTCTAAAAATAGTAACCCCTTGGCTTAGGGTAATCTTCAGAAGTTGTTCAGACCTAGATACATCCCAATTAGTTGGAGGAAGGTTAAAACGGTCTTTATCCCAAAAGCTGGGAAGCCGACTCACTCAACCGCAAAAGATTATAGACCAATAAGTTTCTCCTCGTTTCTCTTTAAGACACTTGAATCATTGATCGACACGTTAGAGAAGTCCTCAATCAAAACAACTTGT